>CM055961.1:32777500-33377500 GCA_029531755.1 Holothuria leucospilota | reverse complement strand
CGGCTTATTTTTCTCGATATCTTATGATTAGGTTAATATTTGGCATTCTAAGATGCTTAACGTAAAAATGCAGTCCTAATCGGTAATACAGTGGTACAATATGGTATGTTCCTTTGGGGAACAGTGTGATATGTCACGTGTGTCACACTGTCTGCAACTAGAAAATTTTTACTGAGATTTAAGCTCACCTCAAATAATCGCTTACTACAAGTGTTATTACACTTAATGTTACTTCGACCATTCTCCTAACGTTTGTTTTCTGTGACAAATGGACCATCTCATTGTTCCACGAAATGGCACACGCTGAAACCAGGGAGGTCTCCCTGCTGAAAAAAGGTTGGTCAAAATACTTGGACCCTTAAACTCCACCTCTGGGTGCTTTGCTCCAAATACATCTTGTTAGTACAACAAACTGGTAGGTATGAAATAAGAAACATGAAAATCAGTATTCTTCTTCAAAAATTTTGGTGAAAGACTTTCGTTTCTCATTGTGATTCATATCCTCCAAATCCAATGTTTGGAAGTTTTCATGTAAGTGAAAACATGAAAACATGTGCTGAGTGGCGGGCGCAGATTTTCTCGATAGTGAAATCCACCAGGTATGGTTACAGAAGAGAAAGGGTGTTGACCAGTGCCCGTCAACACGTTGAATCACACGTAAGAAGAAAGAAATGACACTTATTCTCGGGTGGAAAACTTGCGTATATGGAACCCTCTGAACACAGGTTTGACACACTTAGGTTTACACACATTTTCTTGCCTTCAGTTCCAAGCCACGGGATTTGTCTCACAATTCTTTGTCAGAACTGTGAACGCCTGCGGCAAACCTGAGGCAAAGTGTGGTAACTGGTCAACGTGCGTCTATGTCAAGGGAAAACAAAGGTTTCCATGCAAAATACCTCTGATTACACATTATAGACACATGTCAAAACCCGTGAATTGACAGACATGCCTTTTACAGAAAAAATGGGACTGGGTTTGCGAAGGGCAAAACAGTATCACAACAAATATAATGCATGGCCTGTCCTTGTATGTTTTCAAAATATTTTTTCATAATGGTTTGAGTTGGTAAAGGTAAGTCAGAGTTAGGTGCAAGATCTCTCCAGTGCTCTCCGAGGTAATCCCATAAAAATATTCTGAAGGGTCCCCACAGCAGAATCAAACGTTCGGAGAAAAGATGGGAAAACTTGTTGAGGCGTCTGCTGGCATCAGGAAATGTGAGACTGTCATATGCCATCTCCAAAGTCCTGGGATAGTTACAGTCATAGTCATGACAATAGAAGGATTTCAAGTGACGTCACGCGATTTGGATTGCCCGCCAGTGAAGGGCAAAACACACGCACAACAAGCGTATTTACAGCATACGCACATGGCATAACCATAGATACTACTGCAACACAGTGGACGCTTGTCCTTCAAAACCAAAGGGACATGGGATCACGTGACGTTGGTGAAACACCTCTATGAACCATTTTCCAAATAGCAATTACAAAGGATTCTCGCACAGCGTTTTGGTACTCATCGTTTTGGCAATGGGATTTAACTGTGGCCAAGAACGAGGCACACCAAAAGTCCACCCCACAATCCTTTGCAATGGTTACTTGGAAAAGGGTCTATGAAAGTAACCACATTTTCTTCAGCATGTGAATGAGAAAAATAAGATTTCAGAAACGATGCACTAGTAGAGCCTCCACCTACATCCATACCTGTGCCCTGTTTCAAACTGAGTTATGCTCAATCTGAAGTTTCACCTTCCAGGTAAAAGTCATATTGAAAGCATGATCTAGCTTAACCGTTAATGAAACAGGGTATATGGTCTGTGTGTTTCACTTGGTTTGGTTGGTACTGGTGAAGGTCCCATAACCCTCTGGATGCTGCTGTCTCACTACACAACAGCTTGTTTTCTTTAACGAAGGTCTAGCAACAATTACAAGTCACAAATGGACAACACAATAACAGTATTTCCATCTTTGACAATATTTATTGAACAAACTTTACTCTAAAATAGACAATTTTACATCTCAAGGCATCTCTTTTTTGCACAAAACTTTCCATTTGAAAATATTTAAGAGAAAAAACTAAAAATTCAACTTACTGGAAAGGACTCAACAAATGATGAACAGAACAATTGTTCTTTTCCAGATACCAGTAGACCTGTCTAAATTGAATCAGAAAAGAAACGACTTCCAGCAAGTCTACTTTTTATTCACAAATCCCATCTTACCTGGGTTAGAAACATGTGTTGCAAGTATCTCTTACAATGTCTCACCAAAAAATGCAGCAAAGGTTGACTTCTCCCATTTCTGAGGCAATTATTCCTATGTGATTAATCCATTGCCTAAATGCATGGTACAATCTCAGAGACTTTCCTGTAAACAGGCTAACGCAAGATATGTACATAGCAACAATAACATCAATCAATAGCTGTAAGGATAACCTTTAGACACTACCAGCTCATGCCTGAAATTGATGGTCTGAGCAATAACAGGAGGTCAAGAGAGTCCTAACCTGCCTTGTCCTGTATATAACTTGTGTCTGTTGTGTGCTGTAACATGGTGAAGATGATGTTCATACTATGATATCTTTTATCACAGCTGAATTGTAAACTGAATACAGTAGATTTTGAGAGGTAAACATAATGGCATGTAAGAAACCTCCTCCTTCTATAGTGAACCTTACAGAGGAAAGATCATGGTAATACATGTAAAAAGGTTCTATTCCTATAACATTTCACAAGAAGCAAAAGATATATCCATAAATAGCAAAATTGGTAAGAGATTCGTAGGAAGACTGTAATCAAGGTGGTTTGAAAATTTCGAGGTTAATCCTGTTTGAGGCAGTTAGTGCTATACACACAGACGAAAAAATTGAACACAGCATGATCAATTTCGAAGGTTGTAAAAAGAATAAGAACCATAAAAAATTTGCAGTTAGGAAGTAAAATGATTACCAATATTGTCTAAGACAGAACTGTATGGAAAAGGTAACAGACTTCCATCATGCCAAAATGTTCATGAAAAGCTCACTTGCCTAATAATATTGGGTAGACTAATAGACATAGGAAGCTTTTCACGACTGCTGGGAGGAAAAGGGGGGAGAGGAGCTGAATGTTGTTTCAGACTGCTATCCTGGGGGAAGGGAGATTTATGGATCCTTAAATTCAATTTCATGCCAAATAGTGGGCAATTTAAAGGAACATTACTGCCAACCTTTGAAATTTTATTACAGCAGCAACAAAACAAGGGGTTTTTTGTCGTTGAATTGAGGAGCAAACTTCTGCACCACCACATTTTTGGATGAGGGCCAGCCCTGTCCTGTCCCCAGCCCCCCTTCCCCCACACTTCCTAGCCTCTGAGTAGACTTTCAGAGGATATTAACATGAGCATGTTATGGTACCACAGGGTACAATTTTAAGTCAAAATGAGCACCTGATCCAGATCAGATCCAAAGATCCTAATCCCACAACAGACCAGAGTTGTAATAGAGTCACCAATTGTCAAACTTTTAAGTGACTCGAGTCACTGTACTATTTCAATGGCGAAATTACTCCTGAATTCTCTCGAGTCACTATCATTTTGAGAAGACGTGACTCGAGTCGTGACTCTTTACAACACTGCAACAGACAAGTGTGAATTGACTCTTCATAACTTCACTCTAATATATGATGGTGCCAGGAAAAAAATTTCAAGGTGAAAGGAATAATTAAGCTTAAGGAAAGAACAAATGAACTAAAAAATGTGTTTATATTGAACAGTTATGAAATAACTTCATTGTGACCATTTATTATCTACCAAAAATATGTTAGGCAAAACAGAAGATGACACAATAACACCCTCAAAGTAACACTGAGAAAAGACTGGGCCGATTGGAATCGTTTGCTTTTATCCAAGAACACTCTAATAATTCTAAACTGCATTCTCCTAAAGAATAACTGCTTGTGGCCTACTGTACCTTCCCCTGCCAATGAATTCGAATTCTCCCACTCCAATATGCACAGTGTAAAAGTATAGTACAAATAATCACTGGACTGGAAGTGATATCACCCCACCAGGCCTTCCGTCTACTGGGGTGTCCAAGAATGAAATTTTATCAGATGGCCCACAGGATAAATGCCTTTCTAAGTTTTTTCAGTTCTTTGGCATCCTACACAAGCACTTCCCTGCCATAAAAGATTTTCTTCAGTTTCTTCAATTCTCTTCTCTTCCTGACAAGAACTCACTGATGATGTAGCATGTTTCTTTGAGGTCACCACCGATACGGTGCTCAAACTCCAAGCTGAAAGAAAGGAGGGAAGAACCGACATAACTTTAAACTTTTCTACAATTACACAAATAAAGGTACACAAAACAGTTAGGCAGAAATTTCATTCAATTAGGACTAATTTTGAAGCTCTCATTCTTCCGACATATACATGGCAAATCAAGAATGCCTGTGCCACTTGATACAAGCATATCTTTACACCTCATGAACTGGCATCAACAAGATGCTGGGTAAAGGTATTTATATCAAGTTTTTCAATTACTGTAAATAGAGTCTCAGTAATGAAAGCTGTATAGTTAAGCTCCACCCACCAGGTTAAGGTTGGTTCTCTGCCCAAGAAATGTCACATACAAATCACACATGCCATCAGTTAACTAAGTGGTAACCTGTTGTTTCTGACAAATATGTCTATGTCCAATGTAGCAGCACAAGAGTGCTCAAATATGTTTGGCCAAGGTTAGCTTTATCTTGAGTTGTTACTTCCAAACAACTGTCATAGCCACAACTGAATAACTCAGTTTGCTTTCTCATTTAAATTTGGGCTGCTTAATAATTCTTCCAATGGACTATTCTTCTGCTCGTTGCAAGCCACAAATGGTCCCAGGTACACCAATCAAAAACTTAGATAGTAGCATCTGTAGTAAGTAGGGCATTCCAAGTCAACTATGCACTCGATCATTGAATGACTAAACCCTCTAACCCCATCGTGGTCAGTCATTGAACATTATGTGAGTACATTGACTCAGCTCACAGTCATTCTTGTGACTAACACCTTACATAAAGTGTCACACCCATAAGTCACAAAAGTGACATTTAGTTTGTATTTTTGACTGACATCTAATTCTCTCAGTCAAATGTCTGGAAATTTGCATACATTTCCGTGCTGTCTGTAACAGCTGACTCACAATGACTCACACAGGGTAAGCAACTAAAGCGACTGACATGTGAAGTGGGGTGACTCTCTCCTTGTTGCTTTAATTGTGATGGACAAATTGTTATATGTGAGTCATGTCATTAATGTCAATGGCCCACATTAGACTCACCTCCTTAGGCTCACCGGGCCCAAGGATACTGAGGTGAATTCATCACTTCGTAAGGGCTTATTATTCAGATCAAACTCTTAACTTACCACAGGTCAGATGCTGTAATACCAGAAGAGCCTGACTCCTTCAGTTTGGACTGGATTTCTTTGAATACCTTTTCCCCTAAAATATCTTTACAATGTCTGCCATGAAAAAAGATGAAAACAGGTGAGAAATGTTTCTCAAAACTAAAGCCACTGAGGTACCTTTAGGAGATTAAAACATTCTCATGGTGATTAGTCAATACCAAATAACTGTTTTGAAAAAAAACATCACTGAAATTTTGGATTATATACAGGCCAGCTTTACTAAAATATATACAATGATTCCACATTATCACATGATAATGTTTCCTTGAGTTGCCCTAGAATCAACTCCTCATTAGCTTTGTACGATTTTAACAGAAGCTATCAAGACCTCCATCAATGTTGGCACATGACAGGTCAGTTAATATAAACATTCAGTACTAAACCAAAATATAAACAAATAGTATGATCAATATGAACAATCAGAATGGGACATATGTTTCAAGTTGCTGTCCCAACAGAATTGGCTGATACTGAAGTTTGGAGCCTAGCTAAAGTCTCCAATGTACTGCAAGTTAAAAATACCTCAAAATGCTGAACGTTAATATGGGGACATAGAAAATGGGATTGGGCCTACACATGCAATGTAAAAATGTCTGCCAGTTGAATGCTGGGAGAGACCTCTGTTGCAAAGTTCAGAGAATTTACAATTAAAAGTACCACAGGACAGCAGCTTCAGTCCATACATACTTTACAAGTAGTTGCCAGCTGTGTTTTCATAACTGTTCACAGCAACACTACTTAGTAGAGACAGTACTATGCTGCATATTAATGTTCACAGCAACACTTAGGAGTGGCCAGTAGTAAATACCCCCTTTTCTATCAGTTGCCTGCAACCCTTTTATAAATGTTCACAATACCTCTAAACAGATATAATGAATACTCACTTTTCCATTAGCTGCTTGCAGCCCTTTCATTAATGTCCAGAGCACCTCTAGTTAGCTTAAGTGAATACTCACTTTTCTATTAGCTGCTTGCAGCCTTTTCATTAATGTTTGAAGCACCACTTGAGTACTGCAGCTGTAGTGAATACTTTTCTTTCAGCCATCTTCCGAATTTCATTAACATTCACAGCACCATTCAGAAGCTGCATTAAATACTCACTTTTCTATTAGCTGCCTGCAGCCTTTTCATTAATGCTTGAAGCACCACTTGAGTACTGTAGCTGTAGTGAATACTTTTCTTTCACCTATCTTTAGAATTTCATTAACATTCACAGCAACATTCAGTAGCTTCATCAAATACTCACTTTTCTATCAGCTGCCTGCAGCCTTTATTTTCTCCAGATTCATCTTCATCTTCCTCAAAGCTGTCATCATCGTACCCATCCCCACCAAAATCAGCAGCACAGCGTGCATTAGTAACAATCATATCAAGGTCCTATAAGTAAAGCCGAAGTGAAACTGTCACAGTGTATTTTACATCATTGAGTTACATGTATTATTTCACCATACTCATCATTACATTCCATTGCATGACTGTACAGGTATTGACTTTGGTTAGATAATTATGTTACATGAGCTCAAAAGACATGGTGATGTTACATATATATTATCTAGACCTGACATGATAGAACACAACATGACATAATGCTGACTTAAGTTCTCACTTTATGGTAAAGAACTTGAAACACCATCAAAGGGAATAATTCCTACTGCTATCCTGCCTTCCCCATCCACTTAAGTGAGCTATGCAGGAGTACAATTGTTAATCTCCACCCCCTTAAGAGTTAGCAATGAAGACATGCACAATTGTTACACTCCCTCCCCCAATTTAAGAGTTTGTGATGCAGGTGTAAGCATCGTCCCCCCATCCCCCCCCCCTTCTTAAGAGTCAGTATACTCAGAATTGGATGCAGTATTCTATTTGTGATGTTTGCATCATAATGTATCATAAGGTGAACAACTGGGTTAAAGGCTGAAGACCAACCTCTTCCAAGTCAATCATCGAACATAACCTCTGTGATCAACAATCTTAGGCATGGCTGATTAGCCGATTATTCACACGACTTCTTCAGTGGAGAAGGACATGGGGACCACTAGCACCAGCTTTGACTGCAGCCATTCTTAAATTGGCATTGCATGTTATTACTAACATTACCCAAAGAAACTTGGGCAGCCAAGTGGCCGGCCAAGCAAGCGAATCAATTAGCACGCTTGAAAGGAAGCAAGTTGGATCGCCCAGGCTTTCGTAGCAAAGCCCCAGCCGGGGAAGCATGTAACATTTCCCTAACGGACATGTACGCCATATGGTAACTCTGTTCATTACGGCAACACATGCAAATCAACATCTCCATGGGCGGATCTAGGGGGGGGGGCGACCCGGCCCCCCCTTTTTGAAAATGAAAAAAAAAAGGAAAGGGAAAAAACAGAGAGAAAAAAAACGGAAAGGAGAAGAGATAGAGAGAAGGACAGAGAGTGGAGTGATAGAGAATGAAGCTGCAACTAGCAACCTCGAAGCATGGGAGTCATAGCACAGCAGATTAGTTTGAACGTCGATTGGGACGTTCACACACATACTAACTTACTACACATGACTGGATACAATCAATACGATACACTACCATCAGCCAATCGAAAAACACCTTATGAGACAATAAGCATCAGATGGGATGGGCTGCTATCAAGCCTGGCAAGTGCCATTTCTGGCCATCTGGGATGTACTAAAACCTCAAATTTTCTTGTAACGCTCCGTGCCAACCTATGGTGGCGCTCCGCTTAGAGAGTAAACGCAGTGGCGTACATGGGGGGGGGGGAGATCGGGCCATCCCCCCTCACTGATGCCGATATTTTCTTTTAGTTCCTAAAAATACGTTAATTTTTTAACGCAAATTTTACTTCAAAAGGTAGCATATGTAGCACCAGATTGCATGTAAGGACACCTAATTTTTCAAAAATTTTCAAACCCTCCCCTTTCACACCCCTCCCGCAGGCCGGCGATCACACAACATACTGCATCCCCCCCCCCGTGAGAGAAATCCTGTGTACGCCACTGAGTATAACGGGATTGAAACTTGCAACCCTTGGACCAAAAGTCCCACCAGCTGAGCTAATCCGTCCTCCCAGAGATGTGTTTTAAAATAAAATGAAACGTTACATTTTGTTCACAAAAATTGCACTTCTTGATGGCTGCTATCAAGTCTGGCAAGTGCTATTTCCGGCGATCTGGGATGTATTAAAATCTCAGATTTTCTTGGTACGCTCCGCGCCAACTCATGGTGGCGCTCCGCTTAGATAGTAAACGGGAGCCCCGCCCCCTCCCAAACAAAAAATCCTAGCTACGCCACTGCAAGAGAATTAAAATGGAAAATCATGCGAATTACAAGGCCTTAGAAGTGTCTCTTCCGGCTATCTGGGATGTATTTTTCTCCAGTTTTCTGGTATGTTATGCATAGGCAGCGGAAAGCGGGGGAACGGGGGCAGGACACGTCCCTCCCTAAAATTTTCAGTGAGGGGGACGTCCCTCCATAAGTAAATTCCTAAGGAGCAAAATGAGGAATTATAAATTAAGTAAAAATCAGCAATCAACAAGTATAACCATAATCAATGACAAAAAAATGACCAAATCCTGTTCTGTCAGTTAATTAATCCCTCGATTTTTCTCTGAAAGACGTTAAGATTGGCCTACAGTACACGTCACCAACAAAATTTCACTTAGAAATATAGTGGTCGGAATCATTACAATTCAGTCATTCAGTTTTGATACTATGGAAGGCCTACAATAATACCATGACTACACTCCCTGGACGTACCCCCAAAACAATGACAAGGCTGCCAAGTCTCGTGCATTTTGGATCATTTTCACTTTCTCACTGAGTCTACGCAAAACAAGAAATTAGGCAGGGAACATGCACGTGATAAAACGTACATTTACGTCTACATGTCAATGCAAGGTACCTGGGTCCTGGCATCAAGTCGAGGTAAGATATGGGTCACAAATTTCTCAAGGAAGTCCCTCAATATTCACCAAGTTAGAACATGACTACTAAAGATCTGATTAGACGCCTTGAACAGGATGCATTGTAGTAAGGCACTGTGCCTATGATAACTGTCTTCTGTTAATAACTTGTGGAAAAATTAATGTGTTGAGAGTTGAGACATGAAATTATATGAAGCAGAAAATACAAAAATAAGACATGGGAAGTGCTATTTCCGGCAATCTGGGAGGTCTATTTTGTCCAAAATTTTCTTGTACGCTCCGCGCCAACTGAAGGTGGTGCTCCGCTTAGATGGTATAGTGCCGTCGATCACAGGTCGAACAATTTCAGCCCCCCCTTTTCAGAAATCCTGGATCCGCCCCTGATCTCCAACTACTCATTACATCCTCTTGCCTTTGATGTTTTCAGGGAAGCAGATTTTTGTCTAAAGGAGGCATGTATGTTCTGATAAAAAAGACGATTTGTCTTCATAAGCTACCACCGAAAAAACCCACAAAGAAGTATTCTGATGCTGATGAAATGATGTCATCAATGCATTGCCTAATTCTAAATAATCACCTGAAACTAGGGTTGAAATGACTATATCACTTTAGATCCCTAGTGTGTACAAATGACTGAAAATATCCATGCCTTCTTCAATCCTAATCCAAATCAAATGATAGATTAATCACTCACCTCATCTGAATCCATTTCAAAATCATCAGGATATTCTTCCTCAGGTTCTAATGGACTCTGGTTGAAACTTTTTGGAGTAGATGATTTACTGGTGGAATTCAGTTCCTCGACAATATCATCCTCCTCTCCCCCAGAAATGTTACAACCAAGTTCTTCTGGAATATCTGGCAGGTGAAGGAAGTTTTGAAAATGAACACTTCTTTATAAGCAATGTGACACTGTACAACCAGAAAGCCAAAAGGCTTAGTGATTCCTTGCCATATGGATATATTGTAACAAACATGAATTACCCACAGGACAAGCATGTGATCCCTCATAGTTCTCCTACTTGAGATATCGTGTTAAGAAGGTCAAAAGCTTTTTAAAATCTTGTGACCCAAAATGACCTACATGCTAAATATAAACAATCCACTGGCTAAGAATGAGATCCCCTCATAGTTACCTTCCTTAAAATATGTTTACTAGTTTTTGACCTTTTGTGACCTCAAATGACCTTTGACCTGCACGAAAAATAATACTGATCATCTTCTCAATATGGTCAATACACAAGGTAAGTATGCGATCCCTCACAGTTACCCTTCTTGAGATATCATGTTTACAAGGTTTTTGACCTTTGACCTCTAGTGACCCCAAATGACCTTTGACCTCCACCAAAAATACTACGAATCATTTACTCAATATAGGTAATCCACATGATAAGTATGAGATCCCTCACAGTTACCCTTCTTGAGATATAGTGTTGAAAAGGTTTTGACCTTTTGACCTCTGGTGACTCCAAATGACCTTTGACCTCCACCAAAAATTATAGGAATCAATCTACTCATTATGGGCAATCCACATGCTACATATGCGATCCTTCACAGTTACCTTTCTTGAGATATAGTGTTTACAAGGTTTTGACCTTTGGACCTCTAGTGACCCCAAATGACCTTTGACCTCCACCCAAAAAGAAAAGGGATCATCTACTCAATATGGGCAATTCACATGCTACATATGCGATCCCTCACAGTTACCTTTCTTGAGATATAGTGTTTACAAGGTTTTGACCTTTTGACCTCTGGTGACCCCAAATGACCTTTGACCTCCACCAAAAACAATAGGGGTCATCTACTGAATATGGGCAATCCACATGCTAAGTATGAGATCCCTCACAGTTACCCTTCTTGAGATACAGTGTTTACAAGGTTTTAACCTTTTGACCTCTGGTGACCCCAAATGACCTTTGACCTCCACCAAAAACAATAGGGGTCATCTACTTAATATGGGCAATCCACATGCTAAGTATGAGATCCCTCACAGTTACCCTTCTTGAGATATCGTGTTTACAAGGTTTGACCTTCTGACCTCTGGTGACCCCAAATGACCTTTGACCTCCACCAAAAACTATAAGGATCATCTACTCATTATGGGCAATTCTCATGCTAAGTATGAAATCCCTCACACTTCCCCTTCTTGAGATACAGTGTTTACAAGGTTTTAACTTTTTGACCTCTGGTGACCCCAAATGACCTTTGACCTCCACCAAAAACAATAGGGATCATCGACTTAATATGGGCAGTCCACATGGTAAGTATGAGATTTCTCACATTTATCCTTCTGGAGATATCGTGTTTACAAGCAATTTCTAGCATATTTACTATTTGACCCCCTGTGACCCCAAATGATCTTTGACCTCCACCAAAAAGAATAGGGATCATCTACTCATTAAGGGCAACCTACCTGCCAAGTATGAGATTCCTCTGAGTTACCCTTCTTGAGATATCGTGTTTACAAGGTTTTGACCTTTTGACCTCTTGTGACCCCAAATGACCTTTGACCTCCACCAAAAACAATAGGGATCATCTACTCAATATGGGCAATCTACATGCTGAGTATGAGATCCCTCAGAGTTACCCTTCTTGAGATATCGTGTTTACAAGCAAAGCGTCACATACACACACACACATACACGCATACACACACATACACACACACACACGACATCACCATCGCATAGATTCCTTTGGCCTTCGGCAAGGAATCAAAAATCGACACAAAATCCTGGGTGCTTTTCTTATCTTGAGATAATGGGTTAACAAGGTTTTCAGAGTTTGATCCTTGGTGATCCTAGATGATCTCTGACCTCCACCAAACATGATTAGATTCTTCCTCTCAACATTGGGCATCCACAACTGAAATATGATATGTATGCCTGTTTCCTACCTTGAGATATTGTGCTAAAAAGATTTCCAAGTTTTGACCCCTGGTTACCCCAGATAACCTTTGACCTCAACCAAAAACCTAAGGGTTCTTTCTCTTTAACATAGGGCATTGACATAATATGCATGAAATCTAACCAAGCTTAATTCCTATCTTGAGATGTCTCAAGACCATACATAAATGTCATGCTTTTACCAATTTCCTACCACCTTGGAACCTTGCTTTTTACGGTATTACAGTGTCTGCCCATGGATGTATCGTCTAAACTGCCAAATATTATGGCAACATTTTACACTCCACTTAAGGTTGGTGTAAATGTTGCCTCTACAATAAACAATTAAGCTACTTCTTTTCTAAGCGCTTAAATTATAAGTGCAGAATTTTTCTCCGTAGTTTTCACAGTGGCTGGCAGCAGCAGTGCTCGATGTGTTAGCACTTCCACTTTGGAGGAATTTCTTCATTTTTCCAAGGGATCTTTGTAATCTGCTGGTAATCTTAGGAATGTTTCCCTTTCGATCTGGGGTACCTTTAGCTGCTGGTCTATCCTGGAGTATTGCGATATTAGAGCTAGAAACAAGTTTTCATGGGTTGCAGAGAAATGAAGAGACATTTTTGAGTACATTGAAAGAATTGGCACTTGAACTGTGGAAGCACTGTGTTGCTCGCCTGTCTCATGAGTAGCGAAGAAGTTGGTCAAGAAATGGTCTCGTAATTGTGCTGAAATTCAGTGGGTCCAGCCCGAAAGGAGTCATAAGGTATAAATGATATGATTAGCAGATATTCTCCCCTTTGTTTATCGTATTTGTGTCTTAAGAGGGCCCTCATTTGTTCGAATTTTAGATCATTTATTTCTGGTGTACCTTCCACGTTTTTGTGGCATAATTTTGTTGTGTAGCTTAACGCACACTTCAATGGGCATAAACACACAGTTGCTCATGCTGTTGGCTATTCGAAATAATGGTTGACGATGTGTAGTTAGAATGGAGATTAAGATACTGTAGTTAAGCCCTAACATGTACAGTAGTTGCTAGTTAGAGTGAATATTTGTTGAATTTACAATTGAATCGCAGCAGTCAGGGATATCTAGGCCATGTGTTCTATTTCATCATGCCATATTCGCCACACATTGCAACTTTGTGGCTACGGTAGCCTTTAAGGGCCATTTTTATTTTCACAGATGATCACAGAGGGTAGGCTGGTATGGTATTTAGGTGATTGGGTTGTAGTGCATGGACTCACAGTGTTATAGCACAGAGGTTATGATCCAGGGTGTGTTTAAATGAAGGATAGTAGTGTACCCTTTTGATTAAGTGATTAAACATACAGTATGATTTTTATAAATATTGGTTTTTTTTTTTTTGGTTCCTGGTACATGCCTGAACCGAGTTATCGAGTTATCAGTTTAGTTCAATCACATTTGTTGTGCAGGTGAATGGTGATACTCTGTATGTTGTACTCAATATCATGTTTTTCAGTTTTGACGGTCTGATTCAACAATGTCAAGAGAGAGAGACTAATAAAAAGACCCATATGGAACTATGAATTCTGACTTTTGTCATTCTTGGCTGGGGCCCGCTACAGTTGCGCCATAACTTATGATGCACAATACTTCAGCTGAGAACCTTATATTAAACCGCACTCTCATACAGGTAAAATGCAGAGACAGACACAGGATTTGGGGAACAAGGGAGTTCACGTCCCCACTAGAAAAGCAAAAGTGGGAAGACACCACAATAAAAAATTTCATATCAGCTCTTGAAGGAGGGTTAAAACCCCCAAACCACCCTCCCTGCATATCTACTGCTGCAAAGTCTCCAAACTTCATTGTTTCCTAGAATAAATGCATTGCTTCATGGAGGATCCAAGATCCCCTGAAGTGTGGCAATGGTGGGAGTTAATGACATCAGTATTACTATTAAAGTACTGATATACTTAAACCATCAATACATCCAGAAAGCAGAAGTCTACTGAATACTGTCAGAGGGCAGCAAGTTTTCAAGGGGGAGGAGTGGAGGGGGGAGGAGACCAGAACCACCAATATAGAACATTGCAGTCCCATCGTTGCCCAAAATGTCACCCAAGAGTGAGTGAACCATGACAGTCCAACCTCTACCCAATGTTATCGCTCACCCTTTGGTAAGAATAAGTGATTTCCCCAACTTTATTTTCAAACATCAGACTTTACAAATCTTTTAATTTCCAAACTTTTTCACAATGTTCCAGAATATACATATTGCCTTGTATGGGTAAACTGAAGAAGAATTCAGCATCTTAATGCAACCACAAGGTCAGAAATATATTGGTACACGACAAGAAACCATATATAAACTACCATAGAGGAGGTATGGTAACATCTATCACTGGCTACATAAACTCTTCATGGAGTGTACTGAAGTGTGATGGCTATATCAGGTTTTGGTAAAAACTTTACATTAAAACATACACTACTTAATACAATGTATCCAACTACAACTGCTTCCTACAATACAAAGCTGGGCTGTGAACTCACTATCTCTCAAAACTGTGAGATCGGAGAGTGCTACTCCATCGGGAAGCTATTGCTTAATACCAAGATGTCTAAACAGAAAGTCATATGTAAATATAGTTTAATACTTAAAGTGTGTTCGAAGGATTCTCTGAGAGAATTCATGGAAGCCCAATTGATTCCCAAAAATACCATCCAAGCATGGAGAAAAATCAAGTTTGATTGATAGTCAATCCTCCTACCAGTCTGATACTCCTTTACACTACTGCTGCATAGACTCTTTTCCCAATAGGAATTACAAAGGATTGTGGGATAGAATTTTGGTGTGCATCATTTTTTGCCACAGCAAAATGCCATTGACAACAACATCGCCTACCAGAACTCTTTCCCACAATCCATTGTAATTGCTATTTGGAAAAGGGTCTATATATCTCACCTTCCTCTTGCCCAGTCTCTTGTCTCTCATCATCTGAGATGCTTTCATCATCTGCCTTGTCTTCATCATCACTGGATGAGAAATCATCTGAGTATTCCCCTTCATCCTGGGGTTCTATTGGTTTTTTCAGTATCAAATGTTCTGTTTTGGGAGAGTTGAATAGTCATATTACACCTTGCAAAGTACTGGTCCTATCTGAACATAGACTTCAGAGGGACAGTCATTACGTGATATCACCCTTACTCAAATCGCCCACCACTGAACGGTGCAAAACCCGACCTTCTGGGGGAAAAGTCGGGATTTTACATGATGTTCGCACCAACAGATTAAAGCCTAAAATGTGGAAAAATCAATAAAAATAGGCTATAACCTGTAAGTGTGAACATCAAGTAAAATCCCGACTTTTCCCCCAGAAGGTCGGGTCTTGCACTGTTCAGTGAAAGGCGATTTCAGTAAGGGCGATATCACGTAATGGTGCTGAATGTCAAATATTTTCTTGCTGCGAATTAGCAAACACATTAGAAAAACATCAAGAAAGAGAAAGAAATACTGTGCCATCACCTACAAATGGACACTTCACTTAAGGGGGGGAGTTGAGACGAACGGTCTGTTCCCCCCCCCCCACCCGCACCCGAAAAGAATTTGACTTAAGCCATTTTCCTTCAAGCACAAAAGCAACGATATGCAAATACAGTTAACTAGAGCATCAACAATGCAAACTTCACCTAGAGACAAATGCAATTCCAGGTAATTTAAATAAAGATAATTATAAATTCAGTTAGCTGCAAACATGATCTCTTTTTAATGAGATTCACCTACTGTACAATTTAAGATTGGATCATATAGCATCAACTGCTATGCTGTTAAATGGTAAACTTCTCCTTGGTAGTTAGCAGATTAGATCGCACCCCTCCCCCCGCCCCCCCCCCCCCATCCTACCTCAATCAATCAGAAGTAAGCTACTGTATTTTCCTGACCACAGAATGCTAACTGTAATTTGGAATGAACACCAGCACACTCCCTTAGTCTGCAAACACACACAAGTGACGTTTGCTTGGTGGCAGTTTCAATTCTCTCAGTGTTGAACTATAGAGTAATACCCATCAGAAAGGTACTAGCTCAATGGTTGAACAGAGAACAGCTCTATGATCTAAATGCAGAGCCAACAGGATTTATTCACTTCCTCTGTATACCCACTCAGACAAACTGAATATTACGAAGACGATCAGTACATTTTATCTCAACTGTAGAATTGAGTAAACTATGTGGCAAGAGAGCTGATTGTCTGTACCACCTTTTTACTACAAATAACACATTTTATTTTTTATTTTCTCTCTTTTTTTTCTTGCTTTACTGCAAACAGTCATAGCTACTGTGCAGTTTTTTGAGGAAAACTGCAGCTACCAGTAAAAGTACCCAACCAATGGTTCATTACTCCAATTTGCCACTCGAATATGCAGCAGCTATTAGATTACAATGAACAGCAAATTCTGCTCTGAAAGAAGTCCTCACAAAAAGGGTCAAATTACTCATTGTTATTAAGGTAAGACCACCTCCCCAGCTTGCTCTAAGATAAGCTGCCTTTAAAGCCTCTCTAAGCTCACCCCAGACAGTACCAATTCTTCCTACTAAGTTAATTTCAAGCCCCTCCTCCAATTTAAACCAAGCCTCCTGTCTATAGTTCACCTCTAAAAGTCTAAGACAGAGCATGGAGCTACTATAGGACAGAGCCACAGTAGCCTGCACTGAGTTTAAATTGCTCAAGGCAATATTGTCACGCACAGTCTGAATAAATGTCAATCAAAGGGCAGCTATCAACTGTGTTTAGAACTCTGGGTATTCCTAACTATGTTTAGGCAGAGAGTTGCTAGCAACTCCCTGGTTTGGGGGGATGCCATATCCCCTTTAATTAAATTTCAATTCCAATGCATCCTGAGGGCACTTTACCCGTCCACGAATTATCACCTCATTGAAAGTTATAACAACTGTTGACCATTTTTGGAACAAGAAGATTCTGCCTAATGCCTCTTCCTACCTTCCTCGCCCCCATGTTAACCCTTCCCCTTGGCCCAACCACCATCACCCCTGAAGAGATTAAAGATAATCATCTACTATTACATAAAGTAAATCTTACAAACATGTGTTACTGAAACCCAAATCCACTGATACCATTACAGTTTTCACTCATTTTCATGTGTCTCCACTTTCACACATTTCCATGTCATCAAAGTTTACAGTTGTGAACCTCTTCTTTCGTGTAAAGTTTGTGACAATGTTAGACAAAGTCTAATCATTGGCAAATTTGCACTAATGTCACATAAAAATACACATTCTCCTGCAAAATACTTGGGAAAGCATGTGTCTGACAGGCAAATGTGACCAAGTGTGTATCTGAAACCATGCAGTAACGAATACAAATTGCTTCAATGATACAGCGAATATTCATGGTGACTTGTGTGTGTTTGTCACAGGCTTCCACAAGTACATACCTACAGAAACAATGGACTTCACAATGTTACAGAGCGACATTCCTATACACACCTGTTTTCTTAGAGTCACCACCTGCTTGGTCTTCATAGCTTCTGACCTCTAAAGCAGACCTGCAACCTGACCTTTGACCTTTAATCATGTTCACATTGGCATTGAAATCACACTTTGCTTTACTAGCACTGGCTGGTCTCTTCAAACTGATGAAAAAAGATCAGGTATTATCAAACTGAGGCAAAACTCAAGATATTATTGTATAAAGGTAAAAAGAATTCAAGGTATTCACAAATCATAGTATTAATATATCATGCTCAGTGTTTCCTCCAAGAAATTATCCATTGGGTCCATATACCCAATATGAGAATATTTGACTCACTAGAAATTTCAATGCCATGCATTCACACTGTATCAACTTTAAAAACAAATGAAACCCTTTTTTTTATTTTTTACTATGAAAATCAGTGCGTCAAATCGAAAAATTATTGCGTCAAAATCGCGTCATAGCCGCTTAGCAGAAACACTGATCATGCTTACAATGAATCAACATATTAAGATTTCAAGGTATGTACAAACTAACTCATAAATCATGATAATAAAGATAAAATAAAGCAGGCTCACTAAAGCAGGGCTCGAAAATAAGCTTTTCCTCTCTGGAGCTAAAAACAGCTTCTGACGGCCTTCATTTTGAAGCTTTTCTGGAGCTGTTTTCCTATTGTCTGGAGCTGTTTTCAATTTTTCAAAGAAACCACTGTTCCCTGCATGTAACATTCTCTGATCGTCTCCCGAATGTTACTTGTGCATTTAGTAAAAGAAATTCAAAATAACAGAGACAGGAAAGACAAAGATCATTTTTGGTGTAACACCAGGCAGTACTAAGCATGGTGTGGTCACTCCATCTCTGAAAAACTTGGAAGGGGTCGGAGGGGCTGGGTGCATGTATAGCCTATGGCAGGTTTAGATTGACCTCAGTGGCACCTTGAATGTGGAGAATGTGGGGGTGGGCACAGGAGTTCATAAATTACAGTATATTGCCTCATGCATCTGGCGCTATTTTTAGCGCCAGACAAACACCCACTTTTCCGTTTTTCTGGCGCAGTTGCAGTGCTCTCTGGAGAGCGCCAGTCTATTTTCGAGCCCTGCTAAAGGCTGGTTCAGTCTTCCAAATTTTCATGTTCTATAAAGCTGCACGAACCATATGTGGCCATCCCTTGCTCTGCAGAGCGAATCATGGACATAGCTCATACTTGAACAGTGTTCAACTTTCATAGCTTTATAGCGCTATACTGAAGTATGAAGAGTTGTTTTAAGGCTTGTAAAACAAATAGCAGTTCATATCAGAATTCACAAATAAGTCTTCCTGTGAAATCCTTATTCCATTCCTCAGATATATCTCTAAACTATAAAGATAATCTTCCTGTATTTCAAAATTCAGTTTGATTTTGAGACAGAGATGGACTGAAGTTCACACTTGCCTTTTTTTAAGCTACATTCTTAAAATGGTCTGCATCTTCCACTTAACTTTGTGCTGCATACATGATGATAGTACTGTGGTCAATGATGGGAGGTATTTGCAATGAAACAGATTCAGAGCTGCCAACTAGTATGTTTTTAACGTATCAATATGTTTTTTAGGGAAAAATATGTTTGCATGTTTTACTGTGCTAAAATCCGTTTCTTGAAAGTTCTGAGCATGGGTTTGCGAATCTGGCTGTCTGTGATAACGAGTGTACGCATTGTTGTGCTATTGCCATATGTAAGTGATTTCTACAGCTTGCTGTGCGGGCACACGCATACACATTGCAATACAGACGATTGCAGACACATGATGCAAACAGTACGCCATGCGTACCATACTGTACATGGATCTTCTCATGCTTGCGCTGCACGTGTATGCTAATGGCCATAAGATACTCACTCTTTGTGCTAATGCATACAGGGTGTACAGTTTGTATGAAAAGAGTATGCATGCGGTGTTTGTACAAATCGTACGTGCGTGTATACATACATATATACAGTACGGTCGATGTCTTCGTGCATACATGCATTTTCTTAGATGATACTGTTGTGGATACTGTCAAGGAATAATGGCGTCCAAACATACAGGTAAAGCTAAAGTACATCACTGCACGTTTTGCTTGTAAATGTACAAAGACAACGGCTATCGCAAGAACCCTAGGTCAGAAAGCTAAAGGTAGGCGAAGTTTAGCCTAAGTTCCACAAACTGCAGTAGCCTACAACTTTAAACGTTTGGGTAAAATACTCGAATTAAGCCGTGCCCAATATTTTTGAAAACTTTTCAGCAATTTTCTTGTATGATACGCTTTCTGTCATAGTTGATCACTTTCGCTACTGTGCTATACTAACAACTTTATAATATACAGTAGGCTATGAAGATTACCGAGCCTAGCCTATTCTTGTGACCAAACTCGCACCGAGAGGCAGTTGCCGATTTGGTTTGAGTATAGCTTGACACTAGGTTGCTTTTTATGCAGTAGTAGAATCGTGCAGCGTGGGATCGTGATGTATGCAAGGTGAAAATTAGCATGAAAAATTTAAGGAATAATCAAACCTCACATAGACTGACACCTAAAAACTTCTAGCCTTGGCTACACTGATCGCTAATAACAAGACTAATTGAGTGAGTTTTTCCATGTACATACATGCAAATGTATATATCCATTTGAAGGAGAACAACCTGTTTAAGACTCAAACAAGATACTGTAGTCATACATTAAAGTGGTCGCTAAAGCAGGTTATTTGGGGCAAATGTCATATTGCTCTGTCGCACTGAAAATCCTTTTCTTTCCCTAAAAATATGTTTTTGGTAACCAAAAAATACATTTTTTTGGAGTGACAGGTTGGCAGCTCTGCAGATTACTTAGGCCACACTTGAAGAATACAACCTTACTGTGATGGTATTTGGGGGATTATGGGAATCTTGCTCTAAAAGAAAAGTATAAGCTTAAGTTTTCTTTATTTTAATAAATATCCTATTGCACATATTCTGGGAAAATTTACATCCAATACCTGTAAGTGGTTCTCAAGATATAAGAATATGAAGCAAGCAAGAGGAATGTCATTTCCTTTCTTTGACAAAACAAGTTTTGTTTCCTTTTCATTTTTAATCTATTGTACCAGTACTGAATTAAGTAGGTGTTTCAGCTTACCTATAAAAGTATATACAGTTTGCAACATTCCCATACCAATAGAGCATTTACATCATCAGATAAGAAAATCTTAAATTGGATGTTAATATACAAAGAAAGAAAACTTCAAGACAGGTTATCAATGTAATGGGCTGACATTATTATTGTTTTACTGAAAAGTTCACTTTGATTTAAAGTTACAAGCTTCATCTCCTAGTAGCTTGAGAATCACACATAGGAACTGAACAATAATTTCAAATGAAAATTTCACCATAATGGATGGACATTGTTTCTGATTAAAAATCAAGTGTAAAGTTTTGCTTCGACACTTCCTTTGTGATTATTTTAGGTGAAGTATCCAATTTAGTAACAATGTATAGTTTTTATACCTTATTTACATATCAATACATGTTTTGCTAAGACACTTTTTTGGACACAGTTCTCTTGTATCAGATATTCAAATACCTTAATTTCCTGATACTCCACGTCTGCAGCAATGACTCCTTTTCATTGATGAAAGAATTTAAATGCATCGAGACAAATGGAAGGTTGAGAATAGCACTTGCACTGAAAGAGATCATTGAAATTTGATTATAAAATTAATGAAACTGGGAAAAATTTGATGGAATCACATTATGTTACTACGCAATCCTTCCCCTGATTGTACTGTTTGATGAGATAGGCAAAGTCAAAGCTGTCATACTGAAGGTATGGGGTGCATCATTTTTCAGGCAAGTCACAACCCCCCCCCCCCAAAAAAAAAAAATCAAGTTAGGCTCCTATGCCTGTGAAAGCTGTGTTGTGAGGTGATCAATGTGTGAGTAGGGGATCTTGAAAACAATGCTCCCCTTGATGATTCTGGAAAGATTAAAACTTGAGAGATGAGTGTTCCACTTAGTCCAGGATATTTACAATTGTTTCTTTAGTAGACATAATAAAAACCTGCACCTGATTCACAGCAACTTAACAAGTAGTAAATTAGGACATGCCACACAAAACCTGACACTAGATCCTAATGAAATTTGTCTCATGAGTCAGTAATGTGAAAGTGAGATTACAGCAAGCACATTATGGCTAACAGCAACTTAACTGTGATTATATTCACCAAAATACCCCTAGAAGGTAGCTCTATAGACCCTTTTCCAAATAGCAATTACAAAGAATTGTGGGATAGAGTTTGGTATGCGTCATTTTTCGCCACAGTTATATGCCACTGACAAAAACAACGCATACCAAACTCTATCCCACAATCCTTTGTAATTGTTATTTGGAAAAGGGTCTATTAAAAGAACTAGTTGTACTGTAGAATGGGCATATAGGTCATGTTCCCCATAGGACAATAGGCTAACAAACCGGTAGCAGAATATTAAAGGCCATTATATGATATTTTTTTAGCCTTGAAAGTTGAAAGACAAAGGTGACACAATGTTATTATCAGAACCTAACAATCTCATGACATTAAGAAGGCATGATATTACTGCTGCAGCTTCAGTACTACGTACATATATTTGGACATGCTATGAAATGAACGGGTAAAATTCCATGCCGTTTCCTGTCTTTTCATGCCATGAAAATGCCCCTTACAGAAATGCACACTTCTAAATTCCTGATATATGGGCCTTTGAGCGGGTTTTCAGCAGAACGTTTATACTCATGCATGATCAATAGACGATTATCACTATGGCAACTGCTGGTACTGCTTTTCTGTGTAGAGCTGTTCTGGGGAAAGATAATCAGCTTAAGAGAGATAAGAACTGCAGACAGGAAATGAGAGTCGCTACTCGAGAAATAAACATTACATGCAAGGCTGCACCATTTCTGTCAAAGTCTGTAAGGGGCCTTGCTTGACATGTCAAGTCTGTCATTGAAAGATTCCCAGGCTCTTGAAAAACACGCTACTACTGCATTATATATAATGTAGCATACTAAAAAATACACTATACTAAAATAGACCTATCACAAAATACTGTACTATCCCTGTTTGACCACTTCACAAATACACAGACATTAAAGCACTTTTCTTGTACCATGTATACAGTATATGGGTGGGTGAATCTTGCTGGTTTTCTGTAGGGAATGCAATGCAGTCACTTGCAGCCACCAGGCAAAAACTTAAGGGGGACTGCACACTGGGAAAAAGTGGCTATGGTGTGCATACTAGTTTCAGCAGGGAATTTGTATCAGTCCTTTGTGAGAATTTCCACATACAGCTGTACATGAAGCTGCCCAAATTACATTCTTAAACAGTCCTTTGTTTCCACTTTATCAGGCTAAATCTGTCTCATCTCAAACAGATCAATGTGAGTTTCTCTTTTACCTTCTCCATTTTCTCCTATACTATTTTCTATGTTATGCTACGACATACATTTAATACTGAATTTCTTAAATTTGTGAACATCAACCCTTTCAGCACTACAAGTGGATATATCTACTGTGCAAGATTATGCTCTCCAAACTACAGGCAGATATGTCCAACGACCCAAGTGAATGTGTTGATCAACCTCATACTACTATGCACCCTTCCATGACACTGATCCCACACCATATCACTCTAACAGAAGACTAGATTCCACAAATTTTGATACCAAACATGCTAGGTAGTGGCATTTAAAGTTTCAAAACAGTTTAAATTGAAAATGGCTTAAAATATCATAGCTGACTGAAAATTTCCAAGTAGCATGTGATACACATAAAGGCTGCTCTATGATGGTCACAGAGGCAAAGTTTCACAAAAATTTTGTAAGGGATTATTCAGCGTTCAATGTGGACAACAAATGTGCACATTCAATACTGTTAGTGTAAGGCCTAAGATTCAGTGTGGACAACAAATGCACACATTCAATGCTGTTAGTGTATAAGGCCTAAGGCTATCGAAAGTGACAAAGATTACTAGTAAACTAGTCCCAGTAAAATAAGATAGGCCACTACTACACAATGTTACCACAGGACTTAGCAATGCTACAGGTAGTGCTATAAATAGCAGTAGGGGGTGGGGAAAAGATGATAATAGTCAAAGGGGATTAGATATTTTAAGAAAATACCTCAAACAATGATAATTCAAGTTATATACCACATAACAGTGATTTTAGCAGGCCTTATTTTTTCTGCATTAAACTAACCAATAATGTATACAAGACAAATGTTATAAACAAAAGACTAAACATGAAAAAATTGTAAATATTACTGAAAATTTCATTAATTTGCATCATTTTTTGAATGCATTTTTTTTCTATGTACAATACAGTGAATTTCCCAAATTAGAGCTCATCTGAAAGAACAGCTCAAGTTCTTTAACCTTTACATCACTACTTCTTCATAAAACAAATTTCTGTCAGAGTAGTTCAACATTGAAAGTACATGCTTCTGAAATGACAAAGACTTTGAAAAGTAATTCAGGCATAGTGAAAAGGGCGCAGGATTTAAATTCAGTGCTGAAAGGGTTATCCCATACTAAGCAATATAAACAAAATTTACTCAATCCACCTTTCAAGGTGGCCTTAATTTAGAGGTTTCAAGGTCAAACTTTGGCAGTCTCAGTTTTACAGCACAAAATTGTAGCAGTAGTCAAAAACATGCCAGTACATAAAATATTAAGCCAGGAAATAACTACGTTGACGTTTTATGATGTGTTTTCACTTGGACTTAACACCCTAAATTTTGAAAACCAATCAGTGGCCCCTACATGCAAAAAAGTACTTCAAAAAGTGCTTTTACTTGGCCCTGCATAGCTCAAATGTTCTACACCTTGAAAACTGAGGCAATATCCCTATGGTTCATTTTGTCTCAAGCATATTTCAAGGACTATAGCCTAGGTGGACAACTTGAGTACATACATACCTGAAGCATCTCTGAGTTTTAATATTTTCTACCCAAATGGCCTCACAAATATGACAGAGCTTACGAATTTCAAAGTTACAAGCACATTTCAAGTATTTTTCAAGCCCTCTTGAGACCATGCAATATTCAGGCACTACTAATATCTTGATATTATCAAACAGTCCAAAATCCTGCCCACTTGTAAATTTTCCCAAGGCAACGCAAAGCCTGAACTGAGTATCAAATGTCCTGGTTTCACTCTCTCCTACTCTATGTTTATTTATGAGTAAGGAAGACCAAGACTCAAGACTGACCTACCTTGGTCTGTGCTCAGGATCTTTACGCAGCATTGAACCAATCAGGTTGTGAAAATCCTGTGAATAAATGGACGGAATTTCCTGCAAAAGAAAAAGAAAATTGCATTGAACTTGATGACAAACTGCACATTACATGTCAAATAAAGAATCCAGAAACAGATTTCAAGTTTGAAGACCATTTAGAACCATTGATCACTGAAGAATGATCCTTTACAACCTTGTTGAACAGTAATAAGAGCTGTATTAAAGTTGAAAGTTACCACAACATGGGTTCCTCAGTGCTTGCTTACTTTGATGCCCAATCATTACATACATGCCAAACTTTTACAAGTCTCCCAAAATTTACATAATGAGAGTAAGTACAGATGTTAAATCACATTATAATGTCAACAACACCACACTGGACAGAACCATGATGATATGCTACTCTGCAGGTAGTCAGCAAATCATTTAATCTACTTGATTTATTTGCTTGTATTTGTTATCCTTGTGCAATGTCACATACGGCACTTGTCATTCAACATGGAGCCAAGTCTTATCCATATCAAAGATTTGATGAAGTTTGAAATTGAAGGATAACATACTGCATGGTTTCCTTTCACAATCTTGTAGATGAGTCCCATCAGATTACACGCATCAAATGCTGGCTGAAAGGCACAGACTTCAAAAAGAAGGCAGCCCAAGGCCTGGCAAAAGAAAGACGAGAAAATCTGATCATATTTTGTATATGATTTAAAATTAAACTTGTCCAAATCCTTCACCTACACTGATGATGGGTGGCAGATATCAAAGGTCCCTATCCTTTTTAAAACTTGGCCTCCTATTACATTACAAGCTATGTATCTGTCATGCTGTTACATACCAAAATATTACAAATACTCCACAAGCAAGGTACACCTGTGAGATATGTTGCAGTTACAGCCCTAGGGTCCTACAGCTCACTGGTACTATAACCCATTGGTCCCACAGCCCAATGGTCCCTTTATCAATGACACATTGTATGCTACTGTAAGAACTGTACATGTATTAACAGGGGCACTGTATATGGAAGGACTAATGGGCTGCATACTATTGGACAGTTAACTCCCTTAAACTTGAATGAAATTAATCATCATATGCAACAAAACTTTTCCAATTAGAGTTAGGCATAACTTGGTATGTTAATTCTTGATCCATTTCACTAGAGGGTGGGGATAGAATTTACCAGGGGAGCAGCTCCTGACAGAAGTAGCAACCCAAAGCCTCTGCAAAGGCGATGGGTTGCCAGTAGCATAGCAAAGCAAAAATATTTCAGAAATACTTTGCAACCTAAAATATTGATGTAACTGAAGAAAATTTGACAAACTTCAGTTTTACTTTTTGTTTAGAAAACTTGAAAAATTTGGGGTTTTCTAAAAAAAAATTTTAAATTTTTAAGGAAGAATCTGCCATCTTTGAGGGCAAAATTATGTAAACCATTGGAATAACGAGTCAGGGATCATACGCTTCACCATTCCCATTAAGACTCCCCAACAAAAATGGAACATTTTCCCAACAAGGGAGCCAGTCTTCCCAGCACCTGGTGTCACCCTGCTTATACTTGCCATTACACTCATGTTGTACAAAAATATTGTGCACACCATGTTTTTAACAATGATGGGAATGTGTAAACAAAATCCCTTCGTTTAATACTTTAATCCCACCAACTCCTACCCAACTATCTTTTCACATCCACAAAAGACCTGATCAATACAGCTATGCTGAGAAGCTCAGCAACAGTACTGTCTGAGGATACATTTATGCCAATATACACAATGACCCAATGAAAAGTAAGAAAGTTATCTCTCTACAAAAAAAATATCGTAAGTAATTCCCTCACACAACTTTAAATGAAGAAATGCTTTCACTGTGCAACTTGACACCCCCCCCCCCTCCTCTATCCCTACAGACTTCATGTTCTAGTGCTTTTAATTATCCAGCCATATTATACTGATATGTCTATTGCATGTTTACTATGCAGAACTGATACATTTATTATTACATACTTATGTAGCTCCAACACGAGTGGTTCTCCAAATTTATCACAGCAAATATTGCATTCTATATGTGCATGACCTTTGTAATTTGCCTTGATGAATTCCACATGTACTGTGGATATCATTTATTTCAATACGTACACTAGGCATCAACTTTGAGGACTGACTTCTACTAGCCACTGTAGCAGAGCCAGTGTGGTTGTTAAGATACTGCCCTGTCAGAAACTTACTGATTAGACTTTCTCAACATTTACTTGTAAAATAAAATCTGACATAGCTTTCTGGTGGCACCTTGCTTGAACCACCTCGGACTTGTTTACAATTCTCTTAAAAGTGATACACCAGCATTTCAGATCATCTTAATGTACACGTAATCTGGGTATATGCCAGTGTAAAGTCCACTCAGCAAAAACATCTGAAAATTTGATAACAGCAGGCCTGAAAGTGTGTCTTACTTGCCATTCATTTCACTTCTAACATATTATGCCTGTCCTGGGAATCAACTGACCAACCTAACCTGCTTCTTATTTTCTCACTGGTCATACAGTGTGTAAATAACTGGCCTCGATCAGGCTTCCTGGTCACTTGCTCAATTTAACCCTGATGCACAACAATTGACAAAATAAAACTGTGCCATACAGACAAATTCACACAGCTCACATTTAACGCCTTACCCAAATGTCTGATTTGTTGTTGTACGGCATATCCTGACAGAGTTCTGGACTCATGTGACTAGGTGTCCCCACCATCGTCATAGCTTTATCGATGGTATTCTCCAAGCTTCTAGCTATCCCAAAGTCACCTGAAAGAATACAATCCACTACAATAACTCCAAGCAACCAGGTTTGTCACAAGCTACAGTATTTATGGAGATCATCCCAGAGCAGTGTTAAGAAAATAGTGGTTCCTGGACGTCCATTTGATTTATCAAAACTTTCTGGAAGTCTACCAAAATGTGTTTGTCAAGGCCTAATGGGAACTGCCCTACATAATCCTACAGTTCCTGGATTCCTTTCTGAACAGTTCCCACCCAGTTAATTCCTTCTAAACAATTCCCACCCCAGACAATCTAACCCAGGACAATTCCAATTTTTGGTGGGGAAATTTGTCCAGAGGGAAATTGTCCCAGTTGAGAATGCCCCTTGGTAAACTTTCTGAGGGGTTGTCCCTGGAAAAATTCTATGGGGGGAAGGGGAGAGCTGTCATGTAATCCTGTAGTCCCTTGGTCCTGCAGCCTGTAGATCCTACAAAAAGAGGTACAAATGGCAACCTGTAAATCATACAGGGCAATGATTGACACTCCACTTGTTCTCTAACATGGGTTGAAGCACATATTGGCTGTGGGACCTACTGTAGGAATATAGAGATGTAAACCATATTTGAAAGTCATCAATTTAAGAATATGTCTCTGGGGACACATTTTATTTTCACTAAATGACATTCCATATTAACTTCAACAGCTAGCCATGTTCCCATTATGTTAAGTACAATCTGACTTCCATTACGAACCTATTCAATCACTAAATACCACAATATAAAGAATGTTATGTACATGTACTGACCCAATTTAATCACTTCATTCTTAGTCAGGAAGACATTCTGTGTTTTGAGGTCTCTGTGAATACAATAAATGAAACAACAGAAAGCAAGACTGAGAACCATTTTTCAACCAAGGAAAAGGAGTAAAACAGCAGTACTCAAGTGATTAAATAAGTGGTTTGAATGAATACATTGTCACGTGACTGAACGTTGTCATGCTTTCATCATAAGTAGCTCTGACTTCCTAAAAATTGCAGTAAGGGAGAAGCAATGCCAATAATAGGTCTGCCCATGGGTGCTTCAGTCCTTTGTGCAATCTACAGTACTTTGTGGGATGGGTAACTGATTTTGATGAAAACTTGTGCCAGGTGGGAGGAAAGCTTGAGTACCCACAGGAAAACCCACCTAAGTACCCAACATTAAAACCCACACACTGATGGGTGGTAAAGTATATTAAACTGCACTACCACTCAGGGACCCATCAAAGTAGGTAGTTTGCTTTGGTGTGTGTCTACTTGGGTAGATTGGGCTGCCCCAGGTCCTAGACAGCAAAACTAAAATTTCTATGGCCAATTACTACGGTAGTTTATGTTTACCTGAAAAAAATGTCAAGTTTAAATAGTAGAGTTGAGACCAGAGGATTGTGAATGAAAAAGCCCTTAAGATCCCAACACAAAGAACAACCTAGGAGTAGGACATATATATTGCAAAAGAAAGGACACAAAAGCAAGGTTACTCAAAGCTTTTTGCTTCAGTGGGTATGAGTCTTCCTTGCAAAGAATGGCCTGCTCCTAGCTCTCCGCTGAAAAATCTGACTGGTCAAGTTGGTCATCATAGGATTGGCTAGTTGAACAATCTGATGGGTTCAAAGATCTCTGATCAGTGATCTTTTACAAGTTTACTTCTCTTTGATATCCAAGATTTTTAAACTGACAGGTCATGAAATGGCAGAGTGGTTTACAGTACCATACTCCCACCCACAGTACACCTTTGGACAGACCAGTTACCTATTTTCATTGTCACCCTTTATAACTTCTTTCAAACCTGTGTAAAATTTTCCTTGAATGGATGTATTGTACTGCCATCACTAGTTGCAGAAACCACTGCATTATTCTGTTCTCATGAAACTTCTCCTTCTTATTCCTGTGAAGTTCTATTTTTTCATCAAGAGATCCTCCATCACAGTAATCCTGTCAAACAATGAGGAAACAACAGAAGCTAGCTATGAATAGGTACAATAGAGTTAAAGGGAAAATATCCTCATCCCGGACAGTTCCAATTCTCCCAACTAGGTTAGTTTCTAAAGCCCCACTCATAACTGTTTTTAGCTCCTCCTTGTGCAGACACAAACATAGTTTATATTGCTTGAGGCCATGTCCTGGTGAGCATAAAAGGCCCTAGTGTGTAATCCAAACGCTCTCTGAGTAAGCTGTGTAATATGAGCTACGTACTCTGTATCTTTTGAATTTTGTAAAGTTCTGTGATGTCAACCAAAGAGTAGTCACCAACTGAGACTTTTGCTTACCCTCAAGTAAAAGTTATACTTGGGGTGATGAGTATCTGTCTTTAATCTGCCATTTGTGATAAAAACGTAAATTTGGGGAATCCTTACTGAAAAATTTTGGTGTATTTGGAGTGAAACTCGGGCAATTTGTGGGGGAGATACAGTATGGGTTTTTGTACATGAAAACAAGTTAGACCTAAGAAGCTTTGGAAAATTTGACCAACTTGCAGTGAAATAAATATTTTCCCCACCCCCTGAAAACTCAATGCCATGAGGCACATCTCAGACTTATATCTAGCACAATTGAATTGGATCATGGATGGACCCCTTCAAAATCTCCTTTCCCTCAACTGTTGTAACATTCATAGGTTAGCTACTGTAGGCACATGTGCTCCACAGAACATATACTTATCAGACACATCTGATGGGTACAGACTTTTCAGTCTTTCAAAGGATGGGTGTTTTCAAAGGGTAGCAGGCTTTGCTTTGCATTACTGTAGATATCAGGGATGAGCACAGAAAAGAAATGTGGGCATAGTCTGATGCAAGCAAGACCTAAATCATGCTCTATTAGAAGTCCTTTTAAATTCACAGTGCAGTATTGAAAACCAAGCAGCAACCCGTGGCAGCACCAGAATTTAAAAAAAAGGGGAAAGAGGGGGCAGGCATTATTTTTTTGGGGGGGGGGGGGCACAATTGCTGTCTGAGTGCATTGTTTTAAGCATATACCTTTGCACAGGGGAGGACTGGGGGGACGACTGGGGGCAAGTGGGGGCAAAGGCCATGTCTGGGGAAAAATGCCCCCTATGCTCCCCGGGTGACACCTCTGGTTGCACCACTGTGGCCATATATATGAGAAGGGTTTAAGAAATTGATCTAGCTGGTGAGTCACTTTAAATTTTTTATACAGTGAACAGACTTCAATATTTGGCAATGCATCCATTCACTCAGTAAAACCATATTTAATGGTGGAAAACATCATTTCATTGTTTCCCAAGTACAACACATGGGTTATGATTTTATTCTTACAACACAGTGTACATTTAAGTTCCCTCAGCCTCAAAAAAAGGTTTGAGAGCCACACAAAATTTGATGTAGTACTCAGTGTTTCCTCTAAGAAATTATCCATTGGGTCAATATACACAATATGAGAAAATTTGACTCACTAGAAATTTCAAAGCCATGCATTCACACAGTATCAACTTTAAGGAATGAATGAAACCCTACTTTTTAATTTTTTGCCATGAATGCCAGTGCGTCAAATGGAAAAGTCACTGTGTCAAAATCGCGTCATAGTGGCTTAGCAGAAACACTGGTAGTACTGCAATTTACCATTATACAGTATGGTCTTTGAATTCCCTTCATACTGGTTACAATACTTGTATTATAAACTTGGTATTAAATGACAGTTTCAGGAACTTTGCTTAGCCCTTACACTCATGCATGATTTACTTGGTCAAAAGACCAAGAAGTTGAACTTAAAGAAAAACATGGTACAGTGTCTGCTTGTGTATATGTGCAGAGAGGGGAGAGGGTCAGCATACTAACAAAGCAGGGGGCACAAGGACAATGTCAACTTCCTCCCCCCCACACCTCACAAAATTGTCCCCAGAAAAATTTTGAGAAGGGGGATTATGTACCAATACTATAAAAATGCCCCTCTCTCCACCCCCACCCCCCCCCCATGTGGTGCATAACTACTAACACAAACCAGAATGCACAAATGCATTGTGGTTTCGATGAATATAGCACTTAATGTGTAATCCCAAATAATGCCAAAATGTCCTGTTTCTTTCAGTCATTGGTTGAATGTGGTCTTAAAGAGCTGGAAAATTACAGTTTCATGTTCATATTTGACCTTGGGAATTCTTTGGAACTTTTGCTTTTTGGCCTCTGGTGATTTCAACTAGCCTCTGATTCTGACAAAACTGGTAGGGATTTTCTGATTGATTAAATACAACACCATGTGAAGTATCCAACCCTCCTAACTTGAGCTATCTTGTAAACAAGGTTTTCAGAGTTTGACCCCAGATGACCTTTGACCTCCACCATAAATAACAGGTACTGCCTCTCACCATAAGTCATCCACATACTATGTATGAAATCTATCCAAACTTCCTACCTCAAGATGTCGTGTTTAACAAGGTTTTCAGACTTTGATCCTCGGTGACCCCAAATGACATTTGATCTCCACCAAAAATTGTATGCTTTGTACCTCTGAAGATTATGCATCCATATGCCATGTATGAAATCCATCCAAGCTTCCTACTGTGAAATATTATGTAAACAAGGTTTTCAGACTTTGACCCCTGGTGACCCCAGATGATGTTTGACCTCCACCAAAAACGATAGCATTCTTCCTCTTACCATTATGCATCCACATACCAAGTATGAAATCCATCCAAGCTTCCTACCTTGAGATATCGTGTAAACAAGGTTTTCAGGGTTTGACCCCTGGTGACCACAAATGACCTTTGACCTCCACCAAAAACAATAGGGTTCTTCCTATCACCATGATGCATCAACACACCAAGTATGAAATCAATCCACGCTTCCTACCTTGAGATATTGTGTAAACAAGGTTTTCAGACTTTGACCCCTGGTGACCCCAAATGACCTTTGACCTCCACCAAAAACAATAGGGTTCTTCCTCTCACCATGATGCATCCACACACAAAGTATGAAATCAATCCAAGCTTCCAACCTTGAGATATTGTGTAAACAAGGTTTTCAGGGTTTGACCCCTGGTGACCCCAAATGACCTTTGACCTTCACCAAAAACATTAGGGTTCTTTCTCTCACCATAATGCATCCACATACTAAGTATGAAATCTATCCAAGCTTCCTACCTTGAGATATTGTGTAAACAAGGTTTTCAGAGTTTGACCCCTGGTGACCCCAAATGACCTTTGACCTCCACCAAAAACAATAGGGTTCTTCCTCTCACTATAATGCATCAACACACCAAGTATGGAATCAATCCAAGCTTCCTACCTTGAGATATTGTGTAAACAAGGTTTTCAGAGTTTGACCCCTGGTGACCCCAAATGACCTTTGACCTCCACCAAAAACATTAGGGTCCTTCCTCTCACCATAATGCATCAACACACCAAGTATGAAATCTACCCAAGCTTCCTACCTTGAGATATTGTGTAAACAAGGTTTCAAGGTTTGACCCCTGGTGACCCCAAATGACCTTTGACCTCCACCAAAAACAATAGCATTCTTCCTCTTTCCATAATGCATCTACAACCCAAGTATGAAATCCATCCAAGCTTCCTACCCTGAGATATCGTGTAAACAAGGTTTTCAGGTTTTGACCCCTGGTGACCCCAAATGACCTTTGACCTCCACCAAAAACATTTGGGTTCTTCCTCTTACCATAATGCATCCACGTACCACGTATGAAATTTATCCAAGCTTCCTACCTTGAGATATCATGTAAACAAGGTTTTCAGGGTTTGACCCCTGGTGACCCCAAATGACCTTTGACCTCCACCAAAAACAATAGGGTTCTTCCTCTCACCATAATACATCCACTTACCAAGTATGAAATCTATCCTAGCTTCCTATCTTGAGATATCATGTAGACAAGGTTTTCAGGGTTTGACCCCTGGTGACCCCAAATGACCTTTGACCTCCACCAAAAACAATAGGGTTCTTCCTCTTACCATAATGCATCCACACACAAAGTATGAAAACTATCCAAGCTTCCTACCTTGAGATATCGTGTAAACAAGGTTTTCAGAGTTTGACCCCTGGTGACCCCAAATGACCTTTGACCTCCACCAAAAACAATAGGGTTCTTCCTCTGAATATGGGGCATCTACCTACCAACTTTGAGAACTGTCAGAGTTTCCCTTCTTGAGATATCGTGTAAACAAGTAAAGTGTCACAAACACACACACACACGCACCCACACACACGAACATACACACATACATACACACGCCATCATGACTGCATAGGTTTCTCTTTTCATCGAAACCAATCATAGATCTAAGCCTAATGTATGCCAAAATAGCCCTCTTAAACAAATGGCAGGAGTCTTGTACAGTAGCTTAGCTACAAAATACCATTTACTGTACACTCGTTCTAAATAATGTATAACTGCAAACCTGCTGCATCCCAAATAAGACCATGTCCACTCTTTTTTTAAGACTACAGTCCATCTAAATTCATTTTCACCCTCAAAATTTGTCTGCATTTGTGTGCTACAGTAAGCTATATGTGAACTTTAATTGAACCCTTAACTTTTCTTCATCAGACAAATTAGTAGTATTGGCCTGATTATCAGCAATACACATATCATTTATCAGCCAAAATTCCTTAAATTGATCCCTTATCCCATTGGTATCAGTAAAATTTGCCTAAAAAGCCAGTATCACTTAGCCTATACTAGTTTGAGTTCAGTACACTCATCTGTAAAATATGGTGAGGTATCACAATCACCCACTATCTGAGTCTAAAATATTGAGTATCTGTTACAGAATATTAGGCACCCTTAGTGGTGTCAATACAACACAGCTCTAGAGTAAGAGGTCAAACTACACGCAAAACTGTACTTCAGATCAATTGCACACCTTTTGTTCACACTTAAACAGCAATAGCACCCCCCCCCCCCCCATCCCCCTTGGACATGGCTACTGATTCCATCCAATTAAAATTTTCCATTAGCCTCAAGATATAACTATCCATACATGCTTTTAAAAGATCATGTTGAGGATTTCACAAGATCCAACCAAAATATTACCCTCTGCTATGCAATTTACAATAAAGATCTTGCCATGAATGATATCGTTTAAGTTACTGCATCAGTTAAGATTATAAAGATTTTGGCAGCATCTTTAATATTGATGCAAAATATGCTTCCTTTAGGAGTAAAAACAGAATGATAATCTCGGCTGCAGATACTGTATATAGTGTAATGTCATTTCACAGTGAAGAAAGTGACAGATGGTAGGGAGGTAGAACCTTTCTCAAAAAAAAAAAACTATGCAGCTCTTTCAAGCACAGAGGAGATTAAGCCTAAAATCTCTCTCTCCATTGAAATATTAAAAGCAAAGATACAGTGGGTGAACGACATTGGATGTTCAAGAGGAGGAATTTCTTCGAAAATAGAATTTGGTTTGACCAGGTTATTCCTTATTGTAAAGGGCGTTTTTTATGTACTTCACTTACAGAAACCTATTTAAAGAACAAAATTTATTACAAACTAAGATAGTAGATTTAGATTAGAGTATATAAAAGTTTGAAATGAGCTGTTACATTTCTCATCAAAACATTCCACTTCAGTATTAACTCCTCCATCGACATTGCAATCCCATATTTAACAAGAACATTACGAAAGTGTCCAACATTATAGTTGAGAAAGAATTTGATTTACAGTACAAGGTTCAATTTAGCTGAAGTACTGGGAGCCCAAGGCAATTAAGTTTCTCCCAGGGCCTAGCCTGCAGAGCAGACTCTGTAGCAGCCTTCCAAAAGATGGCTATCTCTCAGAAATCATAATACACCCTGTATATATTCTACACAGAGTCTGCAAACCTTCGTCCAGTTTTCATTTACATGAATCCCCAAAATGCGGGATAGATTATTATTCATAAGGTCACATGGTGTTCACGGCTACTGACTATTCATGTCTATCAACAGCTTGTGACAATGCACATACGCGAATACTTCTGAAGATACAGTGACATCTTTAAACGGTAGGTAATTATCATGTGGGCTAAAAATCCAGCTACTGTAATCCTTGCAGTGAAAAGTCAAGCCTAACGTTAGGCATAGGATCTTGTCACAGATCTTGCTGGTCTGTACAAACTGGCCTGTATATAGGCCCTCGCATGGACAAGACGACAACGTTCCTTGCTAGCTGTATATGTATATACAGTAATAGCCGTACTGCACTGCATAACATGTTTACAAGTGCAAAGAGTTGTCTGCTGTGGGCTGTAGCGAAGCAACCTGTCACTCATGTTGACTCCACTCCTTACCAACGTGGATGACGTGTGCATTAATTATCATGAAGTTACTTTTGTCTCGGAAATGAGATTGGCTAGAAAGTAATTGGCAGGCTATTGTATTGTATTAAACTTTGTCTGTATACTGTACATTAACATTAGGGGTAAGCAAATACAGTAAATTAAGAATTGTACTTGTAGCTGATGAAACTCAACAATAGCCTGCTTAGAGCAGGCTACCCAGGGCCAGGTAATAACACTAAGAAGCTGTCTCAGACGGCAAGTGGATTTTAAGGGTAGGTTTTATACATGAAAAAATCTGACCACATAGTTTGTTGCATGCCAAGTAGCTTCACAACTTCAGTGGCTCTGATGGCTAGTACAAAATACAATCCTAAATCAAACCCTTCTATCACAGCTAGTGCATTGAAAATAAAACAATGAAACTACTTGTGTGTCTAAAAATAATGCTAAAATTTATTTCTGTGCAGTTGCTGTGCAATTTTCCTGCTTCTTTTTACTATTTCAATTAATAAGGGAAATCATAAAATAATAATATGTTAACTTTCATTAAACCAGAATATTATGATTTCATAAGTCTGGAAATTCAAAATAAAGTAACAATTTCTCCTAAAGAGTACCAGTTGGCAAGTGTGAACATATTATGCAATTTAGATCAGGGTGCTAAAGCATAAAAAAAGGGGCAAAAAACAAACTTATTTGGTTGTAATGCAGCAATTATGACTGGATTTCTGATTAAGTCAGGGACAAACATGGAAGGTTTGACCCCAAAAGACCTTCAATGATGAGAAAACGATCAGCAGCCCAAAACCTCCATAACGTATTTGAGTTGAGAGGTTACTCAATAATTAAGGAAAAGAGATATTTGCCCAACGGGTAAAAAGCCTTTGGATGTTATCAGTACTCTTTCACCATATGTTAAATGGTACCTAAACAACTCACCCCACCCCCATGCCCCACCCTTCCCAACAATTCTCACCCACACAATTCCCACTTCCCCTTGACAAATCCCCAAGGACAATTCCTATCAGGACAATTCCCAACCTGGACGATACCTACTCAGACGATTTCTCCTGGACTATTCCCACCCATGGAAATTCAATTTTCTGGTTGCCGTATCAGGGTCAGAGGTGGGAAATAACTAAGGAAAAACTGTCCAATGTGATAATGTCCTGTAGGAATTTTTCCACAGGAGATGTCCCTGGGGAAATCAACCAGGTCCTGTTGACTGTTGGAGGGGAAGAGGTCATCCAGGTTACAATGCATAGCATGCTAACAGCTAGGGTACACACTACTTTTTGTGTGTACCACTACAGCATAACTGTAACTCATAACTCACTTTAATGAAGTCTAAGTTCAAATTGTGATCTTTCACCTGTCATTCACAGCCACTGGAATACTATGTACCACTTCCTTGATTCTTACACACTTTCCACCACAAAATTCGAGGCTAATTCAAGATGACAAATACTGTACTTAAAGGGAAATACTGTGTTTGTTTTACTGTAATTTTTTTATATTTTTAGAACTAATATCCAAAATGACAGATTATTCAAAGTAAGGCAGTATGATAACCTTCTTTTCAAGATTTCAAGACATAAGGTTCTCACAGAAAGATATTCAGTTATTTTTTCCTCAAGAACAATTTGTTGGACCAAACTTTCAAAACTTCAAATTACACAACTTCTGTAACTCTTGCAATGCAGAATATTTTGAGGAGATAAAGTATTGCTTGAGTTTATTGGTGAGACTGAATGGTTTAATGATGACTAAAGCTGTTTTCTTTGCATGCCATGTTGGTGCATCTTAAACCAATATTTCCCTTTAATACAAATGACACAATAAAGAAAAGATGTTAACTGCTTTCCAAACCTCTGTTTTCCCAGGCATGGTTGCCACATTGGAGTTTTAAACACCAAAGTAGGCAAATTTGGTGTTTTTTTACCTTTGTTGGCCAGTAAAAATTGAAAGTGCATGCCAAACGGCATTTTGGCATTTTTGGGGGTCTAATGGAAATTCAAATAAAACACCTTCTTTTTTCACAAAATTTCAAGAAAAACCCTTCTTTTTTCCCCGATTTTAATAGTCACCTGAGTGGGATGTAACAAGTTTACAATTTACACTCCACTTGTAGCAATAATAGATTGAGTATGTAATGATGTATATCGTACTACCGTGTGTTGACAAAACCAAGCACGACTGAGACTCTCTATACTGTACATAAATACACAGGGCTCGAAAATAGACTGGCGCTCTGGCGCAAAATCGCCAGAGACCGCAGCGACTGCGCCAGAAAAACGAAAAAGTGAGTGTTCGTCTGGCGCTAAAAATAGCACCAGGTGCATGAGGTAAACAATCTCAAAATCACACAAAAATTCCCTGCACACAATTAAGTGTCCAATTACACCAAAGAAGTATCCCGAAAACTTGCAATATGTACAATGAAAAAGAATAAAAGTTTGTTTTCATGGCCAGACCATCGATCCAAGTAATGTTACGTAGCAGTTGGCCTACAGCATCACATTATACTAGCATGTACTGCGTATACTTGAGCTGTGACATCGACCAGCTTGTAAATCCTAAGCCGGAGTGCATGCATGATGTTGTGGTACTGGGCATCGCATGTAGCACACTACGCGTATTGCACACCAATGCACAGACGTGCTCGACACGAGAATTTGTTGAGAGTTCCATGCCACGTGGGCTTGCATTTCTGTACTGCAAAGTAGCACTTAATTCTGATGTGCCCATTGCATTGTAGACAGCGTCTGTAGCTAAGCCTCGAACGGGACTCAATGCATTCAAAATTATTCTACACAATAATTCTCTGATAATTTTATCACAGAAACACTCATACCAATGCGTGTACAGTTTCACCAAATTACTGTAATTATTAGAATATCTGCATAATTATGTCCTGTCCATAAGTCTCACAAGCAGTCAATGTCAAGGGTGAAAATAGCTCTGGCACTCGTTTCCAGCCCAACAACGTCCAATAGACACAGACAAGAGTGTAACAAGGTGCCACTATTTAACCGAAAGTAGGGCCCGTCATCCTGGAAGTCCCAAGGTATCATAGATACGGCCCCAAGATTATTTAAGTTGATGTTGTAAATATCTCCGTATCAGAAACCTTCTAATGGACCAGAAAGCTAGAAGACAAGGTAATTATGCAAAGCACAAAAATATTTACTAAAATATGACAAAACGGAACTTTGTGAACCGCTTAAAAATTGGAAGCAACATCGTTAAAATGCAGTAAATTTCATTATGGATGCTAGTTAGCTTCCTTGTGAATGAACTGCATTTGGATTTCCCAGTCGATGCAATATCATGTAACACCGGCTGGGAATGGCTGGTATATTCCACTTTCTGTGAACATCAAAGTGGCTTTGTGGAGTCCTCCAAATCTCGATCAAAATTTTACTCGCAACAATTTAAGATGGATGGAAAAAATAGAATAAACCAATGATATTATAGAGTGATAGTTTTTGGCTAAGGCAATGTTCATACAAAGTTTCCAACTCCCCAACGGAACAAATTTTAGTTCAAAATACATGGTTCGATCAAACGAGTGAGCTACTGCTCCCTGCATACACTTTCGTACTACCTTATTTCAACGAAGCAGGATCGATAACTGAAAAGCGTTGACGTATCGACGATACTCCAAGTGGTCAAGAATACCATAAACATTTACATGACATGTGCAAAGAGCCTCAAATACCAATCTGCGATACTGTACATCTGAAAGCTTTAGGTCGAAACTTTTTCTCTACGATGTGCTTTTCTTCAGCATTTCTTGGCACTTTTGTCGTTGCCTAACGTGTAGCACATGTGTACAGCGAGAACCTTAACTACATACGTGTATCTACAATAATCTTCTTACTAGAAGAGCTGTTGAGAGTTTGACGTTTTTCTAATTAGTTTTGTTTTTGAGTCCTACCAAAGATATGCTTGTTCTCTAATGTGTCCTTCAGCGTGCAGGGTCTTATTTTATTGACAGGATGGCATCTTTGCATCTCAAAGCTCGAAAAAATATTTACAAATTATTCCCCTATATATCACTGTTACGAGAAGCTACTAAACACTCAGGTCATTAGTCTCCAAGTGATCCACACCCAGTGGAGTGGGAACCTGGCACAATCCCAATCAAAGATTAGTCCATAGCCATAGCTAGGGCAGGGGATAGAATTTATGAACTCCTGCTGCCCCCTCCCCCTTCTCCACATTCAAGGTGCCAATGTGGGCACTCCAAAGCTGCTGTATACATGCACACAGTCCCTCAGCCCCTCAGCCCCTCCGTCCCCTTCCAAGTTTTCAGAGAATGACCACACCTATACTAGTACTACCCTGTGTTACATTAAAGAAAAAAATGCTCTGTGTTGAATTTTCTGTCTCTTATATTTTGAATTTCTTTTACTAAATGCACAAGTAACATTAGGAGAAGATTAGAGGATGTTACAGTACATCCAGGGAACAGTGGTTTCTTTGAAAAATTGAAAACAGCTCCAGACAATGGTAAAACTGATCCAGAAAAGCTTCAAAATGAAGGTTGTCAGCAGCTGCTTTTAGCTCCAGGGAGGAAAAGCTTATTTTCAAGCCCTGAATACAGGGTCAATTTTCCTCAAGTAGGAGCTTGTTTTGATTTGGCGTTTTTTCATTTGATTTGGCCGGCAATTTGGCCGGTTTCGCCACAGAAAATCTGGCAACCCTGTTCCCAGGTAACATAAATTACAACTGCACAAAAATCTACAAACATATAGTTCTACTGTGCCCCCCTAACCAGTCCTCACCTGAACAATACAGAGAAATGTAGCATCTGGCTGTTCCTCAAAGAAAGAGTCATGGAAGGTAACAATATGAGGATGCTTCAGTTGTGACAGAATACTACAGGGGTAGAAATAAGAAATATGATTCATTACTTATGACTCAAATGGGTACTGTACTTGAGTAGTCAAACACAGGTGTTCAAACTTCATAGTTTTGAACAAATAAAAGTCTCCCTCACAGAAATACCGACAAACATTCCTTCCATATTGCATAGCACTGATAATATTGAATTCCAACAGTTTAAAGTAAAGGCGTTTCAAGTGACCAAGCTATGTATGTTATATGTCATAAGATGTGTCTCACATGAAATGAGGCACGACTGAGCAGTTTTTGATTTGTATGCTTCAGCTGATATTCTGACAAAATTCAAACAAAGGATGCCAGATGTTTGGACTGGGGTATTACAGTATGTCATGCTTGTCAAACATGATATCTTCTATGAATGCATATATCACATGTATGCCATTGCCTGATAATCTCATTTTACTTGGATGCACCCTCACATATGGGTAGGAAGAAACCAAAAGAGGGGGGGATGGTGTAAAGCCATGACCCCCTTTTGTGATGTGCTAAAATTTCTCCCATATGATGAAAGGTGTTACAACCAGTAAGCTGTTGATGTCCAGTTGAATGATTGAATGTTTTGAATGTTTCATTTGAATGATAGTTAGGGATGCCCCCCCCCCACCTCCTTTGCAAATGGTTTCACCAGCTACCCACATAGTGACATACAGTATCCTATGTATAACACTACTCCTTACATGGCATCCTTCTCCTTTAAACCTGGTTAAACCTCGTTTCCCCCCCCCCCCCCCACTTTGCCCATCCTGGGCAGCGCACTCCATCTTCTTGCATTCATCTGAAAACTCTTCTTTGGTGACACTGAGTGTAGTGACACTGAGTGTAGATGGAATAACGTTACTTAACCCATGGCCTTGCAATAACTTTTTAGATAAAATAAACATATTTTAGGGGATGTTACTAGGAGGAGAGGTTGGGCTTTAATATTGGTAGTGTGGGCAGAGGCACTTTAAACCAATTTACTTCATGTAATCAACCAAACTGTATTCATGACTTCGGATCTCAAATTTACAAGTTCTCTCTATTTAAATTCACCAGAAATTTGTTCAATTCTTTTCACACTTTTCCCACAACTCCTGTTCTCTAGCAAAACAAAAAGAAAGATAAAAAACATTTACCGAGCTTCCTTCTCCACCGACTCTTTCCTCCTGGATTTCCTCGATTCATCCAGCTGGATTTTCTTGATGGCCAGGGATCTTCAGAGGGAATAAAATTTATTACAATATCTTCCAGAGTGAATTTTTGCAGTTCAGTTCAGTTCAGTTCGGTTTATTTACTCTTTATACCTCCTAGGAGGTGTTAGAGTCAATACAAACATATAAAGAAACAGAATTTGTATAAATAACAGGAAAATCAATACGAAACAAGTAATAAACAAATTATACATTCAAATACACACAAAATTAAACCTAGTCACCAGACCCCAACTGAAAATAAAGTAACCAAATATACGAAAAATTGGCTAGATATGTATGAACCGCAAAGTTACTTATACACAAACACGAACACACAAACCTAAAAAGGCACACACATGCTCATCCTCATGTACTGTGTTGAAGGGGCTACAGTAGATATATATTCCACAGTGCTCTCAAAGATTTGTGATTTTATCAAAGTCACAACAGTATTAGTCTGTACTGTAGCACAAAATATGTATGCCTATTCCTTTACTGTAAAAACAGTAATGTCTTGAGCATTTTGGAGCCTTGGTAGCTACTGGGGTCGTGGGATTTTCCTAAAATATGATGGCAATAGGCACACAGGCCTCAAAAATTTTGGAAACCAACTTGCTATTTGGTGAAGGACATCAAAAATCCGCCCACAGACCTGTACAAAATATCTATACTTACCACACAACTAAATGTCACATTATTACAGTATTAAAATCCACAAAATCCTTCTTGTACTGTAAGTATCCATCCTATCAACAAAATAGCTTACAGTAGCCTACACAAAAAGTACTGTACAATACAAAATTAAAAAAAGAGCATTTTAGAGTCAACTCTACCACTAGCTGCACTACATGTACCCATGTATCTTGCTAAGGGAATGGAGTTAGATTTAGATGAGATTTTATGGCTCAGTTTCTAACAAATTGGTTTAAGTTGGGCCCGCCACGGCTTATTTTTCTCCAGTTGTGGCTCACTGGCTTGTTTTCCCTACTCCACTGATTATGCTGAGCTCTTGTGGTAATTTTTTTTTTTTTTTTTTTTTTTTTTTATTGCTGAGCAAGTCAGATGCTCTGACCATTTGACCATGCTAAGGGAATGGAGCAAACCATCCATATACCCCCATATACAGTATATACTGTAAGTTTTTGGAATTTAGATAAAGCTAAATTGTTTATAACAGTATATACTTTATACTCAGTACAGTGCAGGAGACAGATGTTTAGAGGAGGGAGGAGAAGTACAGTAATCTTAGTAGGGAGAATTTTTACTGTCTGGAGTGAGATTATAGAGCCTTTTATGAAACGCCCAGTGAAACACATAATGAAACTTGCAGACGTATACATTCTACAGTACCATGGGACATCAAGGGCCACTGTCAATCGTCTTCAGGGGCTACTATATTTGACTCTGAGCTAATTGACATTTAGTTGGTTCAGTTTTCTAGCTTTTCTGATCTGTAATATACGTATATCTGCATTTAACTGAGCCATAAACCATTGGTCAGGTACCATAGATTACAATGATTAGGGACCTTGTAAAAGTTGTGGAACTGTAGCTTGGACCCATTCCAGAAAAGGAAAAAAGCAAATAGATGATCATCTTACCGCTTTGTCTCTTTGTTCTTAACAAGATAGACAGAACCAGCTGCCCCTTGGCCAAGACACCTGATCTTCTCATAATCATCCATTGAGCTGTCTGACTGGATGCTTCAAGAGGTTTGACCTTTGACCTCTGATGAGGTATGGTAGCAGAACCACACCTCAATCAAGCATCATGAACAGGTGTCTGAAAAATCATGTACAGTAACATTGAATGCAATTTCCTCCATATAAAATGATAGTAACACATCTTAATGAAAACTTATGAGACTGCACTGTGTGGGAAGGGAGTACAGTAGTTGTCTTGACTGGAAAAAAAAGCAAAGAGCAGTCACATGATTAAAACAGACAAGTTGTAAAAAATACCAAATGGATGTGATTGCTCAGGCCCAATCATACCTAACATCTGTATCTGGTTGAAACATGACGTGCACCATGCCAGACTGCATATCACATATTGGCCCGTCTGCGAATACAGTAAGCTGTAGCAATCAATTGGTTTAGAATTTTTTTAGGAACTGGGCAAATGCAATCAACCAATGGAAATGTCAAGAAAAGTCAGTTGCATTTTTGGTATCAAATGAGAGATTTTTGAACATTGCTACTGTAAGTACTGTAAATTTGATCATTGTGGTGTATACTGTAGTAGGCCCACATCATACTTGATTTGCTACTGTACACTTCTCATGCTACCGGTATGCAGAACTGCAGAAGTTTGTGGCATACTCACAAAAGTCATCCAAGTAATGAACTGTTTCAAGGTAAAATACCAGAAAACCCAAAGGCTTAGTGATTCCTTGCCCAATGGGGATGCTTTGTTGCACTGAGCCTTATCCCTCAAATTTATCTTTCTTGATTACATCATTTTATGTTTTAACAATTTGATCCTGCTGACCTCACATGACCTCTGAACACCACCAAATATAACAAAAAAGGAAAAAGGAAGGAAGTGTCTTAAAAGGGATTCAACTCCAATGGATGTTGGATCTTGTAAATTCTTGGCAAATTTTGCTTTTTGACCTAGAGCTGGTTACCCCCGATGACGATCTTGGGAATACTTGGGAAATTTTGCTTTTTGACCTCTGGTGACCCTAGATGTTGATCTTGGGAATTCTTTGGAAATTTTGCTTTTTGACCTCTGGTGACGTCATATAACAATCTTGGGAATTGTTGGAAAATTTCGCTTTTTGACCTCTGGTAACCCCAGATTACCTTTGACCTCCACCAAAAACAATTGGGTTTTTCCTTACACCATGAAAAATCTATACACTAAATATCAAATGTGTCCTTCATTCCTATCTTGAGATATTGTTATTACAAGCTTTTTGGTTTTTTAGCTCCTGTGACCCCAAATGACCTTTAACCTTCACCAACAACAATAGGGTTCTTTCTCTCAACATGGCAAATCCATATACCACATATGACAAGTGTCTGTCATTGCTGTACAACAATTGATCATGTCTTGTTCTACCTACTGTGCAGTATTAAATACTGTACCTTACTCCCTCACACACAAGGTCTATGATTCGAAACTTTGCAAGTGTAACAGACAACACCATTCCATGAATGGCTGGACATTTCATGTGGTAGTATGTTTATTGAAAGGACTTCTGAGATAATTTTGATCAATTGAAAATCCCTACCAGTCTGATTAACCAATTCATTACAGAAGGGCTGATCTAATGTACGTACAGTATGATAGTACTTTAACTGTACAGTACCTGTTGGTGATAGTCACATGTACAGTAGTCCATAATTCCTTTCTGTAGGGCTGTGAATTTTTGGTTATTTCACTATCCCTTTAAATGTTTTCATTATCCAAACGGTGAACGTTTAACCATTAACAGAACATGAAATCAAGTCAAGGTATGGAAACAAAACGATCAACGTTTGGAAAAGCGCCATTGCTATAAATATTGAAGTACATGTACTCTCAAAATGACCCAGACAATGACAGATGTTTGTCAATATTAGCATGCATGTTAAAATGTTTGTATTTTTCATAACGTTTTGACAATCAGTCTATAAGCAAAGCAAATAACACAATTGTTGCTATGATAAAGGGCTTATTTCAATGTACACTTTACCCTTAGGCCTAGGGAACTTTAAAACTCTACCATGAAAAGCTTTCACTTGGCCCTTACTTAACTCCTAACCGGGCATAATGGCAACAAAAAGAGGACATCATTCCTCTCCCCATCACAACCTGAATCTATCAAAGTTATGTTATGCTTATGGCTGATCGAGATAATGGTATCCAGTCGAATCTTCCATTGGCCAAAAGGTCCCTTCTTATTAGCTACCAAAATGTCCCTGTGGTGAAACATACAGATATACTGTAAGCCTAGTCACTCTCTAGAACACTATCACACAAATTGCAAACTGATGTCTCTTCATCTTGATAGATATCCCACAAATCGCCCAAAGGGCTGTTGACGTGTAGTCCTTCTTCACCCAGATTACATGTTGTTGTCCACAAGCTGCTAGAAGGAGAGCACACTAGGGCATAGGCCTACGGGGATCAATATTTCTGGGGGGACAGGGATAATTTTTGCCCGAATTTAGAATTTCGGACCAAGTTGCCTGAATTTTGGCCCACAAAAAGGGCATAATTTATTTTCTTGGCTGTCTCATTTGCCTTAATGGATCCACTATTTTTGCCCGAAATGGGAGGGTATGTTAGGGGTGGATTTAAGCTCCTGTGGAAGATGATCTCACAAGGGGATGGTGTATGGACAGAACAAGAACCTTTAACAGTCTTTGTTAGCCGAGGGAATAATAGGCCTTAAGATCAGAGGATAAGGCACTGAAGACTTGAAAAATCCTCATGTGCTGGGAATAGATCTACTGTACAACTGAACTGCCATTGAGCAGAGAACAGTCTTGCACCGACTTACACCCCTGTATATGATGTTAGCCCATGAACTGCACTGTAACTTGCATGGAGCATGCATGGATCTAGTCTGTGGAGCTTTACTGCATTAATGTGAGACATTACTCAGGGGCCGAAATTCCCACTGTTCCAAGAACAGTGCTTTTAGTGCCGAAACAGTAACTTTTCAAAAGCCACTGTTCCGTGAAACAGTGTTTTTCCACTAGAAGCAAAGTGCAAATGAATATACTCACATGCTAATCTCTGATAAAGTATAGACGCCGTGAATATAAAAAATCCCTGTGAATTTTGGCTTAAAATCTTGTTCCACCGTTATCAATTAAAGTCGGTTACACTTGCACGTGTTATCCCCTATGCTGCATGGTACAGTGTGTAAACGCACATACTGAAGTTTTACTACCAAACGCAGAAAAACTTTTAGTACAGTATGTCATTATTGCCCTGCAAGCGAAGGTCATCTTACATCACCCCTTGTCTTGCGTGGTATGTTCCAAATGACCTCTAACTATTCATTGATATTCCCTCCACTTTATTGTGTTTTTAGGGGGTTTTGTATTAATATTCCCTCCAAGCTAGCAACTAAGCACCGAAACTCAGGGCCTTTTTTAACATACATACTGGGTGGGCCGTGGCCCACCCAGTCCCCTACTCAGCCCACCCACTCAGTCCATTTGGCCCCCCCAGTAGGTCCTTTTTTGTCATACATATAAAACACATAATGATGACAATAAATGATCAATATCTGACATTAAAGAATGGTAGCCCCATGAAGGCACGAAAACATTTTCACAAGAAGTCGGCCCATAGCTTCTGTGTGGTCACACCACACAGTATGACAGTGGAGAAATGTGTTTCCACATACAATATACTATACTCAGACTTAAGAATGGCCACCAGCGAACGATCACTCAACGACAGGTTGCTTATCCACTGGAATGGGGTTCCAACGGCCAAGTTCGACCCAAGGCCATCAGTGGAAAGCTTCCTGGCTGCTAAAGAGAGACGAATGAACCTCCCAAACATCGAGTCCTACAAAGGAAGGGATTTTGTTAAGAAGTTCTTCCTATGAGTAGGTGAGCCACCAGGCCTACAAGGAGAGCAGTGACACTGCCAAGTGATAGACTACTTCGCAAGGTATGTGGGGGGGGGGGGGGGTCGCAGGAGGAGGTAGCTAGTATCTACGTGCGATGTTATCAAAATCCCAAAATAAAGTATGTTTAGATGTAACTAGCTATCCTTTCCCAGCCAGCAAGCTCACCTGGACCCCATGTGGGGTTCAGATGGGGCCCATGTTGGTTACACCTCGTTTTGTCCTGCGTGCCCAGGTGGAGCCCACTGGGCCAGCTCCAGTCTTCAGCCCAGCTGGGATCAGATGGTCTGAATGTGGACTGGCCGGGAGAGCCAGGCACGCAGGGCAAAACGAGGTGTAACTCACATGGGCCCCATCCGGTTGCCCATCTGAACCCCACAGGAGGAGGGCTAGCTCTCTGGGTGTGGTATGCAGTTTTTGTTTCTAGCAATCATCCTGGGTATGTTACATGCCAACTAATGCAGGGGCAATAAAAAGTAGCCGGTCAGCGACGGCTGATCGCCACCAACAGCAGAATCTGCCGTTGTCTACTTTCCACCTTTTATTCCCCCCTCTTATTTCCACCCTTTTCCCTTCTTTCTTTAGGTCGCTACGGCGGCAACAAGTGGTACGAACTGTGACCATACAATACAATGCTGCAATGACAGCAGTTTGAAAATATTCCATTTCCAGTGTGCTGATTAGTTATTATCAACAATGAGCAATATTGCGGCGCGCACTGCAGACCTGGACACAGTGTCACGGCTGCGCGATGCGAGTTGCTAAAAGTTCAGTACACGAGTTAAATCAAACAATTATAAGTAGGTCTATAATGCATGGGCTTAGGAAACTGAAAAGGATTTGGGTACTTCGCCCAGTCAAAAAATGTGTTGGGAACCATTGAGGCTGTTTCTTAGAATGAAAACATGCAGAGCATAATATCTCAATTTTAGGATGGTTCGATAGAGCCTCGAAATTCTCGGGAAGTGCCATTTCCTGCGATCTCGGGTGTCTGTCGATCCCAAAAAAATTCAATACGCTACGCGCCACCTGATGGTGGCCCTCCACTTAGTAACTTTGTGTCAGATGGTCCCTTTTGTGAAATAGCCCCCCCAGTACAAATTCGTTAAAAAAGGCCCTGCCGAAACTTGAAACGACTAAAAGCAATTCTGAATACTGACATCTCGCAACCAAAGTCAATGGGTCTTAAGTGTTTGTTTTTCCTTGCAAGATCTTCTCATTGACTTATTGTATGGAATGATACTTGAATCAAGGTTGTGGCGAAGGATATGACTAGAACAATTTCACGTAAATTTGCTGCGAGAAAAGAACATTAGCATGTACACTCATATGTTGGAGAACCCAGTCATTGCTTTGCTATAGCAATAAACCGCAATGCAAAGGATGAATCAAGCAAAAATATTCCTTTACCCAGGGTTCTCCACTGGTCTGTTTTTGCCCGGGGGCTCTTGTGTTCGCCGTCCTGGGGGAAAGGTCTAAGGGGAGGGGTAGACCCTTAGACCCTTCCTTGCAGATCTGAAGCTCCAGTTTCCACTTGGACGTATTCAAGAATGAAGTAGTTCACTTTAATGGAAATTTCGGGTGAAAATCGGGAAACCTAGGGAACAGTTCAATTGAATGGTTTCGTTTAGTGTATGAGTTTGATGGTAACGGATTCCTACTGTGGAAACATAATTATGAAAGAAATGCAGTAGCCTATATTGAATGGTATAAGAGCTCAGGTGCAAGTGAGCTGGGTTTGCATCTCCCATGTTTTACTATACATTGCTTGTCATGAGTATTTGAAATCAAATATAAAAGGCAGTCAAATGACTAAGTTGTGGTGTTTGTGATTGAGTGTACAGACAACTTCTCGACCAGGCGGGTCAATTTTCTGTGCGGGCGGCAAAGTTTTGTCCAGGCGCTAAAGTAGTGTGGCAGATTTTGTACGGGCGGAGCCCCCGGACAAAACAGCTAGTGGAGAACACTGTTACCATGGAACTTTTTTGCTCTCACTCAAATCCCACTTGCTTTGCTTGCTGTGCCTTCTGCATCAGTTCTGGGTGTAATTTCAGCCTACAGTAGGTCTTGGGACACTGAAATTTTAGGTCTCGGGACAATGCAAGATTATTGGCGATAAATTTATTCTTAAAAAATAAGAACCAAACCAGCCATTTGCACCTTTGCAGTCTGCACGTGTGCACGAACTGTACGTACACCAAGGTACTGTGCTCCAGAACAGTAAAACCTGATCCGGAACAGTAATTTTGGAAAAAGCGCTGTTCCATGGAACAGCAGCAAAAAAATTAAATTTTGACCCCGCTACTTGTTATGAATCCATGACTTCCCTTAGAGTAATAAGTCAAGCTCTGATGTGACACAAAGTCTAAATCCCTGCTGAGGAAGTAATTATCATTCTTAACAAATCTTGCCGCACTGCGTTGTACTTTTTCAACGGAATTAATATGGATGCAGCACTGAGGATCCCAACTACTGTAGAACTGGCATATGTACTCTACCTTTGGTCTGGCAACATGTTTACTGTCAAATAGATGGGTTCTAATGGAAAACATGTTCTGGGAAGATTAGGTGTTTGAATTAAATATACAGTATTCCAAAGGATAAGGCATTGAAGACTTGAAAAATCCTCATGTGCTGGGAATAGATCTACAACTGAACTGCCATTGAGCAGAGAACAGTCTTGCACCGACTTATATGATGTTAGCACATGAACTGCACTGTAACTTATATTATCACCTACAATTGCTACCATGTCCTTACTGTCTTCCCATTTGCAAATACTTTAAATAGCCTTCCTTTTCCTTGAATTTATGGAAAATATTTCGAAATATCTCATATGCCAACAATACGTGAAGTGTCATTACTCTAGCATGCATGTTGTCACTGGGACATTTTGACTAGTATTAGTGATTGGGGGGACGTTTTGGTATAGGGTCAATTTGGCAATAAACTACAGTTCAGGGGGTGTAGGCCTATATTGCTAATTGCCTAATTCAATATGCGATACACTTTACTACGGCATGATGGGATAGAAAAGGGAACAACTAGTTACATTGAAGGTTTGGTGCTGTTGATCACTTTTGTATCCCAGCATGCCTTGCAATAGAGATTAGCAATATAGCTTACTGGGTGTTGTAGCTGGCAAGCAAGATAGGCTTATCTGCCTATCCTTCTTCTTCTTCTTCTTCTTTCGGAATACGGTGACACATCCAGAGGGACATTACTTCACCACGCATGCGTCGAGGGGTACCTAAGCCCTAATGCTATTTGTAATAAACTGAACGGGGTCTTTATGATGCACAGAATTTTCGACTAGAGAGGCAGGGAGACTATTCCAATCCTTGACTGTGTTAGGCAGAAAACTATACTTGTAGCAGTTAGTCCTAGTATAAAGATGGCAAAAGTGTAGGTTATGCATGCCACGAATTTTGCGAGTGGGATGCCGAAGTCTATCAACAGGGATCTGAGCCTTACCAAAAACACCCTTAGTAAAAAGAATTAGTCTATTTTGCCTACGACGTTCCGATAACGAAGGGAGATCGAGGTCTTTCAGTACAGAAGTCATAGACCCAGGCTCACGTGAAAAGGTAGAACTGATAAAACGAGCCGATCTCCTTTGAATACTCTCCAGCTTATCCTGTAAGTAAATCTGGTGTGGATCCCACACGCTGCTGGCATATTCCAAAATAGGCCGGAGAAGGCCCTTATAAGCAGTTAGCTTCACATCGCTAGGGCAAAAAGACAGATTTCTTTGAAGTACCCCTAAGATTCTATTACCTTTATTACAAATAAATTGGACATGTTTATCCCAACTAAGGTCACTAGTAATAAAAACCCCTAAGTACTTAATTGAATCAACCTTAAGTAACTTTTCACCGTTTAAGTCATAATCGAAACAGACAGGCTTCTTTTTTCTGGCAAAGGTGATGATATTGCACTTTGAAGGCTGGAATCTCATACCCCATGTCTTAGCCCAGAGACCTAGATTATCAATGTCAACCTGAAGCTTACGACAGTCACTAGCATCATCAAGTCTAAGGGGGTAGCCTAGGGCCTACAGTAGGCTATATAGGTTAGGGTAACTAAGCCTTTGGACAGTGACACTGGCTTTAGTAAAAATAGTAGTCTACCCAGCAGACTGGGCTACCCTATAACGTAACCAGGTAGTCTAAGTTACGTACAGGCGTTCTATACTAATGTTACATGTATAGAGCCTAGGCCCCAGTCTAGATAGACTATACTGTTTACGTGTAGGCCTATAGTGTTACCTATAAATATAATGCTAAGAACTCCTATGCCTGTGGCCTAGCCAACCGGAAAAGCATCTGCAGTAAAACAAAAAAGAACACCAGCAACATCAACAACATAATCAAAATCGAGTTTTCACATATGAAACGCTCACCGCCACCTATGTCGGACCAGCTGGGTAGGAGGACTGGGTCCAGATAGTAAATGATTTCAGCTCGGACGTCTGAGATCGTCAGGATAGCGAGCCGTGATCTTGTTCACCGTGGCATGAAATTTCAAAAGGTAGGCTAATCAATATTCTGTTCTGTTTACATGGAATACCAGGGTGATATGACGTAATGAGCTATATCTAGTCAAATACTGTGCACGCTTCTGCTCATACAATCTATACTGCGCAATCTCAAAGAAAACATACATAGTACGGAGACTTTTGGAGATCGCTACTATTGTAATAATTTCATTGGACACGATTTCAGATAAGTTTGAAAACTTTGCAGTTTCCGAATTTAACTGAAGTATATTGCTAACAGTAGGCAGAACATAATATCTATAAAGTAACTTTTAGATCCCAAAAGAATGCTAAAACATTTTGTACTGTTTTTGTATCGAAGCACAGCTTTTTGAAACCTGCATGTTCATTTTGGTGGGTGGTTTATGGCACTGTAGTTTGGTGCTTCGATTTTAACCTTGGTAACATCTGCAGGGTACCCCAATTATACAAAGCCTTGATGAGTCAGAGTGTTTATGCATCTTTCTTTGAGCCTGAAAACAACGGGATAGAACCAGTGGGCAAAAAATTAAATTAACTAACATGTCAGAACATGATGGAAAGAGCTTCACCATACTGTCTCGGCAGTGTGAAGTCCGTTGTACGCAAATGGGCCCAGGAGCCCAAGTTGATTTGGGCTGTAACGACTTGCCCGCAACTTGAAATATGACCACAAATTTCTTCGCGCTCCACGCGCGTTCAACATGTTAACGTACATATTATAATAGCATACATCGGTTTATCACACCGCATGCATTACATACAATCATTTGCCGTGTTACTATCCTTCTATATATATATAATTTTTGGGGAAGTCGTTACAATAATAATGATAATAATCAGTGCCGTAGCCAGGATTGTCTCATGGCATGGAGGTGAGGGGCATGCAATGTGTTGTGTGATTGCCGGTCTGGGGGAGGGTCTAAGGGGGAGGGGAGCCCTACCTTTTGAAAATTTTTGCGTGAAAAATTGGGTGTGGTCCTTATATGCAATCTGGTGCCCCATATATGCTATGGTACCTTTGAAATAAAATTTGTGTTAAAAAATTTACATATTTTAGGTAGGCTACTAAAAAATCGGCATGGCCCAGTAGCCCCTTAAATACACCAGTGATATTTATAATGTAAGTTTAGTCACTACAAAACACACTGGTGAATTAATGGTATAGTTGCTGGTGCAATTCAAATCAGAACTTTAGTTACCAAGGAAGTTTTTTAAACTATTGGTTACCTTTAGCTACATCATGGCATTATTTTTCTTTCAGTCGGTGCCCGAAAAATTCTCAGCATATTGCCCGAATTTTCACAAAAAATATTTGGTTAGGGCTGCAGCCCCTCCTCTGCCCCCTACGCCTATGAGTACGCCTGTAGTACGTAAAGCTGCTAAAGGGTCTCAAGTAACCCCCTGACGCGGGTCTCCTCAACTCAATTTTCAAACATCAAGTAAATTTTACAAATCACTTCTTATCTCCCTAATAAGTATCTTTCAATGTGTCTGAACTAAAAATATTGAACAACAGACTAAGGTAAACCAAGGAATTATTCTCCTTGAATTTAATTATAAGTTACAACAATATTGCCACATGTTAGAAAGGAGCCACTACTATAGGCTGAATAAGCATATATACTAATTCAAATTGGTGTGAATGCATTTTCCCTTTAAGTTGTAATTCTAAATGCAGTTTACCGCCTGGAGGCTCTTCGAGTTCATTCGAATACAGTGAGATAAGCATCCTCTTCCAATTTTTGTCACCGTGGTCCTCATCGAGATACGACTCAAAATAAATTATTCTATTGTATCAGAGTTTCACTTGGCAGCCGTGCGGTGCTACATTAAGCACGCACACACCTCACGATCATATTTTTTTGTTTTTCTTTACTCTGTAAAAGTGACCAATTTTCTTCCCCATATTCTCATGCTAAGTTCGATATGAACATTGCATGAACCTAGGAGCCATTGGTAAATTTTGCAAACTCTACATTTCGTCTGCTCAGGGAAACCGTATCTCTATCTATTTCAAGTTCAATGAAACAATACAGACGGAAAAGAATTTTTTATATCAGTATAAGGAGTTCTCATCCCTCCTGCTGGCTTCAAGTTCACTTTAGGTTTTTATTTAACTACGGTGGTTCTCGAGATACAAGCAAATGAGATATCTCATTTGCTTGTATCTCGAGAACCACTCACTTGGATCGTATTTTACCAGAATTAACTTTTTGGGGAAGTTTCAGGTTTTTAATTGCAGGTGATATTAACAACATCTTATGGTAATGCACTGAACATCGGGTATATATCGGCTAAAGGCTAGTTTTAAGTTACAGGCCCGTAGCCAGACAAGGTACTGAAGGGGGACGATTAGAGGGGCGAAATATTTTTCAGGGGCAAAACATATACTAAAATGCATTAAGGAAATGGCAAGTTTTATCTCCGGGGGCTTTCCCCCCCCCCCCCATCCTTGCCTACGGGCTTGACTAGTTTACACAGAGGCCATATTATTCTACGTTTATACGCCCATGTACAATTTTAGAATCCCGCAGCTACTTATTGCAAAGTCATACCTCCAGCATCCCCCATCCCCTACCCTCCTGTCCCCAGCCCCAATTCCCAAGCGATGTATTGTGGAGGAGTACGAAATCCATGAAACTTTGCAAAAATCCAGTGACGCTTCTTCGTCTCACTGAGCACCATTAGAGAAATTAGCACTTTTTGAATGGGGCCCATCAGAGGGCCCGGATAGGGAACACCTGGAGGGGTGAGAAGCCCGAACTCAAAGGCACAGCCAAAGAGAATGGAGACTATGTTTCAAAGTGCATATTATGTGTAAATGAATAGTTATGGTTATGACGGATTTAAAAGAAGCCGATCGGGACATGGCCCAGAGCCCCGCTCTTGCAGTGGTTCCGTGCCCTTAAAAACTTAACACAACATTATTCATAATGATCATCAGTACAATCTTTGATTATGATCATGTTTTGAAATATATTCGTTAAAAACTGACAGTTTGTCATATCTTGCATGGTCGTGGATCACGGGGGACGGGGGACGCGTCCCCTTCACTTTTTGGAAGGGGCGGACATCTCCAATAAGTCCCCCACTTTTTCAAAAATGATGAAAACTAAAACTGTGTATACCTACCTGACTATAACAATTGTGGCAATACTTTCTTTCACTACATGCACACTCTCTGTGTAATCATAGTTTCTCTACTGGCGTAATTGCCGTTTACTATAGTTCGTCGAGTATGGGCTTCCAGTGTGCGTGAAACTTCCATAATTATTTTTGAGATCAATTTACAATGATTCAACAAGTACAGTACTTGTATGAAAATAACAATAACGCTTAGGTACAAAAATAGTGATTTGATCGTAGTACGAGTAGCGGAAAGGGAATGGATTGTGACATTTCTGTGCACCCCGTGCGACTTGGAGCTAAATAATCTCACCAATCAACTATTTTCAAGCTCATTTTGATAGTATTTACAACTGTTTTTCGATCAGCGAAGTATCTAAGCGCATAATATGAAAAAATACGTGGTACGGTATTTATTAGGTTGAAACACCACCAAAAAAGATGATTTTTATGGCATTTTTCATGATCGTACGTTTTGTCGATACTTACTGAACATCAGCCAATACGATCTCTGATTTTGGATTAAGACAGACGATGACAGGGTCCTAACTTTTTACGTAAGAGATGTAAATAATACAACATAGATTACGAATTGACCATTTGCCATATAGGCACCTTCCAATTTCCTTTTTTTTCAAAGGAGAGGGGACAATCTCCCCCTTACACCCATTCCCCAGGAAGGCGATTCGCAAATGGTGAAAAGTCCCCCCACCTTTGGAGATGAATCCCCCCCCCCCCTTGATATCTTGATACTGTTACTTTACATGTAATGTAGTCTCAATTAGTAACTAAATAATGTTACGCAAAGGGGAGAACATTTCAATTGAACTACTGAATACGAGTCGATCAGGGTTCCACATTCCGACCTGGCCTCAGGCTAAGGCCCTTTGCACCCTTAATCCACCCCTGCATGGTCATGTTACCCACAAAGCGCGCCAAACGACAGTGGTTTTTACAGTTTGTGTAACGAATAATACTTCATACCATGTGTGTTACGCTACGAAATGTTTTTTGGTGTTATATAGGCTACTACTACTACTACTACTACTACTACTACTACTACTACTACTACTACTACTACTACTACTACTACTACTACTACTACTACTACTTTTTCCAAAGTTCCTCGACTCTCTGAGAGCCGAAGGGCGAAAACCAAAAGTTTACTCCCGAAAGAGTTCTGCTGCAGTGGCGTAGCCAGGTTTTTGTCCGGGGGGGGGGGGGGGTAAGAGCACCAAGATTTTCCCCAATTAGTGATCTGCTTCCTAATAATCAGTGTTCTCCGCAGGTCCAAATTTTGCCCCGGTGCTTTCCTCTGGCTTGGCTGATGTGACTGATCACCGTCGTGCGGGAGGGGGTGTCCCCCTCCCCTTTGGAAATTTTTGCTCATGTGAGGGGGTAGATGCAAAATGGTGCCACATTTGGCGCTAAATTTAAATTGAATACATCACCAAGAATTCCTATTATTTTAGGAAGCTTTTTTTATGTTGCTTGTCTTGATGAATTTTTCTTGAGTCCTACTGGTAGTTCAGAATCACAATAGGTGAAGTACAGCTAGTGAACCCTGGTACACCTTTCCCTTCATCAGTTCACCACATTCACCACAATCAGTCCAAATTTTACGAGGACCTGCCCTATTATCAGAGTATAGCACTTGACCACTGACCTATTCTAACAAACTGCATATACCACAATGCTGCTCCTTTAATTATCAAGAAATTTTTGAAGTATACAGTAAAAGGACAGAGTTCCTTGTCAGAGGTCCAGAGATCCCATGCTGTATAAAACAGATAGCAAATCATAACTAGTAAAACTATAAGCATGGTGTCATCATTCCATCTCTGAAAACCTTAATGAGGACTGGTTGTGCCAGTGTGGCATATACTTTTAAATAAGTAAAGTGTACTGGTTGAGAAACTTAAAATTTTACCAGATCGACTTACTTACTTTTGAGGTAAAGTATTGGCAACATTTTAGGCTGTACCATATACTTGGGCCAATAGGTGCAAGAGGACCCCACTGTCAATGGGATGAGGGAGTGGACACCCTGCAGAATGCTATACCTTTTCTCACCGAAAATAGCTATTATTCACTAGCCCCAGCCCCATTCCTCCAGTTTCGTACTCATATGACGTGCAAATCAACAACATGGCTTACTTTACCAAGACTTTTCGCAAGGTAATAAAAGAAAAACACGTAAGGCTTCAAGCTATACTAAATATTTATTCAATCTTTTTACAAAATTACAAAATGTTTCATCAGAGGCTGCTATGAAATGCTAGCAAGAACTTGTTGACAAATTTCGATTTAATTCAATAGAAAAAGCGCATCAAAGTGAGCTGTATATACATTATTGCAGAATGATTGGTTGGTAATGTAAGCGTTTATGATAATTCAAACACGGATTCAAGAACAATAGGCAATAGCTTAATCTACAATGCTTTCTTTTATTTTGCGAAGGGCATCCCTATAAGGATACAGATACAGATACCGACACCGATTATGCTGCCTATTACACCGTGTTGTTAACATCAGAATAACTGACTGTAATCGAATATGCTATATGATTACCTGGACATAGCATGCCTGGCGTGACAGAAAAGGAATTTTTAAAGGGAAAAATGATTCACTCCAAATTAACTCAGTATATCCGGGTATCCAAATTCACGAATGGCTCATTTAGATCATGTGACAACAATTTTGCTACTGAATTTTTCAATTTATGCTAAACAAAACCTTTGTTTAAAGTTGAGAATACCAGCTTTATCTTCTGAAATATTATGAAAAGTAGTTGCAATAGAAATAAGGGAAGATTTGTAAAATTAGTTCCTGTATCAATGTAAGTCTGAGGCGTACTACTTATTCCCTTTAAGAGAAGGTTACTGAGGCTCAAGTTTAAACTTGCAAAACAAACTTAAACTTTTTAAACAAAAGGTGCTTGAAGAGACCTAAACTTCTTCTTGTAAATATTTAAAGGGTAGTCTTCAAATTGAGGTGTTCAGGCCCGTGGCCAGACAAGGTGCTGAAGGGGGGGGGGCGTAAAAGTTTCGGGGGTGAAAAATTTTCCAGAGGGGGCTTCGTCCCCCCCCCCCCCTTGGCCTCCCTCTTGACTACGGGCCTGGCGGTGTTTTTGTTTTCCTTTCCTCGACTTCTATGCGATAAATACAACATGCGCCTGTGCAGTCACCATTTATCACTGAAACATCAAACAAGGCCACTCTTACTTCACTTCTCTAACTCTCCTTTATGGTGTATCTCACGACAAATAGTATTGATATAAAACACTGTATCGATTTCTTAAAGGGGAAATCCAGTCACCCAACGTGAACTAGTATATACCGGAATCGTATTTAATGTAAGGCTTTTAGACATGTGACACTGCATAATTTTATACTTGTTAAATTTAATAAAGGATTACTCCTTGGCTCACCTTTAATACACACTATTTTGAAACATCATACAATATACTTGTAAAGGAAAATATTAGAAGATTTGAGGGAGTTTTAGATCATTATGACTATAAAACTGGGGAGACTTCCTGTACCCTTTCGTGATTAAGGGGTAGAAGGGAGGTTTACTCTCTGTCAGTATCTGAGTTGACATAGGGGGATTCATTATTAATTCTTCTTGTGATGAATACATATTTTCTTTGAGCTCTACTTCTTCTTGAAAATAAAAAAAAAAAAAACAGAAAACAATGCACATGTCTTTGTCACACTACAAATCCCTTCCCACACTCACGTCCTTGCACACTCTTACGTTAGCTTATTATAAGAGATTTTTTGTCTTAGCATTTTTACGTTAAAAATAATGCAATCGAATGTCAGTAACACGAAAGAATTCAAAGGAAGAAAACAAGCATTGCTAAACACATAACAGCAAATGCAACTATAGCATCTACATATAGGTATTTTCTTTTTGAGTACCAGGGCCCGTGCCCGAAGATGGTTGGGAGTCAGTGGCTCACACAACCCCCCCCCCCTCACACAAGCACACACACACAAAAACACACATACACGAGGGTACCTGCACGTAAGCTCCATATTTTTACCTTCTGATATATTGTGCATCTGCCTTTAAAGAAACCTGTACTATATATGTTCCAAGTTCTGAATTTCTGATCCACCACCCCACTCCGTGAAAATTTTCTCCCTCACATTTGGAGTAACTCGACCTGGGCCCCACCCCTTACGTCAGTTCTCGGTTGAATATTAAGTAGCTCCGACCTTTGTACCGTATTATCCTATATATACATTTTGGAAAATAATGCTGAATTCCCCATACGACTCAATGTCCTCTATACATCAGCATTATCACTGTAATAGGATGTTAGATGTTAGATGAGGTTTTCCGGCTCAGTTGTAATAAGCCCAACACGCTAAAACTACAGATGACAACTGATACATATGTTTTCTTCTTCAATCCAAAAGTTTAAATGAATAATCTTCTCTTACATAAGCATACGAGTAAGAATTTTAATGAAAAAATTACTTACAGCTAATTTACAGGTATGTTCACCAAAGAGAGACATTAGGTACCGTCAAACCACATGCATATTGAAAAACAAAGGAAGCCCTAAGGACACCGCAATCAATATTTTTTTCATGGTTATGGGAATGCATGTATTCTGCATAAAGTGCCTGCAGATACTACTGTGTCCCTGAATTTGTTACCAAGTTTAGAGCTTAATAGTTTTAAATATCGACTAATATTGCGGGAAAGACTGAACATTTTATCACCCTAAGGGATAATCCCTTCCATTACTTCTTTTTCACCATTTCAGTCTTCGAGGAAACTTGAATTATGGGATACTGTATAATTACCCAAATGAACGTGAAGAGAATTCATAACATTAATGTTACATTGTCTCATGGTGAATCCATCGATCATAGTTCTGGATTTTGGAAACGTCATCGGGCCCTGAAATATTTAGATTACTCATATTTCAGAGTGATTTCGCACAAAGGGGTATAATACCAGGTGCTGGTGATGCCGTCAGCCAGTTGAATTAAAACAGATCAGAAGAAACACGATTCAGTTGCTATGACAAGCTCCTGCTGACGAGGACCGTTTCAGCAAAAGTTTAGTGCACGCATATATTTCATTAGCTTGTCCTGGCTAAGAGTGTCTGTCAATTATAAGCGCTCTAAGAGTTGTTAGTAATAAGAGAAAAATGATAAAAAGTTTAAAGAAGCGTTTTAAGAGAATAAAAGTCGAAATGCATAATATTTTGAAGAAGTGAACTAGCATGAATACACAAGCACATTTATGAGGGTAAGTATATGTATACGTATAGGTGTACGCATATGTGTACGTCCAAATATACGTGTACGTATACATTAACAACTACAGAAAATATTAGGCTCCGCCCTCGCCAACTCAGTGTCCGTCACATATCGCAGTAATCCACGTTAGCCCTTAGCATAAAGTTTTGAATGAACCAAATTATGTTACAAAAGTCATATTTATAGACACTTGCTTACGACCCCCATCCCCCGCCCATTCCCCATCTCACATCCGGGGAGTGTGTAGTCTCAATAATGCTGCCTGAAGTAAAAAAAAAAAGTTATTTAAGCTCGAAAAATCCTGGCGATAACGACCATCGTGATTCCAAGAGATATGCTGAGCTTTTGAAAATTTGACGAGTTGCAGAGATTCCTTCGACAACAGTTTCTGCACGTCCTTCCTCCCTCTTCATTGTCCCTGCATCCCCGCTGACATTTACTAGAGGTACAACCCCTTCGAATGAACGACCTTTCTGTCGTCACTTCTGTTATGGGGTCGCGGTAAATGTCGGTCACGTGGTCTTTCTGTGTAATAAAATCACAACGAGATTTACTTGGAATCAAAAGAACTAAGATGAAATGATGGAAACCAAACTAAAGGGAGCCATTTAACGCATATCATGACTTGCATTTATCGTAAGGTATATGGTCACTCTCGGATACTTTATGGGGGGCAACGAACAGTTGGGTAAAGTTCTCAGTTACTTGGTCTAGACTGTTTCATCGAAACAATTATGGGGGAGCAGGAGCACATTCTTGGGGGACCCCAAACCCACTGCAAAGGTAAATGCCTGACACTAACAAGAATGATACTTACACAACGCCCTCGGTTTCTTTTCATATTATCAATGCAGTGAGCAGGTTAGCCTGACTGATGAAAAGCTTTAAAACCCATTCTGTTACTAGGAGTTTATCACAAATGATGGATTAACTACAATTAAAAAAGTACTAGCAAGGCAAAACAAAGTCGGTCAGTAAGCTGGTCTTACCAATGCTGTTTAGATCCAGCTTGCAATGAATTCGTCCTCTAGACAACTGATTTTATGACGGGGGGAGGGACGGAGTTCCTCCACCGAAAACCCTCTAACAGCCGGGTAATTACCAGAAAAATTTTGAAAGGCATTGATGATTTCCTTACGTCCCTTCGACTGAATGTAGAAGGGCGGAACCAAACGTACCCAAGAAGGGGTTCCGCTTCCAGAGAAGCTACGTCCCAAAAGGACACTTAGACTAAACTGACGAACCTCTCGACCTTCAGATCTCTACATTATGGGTCTGCCAAGTGTAGCTACATTCTAAACTGGCTGGTATATCCAATCTATGCACCTAAGCTAGCAGGTACGGTGGTGGGGTCTTTGCACTTTGTAATTACACAGAAGCAATAGCGAGATACAAATGTTACAGGGTAAGGCATTTGTAATTATTTCGCCTTTGAATTTACAACTTATCTTTAGAGGCAGGTTTATCTGGGACATACAAGAGAAAATGTTTGGATTACATATCATAAATGAAACCTCCCTTCAACACGTCTAGGGTAAGTTAGAAGAAACATCATTCAGCACAGGCTACCTCAGGCGTCCTCATAAGCACCGTTACGATTATCCTGAATTCACCCCTCAAAGAAATCAATCTTTTCATAACATATTACCCTAAACAGAAACCATCAATGTATCAGTACAAGCGCCCCTTTCATAGTATAGGTTAGCACCTAATCGTAAGATAGTTGAAAGGTATTCCATGTTCCCTACCCAAACTACCCCCCCCCCACACCGTCCCATCATGATCGCTAATTAATCGAGAATATTTAGAAGTGTTATCAGTGTGTCAAAATAACTCACGAAGCATTGCTGTGTGCATTCAATTTTTCGAACTTTAGAATATTCTGCATAATAAGGGTCGGCACATCCAAGTCCCCCGTCACAGTAGAAACAATTGATGGCGTCCGTATAAGCTGTAACCAAAAAAAAAAAATAATAATAATAATAATAATAATAATAATAATAATAATAATAATAATAATAATAATAATAATAATAATAATAATAATAATAATAATAATAATAATAATAATAATAATAATAATAATAATAATAATAATAATAATAATAATAATAATAATAATAATAATAATAATAATAATAATAATAATAATAATAATAATAATAATAATAATAATAATAATAATAATAATAATAATAATAATAATAATAATAATAATAATAATAATAATAATAATAATAATAATAATAATAATAATAATAATAATAATAATAATAATAATAATAATAATAATAATAATAATAATAATAATAATAATAATAATAATAATAATAATAATAATAATAATAATAATAATAATAATAATAATAATAATAATAATAATAATAATAATAATAATAATAATAATAATAATAATAATAATAATAATAATAATAATAATAATAATAATAAAAAATTGATTTTCATGGATGATAATGTAAGATCCCTCAATTGTATTTTTGGCATAAGAGTGTCTAATTATTCAGTTAGATTTGTGTGTTTGCGGTTATCCCACAGTTCTGCGTATTGTGTGATTTGCTGCATGCAGCTCGTATAGCCTATGTTGGTTATTCTCATGGCTTGACTATGGCGAAGAGAAGGATAATGTATAATTGGCCCTAATCCCATCCCCCTACTCGCTCGAATCAGCCTGCATAGCCAGTCCACTACTGAGACTCATAGTGCCCCAACTGAGAACAACACATTGTAAATGAGCATTCTGTGACTCTAGGATGACCTTTGAAGGGTCTTGGGGTAGCAAGGATGCAGATGAGAAGTACGCATGCCCATTGGCATTTTTAGATTACCCTAACTTTGCTGTGTTAAATTTCCGGGCATATGCTGTACCTCTTGAGCATATGGTAACATCTAAGGGAGTAAAGCCCCACAGAACTTCCTGTCATTCTGGTAGGAGGTTGGACGCAGGGCTTATATCTTCTCATACGGTAAAATTTATCGATTGCGGAACCAAAGGCTCTAATCTCAGAAAGGGAAAAGATGGCGCGTATCCACGGGGCAGCGTAGGTACGCTCCCTGGGTTTAATAAAAATTAAATACACTACACTCTCTCATAGGTTACTACATTCGGTGTTGTCAAAATAGAAGTCAAGCCCCACCCCTCACCCAGGGTAAAACATCCTGCATAAGCGGGGGAAAGGGGAGACTGAAAGTGCTTTGAAAGTCTTTCCAAAAGAGGGCGAAAACATCAAAAAGAGTGTTTTTAAGAAAAGTCTTGAATAATGTCTCCCACCCCAGAAGAAAACTTGAAACTTATTCCCTAAAGATGTTAAGACATCGAAGGAACACTAATAGAGGTTAACGAGACAACCGACCATGAGACGGCCTTGCTACAGTGTCAACAAGAGCCGTCTCGGATGACTTCAACGAATGTAGTGATATTTAAGATAAGTCCTGTGGACTATCTCTTACCCACTGAAGACCTGAAACTACTTCCATAGGAAGGTACGACATCAAAGGGACATTAACGGGAAGCCCTCAGACAGCTTGTGATGGCAGGGGCCGCGAAGACAATTTTGAAGTGGGGGGCTAATCATCGAAGCGGCCCAATATATGTTCAAGAAAATAAATGCCTATCATCACAGTTTAAGGCGGCCCAAAATACCCACGGCAGAAAAAGTGTGGGGACTAAAGCCCCTCCCCCCGGTCTCCGCGGTCCGTGGATGGTGCAAGCAAGAACCACCTTGAACAGTTTTAGTGAACAAGCAAGTTTCTACTTCAGTCCCAAAATTCCGAAGAGTGAAACACCTTATAGTAGCCCGAAGTAGTTCTGCCCTAGGAGAACATGTGCTAAAAAATATACTTTTCTAAAGTCCCAACAATTAAAGTCGAATGGTGGAAGCCCAACGAACTTTTCCAAAATGCATTTAATTCCCCAAAGTCGGCATGCACCAAATTGAACCTCAGACCTACTTTACATAATGGGTCAGCTGTTCTTAGCCAACAATCCGAGAAATTATACAACATAAGAATTTAACAATTTTCCCAAATTTGCAACTTATTGAATGTCTCGAAATCAACTGCTCATTATTAGATATATACGTCAAAAATAAAGTTGTCATTTTAAATAAAATAGCAAAATACGTCTTTTATTTGCCTCACCTATAACAGCCAACAGCAACAGCACACTCAGCACAAAAGCCTTCATGGTAAGGATGGAAAGTTTCGTCCTGTAAGGAAACAACAACAAAATTATATTACAGTTATTTTATAAGTAAATGACATAAACACAGAGCCATTGAAGGCTTCAGAGACGAGGAAAGGAGGCTGAAACACTTGAGCTCCTGGATTCCAGTGTTTACTAATGTAAGCCTTTCTCAGACTTACCTTATGATAATTTGTTGAAGAAACACTTGACCCTGAAAATACTGGGGGTATACCCTCACACTTGGTTCCGATGGCCCTGGAACAAGTGTATACGCACTTGAAAGATAACATAACATTTACAAAGAATAACTCAAACAACGAAAAAATGAGTTCTTTTATCACAGTAAAGTTAATTAAAGGTAGTAGGCAGTCACCCTATAAGTTTTTTTGGAAAATCAGGAAACTCTTGCAAATCTCCTCTTATTTGCCTTACAGGTACCTCTGAAAATATTTATCAACATAACTTTTACAAACAAAAAGGAAAGCAAGTGCCGGTAATTTTTTTTCCATAAATTTAACCATTCTACGACAAAAATATTGTCACACGATCAAAATAAGTCATTCATGAATCAGGATGACGGGGTATACTGATACTGATTGGGACGATTACACTTTCCCTTTAAGCAATGTTATGGCCTAACCTAAACAAAAATTATAAAACATTGAAGATTACGGTCGGGCCATGAATTTTTCTTGTCTCTCCTGAACACAGTACTTAACAAAATACGTGAATACATTTGATAGAACATTTTCAAATTTTGATAAAAAGGAAGTGAGTCGCATACATTTCAAAGTTTTCATTAAAAGATCTTAAGACAATAAGTTTGCATATAAGCATTCAGACATGACAGGTTTGATGTAAGTAAATCGGTAATTTTCAGGTACTTGAACTTTGTGAACACATTGCTGGGTTAACCTTATGATATACACTGGGCTAAAATAAATAATGCAATTTGAAAGCAAGCATTGTTAAAGTTTCTGCAATGACTTTACAACTTATCACATGGCGTATGATGAATGACGTGTAAATAGTGGTTTACTGAGTGTAATGAATAAACTTTTTCATCCCTATAATACGGAAGTTAGATCTAAAGATCTAGTAGACCGTTATTTGATTATACAGAATGTGCTTTTCGTTCTTCTGTTTCGGGAATTCAGGAGAGTGAAAAAATTAAATTACTCGCTACAATATTCCCCATTCATCGATGGCTAGTAATACAGCCTGTAATGCAAGGCGTCCGTGTTAGACCTAATAGACATATGTAATTGTAAGGGTTTATCCGCTCGTCCCTTTTGTTTTCGTAATGCAGCAAACTGTTATGGCAAAGTATTATTGATTTAGTGCTCTCTATAAATGAACAATCCGCGTCACCTATTTAAGGCACGTCCTTGTACCATCAGGAGAAACTTGAAACCTTTTTGCGCACAGTTTTGAAATCAACCTAGAGACTTGAAAGCCTTGGTCTTTCTTCAAAGCTTCCTTGTTACCTATAGGGCTCAGTCATTGTAACCTCCTGAAACAAAGCTTCGTGCTCCTGTAAGACCTTTTCCGAGCCTTCAACAGGACAATGATATGTTCCTCACATTCCAACTCCAATATTTTGAATAATAGTTTTAAAACTCGCCGAATGAAATTCTGTTGTGCCCCACCCTTCGCAATGCACACCAATATTGATGTAGCTGTATTGGTTAGCAGTACTGCAGCCTAAACTACTGCCAAAATAAGTCAAATCACTTAACACAACTTTAATCTATGATATGCGGATGGTGGATATACAAATTGACAATCAATATTTCCAGTTAAACACAGTTTATGCTTCTCAGCACATCAAACTTGATCTGATGCCTTCCACATTTGAACGTGCTGTTTCTTGTGAGGAAAAATTCTTGGACTAAAAACTTGATATCTTACCTCGCACTGATAGTTGCTCTAATATTAGCTCGCAGAATGCTTAGACGGAAGAAAAGGGTGATGTTACGGCAACAGCGAAAACTCTTAAAAGCATTTTCGAGTGGATTAAGAATTTATTTCACTTGCCGAGTCTATAAAATGTCAGCATTTTCAGTTTACCCAGAATTCCCTTGAGATTGAAAGCTAGAATTCATGCTTGCAAATTCTTTTCTAGTAAAGATAAACGAGTACGGCGACAGAAAAGTGATTAGAGAACATCTTTATCTCAATGATGAAATCCAGTAATCAGAGTACGGCTTTGTATAAAATAAATGAGTATCTGAGCATGGGAGACAGAATTAAAAACTAATCCGCTTTGTGTTCTATCCTTCCTTTTGTTGTTTGTGATCAGTTTTTGAAGATGATTTTTTTTAAATCCACTAACATTTAGCACAAGATGGTGTGCTGGTTGAGAATAGTGCATGGTGTAGCTCTCGCGCCCCCTACAGTCCCTGTAAAAATTACTGTAAAAATATGCTCCTTCCAAACTTGAAGCCTCCACGACGAAGTGAAAGACCCTTTTAGCGACCCCACAAAAAATATTTGTCTGAGCCATTGGTTGTGCAGCCATAATTCAACGGTAGGGATGAACGTTGTTCACGAAGGCGGAAGACTGCTATGCACATATACCGATAGATATATAAATACACCTGTATATCAACGTGAATTTTCATACACTTGTATAGGTATATTTGCTTGAGTGTATGTAGGGAGGTGATATTAATATCAAAATATCACCTCCCTGGTGTGTTCATGGCACTTGTGTTTTTACATTGAGAAACTTGCGAGATATAAATGTTTTTGGTTATCAAAGGGTGATAAAGTGTTTTCATACATGTCAGCAACACATTTCGTCAGTTGACCAAATATAGGGAACGAAGGTATTCCTAACCTCATTCCACCTGTGAGTAGTTATACAAAAAGTTGGACTTTGGTCATTTTTAAGTTGTAGTTTTCAGTCAATTCAACAAATCATTTTGCAATATTTTTCAGTAAACACTGACAAGGATCTGTGTCTCAGTTTGACGGTGAACCATTTTACCAGAAATCATATGGGATTCCAAACACTTTCTAACCTCCGATTTGCACATCTGCATGCATACAAAGGCTCTACGGTGTTCGTTTACTCGTGTACTAATGTTGGAATCCAAAAAGGGACCCGATCGTAAATATATGAACATGGTTTACATGAAAACGAGTATCCTTCTGAGCTGAGATAGGCCTACATAGTTGGCTTACTCTCTTCTGGCTCAGGCGGGCTGTAAGGATTAGTATATACGTACATAGCGTATGTTACACTGAAGGAGAATGAGTGTATCGTGTGGTCAGCTACACAGGCAGGCAACTATCTTGACATAGCTTCGTTGAGGAGTTGCCTGTATAGTGACAAGTGTCCTTCGTTATTGCATCGAGTATTTGACTTCTATATGCCATCATCATAACATCCAAAGAAATAGCCGCTACGTCCTACTTTGCTCTTTTCAACTTTGGTCATTTCCTTTCGGGCGTGTTTAAATATGATTAATGTTTTCAAACAAAATAAGGCTCCGTCAGACAAACCCTCGACTTGATTGATTTCAAGGTCTTTTATCTCAAAATCTCTGTTGAAGCTCATATCAAGCCGCAGGGTACAACTACGCGCTACAGTGATTTTTAATCTAAAATTGAGATCATTTGAATGGTGTAGTTAATTCATATTAAAAGTTGAAATCTTAGTACTTCCATCAAGCGCGAAATTCCGGTCAACCTTGAAATAAGCGAACATTCTGAACGTGTATTGATCATTGTAACAGGCGGGCAACTGACGACACTCATACTCCTTTAGAAAGTCTACCTTGACTCAGGTAATTTGGTACATAGCCCGTTTGTGCCAAAATTTGCAGGGGTGTGGTAAAAATCATTGGCTCCCAGGGCCAAACTACAGCAAATAAGGTGTCACAAAATGGGTCCTGTGTTCCTTCGCCGAAATGTCCCTTGCCACCGCCAGTGGCCCTAGCGCATGAATTTTCGGGGTGGGGGGAGGGGGTCTAAGGAAAGCACCAACATAACCTGGCACATAGTATTCCTACAAAAACTTTTACCAAAACGAGTCTCATGTTGCCGAAACTGACAGTTTCCGTTCCCTACCAGCTACAACTAAAAAATCTTTATTTCAATATCTCGGAAAGTTACAGAGATAGGTGTAATAAAATTTGTCCTTTGATTTTTTCGGGGGGGGGGGGCACCTGCCGCTGCTTCCCCCACTGTGTACGACCATGGCTCACAGCCTACTTACCCTCCCCTCTACCCCTTTCCCCACCCCTAAATTCACTCCTCAACTGCCAAAGATATTTCGTTTTTCCCGCTCCTACTTAGAGGTCCCTTCTGAAAAGATTAAGATTATCCTCCAGAAAAGAAAAATAACTACTAGAGATGTTTCACAACAGCAACAGTGCATTGTGGGAAGGTAATACTTGCAATGTCGAAATTAGGCCACGCCAGAGACAGCTCTCCCAGATTTCAATCAAACAGAATTATGGGCAGATTTAAACTTTAAATTCCCTTTCGGCATCCCTCAAAGATTACATCTTAAACGGTAAGCTGTCGTGAGTGATGTTCGCTTTAATGGATATAACTCCCATTAATTGGATCAAGTAGCAACAGAAATAAGACAGGTTAATTCTATTAGCCGTGCATGGGTATATGGATAGTATCCTCTGTGAATGGTTTAATGAAGCCATTATTGAGTCCCGAAGATTGGTGATGAATTCAGAATTGATCAGTAAGAAGAATTAAAGTGAACAATACCTGTAGTCTACTAAATTAGTCTAAGGCCTAGTTCAGGGGTTCTCAAGCCTTGTTTACGCTCAAGTCTTGCTTAACCATTGCTGTAGTACCCAGCAAGGGGTGAATCCAGGGAGATGGGGAAATGGTCTGATACATAAGTGATCCGACAGTGCCTGCACGGCAGGCACTGGCGAGTCTAAAGATTCTTAATTCTGGTGGTTGTTCCTTAATGAGGGCGTTGTACGGGATCAAAGCCGACCTCAACCCCAACAGGGGTGGTGCAGAGGTGAGAAAATATGACGTTCCAAACGCCCTAGAAAGATGGAAATCGCACTCTACTAAGCAAACTTGCCACGTAGTTCCTCATCTCCTCTGTGTGTCACCAGTAGGGTTTAAAATTTGGCATCCCAATCGCCCTAGATCGTAGGCAATTACACGTACGGCCCTTACAAAACAAATTTAGCTCTGCGTCTACCATGTGGGAGAAAAATTATCTTCCTAAAAGTTCTGGATTGGGGGAATTCCCACTTAAATTGTAAATTAATAAGTAAACTTTTGCGTCCACTCTCTGTGAATCACTAGTGGGCCTATGGAACAAAATGTGACATTTAAAGGCCTCAGATTGCACGGGAGAAACAACACGTAAAAACAAAAAGTTCTGGCTGCTCTAATCTTCCACGGGCCACAAAATTGGACGTCACAGGCTGAAAATGGCCCTCGAGCCGCCACTTGAGAACCTAGCCAGCGCATAGCTTCTCAAGTGGCGTTTGCTAGGTGCACTAAATCGACCTGCGGAACTTGACCGAAGAAGCCAAAAATATAGATAAGAAAACAATCTACACCCTTTAATGTTTTGCTGGCTGATACGATTGTTGCAAAGTAGAAATGCAAGTAAAAGGAACCCTCGTCTTGAACGCTTGAGTACACCTACTGCGTGGGATTTTGTCTCAGATTTTAAATTATGACATTCTAATGGCCATGGAAGAATGTAGCCTAATCTGCTTCAGCCCTACTGTGACCCACAGAATATTAAAGGAGTCCAAATATGTTAACGATACTTTAATCAGACTGTATCTTTTTGATGTTTCAATTCCTATCCTGTAACTTCCGAGTGTTAAGGATGTCGCATTTCCTCCCTACGAGCGACCCAGCATGTTATGGTCGTTTTCACAACTGTAGTTACAGATTCGTCTTTTAGGGTGTAATTTTCTCAAATCAAGTTCGTTTCGGATGCCAAATTTTCTCCGATACTGCCTACACATGGTAAGTGCATAATTCACTGAATTTTTTTAATGAGAATTCCTTAAATTTGTATTCTGACCACACCATTAAACTTGGTGGGTCTGTGATCAACTTTGATCTCGTACGCCCCCCCCCCCCTTATAGGAACCACCACTCCATATTAAACAAAGTAATACTATCTTCCGTATGTACACATTCAATAATGTTCTGCATGGCCTAGTCTTCACGGTCGAGCACGGCGGATCTTCAAGCGTTGGATTCGCCTTTGCTGGTTGTTACAATTATTGTAAATTTTCAAGTTGCCCACAGCCGAAAACACTTGAGATTCTGTAAAATAGTATTAGCTAGTAAGTCCTTCGTTTCGAAGCTCTTGTTTCCATGTAGAATTTAAGTTTGATGATTTTACAGTTTAAGTGCTCACGTAGTACTGGATTTTGCAAGTATGACTAGTTTTCCATTTGCATACATTAACCTCGTCATTTTATCTTGGACTTTTCCTTTCTATAGTCCTGCATTAATGGAGACTGTGAACAACCTTCAGTGACATTTTAAGCGATATCCATTGCTTTTTCTGCAATAACTAACGTTTCATGAAAAGTAATGACGTCACGAAATGCATAAATAAGTGTAGAAAAAGTGATGATTAAATAAAATATCTGAATTTTCTGACGTTGTGTTATAAATATACATTAGCTTCAATAAGCACACTGTTTTTTTTTTCTTTCTTTCTTTTTAATATCTACTGACCAAATTGCAGTGCCAGACATCGGTGCTTATGAACTACAGTCGCTTCGTCAGAGTTTAGGACTGAAACATTTTATGATCCCTTTTAAAGAGTAGAATAGATACAAAGGTGTATAATAGCGGGGAATATGTGGCACCCCTTCCCCCTTCCCTTCTAAAAAAAAAATTCGATTAAAGGCCAAAAACGATTTTTTTTCGGGGTAAACTTCATTTCATATTTGTTTAATCCTAGCTTTAAGTGCCTTTTTAGGGCAATCACTTCCGCCTCTAATGAAATATCTTCCCATACACCCGCCATGAACAGGCAGTGGGGTGGGGGTGGAAAAATCCCCTTCCCAGAAAAGTTAAGCTATGAAATGAGTCGTATGAGTACAAATCAACTAACATAACCTTAGACCCTGAAACAGGGTCAAATACCCCTCCCCTGCTACCTATACACATGGGCTATATATACCAAGACGACTAGCTACTAGTTGGCCTGTTAAATCATTTGTTAAGTTGCAGGTTATCAAGCCCGTACACGTATAGGCCTATGCTGTCACAAACCCAGAAAGAGGAAATTATGACCATGACGAATGTATCTGCAATACCTTTAATTTATCTTCCTTTACACCTGAACCATGCAGTGCCCGAGAAGATGAGCTTTTTGCAGGCCGGTCTAGAGAGGGGAGGGGTGGATAACTGAAAGTTGGGATTTCGTCATGGAGGAGCCATGTTGGTATAATTTTTGAAAGTTGTTTACACAGACCAGCCCACGGCCGTTTTCGGAAAAACCCCTATTTGTCAGGGACGATGCCATTTTACGATTAAGCCCCGTTGTTTGCTAGTACTGGAACATTCAGAGGTCCATGTATCCATCTAAAAATCCTAAAATATGTCCTTATGATAGGTGTCTTTCTATATGAACCTTATGCTACGAATCCTCTGCCGCCATGAACTTCGAATGTTCAGAGTATAGGGGAGACCCCACCCCTTGGGATAGAGTGGCCACAAATGCTGAATTGACTGCCGCTTAAAGTTGTTTTCAAGCCAAATCACTCGGATGTCAAAGTGTTACCGGTGCTGTGGCCTAGTGGATAAAGGCGGTAGCTTTTGAAGCGATGAAACTTAGCAACCGGGAGGATTGGGGTTCAATCCCTGGCCAGGTAGGTTTTCAGTCAAGAGAAATCTACGGTTTTCCCATCTGAACTGGCCTTGGAAAAGAAACCAAATTTGATATAAATTGCTAAGTTGGCTGCCACCCAACGTGAAGTTGTAATTCATGAGCCATAGGCTTCCTCCACATTCGTGGTCGCTTAGCGTTGTAAAACAACTGCCCTTCAAGGCCCTGAATTATTAAGTGGAATATATCATGTCACCATCCCGAGCACCTTAGGCATTTGTAAGTTCAACCGGGAGCTCTAAAAACACATTCTTGTGAAATCTGTTTATGTCTATGAACTGTGTTTCCGAGCTCACTCTTTCACCTCAGCTGCCCACCCATAACCAAATCGTCATGTGACTTTTAACGATAATATTAATGACGTTCATATAGTGTATCTAAGTCTATTGAAATCTACACTGGCAAACCTGTATACAAAATTCCGCTTCCATCATTAATATATAGTTGATAGTTCAGCGTTTCTCAACGTTGGCGATATTACACCCTAGGGGCAATGACAGGTTTGTAGGCCGGGTAGTACTTGGAAGGTCTACACGAAGTCGGAGGTACCAGGGCCAAGGTTCTCAGGTAACCACCCGTGGGCCATTTGCACTTACTTAAAAATGGCCTTGGAAAATTCGGGTAGCCGAAAATTTTTAATAGAACAAAAGCTGTTGCACGAACCTTAGTACTAGTAACAATAACTTTAAAACAAAAACTCAAGTATGAGTTGAGAACCCCTGTACTAGGGACTGGTGCAACTGGAAACGACAAGGTCAAAATGTGGGGAGGGGGGCGACTAGCCCACAAAGATTGAAATAGAACTAAGTTAGTAATCATTTTCCTTAAAGAGCAAAGAAATTCCCCATTTGTTTTTAAACATTTTCACGACCTCGTGGTTATGAGAATCCCTGCTACCCCTCGGGCAGCTAATCTTATGTATCGCTCACGTATAAAGAAATGTTGTTGAAAACTTTGCAGTTTCATGAATAGAAACTCCGTAAAAATACATCCTAGAAGCGTATCTACCGCTGCAATTTACACCCTGTGCATTTTTAGGGCGGTTGCATTTGTCGTATTCGAATAACATTGCATGTGGTTCGTCGTGAAGACGCTTTTGCCAGTTGTAAATTATCATTACTCGTAATATCCCATTAAATCACATATTAATTAAAGTTGCATCTATAAACGTCCGGAATATTACCCAAATAACAAATATTACTTCACAAGTACACAATTTTTACATCAAAAGGTAAAAATTAAGGGAAACCAAGGACTGAGGTTGGAGACACCTACTTCAAGTTTCAAAGATTATTTAGGCCTCCACTTGAAACGGTTTACGTTATCGGAATAACTGCTAAATTTGTGTACATTCAAAAAAGTTGAAATTGTTGATGTTGTGAAGAAAAGACAATTTCATACTCACAAAATGATCGAGCTACTGCAATAAAGCTTTTCACGTGTTTCATTCAATTCTTGACAAAACCTGGTAGTTTTGCCTCCGAGCCTTGACACAGGTAACCTATTTACGCGCTCGCTGTTATAATTACAAAATTCACACACGTACTCTAACGCACGTAATAGTCGGGGCCTACGCTTACTACCTAACACAATATTGTGTGTTGGTAGAACAAAACTAAATAAAACCTAACGAATATTTTGCTCTTTGACCAGAACTGTGTAGTGTTGTTGGTTGTACTTCGTAAATCATTAACTCGGACTTTGATTCAGTAAATAGTTTTGAGCTGTATACAGACATCTCGAATTGACGAATGGTTGTATAAGTAAATATTGCCTGTTATTACTCATGCGAAAAGCGTTTAGCTGCTCATCGTACCAGTTGTAGTCACTTTGGAGTTACGAATTTTATAACTATGCCATCACAAATTGTAACTCGATGATACTGATTGAAAAATAGCCCATACGGTATACGAATTGAAATTTAATGTAGGCCTTTAATAATATACAGCCCTAGCACGTAGTACCGACTGCATGATCACCGCTCTGTCAAATTATCTTCGGTAAAAAGACAGACATTCTAATGAATTAGGGCTATTTTTCCCAATTAATAAAAATTTTGCCCCTGTATTCTATTGCTTTCGAGAAAATAGAACAGGCGAATACTTAGGGTAAACTACGGCAGTACCTTAAGGTACTAATTATCCACGCACACCTGTTAGCTTAAGGTACAATTAACTTCCATTTGTAGTTATTATACTGCACAAAAGAAAGAAATGAATAATTCTAGAAAAAAAATTTCGCCGGCTATATGGTTTCAGCTAGTTAAGGGAAGAATGTAGTCACCGACGTTTGAACTAATTTGAATCACCATAAAGAGGTATATGCTAAATCAAGAAGACCCATACTTCGTAAATGTATAACAATATACAGCCTCTAATTGTTGCTAGCATAATACACTCAATTGACTTCTTTCAATAGTGGAGGGCGGGGTGGAGGTGTGGGTGAGTGCTTTTGCCAAAATATCAATGATTTCGTTGATCACAAGTTGGCCTGAATAGCTGCAAGATGGTTTACCCAGCAATATCCTTTAAACTTTAAACGGAATGAGTTATGAAAAATTTAGCTTCTTAACTCCAGCAAGCACGTGAAGGTTATCAGGCGCGGATCCAGACATTTCGAAAAGAGGGGCTGAAAGCCCCCTTGAACATTCTCTTAGATTAATATTATGCTAATTTTTGCATATTTGTTATTGTTGATGTGTCGAAAAAGGGGGGTTGAGCCCGGGAAAGCCCCCCTTGGATCCGCGCCTGGGTTATCATAACAAGTGTACCACTTTTAAGACTAGAGACACATTTAATATCCAACAACACTAGCAGCGTGCAGGGTCCCTAACAACTCCATGCAACAACTTAGGACTACTGATAGCACCAGGGAGTTGTTGTCTCTAACAACTCCCTGGTAGCGCGTACAATACACGAAGAACCAGAGTAATGTGTACTTTGAAGAATAAATAAACCATCAATTCTTTTTTTTTCTTCTAATGGTGCATGATTTAAAAGATAAACAAGATATTGGAATCAGCGAACAAAGTTTTCTTTGGATGTCGAGGCACTCATTACCAGACAATGACTTAAAGAAAGCCTGTAATGTCACAATAAATCCACAACAGGGTCAAATTGCAATGCAATACTGTTGTTTCTTCAATCAGTCTTAAATAAAGGAAAATTCAGACATGTGAGTCGGTTTATCATTTCTCCAAATTTGTACCATTATAATTTGTATTAAACTGGAAAGAAACATTAACAATATTAAATATTCGCTATCGTTATATCATGACTTACGATTCTGCAGGTAAGGTTGTTTGTTGCCGTACAGAGTAACCATAAATTGTCGAAAAAAATTATGTTTGTTTGTTTGCTCATATATATACTCTTGACGTTAGATACTACGTTCGGAGAAGTATAATAAGTGATGGCATGAAATCAAGCCGAACGCACACGAACGTCAGAAAACACGAAACACGACACAAGTTTGTTTCGTACTTGTTTCGTGTTTTCGTTGGTGTACCAGTATATACAGTGAAAGGTCAACGCCCACACGAAAACAAAAACAAGCGCGAAACAAAATTAGGCTGTACAGAAAGTATATCTTTCTAGCTGTCCTAGCCATTGCTCGTCATAATCTTCATGTTTGGAAGCCTCCTTAAACAAGTTCCAAAAGAACCCCCGGCAGGGGAAGGGCTAGATGGGGGAGGAGCCATGCCTCCTGTTGGGAATGTTCCCTCCCCCTTAAGGAATTTTTCCACTTTCAGGACCCGGCTTTAGTAGGTACGATCAAGTATTTAGGCCCTAAAGGTGACCACTAACCCGACGGTTAAACTGCTTTTGCTCTAAACTGCTCACTAAGGCAGTTATTCAGTGTAAAACCCAGATTTTTAGTTTCTTTCATAGTTCCGTTCCATAAAGCTTAATGGTACAAGTCTTTTTCACCTTTCCAAGTAACCTAGGTAGCCTACACAGTGTTGTGTTAAGGTAGAGAGAATTTCATCCCGTATCGCATTCCCTAATTTTCTCTTCTGTTTGTCGCACAGGTTGGTGACTCGTTGAAGGAAATTTGACTATTAAATAAGGCTGACCGGCCCCGGGTGGATACGACTGCCTGTATGTAATCCCCGGTAGGGTCAACCGCCCAGCGGTTGATATTTTTCACTAAATTAACATAGATTCTTGTAGGAGTACCACCTAATATTTGCACGTTTTGCAGAAATCAGATTTACCGATAAACACGAAATCAGTACGTAACCCGTCACTCCAAGTGTATAGTATACGGATAACATGCAAAATGTACACGCAGTGGAATTTTATTGCTTTTCTTTCGATCCCCTCCTCACCTCTGTCTACATTGTTTTAGCAACCCGTCGCTTCTGTAAGAACTTTGGGTTGCTGCGCCCCCTCCCCTTCCACATACACACACAATCATGAGCCTTGCCCCATATCGGCCAAATCCTGGCGGCCACCCCTGCTTTTACAAATTGAAATTAGGAGTCGAGGAGAAACCGTACGCACCTGTTATAAACTAAAAGATAAAAAACTTGCGAAGGAGAATGCTTCCCTCAGAAAGACTAGCAGTTACTCTAAGATTCTGGCAACAGACATGTCTCTAATATCCAGGCCCGGTAGCCAGACAAGGTACTGGGGGGGGGGGGCCAGAATTTTTCCAGGGGGCGAAATTTTTTCAGGGGGGCCAAATGTGTACAAATGTATTAAGTCAATGGTAATATTCAACTCTCTAGGAGGGGCCAAAAAAATTTCAGGGGGCTTCGTCCCCCTGCCCCCCCCCTTGACTATGGGCCTGCTAATATCGCTCTCAGGTAAAGCAGGGGTCGGGGGTCGGAACCAGAAGAGAGGGCTGTCTCCTTATAGACTCTCGTGCCTTTAAAATAATTGATTGCCAAGGGCTCTGGTAAATAGTGGAAATCAAATCCCTCCCCCCCTTTTGAAGCCTGAAGGATGTTCGTGTGTACCTGCACATGTCAGAATTCCATGTCTACGGGCAGGGGCCCGGGGGTGTTCAAAAGTGAGAAGGCCTACACGATACTAACGATACTATTTTAAGCAAAAGAATGGCACTGTGGTAGGTAGTAACTTCATGGACGTAGTTGAAAAATGAAGTCGGTGGAAAATGCATGTTTTTGAAGCGTGATAGCATTTTTACTGCCTTCTCCGTCATTTCCTTGTCCGAATACTCTGGGAAAGGAACAACGAACATGTATGGCCATTTTACCGACATGAGGTATCAGCTAAGAGTTTTCTGCTTTAGAAAACCAATACGTCAAAGACGGTTCCATGTAGGTCGCATTTTATTATCATGTGAACCATCTTCGTATGTTGATTGGTTGTAACTCCCAACTTGTTTCGAAAAACACGAAACAGCTTTTCGCGAAACAATGTTTGTTTTTTTTCCAACTCACACGGACGTCAGCAATCAAGGGGCTACCAGGTGGGGGTCAGGGGGCCATGCCCCCAACCGTCGGGGAAGGCTGGCCTCCCCATCGGGGAAATTTTCCTGTTTCTTCCGGGAGCCGTTATGTATACGATAAAATATGAAGTCCCCGACAACGGCCAGTCGCCCCGACGATTTATTTAATTTTGGTCTAAATTAGGGCAAATTCTTCAATAACACCCCCAAATTTTTTCAAAAATTTTCATACTGAAAGCCCAACTTTGTCAAATTTCCTCCAATCAAAGCCCGAAATTTTCGCGTGCCAAAATTTTGCTTCCAACTTTGTTTCGGCACTCTGTCGCCCTTGTCGAGGCTTCAGGTGGCTTCCCCCTTCCCCGTCTGGGAGCGTTGCCCCCTGTCGGGAAAATCCTCGCGCCACTCCTGCAGAAAACACGGGATGTGTTTTCTGTTTCGTGTTTCGCTTTCAAGTTCTAACGTCCGTGTGCGTTCGACTAATGATGATTTGTAATGGGCTATAGTAGTCAGGTATAGCGTTACATGGGCACAGCAACTTGAAAATTTTCTGCCTGTCTTTAATGCATCCCACATATATGCTCTTAGCTTTGTCACATGCATGTATTTAAAAGGTGTAAGGCATCTTCTTTAAAGGGAAAATGTAGTCGCGAACACCAGTTTTAATTAGAATACTCTGTAATCCTAGTTCTTGAATGGCTCTTTTCCATAAAGTGACAATGTTTTCTGATTAAAATTTGTGCAGAATAGTTCCATGGTGAGCTTATAATATGCTTTACTTTCGTTCCAAAACATCGTCAGAGATATTTGTGAGTTGTGACAGAAATCAAAAGATTAAAGTTTACATTTGTCTGATGTTTTCCAGCAAGGGTGGGTGATTTCTCATTCCCTTCATTAAAGTAGTTGTTCCAAGCCCTTACATTAAAGTCTTTCGCAGGCCCTAGGCACTGGACAGCAAAAGATAAATAATTTCCTCGACACTATTTGGGCCAAGATTACAGGCACCAATTTTCTTCGTAGCTACCCTCATTTTCTTCTTCGGCCCTTATTTTTCGTTAACCCTTCTAGGTAGGCTCCAACCTGTCATGTGCTTGGCTTGATGACAATGTCCTAAATTCCATGATAAAAGATCTCACTGATTTAGGACTATAGGTCGTATGCCTATGACATCACAAGACTATAGAAATCGAAGTGCGCCCTCGGCTGAGTTAAATTAAACCGGTACGGTAACTAACTACGGTACATTCATTGTATGTCCTGTTATATGACGTCTGGCCGGTTTTTAAGCATATGGAGACGTCAGTGCACAGCGTAGGTTCCAACCTACTTAAGTTAGGAAAACCTACTGTAGTTATGAAAAGTCGTGTGTTCTGGATACGTCAAGAATGGTGCGGTCCTTAACGGGGGATAAAGTTCTCCTTTGGAGAACTTTTTATATCTAGGGGGAGGGAGGACTTTTGATCCGACTATAGCAATTTTTCGTTTTGTTGTTTATTTGTTGTTTTAAGCTATTAAGATTAGATGAGCTATTTTTTCAAATTTTCTGGCGGCTATCATCGTGTCCCACCATGCTAGGCGTATCTACAGTACTCTCGAGTGGGGTCTTTGCCACCACGATGACCCCTGTTTTCTCCAAACCCATGATAGATGTACCCCTGTAGGCTGATTTTAGGTCAGGGAACGAATTTGTTTCTTTCAGAATTGAATTTTGCACTTTTGCAAGTATTGCTTTTACTGCCCCATTCTCTTCGCTTCAGGCACGGGTCCAAATGAACGAAATCTCTACCCCCTTTAAATGGCTTCTTTCTGTCTAGCTGCACTAAAACGTTGTTCACCCACCTTGTTCACTACCGTATATATGGCATTTAGCAGGGTTTCCTTTCCAAAAGTACTCTGTGGAAGGACCCCAAACCAACCCAAATATCTGGTTACATGCTTTGTAAAGCGCTAATGAAGGCAACATGACTGACGGATTTTTAGGAAAATTGTGGTTAATGTCGATATTCTCATGCCTTCAATTTTACATCATTTAGGCCTACACAGTTAAAAAATGGTGATGACATTTACACCTGGCAGACGAGACTGAATGTTTTTTTATGTACAACAATTTGTCAATTTTATGTTATGTTCGACAATTCCATTGGAGAAAATAACGTGAAAAGGTCCGTAGTCCATGGGGGAGGACCCCTTTTAAAATTACACCCCCAGAAATTTTACCAATTTCACAATTGCCTTAATACCTCTTAGTATGTTTTACCCCCCCCCCCCCAAAAATAACCCAATAGATTTCACCCCCACAGAAAGGTATGTCATCCCTTCAGCACCTTAGCTGGCTACCGGCCTCAGTGTAACGTTCACAGCGAGTGTTTCCAACAATTCCCATCGTTTGAATCAACCCGAAAGAGATATTTGACAGTTCCACAAAATGTTAACTTAAATATAGAGATGTGCTCTTTCCAGAATGCGCTTTGAAAGGCAAGCCTTGACAACGTAAAGATTTAATCTAAAGTGACATTTGTCTAACTTTAATCTGTTCATCTCGGTTTTCGACAAGAGTAAAAGAAGGTCTCTATATGTCTGGGTCGGCAGTAAACCTACACAAGATCTTTTAAAACATGAATAAAATGGACGGCCAATATTAAGTTACTCCAACCGAGGTCGATGAAGCTTCATTTGCTGTTAAGTGTTGTTAAGTGTTCTATTCATGCGGTAAATGTTACAAAATTCAGAATGCATGCTGTTGACTGAAAGTGAAACGTTGTGTAAGTCAAGAGTTGCAACTTCTCTCATCTCCTCGTGGTGTGAAGTATCCTATAGATTGCGAGACCTGTGGTACTTTTAAATACACGATCCTTCGGTGTCACTTTCAAATTGATTTCCATTCCATCCCCGTAAGATTTCCGTTGAGGGATCTGGACATCTCTAATGAATGTTACTCTTGAGCACAGGATATTAACGATTTTTTTCTTTGAGTGACTTCTTGTATGCCTGGTTGACTTAAGTTAGTTCTACACTTTGACAAACTTAGGTTTACACCTTCCATTAAGGACATACTAGTTAAGTTTACAGCCAAATCACAAAATTTCACAAGGAGCGTAAGGTGTTTGCCCTGAAAATTTCTTTAATTTGCTCACAATCCTATATAACAAGCATTTGTCCTAAAACTAAAGAGACCGTGCCGTGAAATCGATATTTTCGCCCTGAAATCGCCTTCTGTATCTTTGAAGTGCAGACAATTCCCATAGGTTTAAAACTGGGATTTATATCTACAGAACGCTAGCAAAATAGCAGCTGGGTAACTTAATTTACAAGAAATAAGGCCCCACGACACGGAATTCCCCGTTTTGGTCACTATGAATAAGTTGTTGGCACAAATTTTCAAATAAAGGGTTGTGTCAAGAATTGTCCTACGGGGTGACTAAGCTCTTAGACTGAAGGTGGGGGAAGCAACCTGAAGGCCCGCCATAGGCGAAGAGCTGCCCGAAGAATGACGAAACCAAATTTTCTATCCGGAAATTGGGACTTTTTGTTGTAGGCAATTTAAAAATTGAAGGTCTTACTGAAGGAGTTAGGAAAATTTGCTTGTTGAAGAAAGTTCAAATAATTGAATTTTTGTCGAAAAACATGCCCTTTAGGAGAGCAGAAACAAGTAGTAGACCGTCGGGAATGTGGTTGTTGTTTGGGATTACATACTTTGTAATACCCATTAAGGTAATCTTTCCCCTTCCGCCTGGCGCCATTCCTGTTTCATATTATCAAATGATGTATGGTAACCTTCAAAATGCACGTGATTTTTCGGGCCCGTAAACAATGACATAACTTTGTTGGTGTGACTGCACGGTGCCATGATGATATCAGAAATTTACCCTGTGTGCTGTAACGCTGCAACATTAACGCAGTAATGTACCTGAAGAGAAAAGTCATGAAAAGTCGTGCTTCATCTAGACTTTAAAAAAAAAAAAAAGTGAGAGGAGGACAATGTATACATGTTTGGTGGATGAGCAGAGGCGGAGTGGAGATAAACAGAAGACATTTATTGTGATATAAATGCTGGGTTTAGCATTTTTAGGCCTATATAGCTAGTATTTTTCATTAAACAAGAAGAAATCCCATTACACTCAGAAAATGGAAAGGAAAGCCAAATTCTACGCACCATACAACAGATTGCATGACCAGCTTCTTGTTTATCGAAACATCATGTACGCTATGATTTCCTCCTTTCAATACAAGTTGACTTGAAGTATTTTTTGATAGTTCGATGCTTACTTTTTGCAGAATGTATTTATTCAAAAACCTTTCTCTGTAAAAGAAGATCTTATTTTGACATTTCTACAACCAAACAAACGCTGGAAACCGGCGGTTTGTTGCATGGGCCCGGCCTGAAGTCAGACGCATTTTCCTCGACTCTCTGGTGAAGAGTCGAACGGCGAAAACCAAACTTTAGTCTCGAAGGAGTTCTGTAGTCACAAGAGGTGATGTAAAGAGGGGGAGATATAGCTTCTAGAGAGAGATTTGCCAGGAGGCGAGATATCTTCATATGTATTGGCCTAGAGTAATTTTTGTCTTCACTAATTTCGGGGGGAGGGATGGGAAGATTTTATGAACAGCACCGCCTTATGGTCCTCTTAGCTAAGGTCTTGTATCGTCTTCTCCTTTCTCACATTGAACTGATACAAGAAGTTTCCCTTCTCTTCAGTCTTTTGCCCAAGTTAATCGTTTATTTTTTCCTTCGCTAAAAGGTAGTGGAGTAAAGCCGCGGTCACACTACAACGAATTCGGATCGGATTCCGATCCGATTGTTGTGAGTTTTTATTAAAATCTTCTCCATCTCTGGTCAGAAAGAGCCCAAAATTTGCCAACCAGTGTAAATATATGATTTGCATAAGAGGTATATGAAAATAAAATGTTAACTGATTTTTTCGTGACGTCACACCGACAAACAGCTTTTATCGGACACGCGTAGTCCGATAAAAGCTGTCTGTCGATGTGACGTCACGAAATAATTCGCATAAATTTAATTTTCGTAGTCCTGCGATAAAAATCATATAATTACACAGGTTGGCAAATTTTGGGTTCTTTCCGACCCGAAATGGAGAAGATTTTAATAAAAACTCACAAAAATCGGATCGGAATCCGATCCGAATTCGTTGTAGTTTGACCGCGGCTTAAGACTAGTAAATAATGGTCCCCCAGCGAGTCCCCACCAAGGTGTAAAAACCGCTGGTCAGCGCGTGGAAGGTGTTGCCCTCCCGTCCCACCCCTTAAATTCATTCTACCACACCCCCATATTCAGTTCATGATATACAATACTAACAAGAAGGTGTAGTAATCCCCTGGTCATGTCTGCTTGAGCATGAACAAGGTGAATGGGAGGAGAAACATAACGTTATTCTATTTTAATTAAAGCAAAAGGAATGCTTCACCCCCACCCCACCCCACCCCAGTCCAAAACAAACAATGGTCAATAGTAGAAAAAACTAGCTTACATTTATAAGTGCGAAATTGGCTTTACCATAGCCGAAACTTTATCACTTTTCGGTATTTTTGCCTGATGAGGACTTTGTTGAATGTTAAATACGTTTGCATCTTTACAATGAATTTTTCATCAAGTACTCGTTACTGTCCTAACACATTTTAATAAGCCATGTGATCGCAAAAGACTAATACGCATGTCATGTAGGCATTCACCTAAATCCGTAGCAGTCATGCTTTCACGTGATCGTACGCGTCACGGTATACTTATTGACATGCGTTTAGTATACCGATGCCCAACACAACTCCTTCCCTTGCCAACGGAGGATGGGGGCGCCGTTAAACCTAATTTACAAATCCAAACAAGTAAATATATAGTAAAATTCCACAAAAAGTGCCAAGGAGAATCTTATCCCTTCTCCTACGATGCCTCCTAAATTTTAAAGGTTTGTGAGTAAAATTCCGTTGACGATGTAGTCACGGTCTAGATGTTTCTAATACCCGCATTTACCCGCATTTCCGTGCAATATTTCAAACGCCCTTTTCGGCAATTTGTCGATACTAAAACATAAAGCTGAGTATATGAACTTCACAATATAACAATAAGAGACCATTAATTTTTAAATTTTCGTTCCCATTTCACTCAACAATTTTTTTTTTGTTTTTTTTTTGTGGTTAATTTGTTGAATTTTCACAATTTTGGTGAAGCCTACATATATTCTTTAAAACTGGAAACTATGACAAGATAAGTAACAAGAGTACGACGAACTGTTTCTCATGCATTCTTTATTAAAATTTTACGGCCGTTTGTCACGGTACTTTTGAATTTCATTTCAAGCGTTGTTCAAATAAAACACACACACTTACAGACGGCTCACTAGATGGGAATTTTATCGAATAATGAAATTTGCGTTCATTTCATATTAAATTTCTTCGCATCAGAAACTATTTACATTGCATTTTGTAGAAAAAGTTTCTTACATTTACAGTAGTAAATTATGCTGTGATACTTGTAGGATGATCACGTGACAGAAGGTAGCTTGCTACGTCATTGCTGCGATTTGTATAGCACTGATCACAAATCAGAAAAAGATACATAGGCTACTAGAAATTACTTAAGAAGGTCAAAGTTCAACCACGGTACTACTGGCTGAGCAATCATTGAGGAAATAGCTGTAAAACGGAAGAGCATAACCGAACTGAGGGTTATTGAAGCTCTGTGGTAAATCTCTTAGACAAGAAGTAGGATTTTATTGCCAACGTAAGTGTCAATAAAAAGAATTGGGTGGGGGCATAATTCATGCGTTCTGTTAAAATCACGTGAGGTAGGGGTAAGGGTACAGGGTAACAATACCCCCACTTTCAACAAAAAATGAAAACGACGAACTTAGTCAGAAAAACGTGATGCTATCGCAACCAGGAGTTTGTTCTTTCAAAATGAAAATCCTTTCTAAAGTTTTGCCACATATTTTTGAAACCTCCCTTAGCCTACCTCTGGTTGAGCTGGTTTACCCACAACGGCAAAAATGACCATTGTTGAAGGATACAGAGATTAGGCTGAAGGTACACGTATTAGAAACACCTTCCCCTCCCCCAACACTATCCCAATCCTTATTACTTTAAATGATACATTACAAACATCTTACTTTAACCTGACTTCCTGTTGTAAATATTTGCAACGGAAGTATCGAAAAAAAAAAAAAAACTCCAAAATGATGGAAGTACAAAAAAAGAAGAAATATTTCGCAAAAAAGAGAACGTTCGATTTAAAGCCAGTCACTGCCTTATCATAAAGAAGCCAAGCAAAGAACTGATTATAAGCACTAGGATGTCAAAGGACACAAATTTGGCGTTGTTGCACAGGTTCTGTTCACAGCATTTTTCGCAAGTCTGATGTTCAGGGGGCCCTTGGCATCCAGGGACGCAGTCTGACCGTCGCTTGTAGCAGCCTCGTGACGTGACCATCGTACCTTCATTGTTAGACTCTTGCTCCTGAAAGGACAAACAAGAAAGTAGCTTTCACAACTTTAACCAAAAAATATAAATTCAAGTAAATATTTCCCTGACATTGCACGAAATTTGACGACCTCATATCAGGAAAGAAGACATAAGCGTACGGGCCTACTTCCGGTTGGGATGCTGCAGCATTGGTGCCCGAAAATCTAAAACACGTTTACCTCAAAATAGCATTTATTTTGCATGCCCAGTTTTCTGCCCGAATAGGGGAAGGGGGATTCAGTAGTATTTAAACAGGGAGCTGAAAATATCGTCTCCCTGGTACGTGATCTCTACGTCTCAGGCAACATGCTTTTAATTAACAGTCAGAACGGTTAGGGAGGACGTTTTGACGCGTTGCTTTAATGAATTTGTCCTATTTTCATATCCGTTAGAGTACGTTGGCTATCACACATTTTGGGTTTGCTAAATTGTTAATGCGATGCTCTTACCCACCCTCCTATGCACTTCAATTAACTAAACCAAAGGGGGGGGGGGCTTCCAGTTCCCTGATCAAACAAACAAGTAACCAACCACTTTACCCTCACACGCTAGGCTCCTGCTAGACGTTTCTGCAGTCCCCCTCCATTCTATTTATCTATGTTTTCGTGTTTGAAGAAACAAAAAAGACCACAACCAGAGAGGTTAGTGCATAACGGGAGGGGGTAGAAAGGGTAAGGAATGTTCTTCATCATAATATCGATATTAGAGCCGTATATCAAATAAGAGATGGGAATTTATGAGATGATAGAAGAAAGAAGACGAAGCAAAATTATTTCCTTCTTTCGAATACAAAACAAAGGCTTGAATGATAGCCGAAGGGGGAAGGAAGGCGACATCTCGATGGTACGGTGTATTACAGTCTTTTTACTTACGTAACATATGCCTTTTTTGCATTCTGTAATCCAGACCATATCTTTGGTAGAATCAACCGGTGAGTTACATTCCGAGCCCATGCACTTGTAACACCAAAGGGACCTGATCATCCCCTCGCAGGTGCCTGCCATGAAAAACAAAACGAGCGAAATACCAATTTATTCACTTTTAATTTATAATTGTGCCTAGAGTTTATGGTATGGGCAGGTACCAGACCCCGCTCACCCCAGTGTATATAAGATAAGATATTCCTGAAATTTCGACATGCCTTTTTATTTCCCTGCATGAGTCACTCAGAGGCGGTCCAGGTTATTTTAAAGAAAAATAGCATGTCAATTGTACCATTTTCCGGGAAAGCTTAGAGGAATAAGAGTTAAAAGATTTCGTCATTATCTCCTTCAAAGAGCTGCACATACTCTTGTGAACTTGGATGTTCCTTGGATGCCTATCTAAGACCCATTTTCTGTATCTGGAAAGTTCAAAGTGACAAATTTGTAAACCATACGTCCACGGTACTCATCTTCGTCACGTCGTGGGGTAAGGAGACCTTTTGACTAGATCGGTTGACATTTTCAGGTTATAATAACACCGAAGGGGTGATCCTGTTAGCTAAAATCTGTCGAGTAAAATGTCGTTTGTGAACTGTCTCTCAACGACTTCCAACATGTAAAATTAAGCACAGTCGTGTATTGTAAGCCCTGAAAGATTACCTCGGTTTTAAATGGATTGAATTCAATGGTTCTACACAGCCTTGCTTATAAATAATTCAAACAGTTTGAGAATCCATTGCAATAATACGGCGATTTTAGATTTGGGGGATATGTGCAAGACACTTAATGTAACTTGGATTTATTGGTTTAAATCAAGTTATCATCAGAACCGTGTCTAAACTGATTGTACCGTGGAATTTATCCGATTTGTTAGGAATTCTTAGCATTACCTGTGAAATCTGTGAGATTTTGGCGTTTCAAGAGATAGCAAGGCCTCTAAGGTGTTAAGGTTTGAACATATTTACACGTGATTTTGAGGTATTCTAAGATGTGAAATGAAACACGCTAGTCCATCTTTCATCCTCAATTGTGGTGTTACCGTCAGGTCACATCTCGAATTCGGAATAAAAACAAAACTATGTTTCCTGCGCTGACGGCATCGGTTTATTTTTACATCAATTTTCAGTTTCTATCGATTTATGACTGCATACCGGTACACCGAATATATCTATGGCATGTCCTTCGTGGAGTAATTAACACCATATTCGGTACCCGTTTTTCCTCTCTTCGCACATTTATCTTCTTGGGGGAAGGGACCATCTTCTTGAGCCTTCGGGGCCCGTATTGTCTTGTACTTATTTTCCGCTTCAAGTACGTGAAGCAGATTGACAATGACAATACCTGTGCAGAAAAAGACACTACTGAATGCTGGATGTTCTTTAGTATGCTAATTTTCAACCAGATCGATCTATGCAGGCGGATTGCAGTGTTCATTATGACACTTACTCCTTGTGGATAAGTCGTCACATATAAAGGCTACCAGGAATTTACGACTGTAGTTACAACTCCCAGCCATGCCCAATGTAGGAGTGTATTTCTCCTGCACCTATACTGGTAGCACCCTTAACACTTTTAACACATTAGACGGAAAAATATATCCGCCATTTGCTGCTAAGGCTTCTCCCTGCTTCCTCCCCCCCCCCCCCCACACACACACAGCCACCCCCCCCCCCCCCACACACACACAGAGATGCATACATTTACTTGTCATCAATAAAGCCACACTTTGACACGCACAGCTCCCCAACACGGGATAATTAATCTGCAGTGCAGCCTACGACACACCGCTGCAAATCGCTCGTCTCGCAGGCTAACATTGAAGGCACATCTGTGATACGCACTGCTCCAAAGTCAATCAGCGGTTTATTTACTTTGTAGGACAAATAATCCAATTTTGTGGAGCGGTTATTACATTTGAAAGAAATTTGCAATTCGTGGTCAGTTACTGGATAAATCGCTCTCACATAGCCGTTGCTAAATAATTCTTGGATAATATGAAATAAAAAAAGAGAAGAACTCGATCGAAAAAAGAGGCCACGATCAACAGCAAATTTCATCAACTGTTCTCGGAGATTGCTTGAGGCAGGGTAAAGGAAGAACTGTTTAAGGCTATAGTATACATTAATTAGCTTGACGAGCGGATATCAGGCATCTATGGGGAACACGGCGATGAATTGCTCCGTGTATGACGGTAGGTTAGAAAAGCACAGCTGGAATACACGTTGATTAATCATCGGGTACACATTTGTATAGGTGGACAGACGAAGAAAGATTTAGCCTAGGCTCTTTCTACATATCAGATATTTTCAGCTAACATATCTGTAGGGTGTTGACTAAAGGAGACCCAAGAAATATGAAAAAGATTTCTTTAAAGGGTCAACAACCTCGCCCAGAAGGTAAAAATTCTCCCAAATAAGTTTCCGTCTAGCCCCACCCAATTAAAACTCTGGTGCACCTCCCAGGTAACAGTAACCTGTAATAACTAAAAATTGGTCACACTCTAAAAACAAAAGAGTGAAATTCACTCCAAAAAGGGTGTACTAAGGGACCACTCCTAGTAATGGTGAATTTCGCCGGGAGTGGAGTGAAAATTCACTCCAAATAGAGAGATACTTCACACACATGGAATGAAGTATCGCTATATTTGGAATGAATTTTCACTCCACTCAGGGTGAATTTTCACTCTTACTATACGAGTGATCCCTTAGCACACCCTTTTTGAAGCGAATTTCACTCTTTTGTTTTTAGATTGCAAGGCCATATCCATGAGCTACGGTGTGTAAGCTATGTGCTAGATGTTGTACTGACTGTACAAGTCACCACTGACTATTCAGAATCCAACTATTCTTGAACAATTGTCAGTCATAGTGCAATTGCCAATTGTATAAACGTCCGAGACAATTTTCAACAGGGGAGGGGAGCGCTAAGCACTCATGCTCGAAATTTAAAGTTTAGAAATATACTGATATTTCTTAATGTTTGGGGTGCCTCAACAGCCCTTTCAAGTTTCAAGCAGTAATTTCAAGCACTGTAATGTAGTTGGAAGGCACTTTCCATTTATTTAAGAAAAATCAGCTAAATGATTCAAAATACCTTTCTTTTCCTTACAACTGGAATTTATAATGTTTTATAACACAAGTAAATTCAGTAAAAAAAGTATTGCCACATTATTAGAATTAACCAAACATCAATTTGAAGAATGCTGTATCAAGCCGCGTCAGTAACCCCCCCCCCTCCCCGAGCAAACAATTAGACCAGGCAATCTAGCCATTTTTCACTAAACTTGGAACAAACTGCAACAGAAAAAGCTTTGCGGTGAAAAAAATTCTGTTACAATTTGTTCCAACTGAAACTTTATTTTGCCTGGCCTTAATAGTAAGATTTTTCTTCCGAAGTAGTAAGCTGTCGTGAAAGTAAATAGAATGAAGTAATAGCGAAATTAAATGGAACTGGATAAAGTACAGCCTATTGAAAGGAAAAAAGGAGGGGGTCGTTCGCATCACGGACCCTTGAGATACTTACAGGTTAGGGTTATTCCAGTGAAAGTGGCCGCATTTGACCAGTAAAGGCAATCGCTCTTTGTATAAATTAATCTTTTCTTCCTATAAAGTCTTTAACGCCTACACACCCCCTATCCTTCAGAAATTCACATAGACATGGCCTAGGTCTACTTTTAATCTGATTCACAGGAATGGCTTCTAAGGTTAGAAGTTACACTGTTAAACATAAATCTGTTAATTTACAAATATTTTTTGGTAACATGCTTCCAAACAATTTCTGTAAATCCATACTACTAAGATAATCCGTTTGATTCTTTGTAAGATTTCTTATGTTAAAATTATCAGAGATTACATGTAGATCTAGAACAATTATGTAGAAATAATGTAAAAATTAAAATCCTTTAAGATTCAAATTACGTCACATAAGGGGTCACGTGACCAACCTCTCACTCTTTAGATTTCCACATTTCTGGACATGATTTTAGCCTAAAGGCCGAGAAGACATACTTTTTCTAAAGTCCCCTCGACTCTCTGGCGAAGAGGCAAGGGGCGAAACCAAACGTTACGCCCAAAGCAGTTCTGCTCCCCAAGGAAGCCACCTCCCGGAAACGTCAATAAACTTATCTGACCAACCTCTCGACCCTCAGACCTCTACATCCAGGGTCTGTCATGTTTGGTCCCATTCTCATCTGGTCGAAAAGAACAAATACTACACATGATCTTAGACAAAAGGCCGAGAGAGCTTTTTAAGTACGTAGAAACAGGCACTGAGAAACTAAAGAACCCTAAATCCAACCAACCAAACAAAAACCCTGTCGGATCACAAATACAATGCCAAACAAAAGGCCGAGCTTTTTAAGTACGTAGAAACAGGCACTGAGAAACTAAGGAGAACCCCAAACCCAAACAAAAACCCTGTCGGATCACAAACACAACGCCAAACATATTGTACACACCATTCAACAGGGAACAAAGGGTCTTTGTTACTACTACTGAGATTCAGAAACTGCCACTGTAGCCAACCCCAAAACAACACCCTAGCCCAACAACCACAAACCACCCCGAAACAAAGTCCCACCCGTCAACCACACGCCCAAAGGCTACCACACGCCCGAAGGCAACACCAAGCACAAAGGCAACATTACGCCCCATGACAATACTCGCCCAAAGGCAACAGCACTTAAAAAGCACTGGGCAAATACAGGTGCACCTTGCCCAAGTGTGCCCCGGAGGCAGTTGTGGCAAAGGATAACCTCATTACTCCCACGTTAAAACAAACTCCACAACCGGATGCAGTTTAAAACAAAAGGCCGAGAAGACAGTTGCCCAAAACTGACAATTATGTTTATTACGATAGTGATTATGTAAAGGAAATTTATAATTATAATTGTGGCATTACCAGAATTCTCAAATAATGTAATCATTGTTTCCGAAATAAATGTTACAAACAATACCAATATATAAGTCGTAAAAAATTTCAAGCAAAGTAAATAATTAGTTATTCAGTTCCTGATAAAAACAAACACAAAAATCATTAATGAGGTAATCAATGTGAAAGATAATTTGGACAAAAATAAACTCCGCCCACTTTAGTCTAATGTTCCATACGTCATAAAGGGGTAAATTTACAGACTTTTTTTTACAGAACGGTATGTACTAAGGACTGAAAATGTTGTTTTTTTTTTGAAAAAGGGCGAGCCTTTATGTTATTTAATTGATTAATTACATATAAAAAACATGTATGTTAGTTAAATGTCAGTAAACTTATGTAAAACAGATAAAACACAAAAGTCTGAAAAAATGTCTGTAAATTTACAGAAATTTTGAACAGTAAAGCCCTATATTGCAAGCACTGATTGGTTTCATACCGGTATTTTTTACAAAAAGTAATATTAATAATAATAATGAAAAAAATATGGTGGCTACTTCCCACATTAGGCGAAAACCTGAAAGTTCTCCCAATGAACTAACACCATAGTTCGCAGACTGTCCAAAGTGTGTCAGTGTGTACAAAGATATAGCCTGCGTAGCGGCTCTATGTTGGCTTCCACGGCTATACGTGGCTATCGTTGGTTTTACACAGCGATAAACTCAACAAAAAAATTCGCCCACTTTGCCGGTAAACAGTGAGCTGGAATTCAGAGTTACTTCTTGTTTGTCTCGGGTCGATCAGCCTTGATAGTATTCGGTTTTCAAATGCGTGAACGTTGCTGTTGCGACGCATGTAGTGTACTATATGCAAGCCCGTGGCTAAAGGGGAGTGGGCAGGAGGCGACAGCCCCTGGAAGAATTTTCACCCCCTAAAAGATCAAAAATTACCATTGCCTTAACACGTTTTAGTAAGTCTCGCCCCTGAGAGATTTTTCACCCCCTTGAAGCTATCGCCCCTCCCTTCACCACCTTGTCTGGCTACGAGCCTGACAAGTTCAGAATTATTGAATTATTGACTCGTTGGAAAGACAATACTAGTCATATACAAGCGCCAAAGTGATGTGTAGTTTGTAGCCAAGGTTCCATAGAAATACAACTACAGTAACTTTCTCACAGGGTCATGAGCCAATAATTGCAGATGGAATAATAACTTATAACCCGTAATGTGGTCACTTGACTGGTTACAACTAGGGAATTAAGCTTGCAGAGGGCAGAATGTTTGCTAAACGTGTAATATTTTGCTCAACATTGTAGGCAAAAGTCCTCACTGGCCTTCCTCCATTGAAGATAGTCCAGTACGTTTATGCAATTATGAAAACCCACATGAAGGCTATAGGTGCCAGGGGATACTTCGTTGACCCTGATTCACAGAGGCTGCGCATGGGGGGGGGGGGGGGGGTAATGCCCTCAATATCAATCAAGGGCCATTTTATCCCAGATAACACCTCTGCAGAGACCCTAATGAAGAATCATGCAATTTCCCCGTCGCCCGTAAGCCCCAACCTAATTTCAACGTTTCGTTTAAAGCCCGGAAGGACATGGCGAATAATATAATGCCAGAAAAGTGATGGAATGAATTAGTAAAATATATTGATATTAATATTAGAACAATTCGAATTTTGTAATCCGATATCCATGATGAGGCTATTTGTGATGTAGTTACATTCATCATTGAATGCATAACCTATGTAATGTCTGACAGAGCCCTTACGGCCTCTCACCGACTAGAAAGCACTTAATCGGCAGAATAGGAGATTTACATTTCAAAGAGGTCCAAATAACCTCTACCTAGGATGCGTCAAGAAAACCTTTCTGTCTGACAGAGTAAACGTCTGAGAACATATAATATATTTTTACCCCTTTGTCAACTTCTATCATCAGTTATAGTCAAGGATTACTGATAGCAATCTGCGACAGTTGCACTTACATCAGTGGAACTAGAGTTTACAAGTCATGTGCGTGGTATGTTTAATTTTCCTTTTTTTAAACTAGGTTCGGGTCAGACTCGGATTTAGCACATACTTAGGATCACTGTTGATAGAAAACTGACTCGACCTGGTGTTGTGCTGATTCGGGTACAACCCTGAAAATGTCAAAACGCTACACATGTAGCGACGACCATGTCTCTCGGCCTCTTCCATGATCTAAAAAAATGCTTAATTTACCCTGTGGACATTTTCTATTCCTTGAAATAAAAATTAATCTTATTTTAACCAAACACAGAACACCACCGACGATATTGATTACATATTATCTAAAAGCATTAAACACTACAAAAATTATAAGATAAATCAACCAACTGGAAACGTAAAGATGATTATAATTCTGTAAAAACAATTCACTCGTAAAACACTTAACTACAGCTTTAGAAACGTTTCACGTCAGCTGGAAAAAGCCTAATGTGAACAAGTAGCTAACACGTGCTTTGTTCGTTCGCCTTACTGTACTAATTCCACTCCCCTTCAGTATTAGTTTATCAATTTTCTGTAAACCCACACCTACACGAGCCTGTTTTTAATAGCTTTATCCGACGCCTGAAGGTTGACTTTCAACAGTTGTCACATTTTTTTTATTTTTGTTTTTATTTTTCCCGCTGTTCGACTTGCGATTACTTAAGTCATTGATGTTTTGTAATTCCTGTCGAGTTTTGTGCTGTGTAGACCATTTGGTGGCATAAGCTACACCTCGTTTTAAAAATGACGTAAAAATATACTGTAACTTACCAATGGTGAAGAGAACTAAGGCAATAACAACAGACAACTTCATCTTTTCTTCTCTTCGTTTTTACATTTATCTGTAAAAGTCGAAAAACACAGATATTAATAGCAACTCTAAAACACAAAAATACTTAATGTTTGTAAGTTCTACCCGAATACGAAGTTGTCTTTTGTGGTTTGCATATGAAAAATTGCATCAGTGCTGTTTGATGATGGGTGCTAAAATAGGTCATTTTATGGATATTGTACATTTTTAGTGAATGATTTGATCCGTAAAAACGGACAAACAACATCAATCGGGCTCCAAGTTTTGCCCTAAGGGACTACAGAAGACTAGGACATGACGTAACGGGTAGGTCCCGAGTTGCCTTGAATGGTAAAGGTCACATGTTCCACACACAACGCATACTGCAAGGACAAGCTCATTCCGCTGTTGTGCGTCTCCCCTACTTGCGCACTACTATGTAATATAATGCAACACAAATATAATACAGTGTATACTTCTGTCATGACGACCAGACTTCCCTTAAAATACTCAAATTTTACTATCCTTTTACCTTTTGCGTGTACAGTTAAGGTGTAGTATTGAGCTTTAAGACACACCTGATTAGCACAAACATCTTCCACAGAGAAGCATTTCATAGCTCCTTGCTTGGGCAACAGTTTTAGGTGATGGGTTGGTAATTCCCACTTAGACAAAAGAATGATGGGATATATGTAATTTATTTTACCGCAGTCAATAAAGCATCGTTCTAACTTTTAGTCGAAGTACGCCCTGCAATAATGGACAGATGTAAATAAAACTTATGACGTAACGACAAGTCCCCCCCCCCATAAAGAATGTGTGGTTACGTCATCTTTCATAGTCAACAAAACCATGCACAAATTTTAACTCTGGTGGGTTTGTTTGCCGTCCGCCGTGGGGTCAATTGAACCTGTGACATCATCATTTTACAATTAGGTTCTCTGAAACGGCTCTATCGATGCTGAAACAAAGACTTCCTTAAAAACAATTATGATATTATACAAACTACTAACTTAGTGAGTCATGGCTTGGTACAACACTAGGCTCTTTGTTGCAACAGGCGGCGGAAAAGGGATGTTTAAAGGGTCATGAAGCTCACCACTTAAATACAAAGTGTTCCATGTTATTCCGTAATTTTCTCCATACCGAGAAAGGGTTGGCGACGAGAGTGGGTACGGATATTTTAACGCACAGCTGCAGTTTTTCATGCGCTTATAAAATTATTTTATCGGAGAAAAAGTAAGAATTTAAATCTTTTTGTAAAGCTTAAACTTCACTAAAACGACCTTCCATAAGAGCTTATATTGTGAGACACGCCAATATAAATAATTCTTCAACGATACATTTTAAAAACCCTACAGTCAATTGGGGGAAAGACAGTCGCATCAACCCATGAATGAATAATGTTATGAAATGCCTACTAAGTTATCTAACAGACAAAAAGTCTTTTCTATATTTTCTTTTCCTCATATTCCCCTTTCCGTAACGACTTAAAAATGAACATATTCTCTGCTTTCGATTAATAAAGCAATGAATGCGTTTTCTCGAATGTGCTACACATAGAAATATTTTATCTCTGTACGTCCTTCTCATCACGCAGCGATATCTCTTAAAATAACGACGTTATTCACTTGTTCCACTCAAGAAGCTCCATTTCATATTTTTCTTTCAAAAACGCATTTTTATTGCAAATTTAGTATGTAGGTCATAATTGCAATGAAATTCATTGTTCAAGACACTCATCTAAGAGGCACAAATACGACATGTTTTCTATCAACGACAAAAACAGCATTGGGATCACACGTCCTGCATGGTTCAAGCGGAAAGACTTGCGATTAAAGCATATACACGAATGCTGGAAAACGGAAAGAAGGCGAAACTGTTGAATGTACGCCCGGAAGCCAAACTGGTGTAGAAACACGTCTCTTGAAGTCCACAACATTGTTTTAGTTTGTCTAATCAAATTAATCTACTTTGAACTAGATTTAAGTCGAGCTAAATAGGTTAATGAAAGTATCAAAACATGCCAGAAGAAAATAAAGAACAGCAGTTGGAGTACAGTAGCATAGAACTTCAGACGAACAAGACGAAACACAAACATCAGAAACACCCGTGTTGTTTTCCTTAATATCGCACAGGTCGAAAAGGACTGAAACGTTTGTAGATTTGTAATGCCACACCTGTCTATTAGCTGTAAAAAGTATTAAAAACGTTAAAATACATGAACAGGGATGCAATTTAGTCTGAGTCTGGGTGATTAGGTACCAGCGTAGTCCCGGTTGTGTCACTGTTCTCCGCTTAGAAAAAGATTAAATGCGGTGTTCATATATCTATCAAAAAGTGACGAGCATGAATTTAGTGGCATATATTTTATATTTCCCCGATTAGTAGTCTACAAATCAATTTATAATAAGCATACATCAAGTCTTTCTCCCCCTTTTATTTGTAGGGGTAGGCCGAGCACTTTAGCCCCAAAGTTTGCGCAAATTGTCACAATTTCACGCAAAGTACTGAGAAGCGAATACTTTGCCGCAAAGTGTTACATACTCAGCCGGAATAGGCAGGCCTGTAGCCACACTCTAAAAACGTCCGGATAAAATTTGACCCTAATCCGGATCGGAGGGCCACCTACCCAAATCTGAGTCATTTGCAGTAATCAAATCGGTATAAAAAACGATCCAATCTGGATCATTTTTGATCTATATCTGATTAAATTATTGATGCGGATTCGTGTAGGTGCCCCTCCGATCCGGACTGGAATCAAATTTTATTCGGACGTTTTTAGAGTGCAGCCATTTTTGCTGTTTTGCAGTATAAATTTATGAGTTATTTTGTGTCTAGTAGCCTACAAATAATGGTTATCCCCCAAGGCAAAGATCGAACTCAAACGAAATTAGGCAAACGGTAAAACAAATTCATTGCATTTCATGTGTATAAACTCTCATATATTCTGCAATCAATTGCCTTACACTCTTCCCGAGAATCAAATTATTTACGTTCACCACTTTAAAAAACCAAAGCATTTATGAACCTCTGTTCTTTTGGTCTGTTCATCAGCAAATCGATGAGAATCGGTAAAATTCTACGTTTCTCCGACCAGTATTGATTCTACCGTCCAGTTGACGACGGAAAATGCCTTCGTATATACAAATGGTTTCAATTCTATCCCCAGGATTTCAATTTATCCCCTCTAGGACACGAGACGATGAAATCCCTCTTATATGATTGAATCTGAATGATCTGGGAAGCAGTATCGCTTACGGGAAGGGGTAAAGGAAAGGTTATCTTTCTTTGGAAAGGGGGTATCGAATCTTTGCTCTTCCCGACGGCTACATTCAAAAGTAAAAAACATTGGCAGACGACCTTTCAAATAGCCTTGCTTGTCAAACTTTCTTTCATCGATCGTCCATACTGTCCCAGTTCTTTCTGCCGTTTGGACGGTAGCCTGCGTAGCTAGCCTTAGGTTAACTCCCTAAATCAGAATTAAATAGTGGCTCAAAGTACGAGAGAGCAAAGTACCCAAGAATGAGAACGCACAGTACCTCTGCTCCGTAGGGTACAAAACTAGCAGCTTGTTAAACCAAGAATACAGGTTGTAACGTGACTGCATACTGTTCTGCCAGATAAACGTGATGCTAAAATAGGAAGCTGTAAATAAGATTTTAGCTGCTTGGTTCAAATGGCGAAAACCCCTGAAATAGGGCATTCTCAGTGAGACAAAAATGTTGTTGCTAAATCAGCAAGTGAACAGAAACTTCTAAATCAATCATGGGCTCCAAGGATTACATTTGATTCGGTTTAAGGTATGAGCTGCTAGGTGAGGCCTCTAGTACGGGGTAACCAATCAATGGTGTTAAAAAGGAAACCATGGTTGAGCGATCGAAGACAATCGCTAGAGAAAGCGGCAAGGGGAAGGTCTTCATAGTAGAAATGGTGATTTAAAATAGGTTATCAGTCAATTAAGAGGGTATGTGAAAAAAACGACCCTCAAAAAATTCACATAATGTAGTATGTTATATCTTGTTCTTTCAGATGTTTTCCTTTTAAATTATGGCAGTGATATTTAAGGTTTGGACTTGAGTTGGGCATTAAAATTTATGGAAGATATTCTGTTTAACTTGTTGAAGTATTTGTTTATAGTTTAAAGGCAGCAGGCAGTGGCGCCAAAATTTGCTTTGAAAAACCAGCAAACTCTTGCAAATCTCCGCTCATTGCATTACAAGCACCTCTGAAGACGTTTTGAACATAACTATTGCAAACAATGGGTAAAGCAGGGAAAAGTTCCCCTTGAATTTTACACTTCACTAACAAAAACTTGTCACGTGATCAAAATAGGCCAATCATGAACTACAGAGAGGGGGAATACTAACTCTGATTGGGGCGACTGCCTACTGCCTTTAAGCAGCACAGTCGGATAAGTCACTTGCACGGAAGTTGCTGCTATATTCAACTTGAAGTTCAGTGACCCACTGCTTGTCGTGTTGGGCCACGCCATTTAACCTAAGCGCATGTATGTACAAAAATACACATAAAATTGCACACTGCATTGTGATTTGGAAGACAGCGAATAGTGTTATGAGTCTGCACGCGGCAGGATAGGCATATATTAGTACCGGTAGGTCCGGTAGATAAGTTTGTTTGCCCTCCACTATTTAGTTACCTAGCAACAAGTAACTAACGAAAGTGACGGTGCCAGCCCCTTATAGACAAATTGTAACGAACAGTCCCTAAATTGAATTTGCTTTCTAGAGCATACTTATGCATGAGGCCTAGTGATGATACAAGATTTCGTTACTCGACTTAAATTCATTTTGCACATTTGGTAACTATATAGTCATTTATTCTGACCCCGTAGGCCTCTTATAATCCTTCTCATTCTCTTGGCGATCCTCTCAAATAGTTCTGGGACCCCTTTTAGTAAGACGAACCCCACTTTTGAATAAGAAAGTATACGTAACATCACTCCTTAGTTTTCAGGTAATGTATATTCACATGAAATTTTTAGAGATTTACGAGATGTCTAAAATAGGGTTGGAGTTCAAGCGCGTATCGGGTATGGGGACGGGGAGTTACGCTCCCCGGGTTGAAAACTATAAAAATTGCTATATTATCTCACATTTCGTTACACTCAGCGTTTTTCAAAATTGAGGTTCCTTCTACCCACCCCTACCCCCCTACCCCCTACCCCCGAATAAAAAATCCTGCATACGCGGATGGAGCTCATGAGTCATCTTAACATTACAGGTATAAATTTGCACGCGTTTCCTTTTCATGATCGACCCCAACCGTCGGACTGCACTCTTGTTATATCTTCCCGAAATTGCTTTGTTTGAATATGCACTTCCCAATATCTCTTTACATTCATGAAACGTCTTCTAAAAATAGCCAACACACATTCCTAAAAACGCACCTGCAATTAAACCAGACCTTTCATTAAGTTACTGTTCGTTTGCGCGATATCATTCTGCTCGTTATATCATGGATGAATCTCCTTGAGTAAGAATAACACTTAAATGAAGTACTTACGAAATCGACAGGTTTTTATTCAGAACAAATAAACGGATGCGCGAAGCCTACTTCAGTCGATTAAACAGTGTTGTCTGCCCGATTAAATCCGTTATATTGGTGCAGAATGATAGACAATTGCTAGTAACGTGGGAAATACTGCAGGGATTTATATTCGAAATATATAATGAATCATCCTCAGAAGTTCCCGGCAATCCATTCCTTCTGCAACTTGCTAATAAGAACAACCCACTTTTCTAGTTATGTTTAGGCTAACACCATCAATTTCACAACTAGGGCACTGCAACGATTGGCCAGTTGAATGAGATCACGGGTGAGCTGCTGTACCAGCTCAAATGGTCTTTTTCATTTCGTCTAGGTTTTTCTTACTTGGGGAAAGTTATTTAAAGTGGACCTAAAGTCTAAAATTACAAGAATATATATTTTAGAGTTTGAAAAATGAATTTCATTCATCCAACTCCCATTTTCATAGCTTACTCCATTGCTGAGGTACAAAATGTTGAAATTTATTCACTTAATTTGAAATAGCTGATTGCACAATAATTTGTGAAGTCCTTCTTGTACAACTCACATGAACTGCTTTTGTTTCCTTTTGATATTAAGATGTTTATAGGACCTTGAAACAATTACAGTTCCCTTGCATGGTATGTTGTACGAAGAGGACTTGTATAGCCAAGTCACCCTGTAACAGTAAGACAGTTATCACATTTTGGCATAAGGTTGTGTGGCTTTCAAAAAAACAAAGAACAACAAAGACTGTAATTTGAGTAGTACAAGAATGACATCACAAACTATTGCGCAATCCACCAATTTAAATTAAGTGAATAAGCTTCAACATTTTATATCTCAGCTCAGGAATGTCCTGTGAAGATGGGAGTTGGACTATTTGGTTGCATTTTTCAAGCTGTGTAACATATATTTTTGAAATTTTAGACTTTAGGTACACTTTAATACGGTATATCAAATGGACCACACGGACGCTTCTAAAAGTTTGTATGTATGTGTGTATGTGTGTTTCTGCGCATGTATGTAGGGAAAGAGGAATGAACATGGGGCTAATATTCGTAACTATAGAGTCGGTAGTGTTAGAGATGGGACTTGGGGTACAGAAACCTACAGTAACATGTACCCTAAGGCCCATATACCCCTATCACTACTACGCGGCTGATCTTCCTGCAAACATTCCTACGAGGATCCTAAGACGGCTTATTATAGTCTATTCCCCTGTCAACTTGTAACAAGGAGATAGGGTCGAAATTGCAAAGTGGGTCCAAATGGCGCTATATTTAATGACTTTTTAAACTTTTGAGGTCCTACCATTTGGTAACTGTGCCCCGTTCCCTGCGAGATTTGCGCCCTGACGGGATTACCAATGACCTTTGGATTACGTGACTTTTTTTTTATTTCACCTCCTGTGCAAGTTTCGGGAAAAGTTTGTACCTCGATCCTGTTTGATTCATACCACGAAAAAAAAGAAAACTTTGGACATTCTGAAATCGTCAGAGATTGTTTGCTTGGTGTGACGTTATGAATTAATTTAAACACCTTAATTCAAGAAAATCCCACATCTAAAATTTGTTAAATTAAGTATAAGTATGACATGTTATAAAGGCACACAAGCCAGGAGTATGAGGGATGCAGTCCAGAAGTTGGGGGCTTTATTTCTCGGGCAAATTACTGTAAAAAATTGGGAAATCTTCTCAGGAGGTACAGGCTTTTCTCGGGCAAAGAGGGCTTAGCCTTCAAAAAAAAAAAAACTCACACGGATACCAAGTACGTCTTGGCAATCTTACTATTATCACGAAAATAAAGCAATAAAGCAATTATTAAGATCAGTCGTAAAGGGCTCAGACAAGTTTTCTGATTCAAGCATGTTTATACCAACGATTACAGTACGCTGTAATTGCCAGACTGCCAAGAATATGGAATCCACATCATACGTCTAAAAATGACAAAGCCATATCGGAAATTCAAATCATAAGTCCCTTTTAAGGACAAAATTACCAATGAATACCACTCCAATTTTAAAAATAAAATTGGCAACAGAATGACCCAGATTCATAGTTTCTCCTACGGTTCTATTTCATTGTCCCTCATTGAAAGCGACCTGGTTTCGATGTAAATTCTTCAGCGTTATGTCATAGTAGCTTTTTATTTTTCAGCAGATACTTTTCTAGACTGAATGCATTCGACTGCAAATCAATTTACGCGAGGGTGGTGTATTTTGAATATGACATTAATGTTGTATTAAGATGTCCTCTTTTAATCGATGCGAGCACGGAATCGTCGCGTAATGGAAGCGACATAAATTTGCAAAAGATACCAAGCTGAATGCGTGAATGCAGATGTTTGTTTCGTGAATAGTCGTCTAGTCGTCTGTATTAAGTATCTACCATGGCTATGACAATCGTATGCCCATGGTTAAGTGACACATCTTAAATAGAAATTGTTGGTAACTGCGACAGTTACTTTTAGGCTGTTCACGAATTAAGCTGCGTGGAGAGACGAGATCATACTTGCAAGTGTCCCAAAGAAGATCGTTACCTCGCTGATTTCAGAGCCGTCAGAACCGAAGGGAATCGGCTGAGTGGGGGCTAGTAGTCCTAGTTCTCAATAATTTTCAGTTTAAACTATTTCTTTCAAAAATGTTATTAATTCTAATAACGTCCAAAAATTACCCTTAAAAACACCAAATCCAGAAGCCGGAAAGGCTAACCCCCCGACTTAGAAACCTTGGGGCAGCCGTGGATCCTTGTGGAACCAGGGAGTTGCTATTTGACAAAATAGCAACCCCCCGCTCTGAGGTACTGCTTCAATCTTTAGACGGTAGTGCTTGGAAAAGGAAATGAAATGCCAAAAAGCAAAGAATTCCATCGGGATCTCACTCTGAGGGAGCACGTTTGCTCTCTTCTCTAGGGTAATCCTTACAGGAAACGATTCGCTAGCTTTGTAAAAGTAATGATAAAATTTCGTGTGAAAGGTAAGTGTCGAAACAGAATTATTCTAGCGTTCTCCTGACGAGATGTATATTATGTAGTGTAATTTGAGAAGGCAGATAACTGTAAGGGTCTTCAACAGTTCGTGGAAACACATTCAGTTGTTTTGAAGCATGTGCGGATTTAACATAAAACTGCAAAAGAGAGCCTTTGTCGAATTACATGCGCCTGTGGTGTGTGTTGTGCATATGGTTGAGTGTGTTCCATCATTTTATATGCATTAGCGAAGTTTAATGAATTCTATCATAGGGTTTCTCTCCCCATATACAAGGTTGTGTTGCATTTCAAACGAAGGGTTTGCGCTCATACATATATATAAAAAAAAAAAAAAAAAAAAACAACCAAACAAACAAACAAAACTGTTACCTTTTACAAGGTGACAGCCTTGTTATGTTAAAAACAAGACATCAACTGTACTCATATTCATAGCGGTTATGAAAACAAAGAACGCGGAAGAAAGCAGATTACCTTAAAAGGTGACGGGGAAGGGCACTTTGAAAAGGTCGGGTAGTTAAATATATGGCGAGGACTGGCGCCTGAGAGGGACCTAGGCAGCCGTCTATTTGGTACCTATCTTAATTTGCCATCTTTGTTGGTGAAATATTTGCAAATTTATACATGGGGGAAGGACTTATCTACAATGACGTGGAGAAGTTTCACAACAAAGAAGGAAAGAAGAAACAAGGGGAGGTACAGGAGAAAAGATCAAAAGAAAAGAGGAAAAAATACCATTCAGAAAGGGAAGGGGTGGCACCAGTGTCTAACGCAACTTATTCGGTGCGCGGAACGCGTCAAAATTTCGGATTTCTATTGGAGAAAATTTGAAAGTTATGGGACTTTTATTGAAGAAACGGGAATATTTTAGGCTTTTATTGAAGAATCCGACATACTTCAAAGCAACCCCGCAAAATCGTCGGGGGAGACTGGACGTAGTCGGGTAGTACATATTTCATCGTACCCATAAATTAGTTAGTTACATGAGATTTATCGACACACCAACACGAATGTGTTACATAGTGTCAACAAGGTAAAACGTAAAGTTTACGTACCGTTTCAAATACAGTTCAAGTTCGGTTTCAAATTCAGTTCAAATACGGTGCAAGTCCTCCCCTTTAGTCGCCTCTTACGACATGCGGGGAATACCGTGGGCATATTCTGCAACCCCCAACCCACAGGGGGGCATCGTACCCATAAAAGGGAAATATTGCGTTTACAATGCACCAACATGACCTACGACGAAAGCAGCTATAATCATAATTAAAACATCCAGTTTTATCTGTAAACTCAAGCAATAGTTTTATATCCCCAAAATATTATATGTATAACATCAGTACCGGATGTTAAATTATTTGAAATTTTGAAAATTTGGGCTAACAACTTATTCTTGAGCTACAAATAACCGAATTTCTTTACTTGAGAACCATATTTCTTGAAAATAAAGTTACCATGCAGCATTATTTTGATTTACCTATCATTCTGCATCTGCAGATCTTTGTATTTAAGATATAAAAATTTTCTGTACCACGAACGCAACACTTCCCTTTTAGGAGCCCGAACGAAATTGGAAAATTTCTCTGACGGGTACAACCTTCTCAGAAGGGGAGGGGCAGATCCCTCACCTGACGCCACCCCTGAAAAAGGGTCCCCTAATGGAAGACAGGAGACACAGAGAAGATAAAGCAGAAATGGAAAAGACTAAAAGAAACACAAAAATCAAATGTTAACTTAATTAACAGAAGAGGGAAGATGGATGGGGGGGGGGGGGGAGGGATAAGTGGCACAGGGAATTAAGACAATAGAAGAACAAAACCAACGTACAGCGATGAACAAGACAAAGGGGAATAAAAGTGGAAAGAACACCGGTGGCGGGAGGAGAGAAGAAGCACAGAAAAGTGAGCAAACGCAAGGAAGACTAGACGAGATAAAACGTGTACAAGATGAATGGAAACCAAGAGAATGGGGACGATGAGAAGAAAAACACATAAGAAGAGGTAAGCAGATCTAAGAAAGAAGAAACTAAGAGAAAAAGGTCGCTTTTTTATTCTATAACTATTTCTTTTTAGAAGGGTAAATATTATCTACACAGTCATTTACATTATCCATGTCTTACAGGGTTCGCCAAACTCAGGCATAATCTGACTATGTGCACCTGCGATTACTCCTACGGTATGTTACATTCTATGCGATATAAGCGTGCTGTTTTTTGCCTTTTCTGTTTAACACGTGTCGCACATGTATCAAAAACTGTCAATTTTCATTTAAATATCTCTAGGCCAACACTTTACATAACACCACAACAAACGGTCAATTAAGTTCAATTAAAACAGAACACTACATTTCGTGCCTTTGTACGTGTAGATAATTAAACCTTCTGGCCGTAAACTTGTGAAACTGTAATTGAGGAAACACATTCCTCAAGTTAGCAGCGGGCCTGAATACAAATGTAATAAATTCGTCAAGCTGAAGGGCTTCTCATCCATAAGCTATTCAACAGTAAACTTCATTTAAGTCATTCAATTTCTTCACATGAACAAGCGATGTCTTGCTTATGTATACAAAAAACAAGAAAAAACACGTAATGTATTCATTGCATCACCTCAACGTGCATGCCATTATACAGCCTGTGTGTAGTCTATCAGAAATATTCTTAATAAGGAGGAAGGTTCTTACGTCAAGACTTCATGAAATCAGGGAGTTCGCTGGCAACTCCCTGACAAAACTTACTAGCTTTTCCTAAATTGTTAAAATTATTACAGGCAGGGTCTTGGGAACCATGAAGGGGAATGAGATGTGTTGGCAGCTCAATGTGTAATTTTTTTCCTCAGGATGATTGGGGCCCAACTACAATTTGTCACTCCAAACAATACACTAACCCTAAACCTATGAAACCTGAACATCATTTTTCCATTTATTATTTCATGAAAATTTCTGAAAATCGCCCCATTCCTCATGGGAAAATTCCGAGGGCTGTTTCTGCCTTCCGCCTCCATAATTTTCAGTTTGAAGATTTCCCGGCTTCTAAAATTAATCAGTACGCTTGACTATGCCTTAAACGGCCCAAACGTGTCTTAGAGCACGCTAAAACACAGTAGCTTGAAGGTTCAAACCTGCAATTTTAGAAACCTCTTGACGACCCTGGTATAGTTTACAGTATTACATGTTTATGATGCTTGAAATCGAAGAAGAAATCGATATGTCTTAGCCTGAAACAATTATTTCAATTTGTTTTATGGATATTCCTTCCCCAAAACAATATATCTCAGGAAACGTATATCAAAAGATTTGAAGACTGACCTCTGTCAGCTGTTAACTGGGAAACAATTTTGAAAGTCTCTTTGCTTGATCTATTGGGATTTATTGTTTAGCTTTTAACCAAACAGCGAATTTAACATATGATTAACAAGAGCTTAGCAAGAAAAGTTGATGAAGGACGGAAATATTTCGGAAGCATATTGGTGTTAAGATTTTCTAGGGCGACTCTTACTGAGGGCGCCCCGACCCAGGGTAATTTACATTTACAATCAAAGATAAGTGTGTCAACAAGTTTCAGAGCTAGAGAATAAAAAATATGCAGGATTACCGTTCGCAACTTTTTTGAGGCAAGCCATATACTTTAATGTAATCTACATTGAAACTTAAGTCGAACAACCTGACAATATTATGCCCAAAATTAGATCGAAGACTTGCCTACACATCTCAGCAAAGGAGACAGAAGGGTATGTATGGAAGTTCAAACCATGGGGGTGCATGGTCTTGGGTTTTCACCCGCCCCCTCTCTTCATGGCCAAACTGTCGTTTTCAAGGCACTGGAGTATCAAGGGCAAAATCTATGTGCCAATTAGGGAAATCTTAAAGTAAGACTTCCCCTTCTGAAATTTCTTTCCACATGCCTATGGTTCTGTGTATGAGTGAGCAGCACACACACACACACCATTTACAACAATGGATCTGAATTCGCCATACCTTTTCCCTACACTATATATAAAAGAACTGTTCCCGTTGTGGGGTGCGTCCCGTATCGAGTTTAATATCAAGTTGCTTGCGTTTCAACGTCTTTTGGGCGTTCAAGTTAATTTATCTCGCAGGAGTCAATTACCACATAATGATCGATAATTTTGCAAAATTGAGAACATAGCTTAAATACATTTTACAGTTAAAAGGCTAGCTAAAAAAGTAAATTACGATACTATCATCCCAAGAACTGTTTTAAAGAGAGTATTTTACTGATGTCCGAAAAAGATACTTTTCCCGGTGTAACAGTTTTCTTCCATCGTATTAATCGTTGGGTCCATTTTTAGATAAATACTTTTAAAACTTACAAGATGTTTTTCTTACCTTCAGGTGTGTTTTCCTGCCGTTAGAAATGAACGCGTTATAGTAGTGAATCACCCATACATGTATATTGCTGGCACTAACTGTCTGTGGTGATAAACGTAACAGAGTACATAGTCCAACCAACAAAAATGTTTACTCTCTAGTTAATCATTAAAACAGTACGACACCAAAATAAATACACGGTGATGACTAGTCGTTGTACGAACTCAACGGCAGTCTTCAGATTGAATGAATGCGAGAGGTTACATAAGCGCGGGAATACACGTCTAACACGTAACTGTCTCAGAGAGGCAGTTTAGAGGTTGAGGGCGTTTCTTGCATACGGGTCATTGTAAATACCGTGCTTCGAAGAAATTCACTTATGAGATCGTCTAAGTAAGTACGCTGTAAAAACCCATAGTATTGGAAAAAACCTGACGGCCATCAGATTATTTGCTAGTTGCTACATTCACCTTTATTAGTTCGCTTTACTGAGTTCTCCACGCATACGCGTTTCGTCAGACGCGACCCTCAGCCAAACTAAGAAAGATGTTTACAGCAAGCCTGCCTAAATTTTTCCATATTATCTCAACACACAGGATTTTACAAAGTAGGTTGAATCTTTGATAACAACGGTGGGTCACAATTGCAGCTTCGTTGTAAAGAAAATGCAGAAGTGGATACATGACTTCTGGTTGAACGAGGTTGTGGGATCTTCACTTTGGAAAGGAGTGTGTGTGGGAAGGGGGACTACGCACAAATTTCGCAGACAAACACTGCAAAAACAGGCCATTCCTCGAGCTTTCTTCCTTGATTTGTTAGTTAGTTAGATGGGGTTTAACGACACACCAACACGAATGTGTTATGTAACGTCAGCTGGACAAAAAGGAGTAATGGTGGGTGAAAATCAACCAAAAAATGCAAAGATGGGGCAAAATTCTACTAAAAGGTCTAGACTAAAGCAGATGCGGGAGTCATGTCAAAATTTCCTGTAAAGGTTACTTTTCTTGAGAAAGGCCAGAATGAGAAAAGGATCTGTGTGCTTAAATGACGTTTTCAGGTTTGGCACAGTGTAGTACTTCTGACGAATATGGGAGTATTCATGACAGTCAACGAGAATGTGACTGACGGTGACAGCACAGTCACAGGGGATACAATATGGTCTCTCATCCCCGTGGAGTAAATAAGCATAGGTTAGGTAAGTGTGACCGATGCGAGCCCTAGTCAGGACTAGATCATCTCTCCGCTGACTGTATTTCCCACAGTCCCAACCGGTGGTTTTACTTGGTACAATTTGTTTTTGGGAAGGAATCCCACAGTTCTTGCCATTTCGATTTTACATAACCATTGATCTTAGGACGGTAACCAGTGTGAGGCAAGGAGAGACTGGTGACGTCCATCTGTAGGGCTTCTTTAGCAAGTGCGTCGACCTTTTCATTTCCGTGTAGCTAACCATCTTGTTGATTCCTCGGTGAGCGGGGGAAGGGGACTGGGGGCGGTGTACACTCCCTGGCCTCCCTGAATCCAAGACTGAAATGTAACCTTACTTTGTCGTTGGTTGCAAAAGTTAAATAAAACCCCACAAGTTGATTGATTGATTCTCATGATATAAAAAGTCTCCCCAAAAGAGTTTACTCTTGTCAGTAGTCAATAAAACTCACGTTGTTTGAATTCGCAGCGACGAGGTCAGTGGAGGATCCGTAAATGAAATTTTCAAAACTCCGCTCAATTGAGACCTGGATTATTAAATAACCACTCCACATTCCGCTGAGACATTCTCCCTATCTTTCAATTATTGCAGACCAGGTGCATCTGTAATATTTTGATCCGTTTATAAACTTTTGTTCAAAACTTAACATAAAATCGATTTTCATGAAACCTGTCCTTAGTTTTTGATCTACTGTTTTCTGAAACCTGGAAATTGATATTATAGAGAATTTACCTTATGGATAAAAGTAGGACAGGCTAGATCAACTATCGATGCGGCCCTTATGCACTGAATTCTTTGGGGTCCATCCCATAGCTAAGGTAAGCAATACGTTTGACAATTGTCCCGGGATCCCATAGCTTTGGGGTTCCAGACAGTATCCTGCCTGTAAAACATAAATTTGAACTGAAAATTAATTTCGGCAAGAGCAACTACCTAATGTTTGTATTGCGCGCCGTTGCTTTCTTGCTTACAGAGAGATGAATGGCTGCTTTCAGTCCAGTTCTCCCCTACTATAATGTCTTTGCCTAAGACCTACAAAATGTCATGTTCAGTGGCGTAGCCAGGATCTTTTGAGCAGGGCGGGACTGGGGGGGGGGGTCACGAACCCTTCCTGGGGGCACAATTTCTGAATTCGCTCCCTCTCTATAGGGCTTATATACAGAACTGTGCATTCCAAAATTTTCCACGGGGGAGGGGGCACCTGGGGTGGCTCGGCTTTGTCGTGGGGGGCGCGTGCCCCCTCATCCCCTCCCCGTAGCTAAGCCACTGGTCATGTTCCATTAGTCTTTTCCATAAAATGACGGTTCTGGCTGCAAAGGGCTATTTCTGCAATAAATTGGTCATGAGAAACGCGCATATGGCTAGCATGGTAACATTTTATTAACAAGAGCATCAATGATGCTGTAGCTCAACTACAATTTCTCTCACACAGTTACTGCTATGTAGTTTCACTAGGGATCCAAATCAAGGAGTCATAGACTGTCATGATCTAGCAACTTCAGTGAGATGTAAATGGTCACAGCAGTGGTATATCTGCTGGAGTTGTCCGGCTTGCGACTTTTTGTTAAGTGTTTGTGGGCACAATATTGTAGGTAATTCTGCTGACAAATATTAAGCCACTTATACCCCAATTTGTCAGGTCTGTCACAAAATGATTCCTGTAGTATACATCATACAAAACATAAACCCTTATGAAGAAGCACTAGCATCACCATTTGATGTTTTGTGACCCCAAATGGCAATTAACATCAACACAAAGTACACCTATGCATCATCCACTGAACACTCTGGCCAACTTTGATAAGATTCCAACATGAGAAGTTGATCCCACAGAAGATACAGTCGTACAGTCCCATAAAATACCCGTCATCCTAAAATATCTCTAGTCATAAAGCAAAGCTCATAAACGAGGTGTTCCCTAGCTGCATCCACTCCCTCACTTTATTGACCTAACAGATCGTTTTATACAAATATTCCATTTTATTTACCAAGTCGTTGCCAACCGCAGAATTCTGTTGTGCTAATTCTCTTGACAGCAGGGAGTAAGTTTAATAGCTGTCGAACAGCTGTCGCTTGGCTGTCAAGCTATTGTGATTTATTGCTTACTTTTCTTGTATCATTTTTAACGTTCTAGGGGCTAAAATTTGACAAAAATCACATCGAGGAAGGTGTAAATTTTCCATAGAATCTGATTTTTAGAATAATATTATTGACAAATGTGTACTTTTGAAGAAAACCCTGTGTCATAATATAGCCACTACCAGTCAACCTTGAGAAAGTCCATTAAATAAAGTGGTATTGAAGGGCATATCTCCCAATTCGTTGCCAAACTTTCCCTATTCATTGCCAACTCTCACGACTGTCAGTTCTGTGGAATCATCTTAGCATGAACACAACCATGAGTATTTCAAGGCTTTTGCTTGATTCTGCTGTTTGCCCTAGCTCTTTGATCCCAAACAACTTTAAACTTCTTCAAAAGTAAAACTCTGATGGCCCATCAATTCATCTACTGCATACTCTTGTCAACTTTGATAAAAGTCAGACACAACCCCTAGGAGCTGAAGGCATTTCCACAATTCCAGTGTTTGACCTCTCCTTGACCCCAAATGACCTTTGACCTACCTCAAAAGTACAACTTTGAAAACCTGTCATCTACTGCACATTCTGGCCAACTTTGATAAGATTTGGATATAACCCCTAGTGGTTGAAGGGTTTTGAGTGATTTCACTGTTTGACCTCTCTGACCCTAGATGACCTTTGACCTACTTCATAAATACAACTCTGATGACCTATCATCAATTGAACCCTCTGGCTAACTTTGATAAGATTTGGATATAACCCTTAAGAATTGAAGACATTTACAACATTTCACTGTTTGACCTTTCTTTGACCCCAAATGACCTTTGACCTACTTCAAAAGTACAACTCTGACAGCTTGTCATCTACTGAACACTCTGGCTAACTTTACTAAGATTTGGATATAACCCTTAGGAGTTGAAGGCTTTTGATTGATTTCACTGTTTGACCCCTGCTTGACCCCAGATGACCTTTGACCAACTTTAAAAGTACAACTTTGATGACCTGTTATCTACTAAACACCCTGACCAATTATGATAACATCTGGATATAACCCCTAGGAGTTGAAGGCTTTTGAGTGATACACTGTTTGACCTCCTTTTGCTTGACCTCTCTTTGACCCCAAATGACCTTTGATCTACTTCAAAAGAACAACTTTGATGACCAATCATTTACTGAATGTTCCTGTCAAATTTGAAAAGATTCCAACAAAACCACAAGGAGTTGAAGGCTTTTGCGTGATTTCACTCTTTGACCTCTCACGACCCTTAATGACCTTTGACCTACTTCCTGTTACCATAATTATCAAGCCCTTGATATGTGTTATAGCCACACCAACTTTGACGAGGAACGGTCAAAGCACCTGCAGACAGCAGCCTTTTTTCCAATGTTGACGGACAGACAGACGGACAGACAGACAGACAGACAGACAGACGCATTGCCATGACAATAGCTCAACTTGTTGAGCTAATTAATAAGAGGGATAAGAGCGCTGTTACAAGTGATCTCAGAAAGGCGTACGGTTAATGCAACTATAGTGAATTGCTATTTGATTCAGGCAGCTCCCCGCCACTCGAACGACAGTAAAATATCACTACAAAATGATGTCATATATATTTGAAATGGACATGCCAGATGGTGATAGGTGTTGGTATTGGCATACAACATACATAAAATGTCTATCACTCTTACTTTTTCCTCAGCAAGCGCTAAATATGTGATTTAGTGTTACGATTTTCTCGGGAAGGTCTATTAGTTTGAATGTTCTGAGCTCGACAGCAGTTTGTATTTGGCTCTTTGCGGACAGTCGGCAAGTCCGTAGACACGTATAGGAATATAAAGGTGGACAGTCCTGGAGATTCTCCCGTTTTGGGAAAAGTCAAAGTTCTCCCGAATGGGAGAAAACTTGTGTACGTATGCAGTATGTAGACTCTTTAGTCTAACATAGACAAGGTTTTGCATGAACGAAGACCGCTCAAGAACTTACTTTTTTCTCAAAAACGGTGCGGTACGTGAACCATGGATTAGGGCGTGGCTTTTCGGTGGCTATGACAATACACTTACCGAATGTACATCCAATATCCATCATGTTATACCGATAAACTTTGCAAGGGTTTCTAAAAACCATTTACCATTGAAAATGTACACAAAGAATGCATGGAATTGTGAGTAAAATAAGCAAAATGGCGGCGCCCTCAACCAATTTTTCTCCCAAAGATTCGCCCAAAGGAGGGAATCTCCCGAACTGGTTGTGAGGGGAAAAAGGGTGCGCCCAGTGCAGTGCTTCACTTATTCACAAATCGATTGCAAAAACGTTTTTACAGCTTGATAGAATAAACGTGTCGATGCCCCTTTGCAGCCGTAGAAATTCCTGGCTACGAATCTGCGTGTCGGCACAATTCTCAATTTCGTTCTGTGACTGGATGGGTTAGACAATTAAGAATTCATTGCAAAATGCTTGATAGTTTGCCACATTATTTTGCAACGAGTTCTTAGATACATTCTACTTAAGACGAATTACCGGGAGTGTCGATTTGTTTTTGAAAGTAAGGTGGAGGTCACTGGGGTTGAAATTGATATGCTTTTCGGAGGAAGGGGGGCCCTTCGCTTTTCGTAAATTTTCAGAAAAACCGTTTGCGCTAAGGTACAAAAAAAGTGTTGTATGTTTCAATATTTTAGGATACGGTAAGTTGAACTATCAAAAATATTCTTTTGGGGGCTGGATGGGGTGGGATGTGCAAGTAATACTACAGCCTATAAAATACAAGTTGGAGTATAATTTTCTAAGGCTGTCCAAGATTTAAGGGTTGGGTACGCTTTCTGAAATAGACAAAATCTTGAGAAAACAGCATGGAAAAGGCTTATAAATCAACTTCCATTCAGGATATTTACAAAAGTACCCTACTGAATATTTTGACTAAAAAAAACAGACACTTTAAAAGTTTCAGATGGAAACCTCTTAAAAGGTGAAAAAAACGCACGCGGTCTGTAAAAGATGACATTTGCCTTAGTCCATGACCACCCACACACGTACTGTGCATGAACTAATAAATGCACACTGAGCAGGCAACGAAGATCGTTTTATCAATTTTTACAAATAACTTAGAATAACAGCAGACTAAATTAATAAGGGAGAAGGGGGTACGCATCTGAGGAATAAGCGATATCGATTCGGTTGTTCTACTCAGAGCGGTAGGTACAGGGCACTTGGGCATGAGGTTAACACATTTAACGAGCATTTTGATTCTCATATATGGTTATATACAATGTAAAATTTTTTTCTGTAAATTAACAGAAATTGATTGGAAAAAAATTTCCAATCGTTTCCTGTTGTTTTTACAGTCGTGAACAGTATATAACTGGAAAAAATGTTTTTGCTTTTACAATTTTTTCAGTTATTGTTTTACAAGAATATTCTGTAAAATGGTTTAACAGAATTATTTCTGTTTTCAGTAACGGTATTATTTCACATGTTTGATATATTGTTAAAAACACCAAATATAGTTGCTGCAGTCATATGCAGCAAGCGAAGCAAGATAAAGACGTTTCAACGGCTCTGTTTCCGTTGAAATCGCTCGAATATACTCAATACGTCACTCATATGGATTAAGTCGAAGTTCCTGTAAGCTATTTAATTTGAACCTATAATTGGATATAATGAAATTATTATTTTCAAAATAAATACTACAAAGGATACCAATATATCAGTTGTAAACATTTCGAGGCATTGTAAATAGGTAAATAATTAATTCTTAGTGAACACAAATATACAAAGACATTGTGGAATGAAGTAATAAACGTTTTAAAGAAGTTTATAGACAAAAATCCGCCACGCCCACTTTATGATAAATGATGCGCTACTTGTAACATAACATTTCACTTCTGTAAAATAACCCTGTCGGAAAAGAGAAATTATATGTAAATTACTAAAAACCAAATGTAGGTAATTTGACAGACATGTCTTTTGAAGCACATAAATTAACAGTGAAATTTGATTTAAAAGCTGAAATTTTTTTTTCTTTTCTTTTTTTGAATAACCGAACGATCATGTAAAATACCAAATTTTTCCGTTGAAAAAAAAACCAGAACATTGGCTAAATAACGGAATATTTGTGTTTTACACGAAAAACAGAAAATTTAAGTAAAAAATGTCTGTTATTTTCCCGATATTTTTAAGAGTGTAGGTTCTGATATTTGTGTATGGAAGGACCAGGATGTCTTTCATCACTGACGTACGTCTTGTTTTAGTAGCCCTCTTTTTACTGCTTTAGGTCACAAAAATGGGGGTGGGGAGGGCGTCCTCCAACCACTCCAAACGGATGCAAATGGCGATAAAGAATGCGCTGAAGTTAGTGTACGTTCGCACAATGTGTAGGTTACTGGCCATTGATGGTGACTTATGTCTAGTCACTCCTTTTTTTCCTAAAATCTTTAACAGGGAATGAAATGTTGCACAAAAATATTTTGGCATATCAAATAACAAGTCTCCTTTAATTTTCCTTATTTACAAGCATCTTTCATGCATGATGTTTTAAGAATATTAATGTAATACATGTAAGGTAAACCAAGGGATTATTCTGATGATAAATTTAACACCTCTGCTGCAAAAAGGTCACATGATTTTAAATGGCCATTCACGAATTGGGTTACATGGGGATACAATTTGGGGTGACGGCGTTTTCCCTTTAATACAGCTACCCATCCAGTTCAGACCGCCGTCACGGTGAGGGTATTAATTTAGACCTTCCTGTACTACCTTACACTTACGGAGACAGTTACAAACACTATTGTAAGAGAACGTGTGTTCCATAGACGCCGTGATTTGTGTCTGAGGTGTGTAAACGCAAGGTCAGTAATACTCCGTCGAATGCTTAGCTTTTTTCTACGCTGATATCATTGCATTGTATCACAGGCGTGATGTTATTAAGAGGGGTAAGGTAACGAGAGGGAGGTCACCGACACAAAGTGATTAAACTCTCACACAGGGTCAGGTCGTAATATGTTACAAATCTTTATTTAATTTTATGACTTAATGAACTCTTTACATACACCATAAACCAAACAGTGACATCAGGCAGGATAACAATGGTTTAGATTTCCCTCTGTTGTAGACAGAGGCCAAATTTTAGCCATTATCTTACTAGAACGTCCGTCTGTACAGAAAGACAGCATACATGCACCCTAATTAACAGACTGCTGGAAGACTGGGTACAACCACTGGTACGGGCCTGTTCATCCTTTTGGCGCGGTTTCCTTTCCTTCAGGGCATTTGCCGTTATGACTCTATACTTGCCGTACTCTTGCTCAGCTCACACAAACACAAATGCAAAGTTAAACATTAAAGAAACGTTAATGTAAATATCAATCATGAAAACACAAATACTCATCCTCAATATGATTATACTCTTCACTCAGGTCAAAGGTTACAAAAGATCGGTACTAGTGTTTACAAGATAGTAACTGTAAGTTTGTGTAATAATGATCTCGACAGCACAACGGTAACCAATGTGGTGTTAGATGACTTCAATCATTTGAATAATCTATGCTTTGGATAACCATGGAATGCACTATTTGTTTCTAACTACTTGGAATAATTGCACAGTAATTCATAACAATGTGTTAATATGAGAGAAACAGGCGTAAATAGGAATAGGGGAAGCGTAGTGCAGTCCAGGGTTAAGGGGGAAAGTCGAAAAAGCATTTTTATTTAATTTACACAATATTTCATTCATGCTGTACAACCTAGTAGGCTCATGCGAGGACACGTACCCTTACCCAACAACGGTGACAATTTGAGAAACCGAATAAAAATATTTTCTCAAAAATACCATTAACTTGAAAACTGACGATATGGTCAATTTAATTGAATTAGTTTCGAATGAATACAATCCAAACTAATAAAGTCAAATATAAGACGGCGGGCAGTAAAAAGAAAAGAAAGTAAAAAAATAACACTAAAGGCAAGTCTTGTATGGAACCCTGATATAGTATGGCGCAGAAACGTTATACAAAGAGACCCTGCACGCTAATTTATCGTGATTTTGTGGTTGAAAAACTTAACCCTGTTATTAACGAAACAACCAAGATGATATGTAGTGCAAATGGGAAAAACGACACTGAAAAAACAATGGAGTTCAGACAATTCAAAAGGTGAGAATTTAACTTTTAAATAATAAAGTGACTCATCTGTAGACAATGTCTACACGGAAGCATCATGAACATATTGTCTGAATGTGAGTCACAATGGTATGTGGTAAAACAAAACTACGTTCGGACTGGCCTTGTAAGTACATTCATTTAGTCTTAATGACATGGACTTTTTCACAACAGTACAGTTTTTAAATTCTCAACATAGTCGGCAGGCTTTAAACTTCATTTGTCATCCTCCGTGAGATACACATGAATGGAATATTTAATAATCTAAGTATCAAACATAACGGTATGTAATGGTCGACTAATTGTACCAAGACTGCTTAGGAAGATAGGCCTAAGAAACAAACAGTAATTCATAAATCCACAGAAGACTGCATCCACGCACAATCTTCATTTTACCGTACACCAAATACTGTAATATAAGAACTAACGAGTAACAAGAATTGAAGGTGGTTTGACGTCACCAAAAAGGGTGAATACAACTCAGGCAGCTGTTTTACTACATCAGTCTACTACACTAGGCCCTTAGACAACTTTTTAAATATGGGGAAGAAGTTTTGTAGCAATTATGAAAGAGAAACATTGAAATGGATACGTCACAAGAGTCAGTTATTGACTTCATTCATTGAAGAGAAAGGGGGCATAATAGTTGGCTGGACTTTGCCCTAGAACCCTCCCGTGGTTACACGGTCCTATTTTTACTATTTCTTGGATGTCACTTTAAAGCTTGGCTACAGTGGACTCGTCGGCTAGCAAATGTCGCATTGTCATCATACTCCGACGAATCTGATCAAAGAATTCCATGCAGTCGGTTTCTTCACTTCTCTTATTGGCTACTACGTTTGCAAAGTATCTGTAAGGCACAAAGACACGTTGAAGTAAGCTGTACATCATGTCGCAATATATCAAATGAACAAACGTCTTAAAGACAAACTACCGTTGAAATGTAATGGATGCACTCGACTTGATTGCCTAATATTGATGTAGGTTACACAACATCATTACTACAACTGATCCAAAACGTACATTATCTGAAGTAGAGAATGGTCTGACTCAGCCCCCCCCCCCCCCTTAAAATAAAGTGAGAAATGTTTATAACTTGAAAATAACTAAAACATCTATACTATCGATAGGCCTACATCTATGTACCAGTCAGTGATTCAGTGATTGAACAACCTTTACTGTGAGAGGACCACCAGCAGCTCGCTACAATCAAATTGAAGAAAGAAATGTTTTTGACCTGAAACTAACTGAAAACATCTATAATATAGATACGCCTACATCTATGTACCCGTCAGTGTTTATATAATCTTTACTGTGAGAGGACGACCAACAGCAAATTAAAGTGTACCTTAGACTCAAATCCATACGCATCAACAGCTTCTAAAAGGTGTGTGTAGGGGGGTATGACATTGGCCGGACCTATTTCAAGAGTGAATCGCGAAGCCCTAGAAGCGAGGGATCTGGGATTCACTTAAGAATAGGGCAAAACTTTGAGGCCAAATGATCTGTGCTTTAATAATTTTCCCTTGATTTTAATTCATAATGGTTGTTTCCCCTATTGACTTGACTGAGTTTAACTGCTTTGAATCAGCTATATTGCATGCTGTGGAATCAAACATGTGCCTACTTTTTCGGTGGAGTTCTGGAGTTAGTTTGTTAGTTAGATGGGATTTAACGACACATCAACACAAATGTGTTTTGTAGTGTCAGCTTGATAAGGTGGGGTTCTGGAAAAAAGTGAGGGGCTGACAACACCCTCCACTTTCACAAGTGGGAGATATGTCCGGCCCCCGTTCCCTGCCTATCGACGCTCATGCTGAACCTACGATAATATATATTACAAGGGTTGAAAACTGAATTTCCAAGGTCCAACTCCCATCTTCATAGCTTATCCAGGTGCTGAGATTTAAATGTTGACAGTATTGATTTTATTTGAAAAAAATCGATGAAACAATTATTAGTGCTGTCGTTCCCAAACAAAATTAACACTCTGTGTTCTCGTCTCCTGAAAAATGACTGTTCATATGATTCTGGGAAAGATGATGTTTTCTTATGCAACACATTTCTTTCAGCCACTAAGTGTTTCATCTAACAACCAGACGATACTTACATTCTGGAGTTACTTCAGGACAGATATCTAAGAAGTAGCCAACAAGAATAAATTCACTTGAGGGGATTAAAATGGGCGTACTAAATATAACTTCTGATCAGAGAAAGCCTGTCAAACCGGCTGACATGAGAGGGGCGAATGTGATTCAAAACGTAAGTGACTACATGTGACAAAGATTGTGTTACAAATTTCAAACACCGCCCTCTACAACCGCGACATCTTTCGAGACTGTAAAGAGTCACAATGCGGAACTTCAAGAACTTCCATACATTCTCATAAGCCAGCGGTAAATCCACAATGCTTCTTATCCCTGGTAACTCATTAGCTCAGGTACTTTACACACTATACCTAAAATTCATACATTTTCTCCAGCCACTGACAAACACCTGCCTCAATCAACCCAACCATACCCGGCAGGCCAATTCTTTTAGGAAACAGTACCTTCACTCAGTATCTTTCGGGCAAGTAGCACTCAGTGAGGACGCACCGCTAGTCACCATTGGCGTTTCGCGCTTTTATACCAACATACCCCACGGTGAAGGTGTACAAGCGATCAGATAAATACTTTTCCAAATGCAAGCCATGAAAGACTCGTGGGAACTATAATCTGCAGGCTGACAGAGTGTATTCTAAAACAACGTATCTTAATTCGACATTAGGGGTTACATATTCAATTACAGGGAACAACAATGGGGACTAAGAGTATTTATTGACTAGAGACCAAGGTCAAAATGGCGGAATGTCCATCCATGGAGGCAAAGTTAGGTCCAAATATGCAGTGTCTAGACCAACCAGTCGTTTCTTCCTTGCGCGTACTTTCTCTAACATTAAGCCATTCATAGAGCTTGCCTGCGTTAAGTATGGTGTGCATAGAACCGCAGGCAATTCTAACGTTATTTAGTGCATACATATATACCCATATGTATAAGAAAAGTTGACGCATTTCCATTACACGACACGACTGTACGTTTACGTATACGCACTACATATGATGAAGTTGGAACTGCCTGTGCACAGAAAGTTGAACCAGCGACAACGTACGCCGTAGGCCTATCGCGGCTCATAATCCTAAAAAGGTAAATTCTGTACGTTTGGCGTTTTAGGTGCTTAGATTTTGTTGTACAAGGAGACACACTGAGGTAAGCGTCTATTATCTATTGTGAGTGTATATCTTATGTTGGACGACGAAAGTCTCCATTCGTAATCGTCGCACGTTCATCGTAGTGAATCCTGTTGCTAAGGCACCATAACGTTTTTGTCACCTTAGCGTTACTTTAACGCTGTGTGCTTTTAGTAATGTCTGAAACGTAGACAATACAGTAAGGATTGCACTGTCTATGCGTAAGCGAGGCAGCAAAGCAGGCAACTTAGTATCTGTTACCTTCGCTATGCGGCTCTGAAAGTAGAAGTAAATCTTAGATACAGGCGACAAGCCATCATTTTGTAGCGGCAACCTTTAAAGGTAAAATAGTGTTCCTTCAGCGACAAAATTAATGCTGTTCCTTAACTCTTCAAGAAATATGAGGGAGAATATACCTCTTCGTACGTTACGAACAACACCAAAATGTTGTCGCCATTTTGTGCACTTGATGCATACAGGGCCACGACTGAACGTCGGAGACTAAACCATTTTGGACCTAACTCTTGTTTTCAAATTGGACAAAATTTTGTATAGGGTATGTATTAGACCTTGGTCTCTAGTCAATAAACACTCTCAGAATGGGGACCAAAATGGCGCCCGCATACGTATGGCGCTCCCAAATTTGAAACAAACACTTCTAGTCCTCATTGCCACAATTGACGATATTTTCTTACTTGGGAGCATGGGGAGGGGCCGTCAAGAACTTTGAGAAGATGACCAATGAGAAGATGACCAACAGTTTTCATCCATCGTTCAAATTGACCTTAGAATCCACTAATAAATCCAACATTCCCTTTTTGGACAAGTGGTGTCAGAATTGAAACTGTCAACACAATTTCAGCTTCTCTCTTTCTTTGTAAAGCTACGGACACACATAATTACTTTAACTATTCAGGCAATCATCCCATTCACACAAAACATTCCATCGTATTATTCAGCCAGCTATAACGAGGGTTAGTTAGATGGAATTTTACGACAGCAACACGATTGTATTATATATTGTCATCTAGAAAAGAAAAGGTACAATGTTGGGGTCCAATTAACTAATGAAAGGTGGGGTCAAATAAACGAGGGGTCTGTTCGAATCTCCCCCATTTGATAATGAATCTATTGACTTTTTGGTCACTTCTCAGAAGAGGATATCCTCTTAAATTTCTCATAGCAGAGTGGAACAAAGTAGGGACTATTCCGAGATCCTAGCTTGTCATTGACAAAACCAAACACAAATTGGATGGAATATTCCTGGTCATTACCTATAATACGCCACTCGATCCCTCCTCAAAAAACATCAAAACGTAATTGGAATACACCTAAATCGGACAGAGACCTCAAGTCAATATTTACTTCAATCTGCCGTGGTTGCAGCCGGACGCAACCCCACCCTCCCCCATTACGAAATATGCTTGTGAGAACCAAATACCCCACCCTAGGTTTAATTGGTAACACCCCTTCCCAAAGTAGCAGATGCCATGTATGCAGTTGCATGGCTCGAAGTCAATCACTTCTAGTTAAAGGCAAAACTCTACTTCCAGGCCCCTTTAATTGTAACCGTGCTAACGTTATCTATCTCTTAACATGTGAGCTCTGTCCCTCAGTACTCTACATTGGTCAAACTGACAAGGTCTTTCGTGCATAATTTCATATTCAATGAGATTCCATTCAATTAGAAGAGAAAATGCAGTCACTCCAATCAGAATTAGTTTACCCCGTCATCCGTCCAAATTCATAAATGGCATTTTTGGTTATGTGACAACATTTTCCTTCCTGAACTGTTAATCACGGAGAATAACTCCTTGGGTTACCTTTTGTTTGTAATATTTATGTTCCAGAGCATCTTCAGAGGTAGTCGTAAGGCAAATTAGAGGACATGTGCTGGAGTTTGCTGATTTTTTCAGAAGTTTTGGGGTGACTGCCTATTGCCTTTAAATAAACCTAACTTTTCTGTTGCCAAGCATTTCAACTTCCCCGGTCACAATCTTGCCGACTTTAAGTTGGCAATATTAGAAGGCAACTTCAAATACCCTACAAGAAGACTACAGGCCTACACCGAGAGACCAAGTAGATAATATCAGTCTTCTGACACGGTCAAAGCCGACTTTCTCAGCAAAGATATTCTCCAATGTTCAGTACAGGGCCAGAATAAATGCAGATTTCCCTGGAATGCAACTCAGATTTTCCGCAAGAATTGTTAGTGATCACCTTCCTGAGGGGTGGAGATATAAAGGAATGGGAACACGGGGTGGGCGTCTCCTCTCCCCGTTTGAAAAATATTGCTTTCAGGAGGGGACTTAGATATAAAATGGTGCTATCTTTTTCATTGTTTACATGCATGCACTACAAATTATCGTTTTTGTGACGAAGTCAGAAATAAATGGTTTCAAGTTTTCAACTTTTATATTTATGACTGTTTCATGCTATTTTTGTCTTAATTTGCATGAAGTGGGATGGGATTGAAAGGTAGAACATACAAATACAGTATACACCTATAGAAAAAATATTAAATACTGTTATATTTAACACTGCCGCGATACCATTACTGTCTGTTCTAAACGCATGTGTGTTCTTTCTTGCTATATATTTAGGAAACTTTGGACGTAAAAATTTTGCAAGTAGTTTGAATAGCAATAAAAAATTACGAGCAACATAAAGATAGGAACCATTTTAGTATGTAAGGTAGTACCATGATAGAAGTAACAGAAAAGAAGATTTTTTTCGTGCACACAGCGCAAAATACACCTTGAAAGAATGTGCACGATTTTAAATCTGATGGAGTGAATTTTGCTTCAGAAAAAGTTTCTCCACCAAAAATACGAAGTTATGGCGATTGATTCGAGACAAAAGAATGTCATTGTGGTTGAAATAAGTGCATACCTTATGTAGACATAACTGTATTACCAAAATTTACTTCTTTAGATTATGAAATCATGTCAATTTTACTGATAACTTGACAAGTATGAAACCTAGCAACATCGAAAGTCTAGCCACGTGCCGTATATCCATTTAGTAGGTCTTTCGCGCTACTTCTGGGCCTTAGTTTTGGACCGTTACCCATCCACACGCACTGCGTGCAAATATTTATGAGCTGTCTTTTGACGTTCATTTCTAGAGGTACAGTAGGCTGGAGGCTATTATTTATAGTAGGCCTCTGTTGTTTCGTTATCTAGTATAGGGGCGGCTTGACGTTAGAAACACGCATCGCGGGGCTTGTTTCTGGTAAAATGTGCAATTTAACAAAAGCATGGTACGGAAACAGACAAAAGCAACTCCATTTCAACATTATCGTGAATGAGATGAGGGAAAATAAATTTTGTTGGTTGCAATAACCATGCTATTTCGCGAAGATCAAAAGGGAAAGATTGAAAAACGCTACCAGGGTAGTAATTTTCTACCCGGGTAGTAACAGCGTCGGTTAGGTACCCAGGTACCCGATGCAAACACTAATCCCTATCAATTTTTACACTGCACTCCCCACACTATTGACTACCACAGACAGTTGCAGATCGGGGTCGTGTCGCTCCAAGATGCCGATTCTACATACTGCTGTATTAGTGCTACCAGTTATGAAACACATTATCGTGTAAAGGCGATAATATCCGACATTTTTCTTTTTATATATGTATTGAAACAAAGTCATTGCTCTTAAATCAGACCTTGTTGCTGGTATGGCTTCTGGCGCTATGAATTGGGCATTTTTTTAATGATAATTTTTTTATGGTCAGTGGAAATTTCCTGCGAGTGATGGTATTCACGGCAAATTTCCCGGGAATGAGCTTCCCGAATTCCACATTTTTTTCCCGGCGTGGTTCAGTATTTTAAGTAACGTTGTAAAGTTTCCAGGTGCATTTGTGTTTTGTGCCACTTAGTAGTTCAACCAGGGAGTTGCTTTTGATTTCATCTGAAGAAGGGCGAAGTCGTCCGAAACGTAATGGGTCAAATAAATTTGTTGGTTTTATACCAGGAAATACTGTTTTTCTGTATATCGGTGTACCAACTAATATGTGGACCACTCCAATATGCCCCACATATTATATATATATATATATATATATATATATATATATATATATATATATATATATATATATATATATGTGTGTGTGTGTGTTTAGAAAAGGAAGAAAACTCCGTAAAAAACAGATACAGTTTATGTATATATATATATGTTTATATATATATATATATACATGTGCGTCTTTATCCACACTGCATTAGCCCCCTGTGGGCTGGGGGTTGTAGAGTATGCCCACGGTATTCCCCGCCTTTCGTAAGAGGCGACTAAAGGGGAGGACTTGAACTGTATTTGAAAGCGAACTTGAACCATATTTGAACTTTGTCTTTTTATCTGGCTGATACTACATAACACACATTCGTGTTGGTGTGTCTTTAAATCCCACCTAAGTAACACACTGGATTAGCTATAATAACTCACAACTAGTGTGGTAACTGTCGTACTTGTTTAAATGTTGGTAGATCTTTTGTAGATCAGCCTACCTTTCTTCCAGTATGTTGTAAAAAACGCCGTACCCGTCTTTCACCATAGGAGCGACTGCACCAAACTGATAAAAGCGACCTAGCTGACTGGTAGATAATATGAAATTCCCGCCGCCACCACTGGAAATAGAATCAACAGTAGGAGTACGTAAGTACAACAGCAGTCTACTAGATAAAATTAAAAATTAGGAAAAATATCGATTTCATTAATTTTTTAAAGCAAATATTCCTAAGCTGGCAAAATTACATCGAACCTTTTAGAATACGAAACGTCTGTAAAGATCTCAGGCACATCCATTCCAAGCTCTTGGGATGTAATGTACAGACCCATGAGATGACGGTCGAAGGCCTGTCCTGTAACGGCTTGCATGGTTAACTGGTGGTGCTTCTCGTGAGCTCTTCTCATTAATGCGATTTTCTCCTCCTTCTGAAACCATGAAGAAAAGTTAGTTCTTTCATATGTTAGAAGCATTCCTTCAATTATTTACATCACTTGGCAAACTAGTTGCCGTATTAAACCTAAGTTCCCTCAACCCAAGTGACATTTTAAAACTTAATTGTGAAATGTTTCCCGAAAGGTTGTGGAATGAAGTTTGCTACAGTCATTTCTTCTCCAAACTGGCAACATTTGAGTGGTCAGAACTTCGTCCTCCCAAACAACCATACTTCTCGGCTCCCGTACCTATTGCATTTCCATTGAGAGCGATATGTAGGCTACCTGTTGTGTGGTTATTAGTTATGATGAAATGCTACACGAAAAGCAAACCGTATAAGGCATGGAGCTAATGCACGATAAAAAAAATGACCTCTAAAATGCGGAGTTACCAAAACCTTACGTTCAGCTCGTCGCTATGACAGCACTATTGGCGACGGACCCGAGTGGCAGAAGCCACCGACAGTCGCTATGAAGGTTAGTAACAAAGAACAAAAAAGTGGCATCGGCTTCAAGAACTGTACAGAGCAAGAGAATGTGAGCTGGTCATAATCGCTGTTGACTCTGGAATGTACGACCCTTTGTGGCCGTACTTTTTGTCCACGCGACTTTGCCTCCCTTTTCTAGGAGTAGCACAAGTCCAGGATGGCTGTCTTACTGGTTACAAATTTTGGGCGAACGGCCAGGACGATGCTCTGTACGGCCTTCGCCCCTGACCGACCCTATACAAGTCGGAAGCATTCTCACCTCAGCGTCAGCTTCCATTAGCTCCCTGTGTATAGGAACACTACTATTTAAAAGGGTCGTGAGACATTCAGACGTCCTCCGAGCACTACTGAAAGCGGTGATCTGGGTAAGGGTAGAGACTGATTTCGCCTGCTTGTCTAGGAAGGCGTTCGGCAGGCGATGGGGCCGGGAGGGTCGCGTGAGGTGGCACCTGTAAATTAGTCAGATTTTGTAAACAAGTAAATATTGTGTGAGCATTGTAAATGTGTACTTATTGTGCTAATTGTTTGTTCAATTTGTGATAAAAATCTCTTAGGTTTAGTACTGTGTGATAAGTAAATAGGTTCACGTTGTGTTTCTAGTCCGGTATGATTTTTCTGTCGATTTTTGTTTATCCCGGGTCCGTTTGCAAGCACGCAAAAAGCACGTTTTGCCAGGTCAGCACTGAATGACTTCATGGGTATTACCTTCGGGGAACCAAATTTGGGAGTAAATAATCGGCAACTCTGTCAATTAAAAAATGGTTTTACTTACAAGGCTTCCTTTATTCTGCGCAAGGTGCCGTTTTAAATTTCGCGACAGTACGGCGATGAAGGAAGAAGAAAGATTACTTTAACGCTTATTTAAAATTAGTTCATGTTTTTGTACTGCTGTTTTGCTTTTGTAAGTTAAACTACAAATACTGTTTTTAAGAGACTAGCGGAAGGTGGCGTGGTTCGGGGCATTGTCTAAATGCGGGCCACGTGGGAGACTGTGTTAAAAGGGTTCGTCATTGGTAACTGGTGATGATTTGAGTTAAATATATTTCTATGACAAATCAAACTGAAACGAAAAATGCTATAATGCAATTATATGCAGACATTAAAGTTGAACACCTATAAGAATGTGACCGACCTGTTTGGAGTTATCGAGCATAGCGCGACACCAGTCCACCATTTCCTGACTACAAGTACGAATAGTGTCAGTTCGACCATGATAGAACATTACCGCGGCCCCTGTTTCATAGCAAGTGGCCGGTCTACAGAAAAGAAACCAAAAGACATTAGATCATAAGAACGAAAAGTTCATGTGCTGAGTTTTTTATTACTAGGAATACAATAGATGCCTTCACACCTAATGGTAAAGGTCTGACAGTCGTGCTTTTAACGTAAGCTGAAACGGACAAGGAAAGAAATAAAACCGGTTCTCTTCAAATCGGTTAAAAATATACAAGGTAAAGTAGCGCAATGTGCTTACCTCGCAGCAATGTGACATATCTAGACACAGAAAAACAGCTACTATTGTCCAAGCATTCAGCCTAAACAATGGGCCTCTGACGAGAGGATTCCTTATCAAAAAAGTTGCATATTTCAAATACTACATAATACGAAAGTTTTTAAGTTTAGACCAACGAATTATTTACGAAGCAGTGGCGTTTTCCCTTTTTGCAAACCTTATTTCTTTATATAACACATTCGTGTTGGTGTGTCATTTAACCCCCATCTAACTAACTTTATAATAAACTCATCTGGCTTCCTAACTATGAACTGTCTATCATTCTTTTCAAACAAATCATGGCTTTAAAAGTATGAGTCTTTTTATGCACACAACCGTCGTTATTTTAAAAGCGCTCTCTTTGTTTGACTTGCATGACTTAGCATACTTGAAGTAAATTCTACATCGCAATAGTTGCAATTCCTTTCGACAAATACCGTTTCGTCATGACCTCCTTTCATGCCTACAGCAGTAATAATTGATTTAAAAGTGACTATCAATTCAAGCTAAGTTTAATTACCTTCCATATTTGGTGAAATATGCTAACTGAATTGCCATCTGCATAAACGCATCGGGAGAGAAACCTTTACTCTTCACCCACTTTCTACTGCATTCGATGTGACTGCCGGAAAGATCAATCGTCCCTACCTGCAACAAATATACGACACAGTGGGTAAGCTTAAAAACAGACGGACAGGTTGATAATTGGTGAGACAGAGATACACCTCACTTACTCACAAAATACATTACTTAACGCAGTGATTGATAACAGTAACTGTGTTTTCTCAGGCTTTCATTTAGTATATATCTGAGAAGGGGCACATACCCATGTTCCACCCTAATCGTGACGTCACTGAATATTAAGCTAGAATCTTGTGTGTCTTGCTGTTAGTATGCAGTAGTTCATACTCCACCTACAGTCGACACTGAAACAATCTTTGAAATCGTACACTAATCATACGTTAAAAGGGATGGTCCGTAGAGGATACTAACTCTCCAAAGAACGAGCAAAAGTACTTACATTTTGCTTGTAGGTACGTAAAGCGGCTTCTTTTGCTTGTTCCACGGTGCCATCGATAACGAATATAAGTTCTTCGGGTAAGATCCCTGCATCCTGGGTGTGTTTACTACCCTGATAGAAACAAAATCGGAAGCATTAATTCTGTAGCATTAAATTTACATAAAGAACAATCATGGTCACCATACAACACATTAGTGTAGAACTTAAAGATGAAAGACCATCTAACAAGGACGATTTTCTCGTCCCGACCAATTGAAATTGCCCAGTCTAAGTTACTTTAGGCAATTCACTATTGAAAATACCCAAACAAACCATCTAATGTACCTCTAATATCAAGCTGCAGTAGCCTAATGCGTACGTTAGTCATATACCATCTGAACTTTCTCTGCTTGATGCCACTGGATTAATCCGCAGTCTGCTGACCTAGTATTTGGGAAGCTTTGGGGCTTCCCATACTAGGTCAGCAATTTACCCATTGTCAAGATTGGGCTACCGCACCTTCAAAAATTTGAATGATCTCGAACTTTCTCAAATTCACGTATACTCCTACATAATTGACCTCTACGGGTCCTTTATATATGTTTAAGACCCTTCATTCTAAGATTATTTGTACTTCGTGTCCAAAAAGAGACCAAAAATTTTGATTTACACAAACGATCCTGTTTTGTTTTTTAAACATTCTATGAAACTGCTAAATCGTGTTACTAGGACGTTCGACTATTGTATGCTAAATAGCACGCGTTGCTGTTCAATTGTGACATAGTCCATAGCTATGGTTACAATCATGTACGCACATACGCGTATGTAGCAACAATCATTGCAGAAACACACGCAGACGATGTTACTCTCACAGTAACATGCGGTCAAAAGTTTGTGTTGCAATAGCCTAGGCCTAGTTCAGGGAACAAAGTGTACTTGAGAACTAGGCCTAGGTACCCTAGGCTACCATTGGATATGCTTTTGGGGTAGACCGCAGGAAATTTGGCCATGGGAAGCAAATTATCCACGTCCTTTTCTTTTGCTACTGTTGGAGTTGGAGTAGCAGATATGTAATACAAAGGTTTACCTTCTAAACAAGTGACCTTCAAACGTGATCTCTAAGCCACCGGTACCGAAATCACGGCAGTGTGACTGAAGAGCAGATTCTCAAATGTGTAATTAGTTTAAATTGCTCAAGATCATACTCTGCTGAGTACACTACTGTGTGTGATGTTAACGCATCTAATACTGAAAGCTGACCTTACATTTCACTGATCTGCATAAGTTACCGCTGACCAATCAGAATAAAGCTATCGCTTGACTTTCTGCAAATCAAAATCCAGCAACATTTCTATGCAAGACCATTCATTACAACCGTATAATTTAACCCCTATCGCTTTATCGTCAGTATGTTCTATCTTGGTCACCCTGTCAACCCTCCAAATTGGGGAAGGGAGGAGAAGGGGATAATAAGTGGTATTATAAAAACGGGACGCCAAAGTTGGCGCCTAGCGTACTTGAGCAATTTTTGCTAAGAGAGCCCCCAGACTGCCGGAAATGGTACTTCCAAGGCCTTGTCAACTAAACCTTGTACTCTCAATCTGAATACCATTTGTGGTATTAGATCGTGGCAATATTTTCTGATAAAACAATTGGATGCAAACATTGTACCATCCAGTCCGTCAAGTTGTTATTAAATTCCTTCTGGTTGTGGATAGCCAATCGGAAAGCTGCCATTCCATCATATGCGGTGTGCTGAAAAGGAAATAGACGTTCGATAACTTATTATTACAGTTCAAGGTATGAATTCCGGTTTAACGAATTACAGCCATTAACTGATACGGAGCAAGTGGTTGTTGAGCTGCAACAATTTGAGATATAACTAATGCTCCAGACAGGGCTTTACAATTTTCCAGGCAATGGACTCAATTGCGACATCCAGCAACAAAATTTCGAAGACAAAGGCTGCTATCACAAAGCCTACATTTTGTTCGGTTCAACGAACCCGCAACGTATGACATGCCAGATACACCCAAACTGTAAAATTCCCACCCAGACGACCCTCACCTAAAACAATTTCCAGCCAGAAAATTATGAAGCAAGAAAAATAACCTCCACGAAAAATTACCTCCGGACAACTCGTATAAAAAAAATGAAAATTATCCGGAAAAAGTTGTTCGAGGGAAGCGGAACAGCCTGTGTAGTTAGTTAGTTAGATGGGATTTTACGACACACCAACACGATTGAGTTATGTAGTGTCATCTAGAAAAGAAAAAGGGGGCAACAGCCTGTGTAGGAATTATTCAAACCAATCATGGAAATTCCACTGTATAAGACTAGAATCAGAAACTGCGTTGATGTTGATGTTGAAGATGTGAAATAAAACTAGGGTGGCAAACAGCTAAGGTATTATCTGGGCTGTGACCAAAACAATGATCAATAATGAACACCCACTGTCTCATCTAATGTAATTATTACATCTTCAGCTCCTGCATAACGTGCCTGTAGCAAGCTTGCCCACGGGGAAGGCATTTCACACCATGGGGGATGGGGCTGACGACCTGCACACGACCTATCTAAAGCGAGCCGACAATCGTCAACGTACAGTATCAGTTTTGATGTTGCCAATTTTGGAACAGATAGGAAAAGAGTAACCTTAAATTAACTTACATCTGTTGTGTAAGTGCACACTCCGTTTTCAAAGAAGACATAGGCGCACGTTTTGTCAAACCAACGGTCATGGACGTTATCTCCCTCCATAGTCGACAGCATTGCCTATATTCAATTAAATCACACAGCATGCATTAGGTTGTAGTTAAGCATACTCTTCACATAAGTTTAAACTAAGTACAGAGCATCACTTCTTGACGAATATCTCTGACAATTTTAATTGACAGCCAAAATTGACCAGTTGTACACACCGTAGACCCGGTACGACAAACGAAAAACAACCACGGAGGTCGTAAAATAACAGTGCTGTAGTCGAGTCCCACACCTTTCGAGTCCGAGTCCGAGTCTTCACCTGCCGAGTCCGAGACCGAGTCACTGGCATTCGAGTCCGAGTCACAAGCTCCGAGTCCGAGTCCCCGCTATGGAAAAGTGTACACTAAGATTTACAAATGATCAAATTTTACATTCTTTTATGCAATGTTACTGTGTGTTATGATATAGGCCCTGGTGTCTGAATGGCAACACGGGGGTCTCATTCGGCCCACAAGGTGTTCCAGTCCAGCCCGTCAAGAAAACTGAGACTAAAAAGGAGGGTTGGAAATATGTGCCAACAATCGAGAATTATCAGCATTGAAGGCATTTTAGAAAGGTGAAATTTTTGAAATGAAAGGGAAGAAAAACTTTCCTACATCTATTGTAACTAGTAATCATACTATTACGTCATTTAGGACAGCCGTCCAGTTAATCTTCAAACGCCTTATGCGGCCAAGAATGTCTCCATCCCTCCCATCTTGGTACACTCTAAAAAAGTTGGTTAAAAAGGGTCGGGTAAAATTCAAAGTGCCCAACCTGGGCAGTTTGGTAACCAACAAAGTGGCAAAACTGATTAACCAAGTGGGCTGGTTAACCTTCAGGTTGGGTAAAGTCGATCTCTCGTGCATTATTACCCAGGTTGGTTAAAGTGAACTGATTTGCGCGCCATACGTACAAACACAATTAATGAAAAGGTACTATACTGTACTGCAGTATACGGACGCTACGTACACTTGTACAATGTTGGGCAAAAGAACCGAAAAACCTATTGACCAACTATTGGTGAAATGGTTTAAGTGAATTTCTTTACCCACCACTGGTTAAACATGTTAAACATACCGCCAATTAATTCTTTTAATAACACCTATTTCTTAATTTTTACATTCACAAATAACATTTTTCAAAGCGTTTACTTACACTGTGGAAATTTTTGCTACAACAATTTGAGAAAAGTGCATGTTTAAAATGCTGTGAAATGTTTGTATACCTATCCTTTGAATGGACCATTCCGAATTTTTCAAAGTAAAATTGTGTTTATCCTTTATTGCAGGTCTAATTGCTATAAACTGAAGCTGGCGATGGTGAATTCTTGCAGAAAATTATGTTTCTCAGTTGTACAATACAACATAAAGAAGGAGAAATTGAAATAACGTGAAGAAAATTGTATTATTAATCGTTAATAATAACAAACAAGTCTCACTGAATATATATATATATATATATATATATATATATATATATATATATATATATATATATATATATATATATATATATATATATATATATATATGATAGCCAGACCATAACATTTAATTATAAATGAATTCCTGGCACAGGAGTATCCCTGATCACGACGGCGGAGCTCCCAGGTGGGACCTGTTCTATTCAGCCAGTCTAGAACGGGACCACTGTCGGGTGGTGTCAGTTAAGTCAATGTTTGTCCCTTGGGGACGTTGTTACTCCTTCGGGGAGCAGAACTCCTTCGGGAGTATTGTTTGATTTTCGGCCCTGGCTCATCGCCAGAGAGTCAGGGGACTTTTGAAAAAAAAAACATTTAATTATAAATGAATTCCTAATTAAAATCCTGCTACTTTTAAAATTTTTTCTAGACGTTCTAGACTGGCTGAATAGAACAGGTCCCACTTTGGAGCTCCGCCGTCGTGATCACGGATACTCCTGCACCAGGTAAAGTAGGTCCTGGGTAGGACTTTAAACTGCATCCGGTTGTGGAGCTTGTTTAAGCGTGGGGATAATGAGGTTACCCTTTACCACAACTGCCTCCGGGGCACCCTTGGGCAAGGTGCACCTGTATTTGCCCTGTACTTTTTAGGTGTTGTTGCCTTCGGGCGTGGTGTTGCCTTCGGGCGTGGTGTTGCCTTCGGGCGTGAGGTTGCCTTCGGGCGTGGGGTCGCCGTCGGCGTTGTTGCTTTCGGGCGTTTGTTGTTGCCTTCGGGTGTGTGTTGCTGCCTTCTGACTTGTGTTGTTTTCCTGTTTGTAAATGGTCTTGTGTGGTGGGTGGGCTGGGGGTGTCGTATATATTGGCCACAGAAATTTTTTTTGCTAGCTTGGTGTAAAGTAACTTTGTAAATGATTGTAAGTAGTTCATGGTTGTGTTCTTGCCGGTCCGGATTTGGTTCTTCCTGTTTGATAGTGTCCGTTTCTATGTACTTAAAAACCACTTTTAAAAGTGGTTAGCATTAGTAATGCCGGATACTTACCTGGCGCAGGAGTATCCGTGATCACGACGGCGGAGCCCCAGGTGGGACCTGTTCTATTCAGCCAGTCTAGAACGGGACCACTGTCGGGTGGTGTCAGTTAAGTCAAAGTTTGTCCCTTGGGGACGTTGTTACTCCTTCGGGGAGCAGAACTCCTTCGGGAGTATTGTTTGTTTTTCGCCTCTGGCTCTTCGCCAGAGAGTCAGGGGACTTTTGGAAAAATGAGTGGCTAGCATTAGTAATGCCGGTAGCTTTTAAAACTTTAGAAGGTAACTTCCCTGAGATGTTCTTACCCCGTTGGGTAACTTGTTTTACCCAACCGTTGGTTCCGTATGCCTCCTAACCGGAATTGGGTAATAAATTACCCAACTTGGTTGGTTAAATGTTTTACCTAAAAGTTGGGCAAAATGTTTGCTTAATTAGTTGGGCAAATGGTTGGGCAATTTTTTTGCCCAACTAATGAGTAAAACCCTTAACCAACTAAGTTGGGTAATATTTTACCCAATTCCGGTCAGGAGGCATACGCAACCAACGGCTGGGTAAATTTTTGCCCAGGTTGGGCAATAATTTTTTAGAGTGTAAATTTTACAGTAGGCCTTGTTACTTAATGGAAGTGTGAAGGCTGAATTTTTGACAGAAAAACTCCCAATTTCCACCTTCAAACTTGTGACAGAAAAATTTCGGTTCACTGACAGGGAAATGAACATTCTGCCTGCCAAAATCATAAAACATCGCACCCTTTGCTGGAGATGGTTCTCTTTTTATCTGTTTATTGGTCATGTGTTATTACTGCATTTATGCCAAACATGGTACTGCTTTTGTTTCGTATAAGCGGATAGGCAGGAACTGACGTAGAGATTTGTTGGGAAAATCGGTGTAGGTGTGAAAGCTGCTTCTGGAGGTAGGGTGGTTGTTTTTTTCAATGATCGATCATGTAGTATTTCTATAAAGACTTGTTCAGAGCTGTCAAAATTTTCTCGCGTTTATTGGTCTGCTCATTCAGATTTGCATCGGAAAGTAAAATCGTATCGGCCTTTTCTGTAAATGTTCCGGGAGCCCACCGGACCCTGCACGCGAAGGCATACCTTTGGTACTCTTCACATAGACCTTTTTCCAAATAGCAATTACAATGCATTGTGGGATAGCCCGAGTTTTGGTGTTGTTGGTCGTCTTTTGCCACAGTAAAGTGCCATTCACAAGAAAGATGGGTAACTAAACTTCACCCAGCAATCGTTTGAAATTGTATGTGGAAATGGGTATATGACAGCAGGGACTTCTCACGGCCCCCTGATGAGAGCGTCACTCTTTACGAATGAGCCCCAATTCTGCAAACCGTTTACGCTCCTGGGGGTGACTAGTACCGCATCACATCAGCTTTGGAACCAAAGTGGGTGCGCTAATAGAGTAGAGACTGGCTACATCTTGGTTACATTGAAGTAAAATTGACTGCAAACCCGTAGCCGGGGCGACGGGGGGGGGGCGAATACCCCCGAAATATTATTGCCCCAAGAAGATAAAAAATTATCATTGCCTTAATGCATTTTTATACGTCTCGCTTCCCCCCTGAAAAAAATATTTCGCCCCTTCAGTTTCTTGTATCTTTTTTTCTTTTTATAACGCATCTACATACTAAGTATGAAATTTATCCAAGCTTCCTTCATTGAGATATGGTGTTGACAAGGTTGTCGGGTCTGACCCCCGGTGACCCAAATGACCTTTGACCTCCACCAAAAACAATAGGGTTCTTCCTCTCACCATAAGGCACCTTCATATTAAGTATGAATTATTCAAGCGTCCTACCTTGGGATATTGTGTTAACAATGTTTTCAGGGTTTGACCGCTGGTGACCCCAGATGACCTTTGACCTCCACTAAAATCAATAGGGTTCTTCCTCTTTTCATAACGCACCTACATATTAAGTATGAAATTCATCCAAGCTTTCTACCTTGAGATATCGTGTTAACAAGGTTTTCAGAGTTTGGCCCCTGGTGACCCCAAATGACCTTTGACCCCCACCAAAAATAATACAGTTCTTTCTCTCAATATGGGCATCTATGTACCAAGTTTGAGAACTCAGAGTTCCCTTTGTTGGGATATCGTGTTAACGAGCAAAGTGTCACAAACACACATAAACACACACACACACACACATGCGCAAACTCGAGGCCTTACGGGGTACTGGCAAAGGACCCCGTAGGGAATGCAAGGGAATTTCCCAGCTGCGAAGCTGCCCGCGAAGGAACCGAGTAGACTCACATGTTGAGGGCGGGCTGCGCTCCAAGGCGGACACGTGCAGCCGCGCGTAACTTCTCTTCGAAGTGACCGAATTTTCGGGCAGCTACGCCAGTTTCGAGCCGCGCGTGAGCTAGGAAAGACGCGCGACAGCGGAGCCCGCGCCGGCTGCCCCGGCACCCGGCAAGGCCTCGCTGGTGAGTGCAAACATACACACATACATGCACACACTCGCCACCATGAATGCATTGATTCCTTGCCTGCCTTCGGCAAGAATTCAAAAATGATCGACGCTGAGGAAGTTTTTTTTACCAAATATGAATGATGTCAGACCTTTTCAAACTTTGAACCTTGCCGTTTTCTCTGCTTGTTACCCGTCTTCAAGCAATTCGCCTCTGACATCTTTCCCATCTTCCCTACAGCGTCAGGAAAAAGTGATGAAGAAGGATCACAAACGTGACACTCAAATCCTCTCATTGTTTGTAATTTTAGTAAGCACATATCCTTGTAATCCAATCAGACAGGAAAACTTACCTCTGTTACATTCTTTGGTGAGTCTCCATCAAGACAAACGGCGAACGTAGCTGACCTTATAGTCTCAAAATGCTTCGCATTGACAACGTGAAGGTCACATATGTACTTATAAATCTAGAATGAGAAGGAATATGGTACGGTAATACGAAACATTTGCCTTTTAATTTTGTAAAAACAATTCCTGTGAATAAAAGCAATTTTTCGAAAAATGTCAAAAAACGTTTACTGTACACATGTCAATCAGCCAACAGTTTTGATCATTTAGATATGCAAGGCTAATTGTGTGTGTTATTGGTGTAGTTCTCACATGGGGACATTTGAGCAGTTCAGAAGGATACATTAAAGAGAATTGCTTTCATTGCAGCCCCAAGCAATCGATTTTCGAAAGGTGGTGATGGCGGCAATGGTCTTAATGACAGCCCAGACATTTTACAGCCGCAACGGAATCCATTAATTTTAAGTGCCTTGCCCATCTGGATGGATAGTTTTTATAATGTCTCTAGGGGCCTAGGATACAAACTCTTAATATCAACCTTCAATGGATGTTAAGATATCAACGCAGAACCAACCACAAGTTTCTCATACCTTAGCCCAATCGTCTCGTTTCCCTGCAGTTAATACCCCCAAACTTTGCCCTCTTCCAGTCGCACTTCTTTCTTTAATGTTCTTCAGCTGTCTGTTCAATAGAACAAACAAAAGTAAAATGTAAATTCATTCTTTCATCTGGCAGTGGCAGGTTGTGCGCATATGACATTTACAACATTGACATAATCATCTCATCCAGCTCCATCGGAGAGCCTAGGAAGGACCGCCTCCGTATTCGAAGAAAATATGGGTCTGTTTCATATATGGGATACCGTTTACAATATTTAGAAAAATTTTAGTTCATCACTACGGACATCTGCAACACATTAGGCTAAATCAGTTTACATGTCCCTCCATTTCTTCTCCCAATAAATTAATACATGGATTTTAACGTTACCTTTCTATTTCAAATGATCCAAACAATTCCTCGTTTTTATCAAACACCTCCATTTTGAAAATGTGACCATTGCAGAATACGACCACATGGTTTGAACAACTTCCCTCGCTTTCTGTTGTAAAGCAGAAATGAGCATTAATCGGTGGTGAAATATGATTGGCTACGGGCTAAAAGGCATCACGCAACAGTCTGATATTGCAGGTAACATCATCTAAAGCATGTGTTGTTACTCGTTACTCTAATCGTTATTTCTAGGCATTAATCTACACAGTGATTAATTTTAATACTTACCGGTGCTAAGAAATGCATTCTGCTTTAGCCTATATTTTGTTCTTTACCGCTACGGTTAAAGCTACCCTTTCACCCTTGCAAGATGTTTGTCTGAAGTTTCTTGGGAAAAATGAGTGAAATTACGACTTTTGGATAGTTGTTGGTATACCACCACCATTTGGCCCTTTAATTTTAATTTGGTCCAAGATAATTCCCAATTGTTATGTTTATCTCGCATCTGTGAACCTTTGTAACTGAGCGGGGTGCCACAGACTTGTGGCAGGCTCTTGGATCCTACGCCAATTGGGGAGTTCTCCCAAGGTGGGCCTATACCTTGGGTGGGACACAAAAGGACATTGGAGGTCAACTAAACGCTTCAAGATAATTTCGCGTGTTATGATTATCTCGCATCTTTGGACCCTTGTAACTCAGCGGGGTGCCACAGACATGTGGCAGGCTCTTGGAGCCTACATCAATCGGGGAGTTCTCCCAAGGTGGCGTATACCTTGGGTGGGACATGAAACCATGCGGTGGCACTGATTAAATTATAATTGTAAATATCGTCATTTATCAGACTTTCCACACTTTTGAAGTAGGGCGCACATTTGGTCAACACTCCCCATCAATTTTCGGCTGGACCGGCCTTTACAATAACTTCAGTCTGTGAAAGAAGGGGGAGTTAAATACCAAGATCGTTGATGATTTTGAAAAAGTTTTTGTATCAAGTTGAAATATATGCACCTGTCTTGAAGTAACGAATCATTTTGTCAACTTCTTTGCCAGGTTCACGCGAGGTGCAGAACATTGAACGTAACTGGTGCATCGATATTGGCTTTCCTGTAGGGTCTCTTGAAACTTTTTCTTCCTCCCTGACAATAAAGATCAAATTGAATGTCTTGTTAATAGAAAAGTTCACGACAAGAGAGCTTTGGCGACTTTCATAATCAGATGACACCTTTTTCATGATAATGTGACAAGGTTGTACAATGAAAATAAGTAATTATAAATAAGTAATAAGTTATAAATAAGTAATTGCCCAAAATAATCACTACTCATGTAATCTGCAATCTCAGTTGTGTGGAAACCAAGGGTATACTGTGGAAACGTGCCTCTCCCCCCACTTTTATAAAAATGAACCAGAATGCGAGGCATTCACACTCGCGAATGTAAAACTGAAAGGAAAAAAAAGTATTCGACAGATTCACGTAGCAATAGGTACCGAACCGCGTACCACCAGCATGTGAGTCTTATGCCCTATCCAATGCGCCAACAGGAACAATTGAAACAAAGGATACTTAAATAATATAAAAACTCTTTAGAGCACCTTGCGAGAATAAATGCTAACAAATGTGATGAAGTTATGCATCTAGTGGAGGGTTGTCTTTTTATGTTATTGTCTTTAACGATGGGAAGTGCTCACTCGAAGGTAGTATGTTTAACTGGGGATCGTTCAACAGTTCAGCAATCACCCTTTGCTGGCGATGAACGACACAGAAGGCCTAAGTACTGTGGATAAATTGAAGTTTATAAAAATGACAATATTGTACAAGAAGTGCAGGACATAACAAGACAAGAGAAATGTCACCATATTGGACCTAACGACTGTTGCAAGTCAAAAACACGACAGATATACTTCGCTATTCGCTCGCAATAATAGACTATCATTACTCCAAGTCCACAATTAACTGTATCAAATGTCGGATCATGTGGGAACCGGCAAAGCAAGCACCTATTTGCAAGGGAAATTCAAGTTTCAGAAGAAACTCCTGTGCCAGAAGATAACTACGCAGTTAGTATTGCGCAATTTTTTCATCCGGGACACTTCGTTATCTTATCCGTTCACTGTGTCATAACCTACTGGAAGTCTTCAGTTCCAAAGAAAATAAAACGTAACTCTGTAGTTTGTCGTTCTTTTTCCAAGTATGTTTGATCTATTGTAAGGAGAGTTCACTCGTACAATTTGTTGCCCACAATAACACATAAACTTTTACTTCAACAGATCGCTCAAACGTTTCAAAATATTAGCAGATAAGGGTGTGCGTCCTTTCTAAAATAACAGCTGTTGACAAAAACCATAGAAAAGGCCGTTTAAGAACGTGATACAGTCGTTCCAGGAACCGTACAATTAAAATATCTGTCACGGAAAATGCCTCAAAGTGTAGTAAAGCTAGAGACACCCTAAATAAATTTACTCTTTTTATTACTAACATCTATTAATCTACAAACACTTATAGATTAACAAAACCAACAAGACACAGAATGAAAACACTGTGACAAGTCCATAAAGCGACTGCTATACTTCGCATTCGCTCGTAAAAAAGTGAACCTCTTCATCTACAATGAACAATGCCCTCCTTTTGGAGTATAAACACACTTTGTTCGAACTAGAATACAACAATCTTTTAGATTGTCTTCTAAATCTAAAACAGAAGGGTACTGAGTAAACAGTTTTAAGCTCTTTCAATTTGTCTTACTTGGGAAGGGGAATTTCCCTCAGGGCGTGATTCCACATTATTTTGTCTGATATCATAAGTGAGTGGGTTGCGCAAAAGCAATTCCACGATACACTTTTACTGTAAGATGGGACAGTATTTAAGAATTTTTAATTTTTAAGAAAAAGAGCAATGTGCTTTGAAATGCCACGTCCATCAATGCCAAATCACAGTTCATTCTTCATTTTGTTTATCTGTTGTTGAAGGAAATATCTCTCCACCGTGGCATCTATCGACCCTATTATTAATTGCTGTGGTTCGTCTTGTAAAAAGAATGAAAGTACCAGCTAATAAACTACCTGGTAAAATTCTTATTGTGGATATTAATGACAAAAGTACCTATGAATGAAGATTGATAATGATAAGTATGCGACATTAGCAATCGCAGTCTACCGCTACGATTGATCTTACTGCTGCTTAGTTGATCATGCAACGGGTGGGAAAGGCCATTCCATAACGACTGCAATTTAGCAATTTAACACAAGCATGTTTCAGGTAGACTGTATTGACAGAAGGAAGCTCTCCCCACTCGTTTTCTACCCAGCAAGGACTTTTTTTATCAGTTTTTCATTGTTACTCGCCCAACATAAAAGACAGTAAGTCGATACACTACAGAGGGCAGCTGATGACATGGGTACACCGAATACCAGAAGTATACACAGTAAAAAGGAAAGAGGCCAAGTAACTCCAGTATTAGAATAATAACATCAGAGATAGCATTACTGCATAATTTAACATATTCTGACCGTTTGTTAGATAGTTTAAAATCCACTTCACCAGCGAGAGTGGGACAGCTTCAAATATCAATAGTTTATCGGCCAAAAGGTGTGGCTGAATTGAATGTTGAAAGCAGATGAAAATGAAAAATCAAAATACAGAACACGTGCAGATACTTTACCAAATTTCGAACGTTCTAAATGAAAGTACAATTTATCGGGAGAAGAAAAGTATCTCCAGTGTTCCGGCCTGTACGGGATCCAAGTTATTGGGAACTAAACCCTTAAGTGAACCCAAAACGAATCTTTCAGACATCATCGCAGCAGTTCAGGCTACTGGTCGCAAGTCATTCAAACAAGAAACCAGAAAGCCCAAAGGCTTAGTGATTCCTTGCCGAATGGGGATGCTTTGTTGCACCGAGCCTTATCCCTCAAATTTATCTTTCTTGACTACATCATTTTATGATGTTTTAACAATTTGACCTCTGCTGACCTCACATTATCTCTGAACACCACCAAATATAACAAAAAAGGAAAAAGGAAGGAAGTGTCTTGAAAGGGATTCAACTTCAATGGATCTTGGATTTGGAAATTCTTGGCAAATTTTGCTTTTTGACCTCTGGTGACCCCAGATGTTGATCTTGGGAATTCTTCGGAACTTTTGCTTTTTGACCTCTGGTGACCTCATACAACAATCTTGGGAATTGTTGGAAAATTTTGCTTTTTGACCTCTGGTAACCCCAGATTACCTTTGGCCTCCACCAAAAACAATAGGGTTCTTCCCTACATCATGAAAAATCTATACACTAAATATCAAAAGTGTCCTTCATTCCTATCTTGAGATATTGCTATTACAAGCTTTTAGGTTTTTAGCTCCTGTGACCCCAAATGACCTTTAACCTTCACCAACAACAACAGGGTTCTTTCTCTCAACATGGTAATTCTATATACCAAATACGAAAAGAGTCTGTCATTGCTATCTTGAGATATAGTGATTACAAGCCATTTATATGATTTTCGCAGTTTAACCTCTGGTGACCTCACATGACAAATCCATATCAGCCATTCCGATCTTGACATATCGCGATTTCAAAGTTTTCGGTCTTTGACCTCTGGTGATCTCAAATTACCTTTGACCTCCACCAAATACAAAAGGATTCTTCCTCTCAACATGACAAATCCACATACCAAATTCATTTCTATCTTGAGATATCGTGATTACGAGCTTTTCAGCTGTTTATCTCTGGTGACCTCAAATGACCTTTGAACTTCCCCAAAAGCAATAGGGTTCTTCCTCTCAACATGACAAATCTACATCAGCCATTCCTATCTTGACGTATCGCGATTTCAAGGTTTTCGGTCTTTGACCTCTGGTGACCTCTGGTGACCTTTGACCTCTACCAAATGCAATAGGGTTCTTTCTCTCAACATGACAAATCCATATATCAAATATGAAATGTGTCGGTCATTCCTATCTTGAGATATTGTGATTACAAGCTTTTCAGCTTTTTACCTCCAGTGACCTCAAATGACCTTTGGCCTTCACCAAAACCACTAGGGTTCTTCCTCTCAACATGCCAAATCTATATACCAAATATGAAAAGTGTCAGTCATTGCTATCTTGAGATATCGTGTTTACAAGCCGTTTAGGAGGTTTTCGCAGTTTAACCTCCGGTGACCTCGGATGCCCTTTGACCTCTATCAAAAACAATAGGGTTCTTCCTCTCAACATGACGAATCTATATACCAAATATGAAAAGTGTCGGTCATTCCTATCTTGTGGTATCGTGATTACGAGCTTTTCAGCTTTTTACCTCCGGTGACCTCAAATGACCTTTGACCTTCACCAAAAATAATAGGGTTCTTCCTCTTGACATGAAAAATCTATATACCAAATATGAAAAGTGTCGGTCATTGCTATCTTGAGATATCATGTTTACAAGCCGTTTAGGAGGTTTTCGCAGTTTTACCTCCGGTGACCTCGAATGACCTTTGACCTCTACCAAAAACAATAGGGTTCTTCTTCTTGCAATGACAAATCTATATACTAAATATGAAAAGTGTCAGTCATTGCTAACTTGAGATATCGTGTTTACAAAGTTTGGTTTTTGACCTCTGGTGACCTCAAATGACCTTTGACCTTCACCAAAAACAATAGGGTTCTTCCTCTAACCCTTCCTCTTAACATGACGAATCTATATATACTAAATATGAAAAGTGTCGGTCATTGCTATCTTGAGATATCGTGTTTACAAGCTAGGCGTCACATACACACACACGCACACACACGCATACATACACACACACACACGACATCATCGCATAGATTCCTTGCCTGCCTTCGGCAAGGAATCAATAATTGGCATTTTCGGTATTGGAATAATGTAAGATTGTCTCCAAATATATGGTACTATTTGGTTCGTAAAACGTAAGTTAAAAGTATAAGAAAAAAAAATCTGACTAAAGCAAATTTTTAAAACATTATTTTGCTAGGCCAGCAGCTTTTGAAGGGTTGAACTGGTTAAAATGGTGCCGAATCTTTCACACTGACAGTTAAAAATGGTTGTAATTAATACAAAGGTAGTTTGAAAGGTCATCTTCGTTGGCCGAAAAATCATAACAGTCGAAATGATGGTAATATTGATTTAACTCATTGGCATAGTCAAATGATGTTTCTGGTGAATCACTGGGCTTTACTGCAGCTGTTAGAGTAGCCGATCATTAACGTAAGTCCATTCCAGACACGTTTCATATCATTTTGTGTAAAAATAATCTTCCACTTTGCGTTTATACGCCAACTTCTCCTTTGTTATGGTTGTTTCTACTTCCTGCTGTATTACCTTTAGCTCTTCCTTGTTCCCTGTTCCAGCCACTAATTAATAATTATTGCGCAATGTGCATGCCGTGCTACAATCTTCCTCAGCATTGGGGTTGATTGCAAAACTCGCACTCACAATTTTTTCAATGTGTTTTCTATGATCTTCGGAAATGCTTCTCTTTTCTTCACAAAATGAGACGCAGGTTTGATGCACTCAGAATTCCAGACGGAATCTCTGACGTATGCCGAAAGGAAATCCTCGCACATACTTTGATCCCACAAAAGCGGATCTTTAAACCTAAAAACAGTCGAAAAGAACTGCAAACTAGCGCAAATGATTGTGTGTGAGATCTTCGAGGCCTATTTTGGTCTCAAACGTTCGTCGAATAGCGTTCAGTATTTGGCGTATTCTCTTTCACGTCCGAAGAGGCATATATAACTTAAAGTTGTACGAGGTGTACTCTAGCGCATTATCCGAACATGGAACCTATAGACATAACGGATTTAATATCTGTGGCTAAATTTCGTTCGCCAGCTTCATGTAAATAATTTGTAAATAGTTGTAAATAGTTCATAGTTTCATTTTTGCCGGCCCGGTTTTGAGTCTTTCTGTTCGAGAAGTGTCCGTTTCTATGCACTTAAAAAGCACACGGATTTAATATCGGACATGCCTGCCTTGCCTAAAGACACCACAGACTCTGAAGAAGAGAAAATAACTTGTGGTCAGAGAACACCCCCTCTTAAAGAGAACAGATTTCTTCGAAAAGAAACTACAAGTTCCGGCAGCACGCCGATACTCTCAGCAACATACAAGCTTCCACCATCGCCCTGACGGAAGAGAAATATCTCTGGATAAACATCTTGAGAAGAGGAAGGTACCCCAGCACCTGAGGGTTCACAGAAACCTAACCAGATTGCCGAAGTCTCTCAACTGCTCCGAGGAATTCTCTGAGTCTTGGAAAACGGCGATTATTCGAGCGGGAAGGGGGCTTTGCAAAGTCTGACGTCAGGAGTTACCCCGCCAGGCCAAAAGGCAACGACAACGCTTCCTTGAAAAGAAATGATGACGTTCTGCCGAATGCAGAAACCAGTCTAGCTGGTTTTGATTAAACCTCGTGATTGTTAATTTCAGAACGACTTATTGGGGCTTATTGAGTTGACATCCATTATTTTGGGACGAGTTTGAAAGAAATCACTGCATTACAATGTTTCTAATTAGCCTCATTACTCATGTATAATTTCTTATAGTTATCGAAAATGTGAGAAATTTTAGTTTTTGTGGATAGGGGTTGTATATGATTAATACTAATGTTAGAAAGTGTCTGGTCCCGAATTTGTAATAATGATTTTAATCATTAATTATCCTATAAATGCCATTTCAGTTGTGTATCAGATATGCAGAATCTCTTCTTAGTTTGACAAGTTACCATCAAGATGTGAGTAAATTTCAACAGGTGTGAAAAGAATCACGAATTTAGTGAACCAACCCAATAAGCCCCTTTAAAGCTTTGCTTATCATGCATGGCACTATCGGGTACTTTTCCCTAAAAAAATGTAACAGTTCACTGACTTGGTAACGTCAGATAGTGAACCACCTACCCCCTTTCACTTAAACCAGAAGGTTACAAAAATGGGGCGTAAAACCATATCTTAAAACCATATCTAAATGCTAAATGTACCATGACGCAGGTGCTGTTGTTCACATTCATTCTCCATTAGATACACATGACTAAGGTTACCCACAAAGTATAAGTTGAATGACACTTTCAGGTTTATTTTAGCCATGGAATATTCTAGTCAGCTTTTGAGTGTACCTGTAATGTCCCTTAAATAAATATTCACTCATGCTTATGTTCACAGATGATCAGTCTGTCCCAGACAGCACCACACACAATGAAGGGAGCCCAAATGTCCCCGTCCGCAAGAGAAGGCTTGGAGCTGCGAAGAGAAGGAAGCGATACTGCAACATCTAGCCATACATATGTTCTTGGGAAGGCTTCCTTGCAAGCGAGAGATAGAGCAAGCAATCCGACAAGAACGGGCTGTCTTCCAGATTTTGGAGGAAAGTAAAGGACTTTTACAGAAATCAATTGGTTTCACAAGCCAGAGGATGTAATCTGGGCCTAAACTTCCAGATAAACCCTTTTGGTGTTCAGCTGAATCAGTGGCAGTCGATAATCCTGGCTCCATTAATGACACACAATAGTCTATTGGTACTGTACTGAAGCTGGAGCAGAATGCGGTCGGTCACCACAATCTAATCTATAGTCACCACTGCCATCCTTAGGCTACTCATCCCAGAATCACATCTTGGGTACCATATTAAACTACATGTGGCATGCGCACTACAGCAATTGGGGAGATTCACGGTGTCTAGGGAGCGTCTTTACCGCCCCATAGTCAACACTGTAATGGGCCACGCTTTAGCATGGTTCATTTATGTCACTTTTTCAGACTCATGCCGTTGTTCTAGAGTTAGATGAAATTTAACGACACACCAACACAAATGTGTTATATTGTGTCAAGCAAAGTTTAAATACAATGCAAGTCCTTCCCTTTAGTCCCCTCTTACGACAGGCGGGAAATACCGTGGGCATATTCTACAACCCCCAGCCCACAGGGGGCCGTTGCACTAGAGGTGCATTATGGCTAGACCTTGTTAGTTTTACACATTAAAATGTTATCTATTCTGTCACTAATTATCAGCCTGAAATTTAGGGTGTCCATTTGTTAACCAAATCAAACATTTTCTGTCGCATTTTACACTGGATATTTGACCACCAGATGGAAGATCTTTTTAAGTATTATTAGATGGTGTCACATCATTCCCTTGAACATTCCTAGCGTTGGTACTAGTTAAGTGTAGTCCTGTCGGAAGGACTCAAAAACAGTGGGGGAATTATTATTTTTGTTATTATTTATAATTATTTCTTTCATGACTTTAGGCTAAAACGAATTGTTATAAGAAAATTCATTCCAAATCTTAACCAATTGGTTATAAACTGAGGCGTAAAACCTCATCTAACTCTAACTCCAAATTCATTTTGGGATTGGAATAAAACTCCTGTTAGTGATTAAAGGTATTAGGACTCCCAAGTTGGTGGCTTGGGGGTGGGAGAATTACATATTTAAACACAAGAAGAGGTGTTTCCCCCTCCCACTACCGGCTTCGTACCTCCCAACAAAGAATCCTTAGTGTTTCCCTGCCCAGGCTGCTTACCCTTATCCACATTCTAGACACTGCCGTCACTGCGGCTCAGTTACGTAACCACACAATCAATGCCCAATCAGAAGTTCAGTGAAGGTTGCTCTAGAGACGCATTATTGCTTGATCTCGTTAGTTTTACATTAAGATGTTGTATATTCTATCGTTAATTATCAGCCTGAATTTGGGGCTTTTAAAAGTTGCTATGAAGTTCAGTGGAGGTTGCTCTAGAGACGCATTATGGTTTGATCCGGACGGAATCTCTGACGTACACCGAAAGGAAATACTCGTACATCCTTTCATCCCACAAAAGCGGGATCTTAAGCACCTAAAAGCAGTACCTGAGGGGTTCACAGAAACCGACCCAGACTTCCAAAGTCTCTCAACTGCTCCGGGGAATTCTCTGAGTTTTGGAATTCGGCGATTCTTCGAGCGGGAAGGGGGCTTCGTAAAGCCTGGCGTCAGGAGTTATCCCGCCAGGCCAAAAAGCAACGACGTTTCCTTGAAAAAGAAGACAGGGCAAAGTTAGAGTCAACTTCGGAAGGAGAAAAGGCTAAGAAGCTGCTGAACAAACTTCTCCGGTCACCGGCCAAGAAGAAGGAAGACAGGTTGCGGCATCGGAAAGCCCCAAGAAAACACCAAAGGCATGAACGAAATCCGGATAAGACCACGACCTAAACTAACATCATGTAATCTACAAAGCTTACCTGGTTTCGGAGTCTATGAGCTGCGGTACTCACCACCACGTTACATATGTAAATCCCCAACTTGCCTGCAAGTACCATCTGGCATATATCAATTAGCACCGGGATGGCGCCCTCCCGCTACCACAGGACGGCTTGGTACGATCACTCTTCTACTTTTCATCTTGCCCTGCTTCCAGCAAAACGTTTTTGCAGCTTTCTAGCTTTCAGAGAGTTTTTCACGTTCTTTTGGAGGATTTCTCAAGTATTTTCCCCTTTCAGGGCGATTCTAGAGACTTTATTCACCATCAAAGAGTGTTTGCATGAGTATGACTTAAGTCGCATCATGTAAGTGTCAACAGGCCCCATTCCCGCTACCGGTTCTTCCTCAGCAAGTCCACTCTCATTGTGATACATCACAAACCTGAGATAGTTGTGCAATGGTTGACAATCCGCAACGAAAATGACATAAGTGAGAAAGGCCACAGCAATGCGCTGTGATGAATTACACAAATAAGTATACCTTCTCAATTTCAGGAAAAACTTGCTTGCCACCCACATCATCTGCGCTGCTCTTTTCAGTTGAGTTCCAGGTCTCGGTGGCCAGTCTGACATGTTGATTCCGTCCATGGCAGTAGCTCCATTTATCACTGCAATTGGATCCCGTGAAGTCAGGTAGGCATATCTTTCCCACCATTCTTCTAGCTACAAGACAAAAAAAAAAAAAAAATATGACGAGAGCTAAAAGTTTTGAAAGGTTAGAATTTGGAACTCCACACCTTTGTGGATACATGCACTCCAAGAAGTGCCCAAGAACATTGCATTACGCCTACAATTGTCAAGTGACTTGTATATTTTATCTGGGGGGGGGGGTACCGTTAGCTTAGGCCTGAAAAATTTTCAGAACGGCGGACGGTTTCATAGCACGCTAATATCTATGATGAGATTGCTCTTCAGCTTTTTTTTGTATGCAAACGGTTGCCTACTACGCTATTTGCAAACCTTAGTTGTAATGAAGTATGAGGTATGTAAAAACCACATACTGGTTTACTGCTTAAATGTCTCTCATCTGCCTATATGAGTTAATTTAAGCTGTTTTAGTTAACTGATTTTGAGAATGCCTACATCCGCTCCTTACTCAACGAATACAAGGTACACATGCAAACATGATAGATATACCCTCCTACACGGAAAAGAGATTTCCTTGTACGTACCCAGTTCTTGCAACTTGCAGCTCTTTTAAGTAACTCTGAGTGCAGCTTTGGTCCGACAGTTGTCTCGAACTCTCTTACAATTTTTTCAGTGTTTTCATACTCTTCCTTCGTAACGACTGGTTTAACTGAAAGATAAGATAGTGTTTTAAGACTGCCAACCTTACGATTTGGATTCTACGTACATTCTACTAACATCCCATTCATGAAGTTTTATATATTACGTTTTTTTTTTATTACGGTGGGGCCGTACTCAAAATTCCATACACGGCCCCACTCAGATCATTTCCACCCTATCTTCTTGTACCTCCACCCAGATTTCAACACATGTCTTTGGCATTTAAAAAAGTAAATACTTTTCAATTATGTTTATGAACAGCATCTTTGGCTGGTGCCCTGTGACGACGTTCATTTAAACGGGCAAAAAAAGAAAAAAATGGTTTTTGAGCAAAAAGATGCTGGACGACAAACACAATCATTTCAGTCGCAGTTGTGCAATCTGCTACTGAACAATTTCATTCAAGCAAATGCATTTCTTTCTTAAAAGTCATAAATCAAAATGCACATTACCAGAGGTAAGTTTATTTGGTATTCTGCCTCCACATATGACTCACCTTTTGAATTAACAAATACATTTAAATATGGTGAAATAGATGCTTTACTGTCACTTAACTGATATAACAATGTCAAGCCTACAGTTTACTAAACATGTTGGAAAAACTGGGAAGTTAAACTTATTGATTCACCTCTCATCTTCAAGCAAATATCTGTGTTGATGTAATAATTGGCAAATTGGGCAGTACTTTGTGATTACAATTCAGATTATTTAAAACAATTCAGATTTATGGAATTTCCAGTTTTACTTCCCCCTATTTATTTCAAAAAGGAACAAAAGCCATCAATGTTAGGAGTAAACATTCTTATAAACGTCTCCTTAAGGTACACATTAAAAAGTGACCCACTTCTAGTATTTTAAGACCCAATTTTGACTTAAAGATGCTTTGGGTGGATATGTTATATAATTGGCAAATGCAAAATTATTAGTTCCTGTTACTTGTTTCTCAATTTATTTTTTTTTTTCAGACTGTTTTCTCAACCGCCTTGAGAAACTCACAGTAAGAAGTGTTGTACAGCATGTGGAAAGAGCCAAAAACATGATACATTGCGGAAAAAATTAAGATATTAATCGCGTGTACAGAAAGCATTCAAAATTTCTTGAGCCTTGACTAGTCCTGAGCGGGTTGTCGACTCTTCTTCAAAGTCAGGACTCTTGGACAAGACTGGTAAGAACTCCACAACTCCGGAGTATTTTGAAGTACTGTTGAAAACTTACAAAAACCATGTTGTGATCTACATAATGGTCGCATTTTAGCTTTTTTGCAGTTTTGTAACGAACTTACTACTTTTTATTCATTCATTAATTTTTCCCTTCATTTGGCTCCTACAATTCTTCAACATCGACAACTCGCCACTTCAGCCCTCTAAAACCTGCAATGTTTGAATAGTGTTGTATTTAATCTCATTCGAATGCTGAGTAGTCAATATTTCACATTTTTCAGTGTAGTGTGACAACAGTTTGACTTCATCGTGAAAGTCGCCATTCACTACAGGGTTGCCAGATTTTCTTTGGCGAAACCGGCCAAATCGCATGAAAAAACGCCAAATCAAAACAAGCTCCTACTTGAGGAAAATTGACCCTGTATTTATGTACAGTATAGAGAGTCTCAGTCGTGACTGGTTATGTCAACACACGGTAATACGATATACATCATTACATACTCAATCTATTATTGCTTCAAGTGGAGTGTAAATTGTAAACTCGCTACGTCCCACTCGGGTGCTAGAGTGGCAGCTCCCTGCTATTACAATCGGGGAAAAAAGAAGGGTTTTGCTTGAAATTTCGTGAAAAAAGAACGTGTTTTATTTAAATTTCCATTAGACCCAAAAAACGCCAAAATGTCGTTTGGCGTACACTTTCAATTTTTACCGGCCAGCAAAGGTTAAAATACGCCAAATTTGCCTATTTTGGCGTTTAAAACGCCAATATGGCAACCGTGATTCACTATTAATATGGCTGCCGGTAGACGTAATCCACAAGTATAGCAGTCACTCAAGCCTAGTACTTTCTCTATTCAAAGTGCTAGGGTACTGGTTATGTACAGTATACTTGGTTTCGATTTGCAGTGACAAAAAAGAAAAACAAAGACATTGACGTTGCTCAAGTCGAAGCTGTTCTCGATTCAAAGCGGTAAAGAATTGTATATGTCAGTAGGTACATTTGCTGAGTAGTCAATATTTCACATTCTTCAGTATATTTTTGGTTTGCTGACAATCGAAACCTATGCAATCTGAAATATGAATGCGTTCATACGTAAATCATACTTTGCATGTGGGTAACCCATGTCCATTAGGATGATTTTGGGGGAGGTTTAAAGGCATCCGAAATCGACAGGGTTCATACCCTGAAAGGACTGCATAGGGTCCCATATAACTATTACGGGATACTATACAATGTGTCTAAAATTCAAACCTGTGAACTTTATTGGGATTGTAGGGGATCCCAAGGATTTTTTTTGTGGGGCTTAAAGGTCTGGTGTCATACAAATTACATAGTTGGACATTTGATGCAAAAAGCATTGAAAATCTAGAAAATAGCACCAATTTTCATCAAAATCCATCAAACACTGACCATTGTACAGGGTATTTCTGAACATGTGATTAAACATGCAAATTTGTGACGTCGAAATATGGACATACCAAACATGCCTAGTGTTAGCCTTTGTTTGTGCAACCTTCATTCACTTGTAACACTGGTATCCCCTGAGAGATTACGGGAATTAAATTTTTTCCTTCAAAATGTCAACCACCAAAGTGTAAACTATCAGTTATTATGAGATATTTTATAAAGAGTTAACAAAAGAAATCTTAACACTGCAATACTCCACACCATTACTTTTGCATTGGCAATGAATAACTCTAAAACCATCACAATTTGAAGGGCAGGGAGGTGTTAAAGGTATATCTTGAGAACGGTAAAGGATATTGAAATATTTCCAACAGATCTTTCGTTGCAGGACTTTATTCTTTAACGGTCAAGTGAAAACAGCCCTTTTTGTTGGCTGAAATGGAGGTTGAAATAAGGATAACATAAAATACAGTGCACCTCATGAGTCCCTCTTTCTACGTCATAAACTTCAACATACAGCTCACTTACCCGTGATGTAGCTGCAAAAATTGTCTGGATGCATCTGATGGGAATTCTGGCAATTTTTAAAGGTTTTAATGCAGGGTTGTCCAACCTACGGCCCGCGGGCCACGGTCCGGCTCTCCGCAAGGTTGCGTCCGACCCGTCAGAAAACATCTATAGTGCCAAATTTTTCAGTAATCAGATTCATTGATGACAACTTTAGACTACGCCGTCTGCTACGATCAACCATTCCAATCGTCTATGAAACTGCGTAGCCTGCATTCATGTAAAATAATATTAGTAATGCCCTTTTGTGTATTCTCATGAAAACACACGAACTGTGAGATTCTCCGTGTGCGCTATCATCCACTGGTTAACATTTTGCATGTGTAGATAACACGGACTAATGCGTATGTTAAGTTCCCCGTTGCCGGTTTTGTGTTTCATCCTACGAAGTGAGATTGGACAGCGAATGGTTCGGGTGTCTATACACGGCTCAACACGCACTAACTGCAGAGAGCTGTCGGCGACTTCGCAGTGTGCCAAGGAAGAAATTGGTAACCCAAACATGTGTTGTTTACGTTTTCCTTCGGGTACGCGCGTGCACAGCATTTGACTGCAGTTCCAGTAAATGTAAAATATACATTATACACGTAGTACATTGTACATTTACTGGTACGTGTGTACAACACACGAGGTGAATTACGAACAGTTACTGTTATAATAGCCTACTCATTCATCGGATTGTGGACGGATAGCAGGCCCTGCACTACTGAATCACCAACGACACCGATAATAATAAAATAGAAATGGCCGAGAAGAAACGGAAAATAGATAGTAAATGTCGGGTTTTAAAGGACACCTGGACGTACGATTACTTCGTCTTGGAAAGTAGCGGGAAGATCCCATGCCTGATATGTCAAGAAACGATAGCAGTATTCAAGGAATACAATGCCCGACGGCATTACAGTACGAAACATTCCAGCAAGTATGACAGTATCAAAGGACAGGTAAGGATTGACCGAGTCAATAAACTGAAACAAAGTATTGTACGTTGACAGTCCTTTTTCAAAGTTGGTAATGAAAACTGAGAACGCAACAAAACACAGCTTCATGATAAGGGAAGCCATACCCAAAAAGGGCACACCACTCTTTGACCGGGAATTCATAAAACACTGTCTTGGAATATTTGCATCCGTAGCATGCCCCGACAAACAATCCATCGTTGACAAGACCAGTCTGTCTCATCAAACTGTTGCAAGGAGGGAAGACGATTTGGCAACGAACATTAAAAGTAGACTCATGGACTGCCAGTATTACAGTCTGGCCCTAGGCGAGAGCACAGACATCAGCGATACGGCACAGCTGGCTATTTTCGTCAGGGGCGTAAATCAGAACTTCGAAGAAGTAGAGGAGCTGCTCGATCTCCGTCCAATGAACTGAACAACTAAAGGCGAGGACACATTTAATGAGGTCAAAGGTGCTGCGGATAAATTCAAACTTCCAAATGAGAAACTGGTTAGGGTGACAACTGATGGATCGGAGCACCAGCACTGACGGGAAAGCATGGTGGATTCGTTACTTTGATGAAGAACGTATCGGCGCACGAAATAATAACACACCATTGCATTATACATTAGGAACAGTTATGGGCAAAAACAATGGAGATGAATAATGTTATGGAGAAAGTTGTTTCCACTGTGAACTTCATACGGGCGCGAGTGCTCAATCGTCAACAATTAAAGATTTTCCTTCAGGAAGTGGGTCCTGAATCTGATGACGTCTACTTCAGTAACATCCGTTGATGGAGCAAGGCTGCCACTCTAGCAAGATTCTGGCAACGTCTTGAGGAGATAAAGCACTTAATGAAAGAAAGGGCAAGGATGTCGCCTTCATGGATGATGACACATGGCTAAACGATCTGGCATTCCTAGTCGACATAACTAGGCACCTGTCTGATCTCAACCTCAAGTGGCAAGGGAAAGACCACCTTGTGCACAAACTGTTCGGACACGTCCATGCTTCCACCCAAAAACTCATTCTTTTCAAAGAACACATTTCGCAGAAGAAATTTGTACACTTTCCAACACTCGGAACCAGACCGGATGCATCAGTCGACCATTTCAAGTACGAGGAGATCATAACTCGTCTCGGTGAAGAGTTTGATCGCAGACTTCAGGATGTCAGGGGTCACGTCGTGGAGACGAGGATTTTCCCTGACCCATTCATTTGTGATGTGAATGCTGCACCAGAAGATTACCAGCTTGAACTCGAGGTTCAGAATGATGGGGGCTTGAAGAGGGAGTTCACGGAGATTTACACGGAGATATCGCAACATTCTATGGCCGATATTTCATCCGCCACTCACCCCAACCTCCATACGTGTGTGCTCCGCTTTTTGTCTCTGTTCCGTAGTACCTACTGTTGCGAGCAACTGTTCTCCGGAGTGAAGGACGTCAAAACCAAAGCTCTTTCACTATTATCCGATGCACACCTGACAGGCATCCTACGTATCGGAACTACCAACGTTGATAAAGACATCAACTCCTTGTACAAACAGAATCAGTGTCAAATCCTCCACTAAGCCGCCTGCATGGGGTAAAGCGAGGGAAGTGCTTACTTTTGTATAAAATAATTCATTTCGAATGTCTGCTACATGTAGATACATTGGAGTGTGGTCCGCAGCGGGTGGGGGTAAGAATGATTTAGGAGGAATATAAAAAAGTTTTGCCCGAATATTCTGCCCAACACCATCATTTTCTGCTAAAACTTATCCATCTGTTCGATCAAAAACGAAAACGAATCAGTGTTCCCTACGCGCAATGATTGCATTTTGCTGCCTTGGGCTTCGGACAAAAAATTGAAACAACAAGTATAGCATGCGGCCCCTCGTCCATCATAACCATTACATGTGGCCCACCGCTGCAAAAAGGTTGGGCAACCCTGTTTTAATGTCTTTTTGCATCAAACAGGTAGGTACGATATTAACATATCCACAGACCTTTACGCTTCGGTACCGAACAAAATTACATAGGTATAAGAAAACTAACGGATTAAAGATAATTTGTCTGAAGATAGATGAGATACTGTTTTAATTGAAAGTCAGCAATACTTTGAGCTCCATGCTTACTTTAGAAACGGGTCGATCACCTTTTCTTCCTAAGTACTGTCAGGGAGGTGTTAGGACAACTCCCTGGTACTGTGTTGACTTGTAACACCTGGGCGGTCAGCCAGGACTACGCTTTGTGTGGTCCTTCGCCCCCGCCCTTCACCACACATGTTTGCAATATATACTTACCTTTGTTTCGGCCTTCATAAAGCTGGCCTTATGGAGAGACGGGTGTAATATTTGTAGCCTTCTTGAATGCAATTATTCAATTATGACCCTTTCGGGGGCCGTTAGTGCCGTCATGCCGCATGTTGTTTACTTATGCGCGCCGCCATTTTGGTTGTGAATGTTTTCAGAGTTTGGCTGGTGCGATTCCTGCCATTTCACACCATGTAACCGCATTTGTGCTAGTTGTATTCTATAGAAGTTAATCCAGGGGCTTTTCAGGTGAGTTTCTGATGAGATAAATGCACATTAGCCTATGGAATAGGCCTGCTCAAGGTTATGATTGATGAAATTAGCTGGAGGGCCTACGTTGAACCTATGTAGTAAATGTGCTTGGGTAGGATAGCTTACGTTAATTAGTTACGTACAGTGGAATGGAAGTAATGAGCAAGGCCTGTGTAATGTACCGTAGTTGTTGGTCAACCTCAATTGAAGTTACGATGTGTTTCCATTTCATTCTTTTTATTGTAACGAGAGATGATGAACTGTTGAGAAATACTTAAGGTAGTCTGACTGGGTGTTTTGCCCAAGCCTAGACAATATTTTGTGTGGGTGATAATTGTATACCTTGTAGGCTGTACTAGCCTGCCGTTGTAGAATCAACAGATGTATTATGTGCTTCGTTGGCTGTAATGTGAGTGGGATGAGATGCGTATTTTGGGCAAGAGTTTTTTCATTGGAGAAAAATATTGTGCTCCTTGTTGAGTATTTGATTCCATACTGTCAAGGTACAGTAGAGGGTGTACTTTCACCATGAATTGCCATGTATTTTTGAGTCAGCACATATGTTGACAAGTTGTACATACCAGTGTGTGAGTTGATGTGACTAGGATATTGAATGACATGAATGACATGAAAGTGAGGGCGCTCATCCAGAAAAGGTATAGAAGTACTGTCCCAGGACTGGTTTTCTGGGGAGTTGGGAGAAAAATGTAAGGACTATACTTAGTTGTAGTAAATTTGTGCATTGCTGTTGCAGAGGACATACATGGGAAATGTTTTAACTGCATTATGTCAGGTATATTTATTATTTGCTGACTATGTTTTATTAACATGTTTGTGTGTGCTAGTTAGTGTAGGGTGAGGGTTTTGATGTTGGATCTTGAAGGAGGCTGAATCACTAGGGAAGTATATGTGCATTTCTAGTTCAGTACCTATATCTCAGGATGATATGTTATGCTTTGTACTGATGATATTTTTGCCTGCTTTCTAGTGGACGTTCTGGTAGATGTTCCAGTGAAGTCAGTTTCCTGTTGACAACTGGGTTTTGACGTATTTCCAGACGGATATCTTCGAAGCTATGGTTATAGCGAGGCTAACCCAGGTTTGACAGCCTATTGTTTAAGTACTGTTGGGGTCTCATCCTAGTTGAAGAGTAGTCTAGTATTGCTGAGACTATGTGTAACCAAAGTCTGGCCAGCTTATCAAAACTGGAGTACATTTTGGGTTGCTAAGTGATCTCATGCCGGCTTAAGAGGTACCATATTTATATACATTAGAAATATTAAGGTGTGTTATTACCAGTACAGCCTACCATAAGAAGGCACACGTAACTAAGATTTTTATTTGTTTGTTGTTACCAAAAGAGAGAAAAGGAGAAAGTCGTGGACCAGGAGTTACATGACAGAGCAAATATAAGAGTTAAACCAGTTGGGATGAAATTTATTCGACTCTTCAGCAAAATTATTTTCGTGTTGTACTACCTTTGTTACCTTAAATAGAGGGCAGTGTTTATTCCATTGAACACCGGGTTACATATTGTATTCAGGGGGTGGGGAGACCTGCGGACGTCACCCTAGCGTCGGTGAGGACGGAGGTTAGGCTGAGGGTTGAGGCCGACTTCCCGAAAACAAAATCTATGTGCCCTGTTTCAGTTTTACCTGATGCTAGGTAACCGTCTAAGGATCCTTTCAAGGGTGGTACAGGTAAATGTGGAAGGTCTTCTTCGTATGCAAAAGTCCGTTCCTTTGCGTTTCTTCCCATTGTTGAAAACCAGAATATCTACGAAAAACATAAAACCCGAAATAGCGGGGAATTCCATGTCAATTACTGTTCTAAGGTTTCCTTGTAATAATATAAAAGAATTAACGAAAATGTGGAAACAAAACAGAAGGGTGCCCGAAACTGCTTCTCTCTCACAACTAGCCCGGAAGTAGTCTGTCCATGCCTCATGCTACACACATGCAACTTCCCTACTGGCACTTAGTTGAATAAAGCTTATGCAAAATAATACTCTTGCTCATATTCATGATTCTTGGTATGTACACATTACTTATAGTCATAACTGTCGTACGAATAAACCTAGGAAGTCGTACAGTCGTACTAAAATATTGAGTAACCTTGCATATCCATTGAAGAATTCCCCTCCCCTTTTTCAAAAGCTTGTTGACAAAGATTTGATAATTATTAGAAGTCTTCTACCATCAATCCACACGGTTCGCCTGGTGACTCCTGCCATGTTCCCGATGTAATCTTTACAAGAAAGTATACACTTCCACCACAGTAAGAATGTTGTGGGTTTGTAGGGGACTTTCAAAGATCGTTAATTTTTCGCGATAAAATAAATCAATTCAAAACGGCCATAGATTTAATATAACAGGGAATATCGACTTTATTGTGCAGTAAAATTCTTACGCTTTTAAAAACATGATTTGTGTACTACATAGAATGACAGGAAATCCAAAATTAGGGTGGAAAGGAAATATATTTCCCAAACGTGAGGTTCTCACAGTAAGAAATTCAGTTCACTGCTTTGTAATTCATGATATTTGTTAACAGGCATATATATATATATATATATATATATATATATATATATATATATATATATATATATATATATATATATATATATATTATATATATATTATAACATAAAACTAGAAAGATGAACCTGGCTATTTCTTAACACTATATTACTACACTAATGATCTGTTTCGTATAGCCGCCAGCAAAGCCGACTGCACTCGTCAGGTACGTATAGCAAGTGAATGAATGAATGGCACTGTTTTCCCCACGGTGAACTTAGTCATGCATGTCAGAGGAGCCACCGACGAAAGCCTGCCTTTTGTTCTATCACCATTCAGGTTTCCCTTTAGTACAGTACGCTCGTAACCCATTCCTATGTGGTCTACACTTGTGTTTATGTGCCATACCATGAAAAGGGCACGGGGGAAGGGGTAGAGTGTAAGGAAGGTTCTCAAATCTTGGGAAGGTCTTGAAAAGAAATGTTAGGATTAAGGCCGGTTTATACTCCAGTATCGCGCTATAAAGCTATGTTTGAAAAGATAAGCGGAGCGGGGCTATGCAGCTATAATATTGATTAATACTCCACGGCGATATTTTCCCGCCACAGGACCATCTAAACTGTTGGACGATTAGGGGATTTTCATTTGATGGTACCTGAGCAGAGGGTCTTTGACAATCAGTCTCACATGGACTCATTTAGAATGAACCCAACACGGTTTCAGAACCTTCTGGAGAAGATTGGTGCGACGTTCCATTTCAAAAAGACTCATCGTGACCCTATTGGACCTGCAGAGAGATTAGCAGTCACACCTAAGTAAGTATAGTCTGTGTTACCATGGGAGAGTAGACTCACTAGGGCTTGGTAACCATGAGTAAGGGGGGGGGGAGGCAGGTACGTAGCCTGCGGGGGCAGGGGGGCAACTGCCCCCTGAGATTTCCAAATCGTACATACACCACGTACTAAGTGATGATGGCGCTCTAAATAGGTAGTGTGTGAACTGCCCCCTAGCAATTTTACCCAGGCTACGGCCTGGGGGGGGGGGGGGGGGCTGGGCTCAGGATCTTCACTCCTGAAAGAGAAAGGGCCCAACATTAGAGGAAAAACAGTTCTTCACTGTCAGTAGCACGACCTTTTTATTTAGACGCGCCATAGTCAAGATGGGGGGAGCGAGGTGAGCGGCCGCTTGAAACTGTGCCCCGAAAACTTTTTGAGAACGACAAAAAAGAACTGCTTTAACATATCTGACCCTTCTAGAAAATTTTCGCTCTCTTGAATAATGAGAGAGAGCTCCGCCCCCCCTTCGGTATCTAGTCTGTCTTGTCTGAAACACAGACAGTCCCTATCAAACTGAAAAAAAAAATGATTTTCTCATCAACAGTTTACACTGAAAATGTAAGACCTACCAAAGTACTTGCTGCTTTAAAGTGGCTGGTTGATAATGGACCAATCTACAAAGAATTAGATATTCAAGTGAGTGATAGTTGGTTGGAAGATATTTCCAAAGAAACATCTGAATCACAGCCAATGGTAGAGTTTCTTGAAAACAGTAGGGTAAACGGAAGTATTGAAAATAGTGAGGAAGACAAAGCAGATGATAGTGATGCAGATCAGTTCAGTGAAGTAGATGACAATGAAAGATGCTGCACAAATATGGACACTATGCTTTGTAATAAAGAATACGATCACAGTCAAGTCTTAACATTTGCACCAGGTGAGAACCAACAACCACTCAGTTTGTTACAAGATGATGATGCAGAGTATCTTGCTTTTCCATCTATATTCTGTGGTCAGCGACGCCCAAACAATTCAGAGAGACATCATCCAGTTCATTATAGTGATATTTGCAAATGGGAACTACGTTCTGTTGATCGTCGAGTGGCCAGTTCAGTGCCAAACATTTTCTTCAAACTGAAGAAAGTAGAAATGCAAAACATTAAAAATAAAGTTTCCCTTGCACTAAGGCGTTGCAAAACCGTGGGAAAGAAATATACTGCAGGAGATCTGTTAGATCAAGGAAAAAAGAGATAGTCTTGTTAAATTAGACGAAGGGTACCATATTTTTCGAACTCTGAGGAATTCCCCTCCATACCTTGAAAAGCGTAAGAAGGATTTGATGGCAATGATAAGACAGTTAGGATTTCCCACATATTTTGTATCATTATCAGCAGCCGACACTAGATGGACAGACCTACTAGGGGTTTTAGGAAAGCTCATTGATAACAAACATTACACTGAAGATGAGTTGCAAGACATGGACTGGGCAAACAAAACTCGTTTAATCCAAGCCGACCCAATTACTTGTGTTCGGTTTTTTGACAACAGATTGCAGCATTTCATGCATGATGTTTTGAAGAGTGATTTACACCCAATTGGTAAAATACAAGACTCATTTGTGCGCATTGAATTCCAACAGCGTGGCTCACCACATGCTCATATTATGTTTTGGATACAAGAGTGTGCTTTTTAAGTGCATCGAAACGGCACATACAAACAAAAACAAAAACTCAAACCGGATCGGGCAGAAACATAAACGCAAACTATTTACAAACAACTAAATCAAACAGAAAATTATGTTCATTACAGTAATAGAACTATATGTACGGATACTTACATACACATATATACATATTTACAACATATTTACAACCAAGCACCTCACAAGCCACCCACATACAAACACAGCCCCATTTAGAAATTACAGTAGTTCCATATTTACAAACAAAATCAATATTTACAAGTTGACTACCACCCGGCCCGCCCTCACCGAAACAAGCGGACCCCACCGCCTACCGAATGCCGATCTTGGCAAACGGACGAAGTCCGACTCCACCCTCAGCTTAACCTCCGCCCTCACCGACGCCAGGACGACATCAGCAGGCCTCCCCACCCCCCTAAAAACAATGTTACATCGGTCTCTCCATAAGGCTAGCTTTATGGAGGCCGAAACAAAGGTAAGTATGTCCTGAACACTTGTATTGCATGGCGGAGGTGAAAGACCATACAAAGCATAGTCCTGGCTGACAGCCCAGGTGTTACACAACGTTAGGCGGTCAGTCAGGACTTGAAACCATTCCCAGAATAGAGCCACATAGTCACACTGCCAAAACACATGTGACACACTCTCCCACTTTGTGCATCTTGTGCGGGGGCAAATACCATACTCCAAGGACGCCACCGAAGGCGCTTGAGATTAGTTACAATGGCGTCATGTGCGATTCGCCACAACAGGTCTCGCCTGCGGTAATCTAATGATCTGCTGTGGACTACACGCCACACTTCCGGCCCTGAAGCAAAGTGGTTGGGTTGGACCTGGCCAACCAATTCATCAAAAACAGCCCGGTATAGGTCCCTTGCACTTGACTGTGAAACATCCCCCACTGTTGACATAATACGGAGCGTTTCCCTCATTTGACTGTATGCCCCCGTGGGTCTCCAGCTGTGGGGTTCACTGTTGCTAAACAGGGAGGGAAAGAACCGACGGAATGATAATCCCCCCCAATAACGGACAAAATAGACAAAAGGCATTCTGCTGTCCCACAGCACTGTAAACACACTTGGTCAGGAGAAAACGGAGCTTGGAAGGAAAATGCACAAGGCCCAACCCTCCGCGCCTAAGATCCTGGTATACCACCCCTCTTCTAACCAGCTCCGTCCCCCCTGACCATAAAAAACTAAACACAGCCCTCTCGAGTCGCACCAACACACGCTCTGGAGCAGCCAGAACAGTGCCCGGATACCACAAGAGAGGGTAAATAAAACGATTGATAACTGTTACCTTTCCCAACAGGCTAATGTGGCGATCGCCGAAGTCCTTCAACCTAGCCACCACTAGGTCCACTTTCTCATTCCAGGTAAGTAACTCGGGTGAACCATAACCAAACCATATACCATTGATCTTTATGGCGTCGTCTACCCATGATGCAGCAAAGGGCATTTTTTTCGACCGCCACTTACCTAGACGGAGTCCTTTGGTCTTAGTGGGGTTCAGTCTGGCACCTGTGGCTCTTTGAAAGTTAGACAACGTGCCAGTAAGGGCCCTGAAGGAAGCTAGGTCGGAGATTACGCATGTGACATCGTCAGCATACTGAAGGCACTTAACTTCAGCACCACCAGGTATGTGAAATGGTCGAAACAAAGGCTCAACTTGGAAGGCTCTTGCAAGGGATTCACTAAACAATACATAGAGTAGAGGTGATAGGGGGCACCCCTGCCGTACCCCACGTTGGACTCTGAAAGGGTCCGACGGTAGGCCATTGACGATAACCCGACTGTATACGCTATTATACAATAGGGAGGTCCATTTAACAAAAACTGGATTCAAACTAAACTTCTGCAAAATTTTAAAGAGGAATCCGTGATCAACCATGTCGAAGGCCTTTTCCTGATCGAGGGAGACAAGCGCACATGGGAGATCACGGTCCATCACGTATTCAACTAAGTCCCGCACCAACCAGAGGTTCTGCTGAATACTGTGTCCCCGCACCGCACATGTCTGAAAGGACCCTACAAGATCTGGCATAACTGTGCCTAGCCTGTTACAAAGGGCTTTCGCTAGAATCTTGTAGTCTACATTTAACAGGGTGATTGGCCGTTTATTTTTCGGTTCTAGGGGGTCTCCTGACTTGGGCAACAAAGTTATCACGCCTGTGCGCTGCGAGGGGCTCAATGAGCCAGCAAGGAAAGCAGAGACGAATACATCGCGGAGATCGTGTCCAACGGTACCCCAGAAGCGTTTATAGAATTCCATCGGAATACCGTCGGACCCAGGCGCCTTTCCGCCTTTCATCTTCGCCACTGCCTTCCAGAGCTTCGTCAACAGTCAACGGGGAACCAAGTTCATCGTTCTGATCTCTAGATGGGGTCTTATCAATATTATCTAACAGGGACTTTTGAAGGCCTTCATCGACATCTGCCTGAGTATATAGCTGCTCATAGAAGCTTTTAAATACTTCTACGATGTCGAGAGGGTCCTTATGTACCATACCGTGGACGTCACGGACTCTTTTTATGCGGCGATCGATGGCATACTTTGTGACGTCCCGGTAGAACTTGATGGTTGGTTTTTCCTCTGCCTCCACGCAATGCACGCGAGCACGAACGCGGGCTCCGTGTAGTTTTTCATCAAGATACTGCTGGATTGCGTGAAGTGCGGAGGGGTCTCCGTTCCTCTCCCTAGAGCAGAGCGAGAGGAACTCCTCCCTTCTTCGACGAGCTCTTGCTACACAGTATTCAACTGTAAAATGTTTGATACGGGACTTTACGTCGTCCCACCACTCTAAATCTGTTGAAAAGGCAGGCCTCAATGTTCGCCACCCTTCGTACCTGGCCTTAAACTGTTTGCAATATTCAGCCTCCGTTAGAATATCTGTGTTCATTTTCCAGAACCCCCTCCCTGCTGGCCATGACTCTGGGGGTTGGAAGGAGACAGTAACTGCATCATGGTCCGAAATTGGACATGCCACAACTTCACAATCACTCGGTGACAGAGCAGGTGTGTGTGCTTTTTAAGTGCATCGAAACGGCACATACAAACAAAAAACAAAAACTCAAACCGGATCGGACAGGAACATAAAGGCAAAACTATCCACACACCACCAAATCAAACAGAAAATTATGTTCATTACAACAATAGAACCACACACACACCGACAACCCAATGCCCCACAAACCAACCTCCCCCCGGCCACCCTAAACCAATATTACTACATACCGCCAACGAAAGACAACACCAGACCAAACCACCACCCAACAACAACCAAAAAAACCAAAACACCAGACCAAGCAATCATCACAAACTGCCCCAAGGGGCCACGAGGGGTCCGGGGCGGGGTCCACCTGCCACGAGGGGTCCGGGGTGGAGAGCAGGTGGAGAGTACACCCGGTCCAACCTTGAGGCGCCGTGCCATCAGGGCGGTGCCAAGTGAACACGGCCAAGCCGGGATGTTGCACTCTCCAAACGTCAACCATGTCATGATTCTTTGTGAACATGTCCAATTCCGCAATGCCGACACCACAGCTCGAAGATGTGTGTGTAGACATTCTGTCGAACTGTGTGTCGGGAACGCAGTTAAAGTCTCCGGCTAGGATACAAGGGGCACAGCCAGGAACGAAGGATGGAAGGGTAGTAAAAAAATTCCTTCTGTCTGTAGGCTGATTGGGTGCGTAAACATTACATAGGATGAAGCTTCCGCAAGGATGTTTTATGGTGATGCATATCACCCGGCCCTCATGATCATGATCAACTTTTCCTACCAGGGAAGTCCATCTGGATGAAACTAAAATAACAGATCCACAGGAAGACACGGAACCAAAGGAAGCGTGCAAACCCCCCACCCCATTCATAGGACCAGGTGTAGACGTCGTTCTCATTAACAATGTGAGTCTCCTGGAGGAAAACGAAGTCCACACCTAGTGATTTGCAAAATTGGAATATTCTTGACCGCTTCCGACTGTCCCTCATGCCATTGACGTTTAGGGTCATGAGGGACAGGGGGTCAGTCATGGTGGGATAGGTAACTACACATCTGTCTCTGACCTGGCCTTTTTATTCTTACATGGACTCGGTAGTGGTGGACCAGAAGGATGGATCCCCTCCACTGACTCCTCACCTGAGGCCGACCTTTTTAATTTGGACTCTGTTTCAACACCCTCACACAAATCAAACCAGCCCTCCCCCGATGGTGGTTCCTTTGGTGGAGGCTCTGAGGCAGGTCCCCCAGCATCTGACATGGCAGAGTCAGTCTCCGAGTCTGATGAGAGTTGAAGGTCATTCTCCACTGTTAATAATCCAGCCTCCCCAGGTGTTGAAGAGGAGGACGATGGAGGGCCTGCCTCAGGGGTCCCAGAGACCCCTTCACATTGTTTAGCAGCAAGGAAATCCTGCTCCACCTGATGTGCCACCTCATCAGGTGAAGGGGACCTAGGTTCCTCCACCATAGGTTCTGGGCCTGACTGCGAGGGTTCATGTGCCGGCCCCACATCCGCACTGGCACGGGCAGAGTACGAAGTGGGGCAGGAACCAGAAACATGTCCCTCCCCCCCCACAGAGGTTACACCGCACCTCGTTGGGGCACTCGGCCTTTTCGTGCCCCACCTGCAGGCACTTGCCACAACGTCTGTTGGGACAGGACTTGGCTTCGTGCCCCTCCTCTGAACACTTAAAACAGGTGCGGGGCTGCCCAAAGTATCTTATATGGACTTTGGAACCCCCTATGAAGAGGGGATACAAGATGCTCCAACTTACGACAAGAGTACTCCCCAACAAATAGTTCAGTTCATTGACAAATACATCTCTTGTTCTTCAAATGTTCACAATGATTCCAAACCAATGTTGCAAATGCAAGTTCACAAGCACTCAAAAACTTGTCGCAAAAGAAATAAACCAGTATGCAGATTTGGATTTCCTAAACCACCAATGCAACAAACAATGCTTCTTCAACCTCTTTTAAATACAGACATAGATCAGAACAAAGAAATTGAAGATTATAATCGAGTCTTAAAACTCATGAATGAACACAAGGATGGGATCAATATGTCCTTCAGTGAATTCCTTGTTCACCTACAGCTTGATGAGTCAGAATATATGTCTTCGTACCAGTATCAAAACTCCTACAGTGTTCATACAAAGAGAACCATCTGACATACGGATTAATCCGTACATGAAAAATCTTTTGGACATCTATGGTGCGAATCATGACATACAATATGTTTTAGATCCATATGCTTGTGCTGTGTACATTGTAGCATACATGAGCAAGTCACAAAGAGGAATGAGTTTATTGAGGATAATGAGGTTACCCTTTACCACAACTGCCATCGGGGCACCCTTGGGCAAGGTGCACCTGTAATTTGCCCTGTGCTTTTTACGTGAAGTTGCCTTCGGGCGTGGGGTCGCCTTCGAGCGTGGTGTTGCGTTCGGGCGTGTTGTGTTGCCTTCGGGCGTTGTTGCTTTCGGACGTTTGTTGTTGCCTTCGGGTGTGTGTTGCTGCCTTATGGCGTGTGTTGTTTTCCTGTTTGTAAATGGTCTTGTGTAGTGGGTGAGCTGGGGTATCGTATATGTTGGCCACAGAAATTTTGTTTTGCTAGCTTAGTGTAAGGTAACTTTGTAAATGATTGTAAGTAGTTCATGGTTGTGTTCTTGCCGGTCCGGATTTGGTTCTTCCTGTTTTATAGTGTCCGTTTCTGTGCACTTAAAAAGCACTCGAGATGTCCTGGGTAGGACAACTGCATCCGGTTGTGGAGTTTGTTTAAACGTGGGAGTAATGAGGTTACCCTTTGCCACAACCGCCTCCGGCGCACCCTTGGGCAAGGTGCACCTGTATTTGCCCAGTGCTTTTTAAGTGCTTTTAATTGCCTTTGGGCGTAGTGTTGCCATCGGGCGTGTTGCCTTCGGGCGTGGTGTCGTCCTCGGGCGTGTGGTTGACGGGGCGAGACTTTGTTTTGGGGTGGTTTGTGGTTGTTGGGCTAGGGTGTTGTTTTGGGGTTGGCTGCAGTGGCAGTTTCTGAATCTCAGTAGTAACAAAGACTCTTTTGTTCCCTGTTGCATGGTGTGTATAGTTTGTTTGGCATTGTGTTTGTGATCCGACAGGGTTTTTGTTTGGGTTTAGGGTTTTCCTTTAGCTTCTCAGTGCCTGTTTCTACGTACTTTAAAAGCTCTACTCTTTTGCTTTACAGACAACGAAGTAGATGAGGAGACTTTCTACCTTATAGACGATGAGATCATAAAAGAATTGATCAGACCAGTGGGACCCCGTGTTAAGTTTAAAAGGGAGCTGGAACTGCTTAAGGAAGTCAAGGTATTGTACTGCAGCTGCTAGCAGTTTACTAAATTTTAGGCTACAGTATCCAAGTAGAAATCCATCATGGGTTATGTTTGCCCAAAATGTGGACACTTCATTCCTGAGAATGAAAAAGGTTTCGTCTGGCACCTCAAGAGATTCATAACCTAATTCATGGCAGAAATTTTATTGAAAATGTCAAATGTGGTCAGGTAGGCTGTGAGAGGACATTCTCTGGCAGAACATTTGTGTACATAAACCATTTGAAATCACACAGAAATGAAGCTGAATAGAGTATCAATATGCAGGAGAAAATCCACCTGGTGCTGATGATGATGATGCTGAAATTAATTTTGAATTAGATGTGGACAATGTAGATGATGTTCATGGAGCCCAAGACATGTGGGATAATTTTGATAGTCATGAAGTTGAAAACCGTGCATCCATGTTAGTATCCGGCTTACTTGCATCTAGTAGTGTAGTGCACTCAACAGTCGAGCAAGTTGTGGAACAGGCATCTGATCGCATTGAAGATATATCCTCATTCATGAAGAATAGAGTTCGCTTATTTGCCACTGCAAATGGGATACCTACAGATGATGAAAACTTCCTTTCAATGATGGATGATTTTGAATCTGTTGCACATCCATTTGAAAACTTCATCACAGACTACAAACGGAAGAAGTTTTTCCAAAATAGTGCTGCTTTTGTTCAGTCACAACAGCTTCCTCTTGCAACTGGATATTATCCACAAAATAACCCAATTACTGGAAATGTGCAACAAGTCATGAAATCCATTACATTTCAGTTTTTCCCATTGCTACATTAATGAAAATGCTACTGGAACAAACTGACTTGTTGAGGATTGCATCTGCATATGAAGCAAGTAATGACAATGTTATGAGGGACTTTCACGATGGATCATACGTGAGGCAAAATGAATTTTTGTCTTCTACAAATACCATGAAGATAATCTTATATGTGGATGATTTTGACGTTACTAACTCTCTAAGCCCAAAGGCTGGCACACATAAATTGGGAGCGGTGTATTTGTACTCTTGTTTGAGACACGAACTGCTGCAATGGCTTCTCTGAATACCGAGACCATAAAACAAAATCAGAAAAAAGTACCTGTTCGCTGCATTTTAATGTTCGCGGTTGGCCGTACACTACATCAAACTTGTAATGTATTGGTAGGGCTGAAGTGTGTGACTAGATTTCAGTGACACATAAACATGCAATAACGCTTCATCCACACTAGCATCATGCTAATTGTCATTTCAAACTTGGCAAGAAATTCGCACAACCTGCTATCTTCCTTCTTTAGGGGCTGAAAAGTAGTCTTGAAGATGATCCAAACCCAGGTTCTTTCAGAGGATGCACCTGCTGGCAATTGCATCAGCGTGACTCGAGATAGAATAGTTGAATGTGCCAAACGAGGGGTTAACCGCAAGAGCTCCTAACCCATTGAAGAAAATCAGCATTGCATTTGTTGATGTGGGAGAAGGTGCTGTAGTTCGTTAGATGGGGTTTAACGACACACCAACACGAATGTGTTATATAGTGTCAGCTAGATAAAAAAGGGTAATGGTGAGGTGAAATCACCTAAAAGGAAAAAAGATTGGGCAAAATTCTACTAAGATATATAAACAAAAGCCAATGTGGGAGTAAAGTCAAAATTTCATGTAAAGGTTACTTTCTTTAAGAAAGTCCAGAATGAGCGAATGAGAAGATGCTGTAAACAACGGGGGGCCTACAAGGGAATTTTTCCGGCTTCTTCTCAGAGAGACACTTCGAAGCTACGTGTTCAAAGGTCCACCTGATGGTCGCCACCTGGCTCTTTCCACTCAAGGTATTGATGTTTACCTACATGCATTCAGCCTGTCTCTTCCAGTGAAGATTTTATGCTAATGACAGGGTGTGTTAAATTGAAGTACAAAGTTGATGCTTTTAAATGACAGATGCATGCAGCTATATTAACTTGCAAATGGACATCTGGGACATTCCCTGCACAACTTCATTATTTGTATAATGCAAGTGGCACTCAACTAATGACCAGACTCTTGCCCGTATGAAACCAAAAGCTTATTGATACGAATATTGAAACCCGTGTACTGACTGGTGTACAATCGTGTATGTGTATTAGGGGTGTACCGGATTTCAAATCCAGTCAGAATTCCAGCTGGAATTGAGGATCTTTCCAAATCTAGCATCCGGCAGGTTTTTTGTTCGGATTTGCCCAATTTGTAGGTAAGCTATACAATACAACTTACAACTTAATTTCCAGCAAGTCTCAATTAGATATAATAAAATGCATGACCGGGATTGCAGTGTACTTTAAGTAATATTATTTAATGATACGGGTTATTACTTGTTACAACTTTCAACATGCTCGAGGTCTTTGTCACCCCCAACTTAGTAAAGAGAAGTAGGCATGCTGCATAGATATAAAGTTACTCCCAAGTTACTCCCAGTTAAAAAGTTGAAAGTGTCAATGAATCAACCCAGAGCTTATCAAATTGAAATCTTTACCAAATAGAAGTATTGAAATCCTATGTGTTTAAACACTACTGGGTCAGACAGTCCTTAAATAATACAATAGTGAGTACATATCTTAAAAGTCCAAAAATGTGGCATCACACAAAGCATAGCAAATTGAAGTGGTTCTTTCTCGTGCTTCAATGCATAAAGTATGTCTAATATATATATTATGATAAGATACACATAAAACGATGTGAATATCTAAAATACATGCTAGTGTAACTGAATTAACAAATGTTACCAAACCATATTACATTACTGCAGTACCGTATCTTGTAAACTAAAAACAGTAAAAAAAAAAAATAACCAGAAAGCCAAGAGATCAAGGTTTCAAAACTGATGAAATTTAATGCCAGTGATTGATTCAGTGAGAATATTTCACACTTATGAACCATGCTAATACATGGTTAGGACGTTAAACTGCATCCGGTTGTGGAGCTTGTTAAAGCGTGGGGATAATGAGGTTACCCTTTGCCACAACTGCCTCCGGGACACCCTTGGGCAAGGTGCACCTGTATTTTTGGCCCAGTTTTTTGTTTTTGTGTAAATAGTGTATATAGTGTACATACTGTAAATATAGCAAGTTGACTCCATCCCGGGCCCCTCGTGGCGGGTGGGCCCCGCCCCGGACCCCTCGTGGCCCCTGTTGTTGGTGTCTGGTTTTTTGGTTGTTGGCGGTATGTAGTAATATTGCTTTAGGGTGGCCGGGGGGAGGTTGGTTTGTGGGGTATTTGGGTTGTCAGTGTGTGTGTGGTTCTACTGTTGTAATGAACAAAATTTTCTGTTTGATTTGGTGGTGTGTGGATAGTTTTGCCTTTATGTTCCTGTCCGATCCGGTTTGAGTTTTTGTTTTTTGTTTGTATGTGCCGTTTCGATGCACTTAAAAAGCACCATGCTAATACATGTAACAGTGTGGGGTCAGAAATTTGCTGATGGGCAATTTCATTAGTAGGAATTATCTCAGGAAGTTATCCAGTTGTTCAAGAACCATACAATATGGGACTATGCTGTGTAACTTCCTGAGATAATTCCTACCAATGAAATTGCCCATCAGCAAATTTCTGACCCCACACTGTTACATGTATTAGCATGGTTACCCACACTTTTATAATAAAAATCTTCCTAACCAACCCATAGCAAATTGAAATGTAAGGACTATGTGAGGTTCATGTATATTTAATGTAAGAAAGGTAAGAAACTAGTAAGGAATATGCAAGGAACATGTAAGAAAAGGATCGGTTGGACAGTTCTTTTTTAAAGTAAGATTAATGCAAGAGACATGCAAGAATAAGGTAAGATATACAAGGAATATGTAAGACTCAATTTGCCATGTAAGGAATATGTAAGACCTACCAAATTATCTAAGTCAAATGTAAGGAATATGTAAATATTACATCAGGAATATGTAAGACTGAGAAAATGTGTTGTCCAATGTAAGGAACATGTAAGACTGCCTGAGTCCAATGTTAGAAACATGTAAGACTAACAATAATTGTCAAAGTCAAATGTAAGAAATTTGTAAGACTAACAACAATTGCCAAAGTCCAACGTAAGAAACATTTCAGACTAACAATAACTGTCTGTCCTTTGTCAGGAATATGTAAGACTGGCAAAAACTGGCAATACCAAGTGCAAGGAACATGCATGTGCATGATATGTTTATTGCTTGTTCAGCTGCATCTGAGGCAGTTCTGAGCTTGAACAAGATAGGGCCATGAGTGGCCTTCCCAGCTCTGTGAAAGTGACATACAATTTCTGCAAAAGTTGTGTCAAGATTTTCAGTAGTCTATACTGGGCAATAAATAGCAGGATGTATGCATGCATGGTTACTCGCTCCTATTAACACTTTTGACCCCCTTTTTTTGTACCCAACATTGCCCCTTTTTCTTTCTAGGTGACACTATATAACACATGCGTGTTAACCATAGGTTAAACTGCGAAAACCTCGTAAATGGCTTGCTATCTCGAGATTGCGATGACCGACACTTTTCATATTTGGTACGATGGGAATGGCCTATATAGATTTGTCATGTTGAGAGGAAGAATCCTATTGTTTTCGGTAGAGGTCAAAGGTCATCTGAGGTCACCAGAGGTTAAACTGCGAAAACCTTGTAAACGGCTTGTAAACACGATATCTCCAGATAGCAATGACCGAAACTTTTCTTATTTGGTACATAGATTTGTCATGTTGACAGGTAGCCTTTTGTTTTTTGATGAAGGTCAAAGGTCATTTTGAGGTCACTGGAGGTAAAAAGCTGAAAAGCTCGTAATCACGATATCACAAGGTTTGGTATATAGATTTGTCATGATGTAAGGAAGAACCATATTGTTTTTGGTGGAGGTCAAAGGTCATCTTGGGTTACCAAAGGTCAAAAAGCAAGAATTCCCAAGATTAATCTGGCATCACTGGGGTCAAAAAGCAACATTTCCCAAGAATTCCCAAGATTGTTATATGGGATCAACAGAGGTCAAAAAGCAAAATTTCCCCAAAATTCCCAAGATTGTTATATGGGGTCACCAGTGGTCAAAAAGCAAAGTATCCCAAGAATTATTTTCCAAGGTCATCATCTGGAGTTATCAGAGGCCAAAAAGCAGAAGCAAGAATTCCCAAGATTGTTATATGGGGTCACCAGAGGTCAAAAAGCAAAATATCCCAAGAATTCCCAAGATAGTCATCAGGAGTCACCAGAGTTCAAACAGCAAAATATCCCAAGTATTGTATTCCTAAGATCGTCATCTAGGGTCACCAGAGGTCAAAAAGCAAAATTATCCAAGAATTTTCAAGGTCCAAGATCCATTGGAGTTGATTCCCTTTCAAGACACTTCAGATTTTCTTTTTTGTTATATTTGGTGGGGTTCAAAGGTCATGTGAGGTCAGCAGAGGTCAAATTGGTAAAATGATGTAGTCAAGAAAGATAAATTTGAGGGATAAACCGAAATACAACAAGCCTGCGGACGTCGTCCTGGCGTCGGTTAGGACGGAGATTAAGCTTAGGGTGGAGGCCGACTTCGTCCGTTTGCCAAGGTCGACGTTCGGCAGGTGTGCTTTTTAAGTGCATCGAAACGGCACATACAAACAAAAAACAAAACTCAAACAGGATCGGACAGGAACATAAAGGCAAAACTATCCACACACCACCAAATCAAACAGAAAATTATGTTCATTACAACAATAGAACCACACACACACACACTGACAACCCAAATACCCCACAGACCAACCTCCCCCCGGCCACACTAAAAACAGACCACACACCCAAAACCACCACACACCCAAAGACAACAACACGCCCGAAGGCAACACCACGCCCGACGGCAACACCAAGCCCGGAGGCAACACCACGCCCGAAGGCAACACCACGCCCGAAGGCAACACCAAGCCCGAAGGCAACACCACGCCCGAAGGCAACACCACGCCCGAAGGCAACACCACGCCCGAAGGCAACACCACGCCCGAAGGCAACACCACGCCCAAAGGCAACAGCACTTAAAAAGCACCGGGGCAAATACAGGTGCACCTTGCCCAAGGGTGCCCCGGAGGCAGTTGTGGCAAAGGGTAACCTCATTACTCCCACGTTTAAACAAACTCCACAACCGGATGCAGTTTAAAGTCCTACCCAGGACGGTGTTGGGGCCCACTTGTTTCGGTGCGGGCGGGCTGGGTGATAGTTAATTTGTAAAAATTGTGATTGTAATGGCCTATGTAATTGGCTTGGGCTTAGTTTTCGTTTCTTCGTGCCCGTTTCTGTGCACGTTAAAAAAGCACTTGTAAATATTTTTGTAAATATGGAACTACTGTAATTTGTAAATAGGACTGTGTTTGTACATAGGTGGCTTGTGAGGTACTTAAGTTGTAAATGTGTTGTAAATATGTATATATATGTATGTAAATATCTGTACATATAGTTCTATTACTGTAATGAACATAATTTTCTGTTTGATTTAGTTGTTTGTAAATAGTTTACATTTATGTTTCTGCCCGATCCGGTTTGAGTTTTTGTTTTTGCTTGCATGTGCCGTTTCGACAACACGTAAAAAGCACAGGGCAAATACAGGTGCACATTGCCCAAGGGTGCCCCGCAGGCAGTTGCGGTAAAGGGTAACCTCATTATCCCCACGCTTAAACAAGCTCCACAACCGGAAAACAAAAGTCTCTGTTACCACCAACAAACAGAACCACCAACACCCGCCGCCGACATTGACCACCGCCCCAACCCCACACCAATCCAGAACACCACAAACCTTTTCTTTTTACGTAAATAGAAACAGGCACGGGGAAACAAAGAACTCAAACATAACAACTATTTACAGAATCCTTTACATTGCGCCAGGAAACAAAATTTCACAGACACATTCGAAACAAAAATACCGGGCGTAACTTGGAACAAATGTTCATGTGGCCAACCCCCAATTTACAATGATGTGCTCTTCACATGCATACAGCCGGACCAAACCCAATGTGGAACAAACGCAAACCTAAAGGCACACTGCTACGGGTGGGTTTCAGTACAGAAAGGTAGAAAGCCTGTTGAAATTGCAGAGGGGTGTCCAGCTGGTGAGACGTCAAATTCTTTTGCGGGGTTATCAGTGGAGGATACTGTTCAGGAGGTTGTAGAGGAATCAAAGGAAGGGGTCTCTGGTATTTCTGGTGGTCTTTGGGAGGGTGAAAAGGCGAAGGGTAAGGTTCTGTTTGTTGGGGAATCCATAACTCGGTATACTGATAGGGAATTTTGTAAGAGGGACCTATGGACTAGGGTAAGGATTTGTCTCCCTGGTGCGAGAATTGAGGACATCTCTGCCAGAGTTAGCAAAATTGTTGGGGACGAGGAAGTTGTAGCCGTGCAGGTGGGCACTAATAATCTCAGTCGGGACAATCAAATTTTACTTAGGACAAAGTATAAGGAACTGATTTGTAGGCTAAAGTCGACACGTACGAAAGTGGTTGTTTGTGGTATTCTCCCTCGGTTTGATAGGAAGGTCTCTTGGGGTAAAATTTTGGGATTTAATAAGTGGTTGAAAAACGAGTGTGCTCTTGAGGGTTTTCTCTTTGTTGATACCTGGGCTGGTTTTGTAAATAGGAGGGATCTTTTTGCTAAAGATGGGTTGCACATGTCGAGCATAGGGGCTAACGAGTTGGGTAGGCGGGTTTCTCGGGCTGTTGATTCTCAGGTGTCAAACTAGAGTCAGGGGTGAGGTCAGCGAGGAATGAGGGGGTTTCTGAGTTCTATTATGCTCGGAATGATTGTGTTAGTAGCAAGGGGAAGCACGTATCTAGGGCTGTTTGTGGAATAAAGGTCATGTTTGCCAATGTTCGCAGCCTTTTCAATAAGTTCAGTGAGTTCCTTGCTCATATTTCCATAGACAATCCAGACATTGTTGGGGTTACTGAAACTTGGCTCCATAGTGAGATCAGCAACTCTGAAATTCAGGTTCCTGGGTACAAAATTTTCAGGCAAGATAGGGCTGATACTGTCTGCGGTAGAGGCGGAGGGGTCTTACTGTATGTTAAGGATAGCATAAATTGTGTTGATGTCACCAACAAGTTTTCTTCTGGATTTTCTAACTGCTTGTGGTGTGAACTTAGTTTTGTCAATGAGTCTGGCACTCCTTTAGTTGGTGGTATTATTTATCGTTCACCAAATTCTTGTACTGATAATAATCAGTTTGTTCGAAAGTTTTAGGAAAGTCTCTTCGAAAAGGGCAGTTGTGTTTGGGGATTTCAATTTTCCTGATATTGACTGGCATTCATGTACTAGTGGGTCACATCGGAGGGATTTTCTTGAGGCAGTGTCTGATGGTTTCTTTACCCAGCATGTTCTGTTTCCCACTCGTGAGGATAATTGTCTGGATTTAGTGCTTAGTACTGATGAAAACATGGTTAGAAATGTAGCTAGTGGTGGTAAGATAGGATCTAGTGACCATGACCTCATTAGCTTTGAGTTACTTTGTTTCACCAAACTTCAAGGTAGTGACAAAATTTTTAGATTTCAGCAAGGCTAACTTTACTCATGCTAAAGAGCTTCTTACCATAGATTGGGTTGCACGTTTGTCTCACTTAGGCCCTGCTGAAGCATGGAGGGTTTTTCGTAATATAGTTACTGACACTACAAAGTTGTGTATCCCACTCAAGAAAGCTGTGGTTAGAAATAGGCCAATTTGGATTTCTAGAGAGGTTCTTAGAGCAGCCAGGAAGAAACGTAAATGTTGGCGTCGATATAGGGTCAGTAAGAATTCTGATGACTTTGCAGTCTACAAGAATCAGGAACTCTTAGTTAACAATTTGGTTATTGACACTAAAGCTAAGTTTGAAAAGCAGTTGGCCAGAGGGTTAAGGTAAATCCAAAATCTTTTCATGCCTATGTTAGGTCTTTTTTTTTTTTTTTTTTAACACAACACGCCCGAAGGCTACAACACGCCGAAGGCAACTTCACGCCCGAAGGCAACAACACGCCCGAAGGCAACAACACGCCCGAAGGCAACAACACGTAAAAAGCACAGGGCAAATACAGGTGCACCTTGCCCAAGGGTGCCCCGGAGGCAGTTGTGGTAAAGGGTGCTTTTTAAGTGCATCGAAACGGCACATACAAACAAAAATAAACTCAAACCGGATCGGGCAGAAACAAAAACGCAAACTATTTACACACTACTAAATCAAACAGAAAATTATGTTCATTACAGTAATAGCACAATATATACAGATATTTACATACTTTTTGCAACAACTTAAATACCTCACAGACCAACCTCCCCCCAGCCACCCCAAACCAGTATTTCCAACCCCTTGTAAGGGCACAGATATGTATACATGTACATATTTACAACATATTTACAACTGAAGTACCTCAGAAGCCACATATGTACAAACACAGCACTATTTACACATTACAGTCAATTCATATTTACAAAATCAATATTTACAAGTTGACTACCACCCGGTCCGCCCTCACTGAAACAAGTGGACCCCATCGCCTACCGAACGCCGACCTTGGCAAACGAACGAAGTCGGACTCAACCCTCAGCCTAACCTCCGCCCTCACCGACGCCAGTACGACATCCTCCGGCCTCCCCACCCAACGAAATACAATATTACATCGGTCTCCATAAGGCAGCTTTATGGAGGCCGAAACAAAGGTAAGTATGCTCTGAACACTTGCATTGCATGGCGGAGGTGAGAGACCATACAAAGCATAGTCCTGGCTGACCGCCCAGGTGTTGCAAAACGTTAGGCGATCAGGACTTGAAACCACTCCCAGAATAGGGCCACATAGTCACACTGCCAAAACACATGTGGCACACTCTCCCACTTTGTGCATCTTATACGGGGGCAAACGCCATCTCCAAGACGCCACCGAAGGCGCTTGAGATTAGTTACGATGGCGTCATGTGCGATTCGCCACAACAGGTCTCGCCTGCGGTAATCTAATGATCTGCTGTGGACTACGCGCCACACATCCGGCCCTGAGGCAGTTGCTGGATTGGATCTGGCCAACCAATTTATCAAAAACAGCCCGGTATAGGTCCCTTGCACTTGACTGCGAAACGTCCCCCACTGTTGACATGATACGGAGCGTGTCCCTCATTTGACTGTATGCCCCCGTTGGTCTCCAGCTGTGGGGCTCACCGTTACTAAACAGGGAGGGAAAGAACCGACGGAATGATAATCCCCCCCAGTAACGGACAAAGTAGGCAAAAGGCATTCCGCTATCCACAGCACTGTAAACACACTTGGTCAGGAGAAAACGGAGCTTGGAAGGAAAATGCACAAGGCCCAACCCTCCGCGCCTAAGATCCTGGTATACCACCCCTCTTCTAACCAGCTCCGTCTTCCCTGACCATAAAAAACTAAACACAGCCCTCTCGAGTCGCACCAGGACACCCTCTGGAGCAGCCAGAACAGTGCCTGGATACCACAAGAGGGGGTAAATGAAACGATTGATAACTGTTACCTTCCCCAACAGACTTATGTGGCGATCGCCGAAGTCCTTCAACCTAGCCTCCACCAGGTTCACTTTCTCATTCCAGGTAAGTAATTCGGGTGAACCATAGCCAAACCATATGCCATTGATCTTTATGGCGCCGTCTACCCATGATGCCGTGAAGGGCAGTTTTGTCGACCGCCACTTACCTAGACGGAGTCCTTTGGTCTTAGTGGGGTTCAGTCTGGCACCTGTGGCTCTTTGAAACTTAGACAACGTGCCAGTAAGGGCCCTGAAGGAAGCCAGGTCGGAGACTACGCAAGTGACATCGTCAGCATACTGAAGGCACTTAACTTCAGCACCACCGGGTATGCGAAAAGGTCGAAACAAAGGCTCAACTTGGAAGGCTCTTGCAAGGGATTCACTAAACAACACATAAAGTAGAGGTGATAGGGGGCACCCCTGTCGTACCCCACGTTGGACTCTGAAGGGGTCCGAGGGTAGGCCATTAACGATAACCCGACTGTATACGCTATTATACAGTAAGGAGATCCATTTAACAAAAACTGGATTCAAGCTAAATTTCTTCAAAATTTTAAAGAGGAATCCGTGATCAACCATGTCGAAGGCCTTCTCCTGATCGAGGGAGACTAGGGCACATGGAAGATCACGGTCCATCACGTATTCTACTAAGTCCCACACCAACCAGAGGTTCTGCTGAATACCGTGTCCCCGCACCGCACATGTCTGAAAGGACCCTACAAGATCCGGCATAACTGTTCCTAGCCTGTTACAAAGGGCTTTCGCCAGAATCTTGTAGTCTACATTTAACAGGGTGATTGGCCGTTTATTTTTCGGTTCTAGGGGGTCTCCTGACTTGGGCAACAAAGTTATCACGCCTGTGCGCTGCGAGAGGCTCAATGAGCCAGCAAGGAAGGCAGAGAAGAATACATCGCGGAGATCATGTCCAACGGTACCCCAGAAGCGTTTATAGAATTCCACCGGAATACCGTCGGACCCAGGCGCCTTTCCGCCTTTCATCTTCGCCACTGCCTTCCAGAGCTCGTCAACAGTCAACAGGGAACCAAGTTCATCGTTCTGATCTTTAGAGGGGGTCTTGTCAATATTATCTAATAGGGACTTTTGAAGGCCTTCATCGACATCTGCCTGGGTATATAGCTGCTCGTAGAAGCTCTTGAATACCTCCACGATGTCGAGAGGGTCCTTACGTACCACACCGTGGACGTCACGGACTCCTTTTATACGGCGATCGATGGCATACTTTGTGACGTCCCGGTACAACTTGATGGTTGGTTTCTCCGCCTCCACGCAATGCACGCGAGCACGAACGCGGGCCCCGTGTAGTTTTTCATCAAGATACTGCTGGATTGCGTGAAGTGCGGAGGAGTCCCCATTCCTCTCCCTAGAGCAAAGCGAGAGGAACTCCTCCCTTCTTCGACGAGCTCTTGCTACACAGTATTCAACTGTAAACTGTTTGATGCGAGACTTTACGTCGTCCCACCACTCTAAACCCGTTGAAAAGGCCGGCCTCAATGTTCGCCACCCTTCGTACCTGGCCTTAAACTGTTTGCTATATTCAGCCTCCGTTAGAATATCTGTGTTCATTTTCCAGAACCCCCTCCCTGCTGGCCATGACTCTGGGGGTTGGAAGGAGACAGTAACTGCATCATGGTCCGAAATTGGACATGCAACAACTTCACAGTCACTCGGTGACAGAGCAGGCGGAGAGTACACCCGGTCCAACCTTGAGGCGTCCGTGCCATCAGGGCGGTGCCAAGTGAACACGGACAAGCCGGGATGTTGCACTCTCCAAACGTCAACCATGTCGTGATTCTTTGTAAACATGTCCAATTCCGCCATGCCGACACCACAGCTCCAAGATGTGCACGTAGACATTCTGTCGAACTGTGTGTCGGGAACGCAGTTAAAGTCTCCAGCTAGGATACAAGGGGCACAGCCAGGAACGAAGGATGGAAGGGTAGTAAAAAAATCCCTTCTGTCTGTAGGCTGATTGGGTGCGTAAACATTACATAGCATGAAGTTCCCACAGGGATGTTTTATGGTGATGCATATCACCCGGCCCTCATGATCATGATCAACTTTTCCGACCAGGGAAGTCCATCTGGGTGAAACTAAAATAACAGATCCACAAGAAGACGAGGAACCAAAGGAAGCGTGCAAGCCCCCACCCCATTCATAGGACCAGGTGTAGACGTCGTCCTCGTTAACAATGTGAGTCTCCTGGAGGAAAACGAAGTCCACACCTAATGATTTGCAAAACTGGAATATTCTTGACCGTTTCCGACTGTCCCTCATGCCATTAACGTTTAGGGTCATGAGGGACAGAGGACCAGTCATGATTGCATGTGTAATGTGTAACTACAAAACCGTCTCTGACCTGGCATTTTATTTATGTTTGGTGCTGGTGGCATAATAGGATGGACTCCCTGATCTGACACCTCGCCTGAGGCCGACCTTTTAACTGAGATTCTGATTGAACCCCCTCACACAAATCAAACCAGTCCTCCCCGGATGGTGGGACCTTTGGTGGAGGCTCTGAGGCAGGTCCTCCAACATCTGACATGACAGTGTCAGACTCTGAGTCTGATGAAAGATTAAGGTCTTTCTCCACTGTTGAAATTCCGGCCTCCCCAGGATCTGATGGGGAGGGTGCCTCAGGTGCTGATGGGGAAGGTAGAGAAGGGCCTACCTCTGGGTTCCCAGAGACCACCTCACATTCCTTGGAAGCTAGGAAGTCTTGTTCCACCTGATGTGCCACCTCATCAGGTGAAGGGGACCTGGGTTCCTCCATCATTGGTTCTGGGCCTGAATGCGAGGGTTCACCTGCCGGCTCCACATCTGCACTAGCACGTGCAGAGTATGACGTGGGGCAGGCACCAGAGACATGTCCCTCCTCCCCACACAGGTTACACCGCACCTCGTTGGGACAGGTTGCCTTGTCATGCCCCAACTGCAGGCACCGGCCGCATCGCTTGTTGGGACATGACTTGGCCTCGTGCCCCTCCTCTCTACATTGAAAACAAGTGCGGGGCTGGCCAAAATACCTGATGTGGGCCTTTGAACCCCCTATGAAAAGGACGGAGGGAATGTCCCTTTCCAGCTCCATACGGAACTGTCTCTTCCCGTTGAGAATACCGGCCAATTCACCTTCATTGTACTTGACCCAACGCCAGTCAGAGACAGTTCCGTACTGCCCTAGAACCCTCGCCACCAGGCCCTGATCTACCTCAAAATTGAGGTACAACACTGTCACCACCACAGAGCGATCATATGGGGTGACAGTGAGACCCTCCACTCCCTTAAGGGAGGAAACCCCCTTGATTCGGGCAGCATCAGTCCGGAACTTCAGGTCATATGTATTCCGGGGTGCAAGGGCCTGCAACATCTGTATGTCCTTAACTTCTACCTTATTGTTCTTCAACACAGAGAAAACTTGCTGGGGTGTAACATTCCCCCTCGACTCAAACTGTAACTTAACGATGCTGCTATCCCGACCTCCGGGCATAGCAGCAAGTGAGAGTGGCACTAGGCCACGCGAACCCAAGGAAAAACCTCAAAACTATAATAAACACTGTTCAAGAAAAAAATAAAGAAACCCAATCCAAATCACACAGAAAAACCAGGCGTGGTCGGAGAAACCCAACAAGACCAAGCCCTCGCCAACACAAGACAACACGCCTAAGAAATAACGTTGTACCGTTTGGTCGTGTCCGCCTTTAAGCACGTAAAGTTATATAGTATATAGCCAAGGCGAGAGCGAAACGAAAACACGTCTGCACTCGCCGAAGAACTGAACTGAACTCTATGTTAGGTCTAAGCAGAAGGTTAAGGAGGGTGTTGGGCCTCTCCAAGGTAATGAAGGCGCACTAGTTAGTGATCGTGAGGATATGGCTAATTTATTAAATGATTATTTCGTTTCAGTTTTTACCAAGGAATCATCTATTTTGGGGACTTGTAGGGGTTCTGATAATTCTTCTTTAGTAATTGATGTTGTCTTCTCTGAAGAGTTGGTTTGTAATAAGTTGAAGAGTTTAAAGGCTAGTAAGGCCCCCGGGCCTGATGGGATCCATCCTGCCATTCTCCATGAATGCTCCGAGATTTTGTCAGTTCCTCTTTGCATTATTTTTCAGAAGTTTCTGGATTCAAACGTTGTACCTGCTGACTGGCGGATTGCTAATGTTACTCCAATTTTCAAAAAGGGGGATCGGAGCTTGCCTTGCAATTATAGGCCGGTCAGTTTAACCAGTTTTGTGTGCAAAGTTATGGAATCTGTAATCAAGGATTGCTTGCTTAAATATCTTTTAGATAATGGGTTACTCAATCTGTCACAGCATGGTTTCTTACCTAGTAGATCTTGTGTTACTAATTTACTAAGCTTTCTTGAGGATGTGTCTTTATCTCTTGATTCTGGTCACAGTGTTGATATCATTTACCTTGATTTTCAAAAAGCTTTTGATAAAGTTCCATTAGGTAGACTTATGGTTAAACATAGCCAAAACTCTTGTATGGAGGGAGCCAACTCCCCCAGGGCTTGATCGCTGACCTGGAGGTGTAAGGGGAGGTGTGTCCACCTTGAGGGATTTTTGAAAATTTCCCTTCAGATGCACTCTGATTCAACACTTAGCAACTTTTGAAGATTTTTTTTTTGTTCAATTACCTTTTTTTTCAGAATTCGATTGTGAGGGGCGTGGTCGTTGCCTCTCACTGTGACTACGTCAATGTGACCATATAAAGTGTTGCACAATATATGCACACACACACACATCCTTGTGAGTGCAAAAATAATGAATACAATCAAATACCTTTACAATGTAAATATATATATATATTATATATTTACACATAAATATAAATATGTGTATAAACACATCAGATTCATTCATTCCTGGTCCTCTCACAATTTCACCCGGAATTCCTGGACACGAACTGGTCATTAATGGCATGAGTACATCCATTTACTTAGCTTATGTAATTCCAAACCACCTCTTGGGCAACTTTTGAAACATCAAACAATTACAAGGTATTATGTCAAAAAAACTCCTTGCAATATCACAGTAATTTCGAATTCAAGATACGACAAAGATACCAAAGAGACGCGGTTCAAGCGTAAATTTGTAAAGACAAAAAAACTAATTCAACGATAGAAGCTACCGGAGATTTTCGTACATGAAAATGATGGTTACCCGCATTATAATTACATGAGCGTGGGCGACAATAATTTCCCTTCTTTGACTTTGATAATGGCAATGTAGACACAGCGGAGTCTTAACAGATGTCTTGAAGACATAGTGGGAGTGGTTTCAAGTCCTGGCTGACCGTCTCACGTTTTGTAACACCTGGGCGGTCAGGCAGGACTATGCTTTGTATGGTCTATTGCCCCCACCAGGCAATACAAGTGTTCGGGGGATACTTACGTTTGTTCCGGCCTCCATTAAGCTAGCTATATGGAGAGTCCGATGTGATATTGTTTTCAGGGGAGGGGGGAGGCCTGCAGACGTCGTCCTGGCGTCGGTGAGGACGGAGATTAAACTGAGGGTTGAGGCCGACTTGTTCGTCTGCCAAGGTCGACGTTCGGCAGGCGCTGGGGGCCAATCGGTTCGGTGCGGGCGGGGCGGGTGATACTTAACCTGTAGTTTTGCGTGAATAAATTTGTAAATTGTCCTATGTAATTAACCTTTTTATATAGTCCTTTGTACATAGTAACACAAGTTTTTGTTTGTAGTTGCATGTAAATAGTTGCTGTTGCGTTTTTTCCCGGTCCGGTTTGGGTTCTCGCCCTTTGTTTCTCTGTGCCCGTTTCTATGTATTTAAAAGCACCAAAAGATGTCTTGAAGACATAGTCCACGTGCACGTTATTGAGGCGATAACAGGAATGAAGAGGTCATACAAATATGTAGAGAGACCCCTGGACACCGCAAGGGTTATCCCAGTTGAAGTTCAAGTGCAGCTGGGTAGGACGTTAAACTGCATCCGGTTGTGGAGCTTGTTAAAGCGTGGGGATAATGAGGTTACCCTTTGCCACAACTGCCTCCGGGACACCCTTGGGCAAGGTGCGCCTGTATTTTTGGCCCAGTTTTGTTCAGTTTGGAGTCCCGGGGAGAGTGGACGTTCCCGAACCTTCGGCGGGCTCGTTCGATCTCTTCGGGACTGGTTTTGTTTTTTGTGTAAATAGTGTAAATACTGTAAATATAGCAAGTTGACTGCGCCCCGGACCCCTCGTGGCAGGTGGACCCAGCCCCGGGACCCCTCGTGGCCCCTTGGGGCAGTTTGTGATGATTGCTTGGTCTGGTGTTTTGGTTTTTTGATTGTTGGGTGGTGGTGGTTTGGTCTGGTGTTGTCTTTCGTTGGCGGTATGTAGTAATATTGGTTTAGGATGGCCGGGGGGAGGTTGGTTTGCGGGTTATTTCGGTTGTCAGTGTGTGTGTGGTTCTATTGTTGTAATGAACATAATTTTCTGCTTGATTTGGTGGTGTGTGGATAGTTTTGCCTTTATGTTCCTGTCCGATCCGGTTTGAGTTTTTGTTTTTTGTTTGTATGTGCCGTTTCGATGCACTTAAAAAGCACACAAGTGCAGCTCAGATCAATATGCTGAGCTTGCGTGGGAGGCATGTAATATTTCATATGTTCAAGACATGATAAGAAAGCAATTGATATGGTCCTATAAGCGCTGACAAGGACGATAACTACGACAATAATATTATACGTGATGGCGTTTGCCCCCGTATAAGATGCACAAAGTGGGAGAGTGTGCCACATGTGTTTTGGCAGTGTGACTATGTGGCCCTATTCTGGGAATGGTTTCAAGTCCTGACTGATAGCCTAACGTTTTGCAACACCTGGGAGGTCAGCCAGGACTATGCTTTGTATGGTCTCTCACCTCCGCCATGCAATGCAAGTGTTCAGGGCATACTTACCTTTGTTTCGGCCTCCATAAAGCTGGCCTTATGGAGAGACCGATGTAATATTGTATTTAGGGGGGTGGGGAGGCCTGCTGATGTCGTACTGGCGTCGGTGAGGGCGGAGGTTTGGCTGCGGGTTGAGTCCGACTTCGTTTGCCAAGGTCGGCGTTCGGTAGGCGATGGGGTCCACTCCTTTCAGTGAGGGCGGACCGGGTGGTAGTCAACTTGTAAATATTGATTTTGTAAATATGAATCGACTGTAATGTGTAAATAGTACTGTGTTTGTACATATGTGGCTTCTGAGGTACTTCAGTTGTAAATATGTTGTAAATATGTATATGTATACATATCTGTGCCCATACAAGGGATTGGAAATATTGGTTTGGGGTGGCTGGAAGGTTGGTCTGTAAGGTATTTAAGTTGTTGTAAATAGTATGTAAATATCTATGTTTATGTACAGTTTATCTGTGCCGTTACAAGGGGTTGTAATATTGGTTTGGGGTGGCTGGAAGGAGGTTGGTCTGTAAAGTACTTAAGTTGTTGCAAATAGTATGTAAATATCTGTATATATAGTTCTATTACTGTAATGAACATAATTTTCTGTTTGATTTAGTAGTGTGTAAATAGTTTGCGTTTTTGTTTCTGCCCGATCCGGTTTGAGTTTATTTTTTGTTTGTATGTGCCGTTTCGATGCACTTAAAATCACACGACAATAATATTATACGTATGTATAGTGATAGCACGAGTGCTCGTATTTCTTCTTCCATAAGGACGGAAAGCGTGTGTCATAACTTTGTTTTGTGGTGGTTAGGCTGGAGTGTTGTTTTTCGGTTGGCTGCAGTGGCAGTACTAAATCAGTACTAAATCTGGGTTGTAAAATTGATAAATATACAACCTGATACTTACGTAAGTACTGATTTAAATTGAATGTAGATTAAGCGTACGTCGTTTTTATTTACTTAATGTGCTCGTATGTATTATATAGATGACATGAATTGTAGTTGCACTTCTCCCTAAGATTCTGCATCGTAAGGAGAAGTCTTAGGATGCAAAATGTCCTCGTGATGTAGGGTCTAACACCTTGTTGTCAATTTTTACATTCTTTAACAATCGTCCGGGGAGGAGGTGTGAGTTTTCTTGGAGCACTTTAATAATATCGCGTGCAGTTTGACGAGAATATTTGTCGTGGCTGCGTCCCCTACCATCATGAGCAATTTTGGCATGAGTCATCTCATGAACAATAGTCTCGTAAAGGGCGATTTCTCGTATGTTTTCGACCATAAATATAGATTAAGTTAAACCCCTTTTCCCCACGAGTACGTTGAGTCACCCCACTAATTCTAATATCCAAGTCTTCCGGCAACTTCTCGAGAATAGCGAGTTTTTCTTCGGCCGGTGGGTTAGTTAGATGGGACTTTACGACACACCAACACGAATGTGTTATACAGTGTCACTAAGGTAAAGAAAGGTACAATGTCCGGGTAAAAAAAAGGAGGGTCAAGACTCAATTTTCACACAAATGTACAGGCAAAGCGGGAGTATGTCAAAAACTTTTATACAGTTTACTCTCCTTGAGAAAGCCCAGAATAAGGGAGGGATCTGTCTGCTCAAACAATGTTTTTAGGTCTGGAACAGCGTAGTATTTCTGGCGAACATGGGAGTATTCATAACAGTCAACGAGAATGTGACTGACGGTGACAGCACAATCACAGGGTATACAATATGGTCTCTCATCTCCGTGAAGCAAATAGGCATGGGTGAGGTAAGTGTGACCGATGCGAGCCCTAGTCAGGACTATATCATCTCTCCGTTTACTGGGGCTCCATGGCCCCCGGATCCGACCGTTGGTTTAACTCGGTACAATTTGTTTTCGGGAGATGAATCCCACAGTTCTTGCCACCTTGATTTCACAAAGCCGTTGATCTTAGGGCGGTAATCTGTGTAAGGCAAGTAGATATTGGTGACATCCATCTGTAGAGCTTCTTTAGCAAGTGTATCGACTTTTTCATTTCCTTGAATGCCCACGTGACGGCCGGTGGAGACTATTTCCCAATGCAGTACTGTTTATAAAGGTATACAACTGACGTGCGTCATTCTGCCATTTATGGACACCGTAATGTTCTTTGAATAATCTCAGGCTTTCAGGTCAGGTTTAAGTTCTACTTTGTTTTCCTCGTGCCCGTTTCTACGTACGTAAAAAGCTCATCTCAGGCTTTCTACAGTTTTGACGTTGTCCATTTTCGCCTCACTTTCAAGTACAATTTTACGGTTCCGACGCCCTTGACAGAAATCACAATTAAATTTCCCGTGGTGATTCGACGCACGCACGCGGCGTGGAACCACTCATCGCAAACAGCACAATGTACCATCCTCTTTCCGTCGTCAGGTCGCCGGCACGTACAGTAAATGCCTTCCGAAATTATTCTCATACGACGTCGCTTTCCATTTCGATCTTTCTAACGAATGCCAAAGGGTGGCATTTGTAAGTTTTCCAAATTTGTCATAAAATCGGGCCACAGTGTATCCTCATTATAATGTATGCGCGTTGGGTCCCCGCCAGCACATATAGTTGCTGCAAAGGACAGCGCAAATACGCCACACGAAGACCCATCCGTCTGTTGAGTAACGTTTAACACGTGTATAAACATGTTTTTCGCGAGTTTGTAATAAACACGCGACCGCATTTACAATATCCAGACTGAATGAAAGATTGGTCGGAACTTTGCTGTCATATAATGATACGTTTGGATGTGACATTCCTACATTGCTAAGGACAACCCAGTGCGCATTCTGCACATTAATGATCTCGACGAACTCGCCGGGTTCTGCTGTAAAACCAGTCGATCGTGATAACAAGGTGTCTTGTAACCCTCCCATCATAGGATACATTTCTTTTTATAATTTTTGACCAGCATTAATTAGTAAATCATTTAGCCATCCTCTATCCAAAAGAATTCGTCTTTCATATTCTCTCAGCCCTAAACAATTCTGTCCACTTTTTGGGTGTGTGGTGGATTTGGGTGTGTGGTCTTTGTGGGGCTTTGTTTTAAGTGTGGCCGGGGGGAGGTTGGTCTGTGGGGTATTTGGGTTGTTGTCAGTGTGTGTGTGTGGTTCTATTGTTGTAATGAACATAATTGTCTGTTTGATTTGGTGGTGTGTGGATAGTTTTGCCTTTATGTTCCTGTCCGATCCGGTTTGAGTTTTGTTTTTTGTTTGTATGTGCCGTTTCGATGCACTTAAAAAGCCCCCACTTTTTGCGATACCTTTCATGTAGTGTGCTTTTTAAGTGCATCGAAACGGCACATACAAACAAAAAACAAAACTCAAACCGGATCGGACAGGAACATAAAGGCAAAACTATCCACACACCACCAAATCAAACAGAAAATTATGTTCATGTATTACTTTCATGTATTACTTTCATGTAGTCTATTGTCTTCGCCGTGCTTCTTATTACCAGTGTTATGTTTTTGTTGAGCAGGCGTATTGAACTGTTGCTTCTTAGGACTAGGCAAATCATCAGCATGCTTATCCCTGGTCTCTACGAGGTTATCTGGGTCAAGAGTCTTTTTTTTTTACTTTTAGGACGAGGGCGTGTTTTGGCAGTAGGTATGCCATCGTCTTCCCGATCATTCGTTACGACTCTTCCCAATGAATTAAATGTCAACGGTATACCTAAATCTACGTAAACTCTCTGTAACTGGCGTTTATTCGTTTCTATGCTCCTCAGATCTATAATACTTCTGAATAAAAAGATGTACTTGAATGCAGTCATTTGGTTCAAAAAGTAATTGTTTTTGTTGAATTCACTATGTAACTGATCTTGGACTTGTGTATTAACCCTACCAAATAGTTGAGGTCCAAATTTTACCCTCCTTAATATTTCGAACTCCCCCCTTGGGGTTTTTTCATGAAGCCTATCAAAGAGGCAGTATTGCTCGCTCTAACCAGTTACTGAATGCACTTTACCGGTCTTACCTTCATTTTCTTTCCTTTCGTCTAGCCAGGGCATCGACTTTCCAAATTTGTTTTCCTTGATCAACCTCATTGACCCTGTATTAGGAGCAGCTAGCATACCGTCATTGGGGGAAAACGTCTGTTACCATAAGCTGCAACCATATTGGCCATATCTATAATTACTACGTTGGGGAGGTGTTTCATTGATCTTAGTAGGTCTACAAAGTGGACTTTCAGCTCGTATAAGGAACTTGACAGCGTACACTATGCCATGTGGGCAAATCATCGAACGCCACCCCCGGACGATCCTTGCAGTTTTGAAAATACTTGTTAAACTTGGAATCGTCTTTCACTATATTGTCTCTTATTAATTTAATGTCGAGCTTTGACATTTTCGTCGTCCCTCTTATCCCGAGGTCCCTACCAACCTGTCTCACATATTGTAGATTGTTACTGTATAAAACTTCAATAAGTCTCTCTTGTGTAAATTCGCGTGCTTCACTTTCGAGGAGACCACTCGCCCTATGTATTTTTCTGTGCTCTGAGTTAAGAACGATATTAGTTTCTCGTGTTCTAAATCCAATGTATGGGGACCAATGAGTATAAGACGGTTCGACATGATAGGGATTTGGGTCACCACCTCATACAATGCCTGTCGCCAACACGCTGAATTCTACATCGTCCCAAAATTCCACACAATCGACCATGTCACTCTCTGGAGATTCGTCTGGCAATTCTAAATTCGACGCATTACAGCGAAATGCACCCTTTTTATCAACGTCCAAAATCACTATCTCCAGATGGTAACCACATATGACACAGTTAAACGAATATTGCTGGTGAGAAAGTGCTTTAAAATGTAGGAACTATTAATGATATTTTGAGGTCTAATATTTGTATTCAGTCGTTTGTTGATAAGATCAGTGTGTCGGCCCAGAGCGACTGAATATTCCAAACCCTTTTACGAGGTATCGAGCAACTCGTACGATACCATAAATAAATCATTGTAGTTATGCATACCCCTGTGTATTCTTGATATCTTACGTGAAAGCTACACTTTGGGCAAACCTTACAATAGGTTATTACATTTTCTATCAAACTGCTCGACGTCAACAGTTAAGCTTTGTTTCATATTTAAATGGGGTGATAACGGAATATTACAAACAGGACACAAATTCTCGAATGGGATGATTGCCATGTGTGGGCTTTCAGCGACTTTCATATACGCCGAAGGTATCGGCCATGGGATTGCTCTGTTGCTCTTTATATATTTCCACATTGCCTTTATTGTCCTATCATCTTTCGGTGGATACACAACGTTCACAGTACACGGGTCTTCTGCGTCGAACTGCAAATTCGGTATGTCACTTGTTTCTTTCATAAACCACAAGCAGATTGCCTTGTGCACACACGACCTATTTTGCTTGCAACAGCCGAAATCCATGGTGGCTTCATGGCTATCAAATGTAATGACACATCTCAAGAGACGAGCGTAGTAATCTCTCTTTTCATTTAATACAGAGAAATGTTGGTATCTATTTCCCTCTACACTTGGATATTTAACAATCAGGGAATACTCATTGCATTGCATCCGCCTGAGTACGAAGGCGTTTTACATTTGTAATCGTGTTTGGAGATAAAAAGTTTAGTGCGTTCGCCTTTAGCCAACTGTTCTAGCGATGTGTCTGACAGGGGGACAATGGGGGGGGGGACTGTTTACACATGAATGTACTCTTGATTTCAAATTGCTGTTGTGCGCATCCTTAATGCTTGTCATGCATTGCCGCCACTCACAAAAAACATATGGGCTACTATCGTGTAATTTCATTTGTACATGAACCGGGTAATCAACACCCTTGCTTGTTTTCCGAACGAGGAAACTTGAATTTATTTGGTCAACGCAAATCCTGGTAGTCTCTATTGTTGAAGTTTGGATATCTGTCATGTGTCTATTCAAGTTTGTTTTTAACATTTGTTTGCCACGTTGGGGGCATTTGGCCTTGGTATATACTTTTCGCGTCCTGTTTATACCTGAACAATGAGAATTCTTTGCTATATTGTCGCATTCATCAACATTACAATATCTTCATCATTACCAGTATCTCATTCTACATGCTGAGTACTCACATCACTGTTATCTTTCTTACCGTCATCACTGAAATGCTCATCGCCAGCGCTCCCATCACTTATATGTCCCTTATCGGGCACTTTTTCTTCTCCAGTCGATCTTTCTGCATCATCACATTTTCTATTCCCTAGCCGGTCCCATCATTTCCGCTGCAAACTGACAGACAGCCAGACAGAGATAGACAAAAAGACAGTAAGGCAGACATACAGTACAAACAGGCATGAGATAGATTAACCGATGTTCATTGACTGCATGACCTACTGTGGGCTGAGCTTATCAGAAACCCTGAGATGAGTTTAAATTTGGACATAATTTGAATGAATGTTAGTCAAGGATTGCAAAGTACTTGGTAGATGTGTTCTTTTCAGAAAAATTCACTGCGGGCTAATTGCCAAGCAAGGAAGATCCTGGTGACCACAAAAGTATTTCCAACTGTCAACACTGCCACTTTTATGAAGCAACATATTACCTTCCATGGCTGGTGATGATATACGTAGAGTAATGATATACATAGAGTAAGCTGAAAGTTGACACCCAACAGTTTTAATTTGTAATTTTGACTTATTGTTTCCATGTTTCATGCTTCCCCCTAAGTACAAATTGACTAAAAAGTAAAACAAAAAAGTTATTTCACATTGCAAAACCAAAAATTGGTTTTACATTATGTATAACATGGAATATATTACTGATATAACTGAACGGTATCAATAGAAATTTTCCACCTAAATTGACAACTGAACTGCAGCATAAATTCCATACAGCAATGCCACAGCTGCTGTTGGCATGGTGATCCATTTTCAGCCAAGCCGACTCAAATTGAAAAGTAAAGTGGTAGCATCACAATCCCTGGCTTCCTCTCCTCACCCTTCCCCCCAACTTGAAGATAAGCATGCAACTGACATTCACTTAAGTAAATCCACCTAAATATAAATGCAAAAAATGTTGGATGTCACATTATCAGTTATTCTGGCTCAGTTAAAATTCCAGACGTGTTGAGCAAAAGAAAAAATATGTTTGAAACAATGAAGTACAATATGAAATCAAGCAATTCTTTTTCAACATCGGGAGACTGCATATAAAGTATACTGTATTCTATAAGAGGAATTTCCCCTTCCATTCCTTCTTGGATTTCTTCATCAGAATGGCTTTCATCAGACTAGCTCCTTGATGAAGATTCTGATGTATCATCTGCAATAACATTACTTGCGACTTCTAAGGCATTTGGTCTATAAAGGTTTTCTTCGGCTGTTTTATTTTCACAGATTTTACAGAGACAAAATATAGAGCAAAGTCTTCCTTCCTTTTTGCACTTGCACCAGTTTTGTTTGCAACCTTTACCACACTTCCCTTAACATTCTTTGATTTGAATGTACCTTCTTTATGTTTTCTTCTGTATCCCATACCACACTGATAAAGTCATCTTTAAGAGACCACCCAAACAACCTGTTATCTAGGACATTAACATCACTGTGCATTGCCTGATCTCATAACTGGGCAACCCAGCAACCCCTCTGCCAGTGAAGTTTCAATGCAGGTAATGGAAGCCATTCTGATTCATCAGAAATCCGGTGAAAGTGACTCTACCTAATTCTCTCACGAAATACAACATGGTGCTCATAAGGTCCTTAGAAGAATCATAAACAATATCAAACAGCTCAGAAGAACTTTCTTCCTGAAAAGCACTGCAGTGTTTTGGTCCAATGAGACGATAAATTGAAAGAAGTCCATTTTGCCAGTTAGAGGGACCATACCCATCAAGGTTTCCATATTTCTCCTCACTAGTTTTAAACTGACAGTCTCTTTAAAAGACTTTCATGAAAGCCCTTTAAGAGTGAGATTTGAGGAAGATGTGAAATCACATCCACTTGCTATGTACAAACTTGTTATAAATGATGGTAGTTTTGAAATATTTGAGTGGCCAACCTTCTGGAGCTGAAGGTCTGTTAGAAGAGATTGGTGCAAAGAATTCATATGCAAGAACAAATCATCCCCTTTGGAAGCTCTTAACTGTAAAAAAATTCTTTTCTTGGTAACTGTGAAATTAGGGGCAATCCAACATGAAAAGTATCTGTCAGGGGAATAAATTACGATTTTCGTACAGGTTGTGACCTTTGCATGACGCCATACACGAGAGTCCCCTTCCTTATGATTAGACATGTACTCTGCCACTTCAGTAATGTTTCGGGGGTTGGCAGTGGCAACGAAAGCATTATCACATTGTCTTCCATCAAAGCCACCAGAAATAAAAAGGAGGTGTAAGTTTGGAGTGGACACATTAGTCATATGCAGTCTCAAAAGCTCAGAAGAAAGGAAATTAACAAGAAGCCGCTTTTGGCTACTAACTGAAAGAAACTTTCGCCAGTTAGATGGGCAAATAGTTTCAGCATCGACTGCAGCATAGGACACCTCCTCATAACCTGGGTTTGTTTCGCCATTTCCTCTCTATGTCCTTAGGACTGTGTCCATGTCTTTGTGGGTGGTCAAAAATGATATGTATTTCAGCTGCTTTGAGCTGCTGTACAGATTTTTTAATCTAACGTCGGTAAAAAAAGTGCATACTCCCCAAACGTATAATGAACCTGTAACGGGGGGCAATTTACCAAAAACATGCCTTGAATGATGTAACACATTTTGTCACTGCCCTCTTTGGAGATGAAAGTATGAAAAGAATCGGCATACGTCTCTTGAAATTCTTTTACTGATATAGCTTTGATCCCTGTAAGGGAAGCTCTTCCACAGAGCAAATTGCACGAGGAACACAGACAAACTGCAAAAGTGAATCAACTGGCTTATTGGGAGACTTGGAAAATGAAACCTGTCTTCTGAGCGATGCTACTTGCATTTTCTGGTCTTTCAGCTCGTGCCTTTGCTTAAAAAATGTTTTCTTCTTCATGCTAAAGGTTTTCATATTCCTTCGGGATCTTTTAGAGGGCATTTGTCCTGAAGCAGTAAGCACAACACAGGTAATGAAATCATTTAAAACAGATTCACCAACATCATAAAATGATTTTAAGTCGTTTGAAATGGGTAGCGTTGCAACTTCTCAAGTAAAAATGTGGGTAATTAAGTCTGGTTGAGTTGTTTGGTTGAAAAGATAAAAAAGATGCTACTTAAGTAGAGTTTCACATTGTCTTCATTCAGTTTGAATAATGAGTGAGGTTGGCTGTCTTCATAAATTACGGGGGAGGGGGGGGGGGGCTAGCACTTATGACCTTAGTTTTTCATTAGTCTTGATCTAACTGAAATATAATGGACAAGCCGGGAGGGACTACCCATACCATAAGTGGTCATACTCATTGTGACCTCTTTGTTAATGAGCATCTCATGGGCTTCATCTAGAGCCACACTGCAACCATTTTTATCTGAGATGTTTACTGCAAAAGCCCCAGCAGCAAGTTTCTCAAGTACTTGAGGTGGATACTGCTTAAGGCCAGCCATGTGAATTGGCACAAGCTTAAGGTATGTAGGTCTGTCCATAGCATGAAATATGGGCGTTACTTTGCGTACGGCAGCACAACGCAAGTCGAACTGGCGAATTCTCATCGACAAAAAGAAACTTACGTAATGAAGCATGTCCCTGTACATGAAATCATTCCAAAACTGTGACGTCGCATCGGCTTGCACCATAACACTTAAAATGACTTAAAGCTTTCAAACACAGCTAGGCTGTCATGAAGCGTACCATTTAAGTGGCCAAACACTGATGAGCCTTCAGTTTGAATTTTCTGTGTAATACTAGTATAAACTGTGGTAAATGGGGAATCATGACCACTTCGTCTTGAAGATACTGATCTGATTTCTGTAAAGAGCTTCATATGCCTGCATAAAAAAACGTGAGTCTTTCTAAAAACGTGGCTGATGCTACTTTTTAAGTACGTAGAAACAGGCACTGACAAACTAAAGGATAATCCCAAACCCAAAGAAAAACCCTGACGGATCACGAACACAATGTCAAACAGACTACACACACCATGCAACAAGGAACAAAAGAGTCTTTGTTACTACTGAGATTTAGTACTGCCACTGCAGCCAACCCAAAACACCACTCCAGCCCAACCACCAAAAACAACCCCAAAACAAAGTCCCACAAAGACCACACACCCAAATCCACCACCACGCCCGAAGGCAACACCACGCCCGAAGGCAACACCACGCCCGAAGGCAACACCACGCCCGAAGGCAACACCACGCCCGAAGGCAACACCACGCCCGAAGGCAACACCACGCCCGAAGGCAACACCACGCCCGAAGGCAACACCACGCCCGAAGGCAACACCACGCCCGAAAGCAACACCACGCCCGAAGGCAACACCACGCCCGAAGGCAACACCACGCCCGAAGGCAACACCACGCCCGAAGGCAACACCACGCCCGAAGGCAACACCACGCCCGAAGGCAACACCACGCCCGAAGGCAACACCACGCCCGAAGGTAACAGCACTTAAAAGCACCGGGGCAAATACAGGTGCACCTTGCCCAAGGGTGCCCCGGAGGCAGTTGTGGCAAAGGGTAACCTCATTACTCCCACGTTTAAACAAACTCCACAACCGGATGCAGTTTAAAGTCCTACCCAGGCTGATGCTACTGATGTGTGTAGCTCCTTTATGTAAAACACTAAGTAATTGTCTTAGTCCTGCATCAACATAAATTTTCAACATGGGGGCCTAAAGGTTTTTAAGTAAATACCACTCACCGAGATAAGGTAGCAGCCAGTCCAGGTCCTCACCATACACTTGTTTTGCATCGAGGAAATGCTCGTAAGTCTTAGTATCTCCAGCTACAATGAGATCATTAATGGCCTTCCCAACCTCATGTTTTTCATGTAATATATCCAATACATGACAAATAGTTTCCGCATTATCAGCAGGTTGTGCTAGAATTGTAGTAAAATTAACTGTGGAAGGATCAGTTAGAGGTGGGAAGAAATTTGAAACTGCTGACGTTAGGTCAGGGGGACAAAAATCCATGCCTTCTTGATAATAAACAAACTTTGTAAACATATATATGAAAAATTTCCTCTCCATCTGACAAAGAGCTGGTATCTCAGCATCATTAAGAGAAAACGACTCAAGTGTTTGGATATTTGGTTGCCTAGAATGTACCACAGCCGCCGGGGGATGATCAGGGAGGATAGATGAACACTGGTGATATTCATTTAAGTTTGTTTCACCAATGTTTCGTGCGATCCATGGTACAACAGTCTGGGAGCTATACGCAGCTGTATCTTTATTACTATTAGAGAGAGGCTCAACTGCCTGGACCGAAGTACCATGGAAACCTTTATCAACATTTCCAGCAGACACTGCAGAAAAACTTGAAACTTCTATCAATACTGTCAACAGATGCAGCAGGGAAATTATTTCACAAAAGAGGTTTTCTAGACATTACCTCTATTGCAACTGTTGTCTAGAAGCGCTGGAATGTGGACCTGCTAACGGTAATACCAAGTGCTATCAAAAGCTGGAAACAAGAAGGAAAACCTACCAATTACATCAGAAATAGCAAGGGGGAGGGGGGGAGTGGAAGTACTGTTCGTTAAATGTGCGCAGTAATGAACTACAAATAAAACGGCGCCTAATAGTTTGCTTATGGTGAACAGAATCTGACCGATGCAGCTTAAAGCTTAATCATACAATATTTTTCCCACTGAAGCTGACCATGCGCTTTGAGCTCAAGGCTCTCAGATTTTGACAAAGTGCTGCATAGCGCATAACACAAAGTTCCACAGGAAGGGAGATAGATTACTTATTTCTTGTGAAAGAGAGATTTTCTAATGTTACATCTTCTTTTGCATGGCATTTGGAGGAATCTTCAACTGCCGCACGGAGGGTATCAGAGAAGTTCCCAGTAGACTGGCTTAACTGAAGAATCTTTTCGAATTGAAGCAGTGAGACTGAAGATTCTCTTCTGTAAGTCACTTTTATCGCGTAAATGCTTAAATTGAAGTATATGAAGGTAAGAAAATATATCACTTCCGCTGCGTCTAATGAGGGCCCCTGGCCTTGTTTGGCCACTCTTGTGAGCAGACTATGCAGTCCCCAATGGTTGTTTTAATTACTGATAGCAGCTGAGGTGGGTTTTTCTTTTTAGGTTGTATTACACCAGATGCTAAAGGGGAAGAAACAAGTGATTCATAAGAGCATGAATAAACATCAAACTTCCTCAAGTAGAGCTACTTCGTCAGATAAAAGACGGCTTTTCAAAAACTGAAATACTTTGGTTAAGGCGAATGAATCAATGTCCCCTTCTGGATCTTCAGATATAAAATTATCAGTGAGAGAAGTTAAATGTTGTTTTGGTTCTCTGAAAGTATTCCTGTACTGTTCACCTTTACCATTTCGTGTTAAAGCCTGATAGCAAACATTGCCCAGTTTATTTTCAGGACTAGTCCACCTTTTTTTGAATTTTTTCTTGTGCAAATACTGAATACAGAGAAGGGTCTTTGCATGTTTTAACTGTCTAACATCGAGATGAACAGAGTGAACATGGCACAATGGACGTTCTATTGGTCAACATACAGTAGTGAGGGTGACAGAGGAACATTCCACATGTACTGCTACATAAGTCAAGAGAAGTAGCTGCTTGATGGCTGAAGACCTCTTGCAGTGTTTTACATTTAAAACTCTTTGAAGTCTGGTGAACTATTATAAAGACGTAGGCTAGACCAGTACATTTATTTATAAGCCAACAACCTTCAAAATGACTCGTTTCCTAAGCTTACCTGACCCATGAAGGCTAGGTAAGCCTACACTAGGTATCCTGGGTAGGACGTTAAACTGCATCCAGTTGTGGAGTTTGTTTAAACGTGGGAGTAATGAGGTTACCCTTTACCACAACTGCCTCCGGGGCACCCTTGGGCAAGGTGCACCTGTATTTGCCCCGGTGCTTTTTAAGTGCTGTTGCCTTTGGGCGTGGTGTTGCCTTCGGGCGTGGTGTTGCCTTCGGGCGTGGTGTTGCCTTCGGGCGTGGTGTTGCCTTCGGGCGTGGTGTTGCCTTCGGGCGTGGTGTTGCCTTCGGGCGTGGTCTTGCCTTCGGGCGTGGTGTTGCCTTCGGGCGTGGTGTTGCCTTCGGGCGTGGTGTTGCCTTCGGGCGTGGTGTTGCCTTCGGGCGTGGTGTTGCCTTCGGGCGTGGTGTTGCCGTCGGGCGTGGTGTTGTCTTTGGGTGTGTGGTGGTTTTGGGTGTGTGTTCTTTGTTTTTGGTGTGGCCGGGGGGTTGGTCTGTGGGGTGTTTGGGTTGTCAGTGTGTGGGTGGTTCTATTGTTGTAATGAACATAATTTTGTTTGATTTGGTGGTGTGTGGATAGTTTTGCCATTATGTTCCTGTCCGATCCGGTTTGAGTTTTGTTTTTTGTTTGTATGTGCCGTTTCGATGCACTTAAAAAGCCCCCCCCCCCTACACTAGCTATCATGTATAGACTACTGTGCACCCTCGCCTGAGACCTAGGTCTAGGCTAGTCTAGACAGCTGCAGCAGGCGTGTCTTTGAAATTGAGTAAAAAGTATGACGTACGGAACAATAAAGTTATAAAACTCAATACAAAATTCATGCCCTTTTTATCGCTACAAATTTATCGCCTTAGTCAGTTTAGCCAACTGCAGGGCTACCGGTATAGTAAGTGGTTCCAAGTTCGAACGGGTTATAATTTCGAATACCCCATACAAATGCTCATATATTCACCAGTTAAAGCAAAGTGATGGCTAATTTGTAGAAATATGTAGCAATTAATGTTTACTGATGAAGAGAACTCATATTTGAGCAAATTCAACAATATTTAACCATTAATAGGCCTAAGCCTTTTTGTTTTAAAGTTTGAGGCACTTCAGTTCTTACTGTACGTGTCCGAAATTCGATCCCGCCACCATAACAACATTCACTTTAACTGAAGGCATACACTTACTAGTTTCTACCCTTTTATGTTTTATTTATGCCTCCTCTAACTAGTATTGTAGGCCAGTGCAGTTTAATATAGCCTAAGGCCTACCCCTATGCCCAGCCCTAGGCCTACCCTGATTACTGAAAGTAAACCTTGCCTTGCTAAACTAACAAAGCTAGCACTATTGAGAAAATGCCTTGTTTTACCCATAAATACTAATACCGGTAGCACTAGCGTTAATAATAACGTTAGTAGCAGGGTGAAAGCAATAAAACATTGGCCTAATCTTCGTTTGCGGGCAGAGTTACTAGTGCAGTGTGTACAGAATATGCCGCGGCCTAAGACTAATAAGAGTGACTTGACGCGATTGCTTAGGCCCACATTACTTCACACACATAACGCGTTTAGGCCTATATCGCATTCAAGGTGTATGGGATTCTGTACAGTAATTCGGCGAAGAACCCCTAAAAGGTAACGATAAATTTTAAGTCCTTTCTGATGGGTGACCCACCACGAAATCTTACATGAACAAAGAAAATGATCTCTTCTACGTGAAGCTATATAACGAGTTACATATTTCGCCGTAATATACAATCCTGAAACCTCCAAAACTACCTTATACTTACCGAGCTTGTTGAGAAGGCTTGTCATAGTCCTGCATGGTTTTCCACGAAATCTGAATAATTCATGAAGTTAGAATAGCTCTTTCATCCTTCGACTGACGAGCAACTTAATTTAGAAACGTCTCTACCTAGTTTAAGTGGTAGATTCGTTGAATATTTATGAAAAACCGCCGGAGAAGTACCCTTGGTATTCGCCAGCCCTCGCTGTCCTATTTTCGCGCGGTTCTGCGAGGAACTACTTCGGGTCACGAAACGAATTCTAAAAATATCGCGTTAACGGCTGTGCAGGGAGGTCAGACTTCCAACTGTTTACAGGAAATTTTGACATGACTCCCACATTTGCTTTTGTGTAAATATTTTAGTAGAATTTTGCTCAACCTTTTTTTTTTTTTTTGTCTTTTTCCTTTTAGGTAATTTTAACGCACCGTTACCCTTTTTTATGTAGCTGACACTATATAACACATTTGTGTTGGTGTGTCGTTAAACCCCCATCTAACTGCATACTGTTTTTTGTGCATATTTATTAAAGTAACAGTAACATGACTCACCATTCATGCTGTTATTCGCCACAGTCACATCCATCTTGAAATGCTTAAAAGCTGTAAAACTAATGGAAGTGTTTTATTTGAAACATACTGTACAGAAAAAGCATGTTGATCTTAACCCTGTTTAAATCCAACATTGGTTTATTTTATTCAAACTGCAGTGAATGCTGTGTATTTAGCAACGTTCTGGAAGTCAGAGGTGACCCCAAAATTGTTGGGCAACCAAACGTCATATTAAAAGTACGTGGTTTCTTGACAGAAAACCAAAAAGTGGCAGAAATGTGGTAATTTCATTGTAACATTTTTTTTTAACAAAACACCCTTGTTAGGATTTGCCCCCAGCTTTAAAAAAAAGTGCTGTATTTTCCTCAATCTGTACCAGTGAGGAGTAATCAGATCACTTTCAAGCTTGCTCAATACGTAAAGAGTGTGTAAGATGTTATGAATTTGTACTCACTGCACCAAAACATTTTGTATGGTGTTAAATTCGCACTGTATGGTGAAACTCCTTTCTGGGGAATCTCTTGATTGTGGTGTGTATTACCATATGGCTTTATTTGGTGTTACTGTAGGTTGATGCAGTGTAAGAACATCAAAAAGCAAATACCTTCAAAAGTTGAAATTAATCTAAATTTTGTCTCATTTGAGTTCTTAAGCACCAGAAAGCACCCACTGAAATACTTTCACAATTAAAGCCAGCTTTGGGCCATGATTGTGAGGGCTTTGGACGAGGCATACAGTATTTAAGTGTACCATATTTCATATGGGGCATTTTAAATCCATGGATGATTCTTATAGGAAATACTGGACTAACACTTTTGACAGAACCTTATTCCATTTTCGAAGATATATGCAGATTTTGTTTAGGTATTGAATTAAAAGATATTACCAGAGCTAACAATTTTTAACTTGACCTCTTGAGAGTGAAGGAAATCATTTTTGGTTCCTTGCGTTAGCAAAAGGAACCTATGTAGTCAACTTGGCGTGTGTGTTTGTGAGTGTTTGTGTGTCTGTGACACTTGCTTCGGTACGCTGTAACTCAACAAGGGAAAGTTGGACTAAACTGAAACTTGGTATATGGATCTGTCATAGTGAGGTGTGCCCTATCTTTTTGGTGGAGGTCAAAGGTCATGTGGGGTCACCAGGGGTCAAAGACCGAAAATCTTGTTTGCACGATATCTCAAGGTAGGAAGCTGGGATAAATTTCATACTTGGTATGTGGATGCATTATGGTGAGAAGATGAATGCTGTTGCTTTTGGTGGAGGTCAAAGGTCATCTGGGGTCACCGGCAGTCAAACACTGAAAACTTGTTAACACAATATCTCAAGGTAGGAAGCTTGGATAGATTTCATACTTAGTATTTAGATGAGTTATGGTGGGAATATGAATGCTATTATTTTTGGAGGCCAAAGGTCATCTGGCGTCACCAACGGGCAAACACTGAAACCATTGTTAACACGATATCTCAAGGAAGGAAGCTTGGATAGGTTTCATACATGGTCTTTGGAAGGTCATCTGGGGTCACCGACAGGTCATCTGGGGTCACTGGCAAACTTCACATTAACTAACATTTTGTTTGTATGCTCATGGCTCAGTGCCATTACATTCAGCAAGGAACCATAGTGCCCATTGGGCTCTTGTTTATACTTCTTTTCATGTCTAGATTAATTTTGGATTGTGCCGTGTTTGGAGGATTTGTATTTTCGTAGGTAACAGTCATTTTAAATTTTTGACCATGTGCCTTGTTGCAACACTTTTGCTTCCTATCCCCCCCCCCCCCCCCCCGATCTTGCATTTTCAATTTCTTCCTTTCAGCTCTCATCTTCTTGCAAAGTATGTGTAGACAAACACCAAGGAATCTTGAAAGCAGTTAAGCCTTTATATTGTGGAAATTGGAAAGTTGACGTCTGGGATTCGATAACAGTGGCAAGCTGTGATTTAGTGTCTGACATGGCAACCTGATCTGCACTGTGGTTTCTGAAAATCTCTGCCGAAAGGAGGTATTGAAAAGCACCTTCAGTGGGATGAGCCAGACATCTTTCCTTGTATTCCTTCAGGTTTGTTAGTCTTGCAGAGAGCTCAGATAATGGGTCTGTACCTTTCACTGTTGCGAGGCATCTATAACAGTGTTTGTCATTATTAACAATACGTGTGATGCAGTAACCTGCAAGGTAGTAGAGGCTGTTCAGCTCTTCTTCTGTAAGGTCTTCCATGGGGACGTTGTGGTTAAAATTGACCTCAGGGACTTGTTCTTGAGTACTTGGAGCTGGTCATCAGCAAACTCAGCAAGGAATTTATTGTCGTCCTCCTGGTAGTTTCCTGCATGGGTGGCCTTCAAAAACAGAGATTGTGATTATCTTCAGTTCATATTTGAACTCAACCGGGGAGGGTACGAGGTTGTTGTGTCGGCCTATGCTGAATAAATTTTCTAGGCAATCTTAGGTGAATCTGGAGGTGAGTAGGAATTTTTGGTCTTTGGCAAGAAGTTCTTCTTGGATGTCCAGCCATGACAGGATGACGACTTGATCTAAAAAGCATGCTGTGTCAAAACGTGAGCGTTACGACCCTCGCATTCTACCAAGTAACGCAGAGCAGATGCAACTGAATTAAAAAAAATCATCTTAAAATAGCATCCAGTTTAATCTTAATAAGTTGTAATTAGGCCTAGGCTATGTGATTTATTATTTGGCCACACCAGATAATCCACCAATCCTGCAACATGAGTAATTGTTAAAATAAGATAAAAAGTCTAGGGGAAAAGGAGGTTTTAAGCCATATATAAGATGTCTGTAAATAGTCCAGCACCCAAAGAAAATAGACCAGGTCTTGGCCTTTCCATTTTTTTGTACAATCATGTGGAAAATAAATAGCCTTGAATGAAATGATTAATTTTTGTAAACCCTTTTGACTTGAAGCAGTGGACCAGATTAGGGTTCAACACCTAGCATCCTAGGCCTAAGCTAGACCCGATTCAGACTTGGACTGATTACCTAGGCTACACCTAGCCTAGGGTCTAACCATTTAGCATAATTAGGGGGCCTAGTCATTGACAGACAAGCACAAATTTGTTAAAAGCTGAACTTGAGTAAAAATCAAGCCTAATATTAAATTTGTTAGATGGGACTTAACGACACATCAACACTAGTGTGCTATGCAGTGTCATCTAGATAAAAACGGTAAAACTAAAAAGTAAAAACGTTGGGGAAATCCTAAAATGTCTAGACAAAAGCAAATGCGGGAGTCATGTTATAGCCTAATATTAAAGTTAGGGGGAATGCTTCTCCTAGCCTAGCATCTTTGAACATTGCCTTGAACTCTCCTAATGAGTTGACCCAAGTTAAATTATTTTCTGCATGACATGGGCTAACGCTAGGCCAAGTCAAGGCATACCAGGCTAATGTTAGCTTACCTCAAAGTTTAGCTTGGGACTTATTTATTCAAAACTTGGTACTTTTTCCTAAGGGAAGGCTCATGGACCTAACTTAGGCTGAAGTTTAGTTGCTGGGCCCTCAGCGTAGGCTGGAAATACATACTGTTACAATCTAAACCTAGGCTAGAAACTGATAATAGGTCATAGCCAGTAATAAGTTAAGCTAGGCCTAAGCCTAACGTTAGACAACTGTTATGCCTCATGTCAAGGGCTGCACTCATCGACCAAGTTTGCTTAGGGTTCTTTAACTTTCATATCAACTGCATATTTCAATATAATACTGTTTCATATTGTTCTATAATTCAGGAATCTTTAGACCTTGGTGGACAGCAGACCCATCTACTGTAGATTTGTACGCGGACACCATGTTGTATCGGTCTTTTTTGACCTAGAGAAGGCATACGATACCACTTGGAAATATGGCATTCTGAAATACTTGTATTGTGCGGGTCTTAGGGGCAGAATGCCACTTTTTATCCAAAATTTCCTGAAAGATCGTGTGTTTCGAGTGCGTGTAGGGAGCGTATTATCAGAGTTACATAATCAGGAGATGGGTGTTCCTCAGGGCAGCATCTTGTTAGTTACTGTTTATCATGAAAATAAATTGCATCGCTAATGTGGTGAACACTGGGATTGAGAAGTCTTTGTCTGTGGATGATTTCTCTATTACCTGTTCCTCAAGGAACATGAGGTCTATAGAGAGACTAATGCAGAACTGCCTCAATAAGATCCAACAATGGGCTGACAAAAACGGATTCAGTTTTTCTCGAAGAAAGACTGTTTGTATGCACTTTTGCAACCGGAGAGGTGCTCATTGCGACCCAGAGCTAAATTTGAATGGTGCTCACATCCCAGTCGTTCCTCAGACCAAGTTCCTAGGCCTAATACTCGACAGTAAGCTGCACTTCAAAGCCCATATCGACCAAAGGCGGAAGTGCCAAGGTGCGCTGAACCTGTTGAAGGTCGTCTCAAAGATGGACTGGGGTGCTGATCGCCCCGTTTTGCTTCGACTTTACAGATCCTTAGTGAGGTCCAAACTTGATTATGGTTGTGCTGTTTACAGCTCTGCACGCGAGTCACACCTCAGGAAACTCCTCCCCATACATAACTAAGGTCTTAGGATCTGTTTGGGAGCGTTCCGTACCTCCCCAATGCAGAGTCTTTACATCGAAGCGAATGGACCACCCCTCCATATAAGATGGAAGAAGTTATCACTTCAGTTTGCCCTCAAACTGAGGAGCCATAGACACAACCCGGTCTTTGAGACGGCCTTCAACCATAAGTTTAGTGTAATCTACATGAGGAAACCTTCAGCTATCCCGCCATTTGCTATTCGCGTTAGGGAAGCTCTATCACAGGTGTGCAACAACCCTGACTCTGTGGCACAGCTTACTTTCCCCGTCGCTCCTCCCTGGAAGTTCGACGAACCAGCTGTTGACCTTAGTTTAAGAAAATATCTGAAGAACTCAACAAATGAACTTGTGTTCCATGCCAGCTTTAATGAGCTGAGACATAAATATCATCAGTATCATGCAATCTATACTGACGGCTTCAAAGCCACTAACAGGGTTGCGGCCGCGGCGTCGGGCCGTGATGCATCCTTGCAAGTCAGACTACCAGATGATGCACCAATATTTAATGCCGAACTCCAGGCACTAAAGATGGCATTTGATCTGATTGAAAGCTCAGACAGTCACTAGTTCATTGTGTTCACAGACTCACTATCAAGCCTTTTAGCACTAAAAGGCCATGAGCTAAAGCACCCTTCAGTAACAGCTCTCCATGAAGCTTACTCCAATTTGGTTCGGCTACAAAAATCAGTTGTACTAGCATGGGTCCCTAGCCACGTGGGCATTCAAGGAAATGAAAGGGTGGATGCACTTGCTAAAGAAGCCCTACAGATGGACGTCACCACTATCTACTAGCCTCACATTGACTACAGGCCTAAGATCAATGTCTTTGTAAAATCAAAATGGCAAGAACTGTGGGATTCCTCCCCCGAAAACAAGCTGTACCAAGTTAAACCGAGGACTGGAACTGGGGGACATAGAGCCCCCAGCAAACGGAGAGATGATATAGTCCTGACTAGGGCTTTCATCGGCCACACTTACCTTACCCATGCCTATTTACTTCACGGGGACGAGAGGCCATATTGTATACCCTGTGATTGTGCTGTCACCGTCAGTCACATTCTGGTTGACTGTCACGAATACTCCCATGTTCGTCAGAAGTATTACACTGTGCCAGACCTGAAAACTTTATTGAGCGAACAGATTCTTCCGTTATTCTGGGCTTTCTCAAGGACAGTAGACTGTACAGAATTTTTGACATGACTCCGGCCTTTGCTTGGATTTTTTAGTGAAACCTGAAAAGTTTTTCTAGTGGAATTTGACTTTTGACCCCCCCCCCTTTTTATTTTTGGACCCAACATTGCCCCCTTTTTCTTTCTAGGTGACACTATATAACACCTGCGTGTTGGTGTGTCGTAAAACCCCATCTAACTAACCGTGCAGAAAGTTGCTGTCTCTAAACTTTTGTGGGAACTGTGCCCGTCTGTGCATGAAAATCAGCATATTTGTTTCTTGTGAGTTGAATGGGCTTTATTGGTTATAAAAACAATACATAGTGTTCTCCACCGAGGTTCTAGGGGGCGGCACACCCCGAGCAAATATTGCCGCCCCTGAAATAGTTACCGCTCCCTGAAATGAGTGGCTGCCCCTTGAAAAATCCATCAAATCCAAAAATGGCTTCATTTAGAGTCTCAGTTATCAAATGTTTCTGGAGACGGGGGGGGGGGGGCTCTTTTAAAAATCTGTGGAGAACACCGCATAGGTTGGTACATTGAATACCAAGCAGAGTCTCATGTGTCTAAGAACAAACTTGGAGAAGAAGAAAAGGGAAGAAGGAACTCTTCTGAACGAACAAAAGTTACCTGGCATATTATCCTTAAATGGATTTATACGACCATCGTCATCCAAAATTTTCTTTACGGTTAAAGTCAACTCCCTCCTAGTTTGACCGTAGCCCACTCTGTTCATTTCAAATATCCACTGAACAAGCCTTTCCTCATCTCCGTGGGTAAGGAAAGGGCTTGGTCCTTGTGTTGTCAGGATTGGGGTTCTTCCTTTCAACTTATCCAAAAGTGTAGTTTTTGCCTGTCTGGCACTGTAATGCCCTTGCCGGACCTTTTCTACTGCTTTCACAATGCTCTCTTGGGAATAGTCACGAAAGTTTTTTTCCCTTTTTTACTCCTTAGCATTTTTATGATGACTGTAGAAGAATAACAAATTTTTATTGAAAAAGTCGCTCAGCGACTATCGTGAGTTTCTCATTTTTATAAGCCCCCCCCCCCCCACACTCAACAAAATGGAAATTTTCCTGATGATGGACAGTCATTTTCCAATACCCCAACCCCACCCTCCAGGCCCAACCCCTTACCCATACTGTGCAAGAATAAGGTTATAGTTAGGCCTACTCCTAGGAAACTTCGGGAGCCTAGGGTGGAGAACGAAAATAGTCTGGGGTCCAAACATACTAAAATGCATGAATTCAACAGTAATTTTTGATTCCTTGCCACAGGCAGAACGAATCTATGCGATGGTGATGTCGTGTGTGTGTGTATGTGTGTGAGTGTGTGACGCTTTGCTTGTAAACACGATATCTCAAGAAGGGTAACTGTGACTGAGCTCATACTTGGTGTGTGGGTTGGTCATATTGAGTAGATGATCCCTATTCTTTTTGATGGAGGTCAAAGGTCATTTGGAGTCACAGGAGGTCAAAAGGTCAAAACCTTGTAAGCGCGATATCTCAAGATGGGTAACTCCGAGGGATCTCATACTTGGTAGGTAGGTTGCCCATATTGAATAGATGATCCCTATTCTTTTTGGTGGAGGTCAAAGGTCATTTGGGGTTACAAGAGGTCAAATAGTAAATACCCTGGAAATTGCTTGTAAACACTGTATCTCCAGAAGGATAATTGTGAGGAATCTCATACTTACCATGTCCATTTCCCATATTAAGTAGATGATCCCTGTTGTTTTTGGTGGAGGTCAAAGGTCATTTGGGGTCACCAGTGGTCAAAAGGTCAAAACATTGTAAACACTATATCTCAAAGAGGGTAACTGTGAGGGATCTCATACGTAGCATGTGGATTGCCCATATTAAGTAGATGATACCTATTCTTTTTGATGGAGGTCAAAGGTCATTTGGGGTCACAGGAGGTCAAAAGGTCAAAACCTTGTAAACACGATATCTGAAGGTGGGTAACTCCGAGGGATCTCATACTTGGAAGGTAGGTCGCCCATATTGAGTAGATGATCCCTATTGTTTTTGGTGGAGGTCAAAGGTCATTTGGGGTCATCAGAGGTCAAAACATCAAAACCCTGTAAACACGATATTTCCAGAAGGATAACTGTGAGGAATCTCATAATTAGCATGTGGATTGTCCATATTGAGTAGATGATCCCTATTGTTTTTGGTGGCGGTCAAAGGTTATTTGGGGTTACTATTAGTCAAAAGGTCAGAACCTTGTAAACACGATATCTCAAGATGGGTAACTTCGACGGATCTCATATTTAGCAGGTAGGTTGCCCATATTGAGTAGGTGATCTGTATTGTTTTTGGTGGAGGTCAAAGGTCATTTGGGGTCACCAGTGGTCAAAAGGTCAGAACCTTGTAAACACTATATGTCAAGAAGGGTAACTGTGAGGGATCTCATACTTAGCATGTGGATTGCCCATATTGAGTAGATAATCCCTATTATTTTTGGTGGAGGTCAAAGGTCATTTGGGGTCACCAGAGGTCAAAAAGTGAAAACATTGTAAACACTATATGTCAAGAAGGGTAACTGTGAGGGATCTCATACTTAGCATGTGGATTGCCCATATTGAGTAGATAATCCCTATTATTTTTGGTGGAGGTCAAAGGTCATTTGGGGTCACCAGAGGTCAAAAAGTGAAAACATTGTAAACACTATATGTCAAGAAGGGTAACTGTGAGGGATCTCATACTTAGCATGTGGATTGCCCATATTGAGTAGATAATCCCTATTATTTTTGGTGGAGGTCAAAGGTCATTTGGGGTCACCAGAGGTCAAAAAGTGAAAACATTGTAAACACTATATGTCAAGAAGGGTAACTGTGAGGGATCTCATAATTAGCATGTGGATTGCCCATATTGAGTAGATGATCCCTATTATTTTTGGTGGAGGTCAAAGGTCATTTGGGGTCACCAGAGGTCAAAAAGTGAAAACATTGTAAACACTATATCTCAAGAAGGGCAACTGTGAGGGATCTCATACTTAGCATTTAGATTTCCCATATTGAGTAGATGATCCCTATTATTTTTGGTGGAGGTCAAAGGTCATGTGGGGTCACCAGAGGTCAAAAGGTCAAAACATTGTAAACACAATATCCCCAGAAGGGTAAATGTGAGGGATCTCATACTTAGCATGTGGATCGCCCATATTAAGTTGATGATCCCTATTATTTTTGGTGGAGGTCAAAGGTCATGTGGGGTCACCAGAGGTCAAAAGGTCAAAACATCATTAACAAGATATCTCAAGAAGGGTAACTGTGAGGGATCTCATTCTTAGCTTGTGTATTGCCCCTATGGAGTAGATCATCTCTATTATTTTTGGTGCAGGTCAAAGGTCATTTCAGGTCACCAGAAGCCAAAAGGTCAAAACCTTGTAAACACGATATCTCAAGAAGGATAACTGTGAGGGATCTCACACTTGACTTGTGGATTGTTCATATTGAGTAGATGATCCCTACTATTTTTTGTGCAGGTCAAAGGTTATTTAAGGTCACAAAAGGTCAAAAGCTAGTAAACATATTTCAAGGAGGATAACTATGAGGGATCACATACTTGGCCTGCGGATTGTTAATATTTAGCATGTAGGTCATTTTGGGTCACAAGATTTCAAAAGTGTTTGACTGTATTAAATTGATATCTCAAGTAGGATAACTGTGAGGGATCTCATGCTTGTCATGTGGGTGATTCATGTTTGTTACAATATATCCATATGGCAAGGAATCACTAAGCCTTTTGGCTTTCTGGTTTCATCTTCTAGGAGGGGATGATAAATTCCAGTGAAACCAGTTTTTCCCATCCCCCCACCCATTGTGACTCCACTGGTATGCCATGAAAGCTTCACAGCTCTTATAATCTTGAGCAAACGTTCATAACCGTATGCAACGTTTTACACCTTTCTGTACAAGTACATTGCACCTTTTTCTTTTCTAGATGACACTATATAACACAATCGTGTTGGTGTGTCGTAAAATCCCATCTAATTCTGTACATGGTTCACTTCACCCTGCCCCCCCCCACCCTTTTCCATTCCAGTATCTCAAACATCTAAAGAATAAAAGTGATGTAACCATAGGTTATTTACTTTGATCGTAGCAGCATATCCCACCCTGGATATTTTGTTTTGAAACAATTGCAACTCACGGTCGAGCGTGTTTACTGAAAAGTTTTTAAACATCCTGAACTTGACCGCCTTCAATTTACATGGTCGAGTACTGCTGCTAACTTCAATCATTTGTGACCTACATTTGTTTAGATATCTTAGTGGAATTACCTTTCCAATACCCTTTTTTATCTAGCTGACACTATATAACACATTCGTGTTGGTGTTTCTTTAAACCCCATCTAACTTGTGACCTACAATTCGACCTCCCCTTACTGCGCGTGTGTAGCATCACTTGTCATTCAGTGTTACTACAGTCAACATCGTTTATGACTTGCTCTCGAATCTATTACATTTTCCACCCTTAAAATGATTCATCCTGTACTTTAATCAGATTTAAGGTAAGCATGCTGACTTACAGGTCAGTTTAAGAAATTCATTATTTAGTGTAATGGTACTCATCAAGAGAATTAAAGAGATGAATAGATGAATGGTGGGGCCTATTTATCCGGCTGCCGGATGCCAAGCTCAGACCGTGTAATTTATCCGGCCGCAAATATCAGCCAATCAGAGCGGTGAACTCAACATGGGTGAACACATAGCACAGGATAATGGGAACTGCTATATGGTTAGCAGTTCGAGTATGTACATGCATATGCGTGCGCGTGCAGCTTAGTACAGTAGAGTATGTATGTGTACGCGGAGGCCGAACGAATAGTACGTACGAACGTGATTTGTCCGGCTGGAGCACTAAGACGATTTAATTCTAGATGAGCGCCCCTAAGTACAGTCTATTTATAAGCCGTGTGGCCATTGATAATTCTGATGCTGGATTACTGAGAAAAAGAGACAGTAATGTCTAGGCTGTATCACTGATGGCTCAAGATTGTACCCCTAGCGTATATTCTAACCCTTACCCAAAATTAGAAAATGGACAAACGAAGTGGCATAAAAAAAATTTACCAGCCCGGTAAAGCCCTCCATTTCTTGCAAAGAAATGTTTTCTTTTTGGAATTTTGCTACAATCATGCAAAAAGATTATAATAGCAAAGCCAAATATTTATTCTCAGATGACATTAAAAATGCGTCTTAAACACCCAAATGATGTAAAATGTAGATTGTATCAACCCCCTCCCCATCCAAACATACTAACATGAGCGTCACAGGCGGCATAATGCCAGACAAAGATCCAAGGGGGCAAGGGTGGAACTAACCGGACGCCAGGCGCCGTTTGTCGCTCATTTCTGCTAACTGACCTCGTCCGTAAACCCTCTGTGAAGAATGTAGCCAGGCGCCGCTATATTGTCGCTATATCGTCGAAAGCAGCGCCTGTAATCTGGTGCTGTTATCCGTCTAGGCTAATGTAAAACGCAAGGTAAATACTACAGGCGTACTGTCTTCTGGTTAACATTTAAAGTAGCCCATGGTCTCATGAAAAAACAGCGAACCAGGGTCGGGCACTTTGGGACTTACAGAAGCCAACCCCTGGGTCAGCCAACCTTTATTTCACACTCCACAGAGTAGGAGGCAGGGAAATACATTTCAATGGGGGCGAAAAAATTTTCAAGTGGAATTTTTACACTACCGTATATTGAGTCATTGCTTGAGAAACTGATGATTCATCGTGAGATTGAGCAAATGCGCGTCTCTCATGCTAATGGCAGACCAACTGCACGGTCAAGTGGTTACAGAATCCGATTTGCAGCTGGATGGTGAGGGGCTCAAATCCTAGCCGGGTCATACCGAAAACTTCAAAATTGAACCTATTGCTAATGTGCTAATTGTTTGGTGCGCTCAGCATAACCAATGGAGTATAAAGGAAAACAAGCCAGTGAGCCACAACTGGAAAAAAGGCCGTGGCCGGCTCGACTTAAAGCAATAGGCTAGAAACTGGGCAGTAAAATAACTCCCATTGCTACTGCACTCCCATTGCTACTGCATTTGAGATCTTCAGTAGAGGGGAAATAAAAAAGGGGGTTGAAAATTTGATTTGTAATACAGCCTAGACCTGGAGAGCTTGGGCTACATTATAATGATAATGGATTTTCATCCAAATTCAATGGCGAACGAGGATTCAATTAAAAGAGGATCAGACAAGGAATTGGAGCGGGAATTAATGCTATCAAAACAGTAAATATTGAAATGCTTCCAATAAAAAACCGTAAAAGTATGCTAGACAGTCAACAAGACAAATTAAACAAGCAGAATGAGTATGATTATACAGAGGAAAAACGACTTTTGTTCCCTTCATATTAAAAAGTTACAGTCGTAAGTACAGATATTGAAAGAAGCTGTAGCTATTACACAAAATATTTCATTCTGTAAAGAAAGAACTTAGATGGGTTTTATATATGAAGATGAAAAAGTTTTTACACTCCACTTAAGTAGGGGCTGTGTGCAGTGTAGCATTTAAACAAACATTACACACTTTTAAGTGCACAGGCGTAGGGATTTTTTTTTTTTTTGTGACGGGGGGGGGGCTGCACCTTGTTTCGGATCGCCGTCCGGGGAGGGGTCTAAGGGGAGGAGATTTCCCTCTTCCTTTTGGGAATCTTTTTGGTATTTGAGGGTCCTCAGATGCATTTTGGTGCAACATTTTGGACAAATGTTAAGGAAAATTATTGCAAATTTTAGATACTTTTATACAGGAGAGACAAATAAGGGGTTTTTGGCCTTGGAGATTGGGGTGGGTTTTGAATAAGGGCCACTAGGCTCCATTTCAGGTGACCATATGGAGCCCATACGGGGAACATCGCCATATCTTGATGGACTCACATGGACAGCCCATATGGATCCCACCATGTAGCTAATCTTTTCCCATGTGGATCCCATGTGGGTATATTGATAGCTCACCCAAGCACATGGGCAGATCATATAACCCTACTATATGCGTAGCCCATATCATGACAGTTGCGGCTATATATAGGGTAGCAATTAGATGGCGCCTGTAATTAAGTTGGCCATACTCTCTGTATATACGGCTCTGCTTTTCATACAAGGATTTTTTTTTTCTAAAATACCTTATGAATGTACGCTGACGTTGTCAGTTTGTGTGAACGAGTATCTGCCAAGTCCTTTAAAAAATGGGCCAAGTTTGGCCTAATAATAAGTTTGACCGCGGTCCTGTGATTTTCAAATTCCCAAAATTCCTCCGTATTTTCCTGTAGCTAGTCGTGAAGATCGAGGAAACAATTCGATTGGCTATGATATAGTATATATCTTATGGCCAATTTTCCCGGGCCCCCAAAATTGCCCCGGGCCCGGGACATTTGTCCCCCCTGCCCCTCTGTCTCCTGTCGGCGGCCCTGCATATGGCATATGTCTGGGGCCCGTGTTGGTATTGCCCCACATGGGCTCCTGAAGTATCCCATATGGGTCATAGGGCATATGGGCTGGCCCGTATGGACCCCTAATGAAGGTTGGGTGCAAACGCATATGGCCCCATATGGGTTCACCTATATGGGAATCATATAGGTTTGCTACCCATCCAGAGATGTGCTCAAACATCAGAGCTTCCGGGGGGCTTGGCCTGGACCCCACCAGGGGCCCTAAGGCGGGCCTCTGGACCCCACCCGCTAAAGCTGGCCTTTCGTGCTCGTTTTTCAGTGTGCTACGCATCACCGGATTTGTCGGCAAAACATAATCTCTGCACCCCCCCCCCCCCCCCCAAGATTACACCCTCGCTAGTACGCCCCTGGAGAAAAGCTTCAGTTACCTAGGCTTGAAACAATGAAATGTTAGAACATCCTTGCCTAGCCTACCTCTGGTTAGGCCGCTTCCCCGTACTCTTCGACTTGGCCTCGCCGAAATGTTTGCACACGAACTTTACATAAGCGTATTTGAACTTAGCATCATACAGCACAGGGTTTTGGGAATTAAGTCTTTTGTTGGCAGTTTCGACTGTTCTACTATCACCGATGATGTAGATGGCGTTATTATCTCTTGAGTATTCTTCCAGCGCCTTTTTTAGGGCTTCAAACGTCTCAAATTCTAGTCCAACATTCATGTTGTGTCACTGTTCTACTACCTTCATGTTGAACTAAGTAGTGTTGCTACAGTAGCTAGGCTAAAGAGCTGCATGCTGGCAACATTAATGCACGCGCCAAAATGTTCGTAATTACGTCACTGCGCTAGGGTTTCGCCGAGGGAAGCGCTGATTGGTTGACATCTGCGGCCGGATAAATTACACGGTCTGAGCTTGGGATCCGGCCACCCGGATAAATAGCCACTACCTAGATGAATTATCGGCGTTTTTCGCAAATCTAGTCTCTGTGATAGATATAGCGTGGTAGGTTAAGCGTATAGCTTGAGTGTAAGTATGAAATATATAGGTGGTTGACAAGTCTTGTGCAAAATTTCTATGAATATTAATTAGCGGTCGAGTTCTGGGGGGTGGTCGAGTTCTGAGCGTCTTACCCTACATCCATTTTTTTTTTAAATTTTTCATTTTGAAATGTAATATGTGATAGGTTAGTTAGATGAGGGTTAAATGACACACCAACACGCATGTGTGATAGGAATAAATTTAGGCCTTGAATCCGTGATTGACTTTTTCATTCGAAATTCGCAAGATTTGTTATTATGACCTCGCCGATCTTCAAAGGGAGTACAAATTAACGCCGGACAGAGGACTGGAAGCCGAAAAGCCGGACAATCCGGCGAAAAGCTGAACGAGTGGCCACCCTAGAAAAGAGCTTCTTTGGGGCCTATGTCAGTTTGAGAATGACTCCTAGCACGCAGGTCACATATTTGCCTTCAATGTGGTATTGAGGCAAATTGCCATTTGAAAAATATGCTTACTGCATCTATTTTATGTGATATTAACTTCAATGCACAAAAGTACCTGGCAGTTTCCTGCAGAGAAGTTCAAGCTGTTCAGGTAAGGTAATTATTGGACATATAGCAAGTTGGCCGATATTACCCACTAAAGGCGCTTTATACAATCAATGCTTGACATAAGATTTCCCCATGGGTACCTGTAAACTCTTGATGTTTTTCAAAGTTTTAAGATTGTTATGTGAGAAGTCGAAAGCAATGTGTCCTTCCTGCTCTCTTCTGAAATGCAAAGTTGGTCTTGTATGAGCCATATTCCTTGCTTCAATTTCAGAACTCTTTAAAGATACTACATCATCCTTTACTCACAAACAGTGGCCAAAGTAAAGATAAAAAAATGAAGGAAAACACAAAATTGAACAACGGCATAGCCAAGACCACATATGACCATACATTTCCCAAATTCTGTAACCTACCTTCAATTAATATTTTTCTTTTTTTTTTTTACGTGTTTCGAAACGGACACGGCGGAACATAAGGCAGATTAAAAAGCGGAACCATCAAGAAAACAAAGTTGAACCTTCAATTAATCTTAATCGATGATTTCTAACTTCTGCCCTCTCTCCTTGCTGCCTCCACCCACTGACCTACCTTTTATTTCTCCTTCAGAAAAAAAACCCCCAAGGGTCAATAAGCGGATGGCCCTTTACCCTGAGCGCTCCAAGAGCACTTCCTGTTTCAAATCTTCTTGCATGTGTTTAAAATTGAGTAAGAGCACAAGACGCACTAGGAAATTTCATAATTGGGAAAAGTTCTTTTCCTTAGCATTGCACCAGTTTATTCAAAACGCATTGCGTCACTTTACCTCCACATTAACCTCTCCTCGATCTCACAAGGTAAAGGGGGAAAAAAATCAAATTTTGGTCACAAAAATTTACTGTATGCCTAATTGTGAATGAATAATTAGAATTTTTACCATTCATGTCTGTAGTGCTGTAACGTAATCTTTAAAATATACCACTGCATGTTCTAAATGAGCTTGGGTTCAGTTGCTTCTCACAAATCGTTTATGAAATAATTGCAACACTCAGCGTGATACTGCAAGTCTCATCAGATATATTTTGCCGTGTTACCTCAAACGGTAGAAGCCTTGTTTTTAAGAACAATCTATTTAAGACAGAAATAATGTTTATCAATACACCCAAATGTGTAAAAAATCATTCCCAATTCTGATGGTGCTGTATCAAGGGAGGGGGGCACAAGCATGGGGAAACCTTATGAATTATAAATTACAATATAACCATGTCCAGTTTACCCACTTAGCCCTTCTGAGTAAATCTGAATCCTTTACAAAGGTCAATTGAATTAAAAATGTGAAAAAACCACAGACCGCTTATGAGATAACCATATCATATACAATCTCCTGCAACATGCCTGGACCATTAGCCTGCGGAGCACACTCTGTAGCAGCCTTCCAGAAGTTGGCGCTCTCTCAGAAATCATAATACACCTGTATATATTCTATACAGTCTGCAAACCTTCGTCCAGTTTTCATTTACGCGAATCCCCAAAATGCGGGATAGATTATGATTCATAAGAAGGTCACATGGTGTTCACGGCACTGACTATTCATGTCTATCAACGGCCTGCGACGATGCACGTTACACGAATACTTCTGAAGATGCGGTGACATCTCAAAAAGGTACGTAATTATCATGTATGGGCTAAAAATCGAGCTAATCCTTGCAGTGGAAAGTCAAGCCTAACGTTAGCAGGGTTCTCCACTGGTCTGTTTTCTGTCCGGGGGCTCTTGTGATCGCCGTCCTGGGAGGTCTAAGGGGAGGGGGACCCCTTTGCCCCTCCCCTTTGGGAAAATTTTGAAAATTTAGGAGGGCTTAGATCGCAAATGGTGCAATCTACTTCCTTGTTCTTAGCCTTCCCTATGTGTTCAAATCTGGGCATTTTGTGGTCATTTCCTTTTTGCAGATTGCCTTTTCTGAATATCTTTGACTTTACTTGCAGATCTGAAGCTCCAGTATCCACTTGGACGTATTCGAGAATGAAGTAGTTCACTTAAATTTAACTGGAATTTCGGGTGAAAATCGGGAAACCTAGGGAACAGTTCAATTGAATGGTTTCGTTTAGTGTATGAGTTTGATGGTAACGGATTCCTACTGTGGAAACATACGGAAGAAATGCAGTAAGTGCATATTGAATGATATAAGAGCTCAGGTAAAAGTGAGCTGGGTTTGCATCTCCGATGTTTTATTATACATTGCTTTTCATGAGTATTTGAAATCAAATATAAAAGGCAGTCTAATGACTAAGTTGTGGTGTTTGTGATTGAGTGTACAGACAACTTCTTTACCGGGCGGGTCAATTTTCTGTGCGGGCGGCAAAGTTTTGTCCGGGTGCTAAAGTAGTGTGGCAGATTTTGTACGGGCGGAGCCCCCGGACAAAACAGCTAGTGGAGAACACTGGTTAGGCGTCAACAGTGGCCTGTATATAGGCCCTCGCAAGGACAAGACGACAACGTTCCTTGCTAAGCTGTATATGTAGACATGTACAGCTAAGCAAGTAACTATACAGTAATAGCGTGCCGCACTGCATAACGTGTATACAAGTGAAAAGAGTTGTCTGCTGTAGCGAAGCAATCGGTCGCTCATGTTGACTCCACCCCTTACCAACGCTGATGACTTGTGCATTAATTATCATGAAGTTATTTTTGTCTCGGAAATGAGATTGGCTGGAAAGTTGGCAGGCTATTGTATCGTCTGTATAGCCTACTGTACATTAGGGGTAAGCAAATATTAAGAATTGTACTTGTAGCTGATAAAACTAAACAATAGCCTGCTCACAGCAGGCTACTGGACCATAGGAAGACCCCCCCCCCCACCCCCTTTTTTTTTCTTGCACCATCATGACAGTATAACTACTTGTCCGGTTTTTTGGCTGTTCTATCAATGAGAATTGTTGTTGGACTATTGAATTGACCATGCAATATTTGAGTTGATACATGAACTAAAGTATTCTGAATTTGAGCGAAGAGTGTACACATCTTTAACGGAAATTTCACTTTTTTATTTTTGATGACAAAAAGTTCTCAGGTTCCAAGGTTTGTAATGAAGTTATTAAAGGGGCTCATTGAGTTGGTTTACGCAATTCATGATTTTTTATCACACCTGTTGAGGTTTACTCACACCTTGTTAGTAAATGGTCAAACTAAGAGATTCTGCACATCTGACGCACAACTGAAATGGTAAACATATGGTAATTATTGATTAAAATCATTTCTTACAAATTCATGACCAAACACTTTTTACAGTTAGGTATTAATCATATGCAACCCCTGTTCAAAGACAACCAATGAGTGAGGCTCATTCCAACTGCATTGACACCCCCTGTGGGCTGGGGGTATATGCCCACGGTATTTCCCACCGGTCGTAAGAGGCGACTAAAGGGAAGGACTTGCATCGTATTTAAACTTTGCTCGACACTATATAACACATCTGTGTTGGTGTGTCATTAAATTTCATCTAACTTGGCCCAACTGCATTGACAGGCTTGCAACTCCTATAACCAACAGCTGCTGTAATTGAAGGTCACAATTGCTTATAAGTGTTTATTCAAGAGAGGCTGGTCTATCATGGGCTTGGACAAGCTTGGTGAACTGCAAGCTCTAAAACCCATCAAAACTACAATTTTTCACATTTTTGGTCACTATAGGAAGTGAAACATGAGCAATGAGGCTAATCAGAAGCATTGTCATGGAATGATTCCATTCAATCTCGTCACAAAATAATCGATAAACTCGAGCCCCTTTAACTTATTTTCTAAATTGTTCGATATTCTAACATCAATATAGCAAATTGTAAGCTAACATACTGTACTGACTTTGCTAAAAAGTTGTTCGTCAGGCCCCCAACCATTCTATTGTCTAAGTGGGATATATTATATTACCAACTCCATCACTAGGCCTTTGTAAGTGATAAGAGCTTTTACTGCATTTGTGAATGGTACATTTGTGTCAATAGTTAACTTTCTTATAGGACTCTTTAGTGAAGTTTGACCCCGCCTTTTTTTAGTTTATTGTACCCCAACATTGCCCGTTTTTCTTTTCCTGATGGCACTATACAACACAGTCGTGTTGGTGTGTCGTAAAATCTCATCTAACAAATTCTTATAGCTCACTGCTTTACATGAATCTTATACCCATAAAGCCAGTAACAGCAGACCATTTCAAGGGATCTAATTTCTCATGAAAAAATAAGCAATTCAGTTGTCCCTAGAGTAAGATAACCTCCATAAAACGTCTGTAAAGTTGATATAAAGCCAGTCTGACTTCACATACACTAACCTCATGGTAATCGAGTCATATATGTGTCTCCTACACCTGGCAACATATGTACAGTAGTAAAGATTCCATTTTGACATGACTCCAACATTTGCTTTCGTCTAGATATTTTTGTAGAATTTTGCCCAATCTTTTTTTCCTTTTTGGTGATTTCACCCCACCATAACCGTTTTTATCTAGCTGACATTATATAACACATTCGTGTTGGTGTGTCGTAAAACCTCATCTAACTAAACCCCATCTAACCCTACTGCAGCTTACATCATATTCTTTCTGTTGTTGGTAAGTCTGCCAGTGTTGGTATGGGTACAGCCCACGAGACCGAAAATGAAATAGGGTTCACGAGACCGAAACTGAAATAGGGTCCGCGAGCCTGAAAATAAAATAAAGTCCGCGAGGCCGAAGTTAAAAATTCGCCAGCGAGACCGTAACGTTTAATACAGGATGGGTGGTGTTGTAAGGGCAACGCACTAGTTTGCAAAAGATAAATACTACAGGGAGCCAGCATTAACTTAAAGCGGAGCGTAGCAGTACGGGGGACTGATACTTCTGTCGGTTTCGCGGACCTTTGCTCATTTTCGGTCACGCGGACCCTTTCTTAATTTTGGTCTCGGGAACCCTTTCTCATTTTCGGTCTCGTGGACCCTTTTTGTTTTTCATTTTCGGTCTCGTGGGATGCCCCCGTTGGTATTACGCATAGTGTTGTGGATGTTGATTGTGCTGATGTCTATAGTAAGGAATATGCTGATAGTGTTGGTAATACTGGTGTTGTGTACGGTGTTGGGGATGCTGTTTTTGGACATAGTTGTGTTCTTGTTCTTGTTGACGACATTCTTCCCAGGGCCAGTCTGAAGATTGTAAATTTTTGTTGTCTGTTGAGTTAGAAGAAAAACAATGCAATAAAATGAAGGATAATCAACACAGTGCACTCCCAGTTCAAGTTATGCAACTTTAATAACGAAATCCTTAACTGCATGGTAGTTTTTGTCACTCAGCGTTCCTATGTCGACAGTATAGTTAACACTCTTTATTTCTGAAGATATGGTTTAAAGGCGTATATTGTCTCGCAAATGGAACGTTTTACCATGCCTCAGCTAGACAATAGTAAAAGGGTTAACCAAAATTGGACACTGCATTAGTTAGAGGATCACGCACGATCGGGGTTAATACAAAGCCAGATAGTTGGCCATATTTTTGCAAAAGCTCAACTGGCCAAGTTAACTGCAGTATGATATCCATGTTTGTGTATGTTTCCATACATACCAAATTTGCAGACGTTTCATTAACTTGTGAATGGATTGGGCAACAGCACTAATGACACTCATAAATTGCACTTTAGAATTCCGTATAAACACACGGTAACACAAGACGACACATGCAAAATTCGTGTCAAGAAGCGAAGCAATTGTTTACATATGTAACGTTATAACAGTCAATGAAATGTTAAACACAACTCAAAAAGTAAAACAAAAGAATAGTATGAGAAGATATAGTGCCATGTTATTTGGATTTTCTGGTGATGAAGCTCCCAGTGGGGAATCTGTATCCATGAAACATAAGAACAATGTTCACAATACAAATTCCATACTACATGAGTACTAAATAATGCATTGGTGGTTGAGAAATCCTGAACGTGACCTTCAGTTCAGCGTGCAAATAGCACACAAGGCAACTTAATTCCTAAGTGAAATAGCATAGCAGAACACATCAGAAAATAGTTAAGTTCGAAATTGTCAAGAACAACAAATACGTCTCACACACTTGATAAGGTTCACCCTCAATGAGAAATGTCCTCATTTCTACTTCACAAACTATAAACTTCAACCACCAGTTCAACCCATTTCTTCGTTAAACAATCCAAGGTGATAATTCAAACACTTTTCAACAAAAAAATTTAGGAAAAATTTGAATGTGCATATACAAACGTTTGGCCACAAAACGTGAAATACATTCTCTAACTCGCCACTCGCCTTGATTCAGTGTAAATGTTATACATATGTACACATACATGTACATTTTCCAAAGAGACTAAAACTACTCTGCCTACACAGTTGTCCAAACTTCCTTTGAATACTAGTTGGAAGCCTTACAGATGGACGTCACTAACATGTACTTGCCGCACACTGATTATCGTCCTAAGATCACTTGCTATGTGAAATCGAAATGGCAAGAACTGTTGGATTCCTTCCGGGAGAACAAATTATACCAAATAAAACCAACGGCCGGGACTGTGGGTAATGCGGCCCCCAGTAAGCGGAGGGATGATTTAGTCCTGACTAGATCTCGCATTGGCCACACTTACCTTACCCATGCCTATTTTCTCCTTGGGGATGAGAGACCATATTGCATCCCCTGTGATTGTGCTGTCACCGTCAGTTACATTCTCGTTGACTTTTATGAATACTCCAATATTCGTCAGAAGTACTACACAGTGCCAGACCTGAAGACATTATCTGAGCACACAGACCCTTCTCTCATTCTGGGCTTTCTGAAGGAAAGTGACTTTTATAAAAAATTTTGACGTGACTCCTGCATTTGCATTTACCTAGATTTTTGTTGAATTTTACTCCTTTACTTTTTCATTTGAATTTTACTCCCCATTCTAGCTGACACTATATAACACATTCCTATTGGTGTGTCGTTAAACCTCATCTAACTAACCTTTGAACACTGCAAGTAAAAACACCCACATGTTATTTGAGTGGACGTTCCCGATCCCCCGCCAGGCTCGTTCGATCTCTTCCGGAGTTTTGTTTTTGTTACATGTAAATAGTTGTATGTACTGTAAATAAACTGTAAATAGCGATTGAGTGTGGCAGGTGCCACCCCCGCCCCCCCCCCCCCCCAACGTGTCTCTCTGTGCTTTGGTTGCCTTTGGGCGTGTGTTGTTTTGGCCTCGTGTTGTTCTGATCTTTCATGGTTTGTTAGCAGTAACTCAGACTCTTTCGTTTCCTGTGCTGGGTTTGGATGGTGAGAGATTGTTGGCGATTCTGTGGGTAGTTGTCGGTTGCGTTTTGCTCCGGGACGGTTTGGGTGCTTTTATTTCTCAGTCCCTGTTTGTATTTACTTAAAAAGCTCTAATAATGTCCTGGGTAGGACTTTAACTGCATGCGGTTGTGGAGTTTGTTTAAACATGGGAGTAATGAGGTTACCCTTTGCCAGATCTGCCTCCGGGGCAACATTGGGCAAGGTGCACCTTTTATTTGCCCAGTGCTTTTTAAGTGTTGTGCCTTTAGGCGTAGTGTTGCCTTTGGGCGTGGCGTTGTCCTCGGGCGTATGGTAGCCTTTGGGCGTGTGGTGTTGCCTTCGGGCGCGGTGGCCTTTGTGGCCGGTTGGTTGACGGGTGGGACTTTGTGTCGGGGTGATTTGTGGTTGTTGGGCTAGGGTGTTGTTTTGGGGTTGGCTGCAGTGGCAGTTTCTGAACCTCAGTAGTAACAAAGACTCTTGTGTTCCCTGTTGCATGGTGTGTATAAGTTTGTTTGGTATTATGTTTGTGATCCAACACGGTTTTTGTTTGGGTTAGGGATTCTTTAGTTTCTCAGTGCTTGTTTCTACGCACTTAAAAAGCTCTCTGAACATGCACCTTAATACTCTCTAAAGTTGTGTGAGCCTCTTAATTTGAGTTAATAGCCAGCCAAGCAGTGCATATTTGTTTACCCATTTTCCAGTTTAAAGGTTGCAAGAGACATCGTACACTCTTTCCACCATCATATATCACAAGTATCGTTCTATACTTTTCAATAAGAACCATCCATGGTATACATGGTGAGGTAACCTGACACCTTACAAAAAGTTTTTTTTTTTCATTTAAAGTACCACTGTATTAAATCCTGAAAAGTCAAACTGAAAACGTAACTGCCACACAATAAAAACAACAAACGCTATCCTCTACTACAAGAAGCTTGCACTTGAATTTGAACAGAGGACCGAGATGAAGAGGATCAGGGCCCACTTAGCATTACCATGGCTGCCACACCACAACCGTGACACAAGAGTACTCCTATTGTACTTCTGCCGCAGCAGACCCTTCTGCCTTCAATCTCGACACAAGATTACCAGGTTATGGGATAATCAGCACCTTTCCTACCGTAATTTTGAGATGCGATTTAGTGATAGAAGTGCAGTTAATCCCATCATGAATAATAAATCAAAAAATTGCCACAAACAGTAAATAAATTTAGGCACCTGCAGTAAGCCTAATACACTAGCACTCCAGCAAAAATTAACAGCTGCTGTAATTACATAACCCAAATATGGATAGAGCTTTTTAAGTACGTAGAAACAGGCACTGAGGAACTAAAGAACACCAAACAAAAACCCTGTCGGATCACAAACACAATGCCAAACAAAATACACACACTATGCAACAGGGAACAAAAGAGTCTTTGTTACTACTGAGATTCAGAAACTGCCACTGCAGCCAACCCCAAAACAAGACCCTAGCCTAACAAGCACAAACCACCCCGACACAGTCCCAACCGTCAACCACACGCCCAAAAGGCTACCACACGCCCGAGGACGACAGCACGCCCGAAGGCAACACCACACCCAAAGGCAACATTACGCCCGATGGCAACACTACGCCCGAAGGCAACAGCACGTAAAAAGCACTGGGCAAATACAGGTGCACCTTGCCCAAGGGTGCCCCGGAGGCAGTTGTGGCAAAGGGTAACCTCATTAGTCCCACGTTTAAACAAACTCCACAATAACAATCATGTACCATCTGTTTCATCTAATTTCCTGTGCACCTCAAAGCTGTCTTCCATTTACCTAGATTTTTGTTGAATTGTACCCCTTCTTTCCTTTTTTTTTATTTGAATTTTACTCCCCATTCTAGCTGACACTTTATAGCACATTTGTGTTGGTGTGTTGTTAAACCCCACCTAACTAACCATAAACCTTTCACTTCCAATAATTGGTACTACCTTACATCCTTTGATGTAATCCTTTAGCAAATACGTAATGATACATGTATGTGTAGATATATAATATAATAAATCATATAATATCCTAGACTATATATGTATTTTTAATCCAATAATTATATATATATATATATATATATACATATATATATATATATAAATATATGGTAACGGAAATACTGTATAACAACAGTGCTACAGAAATGAATGGCTGGATCTGGAAAGAGATACGTAACAGCAGTAGAGGCTTGGAAATTGGTAAATAAACAGCCATAAAAGGTTTTTGCAAAGCTTTCGAGCAATTGCTTTTTAAGTACGTAGAAACAGGCACTGACAAACTAAAGGATAATCCCAAACCCAAAGAAAAACCCTGACGGATCACGAACACAATGTCAAACAGACTACACATACCATGCAACAAGGAACAAAAGAGTCTTTGTTACTACTGAGATTTAGTACTGCCACTGCAGCCAACCCAAAAACAACACTCCAGCCCAACCCCAAAACAAAGTCCCACAAAGACCACTTACCCAAAGGCAACACCACACCCAAAGGCAACACCACGCCCGAAGGCAACACCACGCCCGAGGGCAACACCACGCCCGAAGGCAACAGCACTTAAATAGAGGCAGTTGTGGCAAAGGGTAACCTCATTACTCCCACGTTTAAACAAACTCCACAACCGGATGCAGTTTAAAGTCCTACCCAGGACTTTCGAGCAATACTAGCTCTTCTTCAGTGCTTGATCACAAGAGTGACAAGGAGCGTACGAAACTTACAGCTTTTAAATTGTGAGGACAAAGAGCCCCACTGATAAGTCAATTAGGACTATCATTTTTGAGAGCAGTGAGTGAAGTAATTTGTATAAGCCTATTGAAGAAGGCGTGGGTCCAAACGGATTACTTAGGCCTGGAGTGTAATTCCTTCACAATGTTGGTAGGTCGCTTCGGATATTTAGGCCAGAAGGCGTCATTGTCTGTAGCATACCTATCCAGAAATGTTCCTTTTGTTTTCGGCTTCTATTGTTCCATGAACTGTTTTGTTCAATGGCAATGACTCGTAAATTGTCTGTCGAATGACGTGGTAAATTGAAATGGTTAGCTACAGGTTGTTCAACCTTTTTGGTTTTAATTGCTGACCTGTGCTGTGTCATTCTCATTCTTAGTGAGTTTTTAGATTCCCCTACGTACTGCGTACCACACAGATTGCAGTAGATGAGATAAATTTTGGAGAGACAGTTAATTGACTGTCTAATTTGGAAAGTGCGTGCAGTTTGATAGCTCTGAAATTGTTTGGTTGAATCAACCAGAGCGAACGTCTTACATTTGGCCGGACAAGGTGAACAACCAAAATTCTCGTTGTTAGCCTCGACTGAGGCTTTGTCCTGGAATTTTGCCCAGACCAAAATGTCCCGTAGATTAGGGGGACGCGAATAGACAACAACGGGGGATCGGGAAAGATAGACTTTAGGCGAACCGTGCTTTGAAGAATGGGCAAATATTTTCGGATGAATTTGGCGAGTGGTGGTAGACCGGGATGGTACTCGGTTACCAATGGCACTCTATTAGAATTGGACTGACGGGTTTTATATGTCAGTGTTTCAGAACGTGGGGTATCCCTTGCCTTTTTGACGGCATATTCAATAGAACCCTGAAGGTACTGTCTGTTGCGGAGGTGGCTAGACAGTTCGTTGGTCATATGAAATACGTACTAGACTTCATGGAATTGCGGAATGGCATACACACAGTAGAACATAAAAAAAATCACGTAAGTTTCCCGGGGAGAAGAGGGTAAGAGGGCCCAATCTCCTCCCCACTCTTCTCAGAAAGCAACAAAAATATGCAATACCTAGCCTTAAACTACACAAACAAACCAACCAAATTTTTAATCACGGTTACTCCCTGGGGCGAAGGACGGAGGGCCCAGTCTCTCCCCCACTCCAAGAAGCTGCCAGAACCAAAATGTTATGCAAGAGCAAGAAGCAAGGTAACAGGTGCTGGAGGGGACAGGAGGGTCCCAAGCTCCTGTCCCTCCCCCCCCCCCCAGCAGAAGACAATCTGACCCTGTGACCTGGATACACAATGTCGATTGCGCAATTCGCGCAGAATGTTAGTAACTGGCGACAATACAACAATCATTTTAATACACAAAAATCAAAGGATCTAAGATAGACCACAAACTTTGCCTGTTGATTAGATTCATCATTAGAATAATGTTCATTACGTTAGGCGTAAAAACTCGGATAACAAAGGTTATCCAATCACGTCCCTGGTAATACTTGTAATTTAAAGGGAAAGAGAATTGTCTCTGCTTCCATGATAACTCAGCCTGGGTGGTTCTCACCACTGATGCAGAGTTATAAGAATTGTCGATAAGTTTTGCTAAAAAGGAATGAGAAAAGGCTCTATCTGTAAGTACTTAAATGCCTAGCTCATAGTCGTTGAGGTACAGTAGCTAGGCAGCTTCACCTTTCTCCCTGTCCTAGTGTAAGGCCGATTTTCAGACGATGAGTAGCGTGGGGGCCTCACACAAAGTTAACAAAGTCCGAGCGGAAAAATATCGATAGGAAAATCCAGAAAAATGGAGAGAAACGTTCCTTGAAGGTTCACAATATTTCATTGGTCTTTTTAGTCAACAAACTCGAACAGAATACAGGAATACATGCTGATCGGGAACAAATTTTACGAGAGGGTCCTAAATACGGGTCTGGTTGAGCTGATGTCTAAATTCAAACTGATAGCAAATCATACTGTGGGCTCCGACGCTCAGAAATCTTAGTAAGAGCCCGCCAATAGCTTCGCACCAGCTGATTGGTCCAAGCAATAACGTGATATGCATAAATTGTAATAACACTCTTTAATTGGCTAGATCATACAAGAGATCACGCAGTGACAGCGCACAGCTGGCGTGCGCGTCTTTCCAAGCATTCTATCTCGATAACACTCTGACAGCTCTGACGCGTGATTAGCTTGGCAAGGAGCCAAGCCCAGGCAGCGAGAAGTCTGACGATCCTGACCTTGAGCGTGACCTTCAGCTCATAGTGCAAATAGCATACAACACAACCCAAGTCGTAAGTGTAATAGCAGAACACATACAGAAAATATTTCAGTTTGAAGAACAACTAATAATACGTCTCACATAACATTCACCCTTAATGAGAAATGTCCTCATTTCTACTTCACAATCTGTAAACTCCCAACAACAAATTCGAAACATTCCTTCGTGAAAACATCCAATGTGATTATTCAAACACTTTTCGACAAGAAAATATAGCTAAAATTTGAATATATACAAGCACTTGGCCAAAAATGGAGAAACAATCTTCCTCTCTTACTTGTCACTCGCCTCAAGTCAAAGCAAATGTTATATATATGTATATATATATATATATATATATATATATATATATATATATATATATATATATATATATATATATATATAATATATATATATATATATATATATGCATGTATACTTATGCTATAATGTCTACTGAAAATAAAGTCTCTTAAGAATGTTGGCTTTGAGTAGAGACCAAACTATCTATACAGTTGTCAAAACTTCACTTGAATATTGTAAGTCAAAACACATAAACGTTATTCAAGTGAACATACTGTACACCATTATACCCTCTAAGGTTTTGTGAGCCTCTAAATCACTAGGTTAATAGCCTGCCAAGGAGTACACCTTTGTTCACCCGTAGCTTTAAAAATATAATGATGAAAAATTTCCTAAGTATCGACCATTTTCAGTTTAAAGATTACACCACTCTGCAGAAGCCATATCGTACACTCATTCTACAATCTTATATGCAAGTTTCGTTCTATACATTCCAAACTGAAAATATAACTGCCACACGATAAAAACAACAAACGCTATCGTCTACTATAATAAGCTTCCACTTGAATTAGAACAGAGGACCGAGATAAGGAGGATAAGGGCTCACTTAGCATTACCATGGCTAATGAGACCATGGATGCCACACCACGACCGTGACACAAAGGTACTCCTGTCTGTGCTTTTGCCGCAGCAGACCCTTTTGCCTTCAATCTCGACACAAAATTCCTGGATTAGGGGATAAACGCCACCTCTCCTACCACCGTTTTGAGATTCGGTTTAATGATAAGAGTGAAGTTAATCCCAACATGAAGGAATAATAAATCACAGAATTGCCACAAACAGTGAATAAATTGAGGTGCACCCGCAATAAGATAAATACATCAGTATTCCAGTAAAAATATTAACAAACGCTGTAATAACATGACAACCCAAGCATGCATAACCACAACGTTACACTAGGCAACAATCCTGTACCTTCTGCTTTCTTTGTACATCACAAAGCTTTCATTTTACAGTTAATGGCTCCTCAAATGTAATCAATGTAATGCTACATCCTGATAAATACACATACTTTTGTACCTACAACTACATGTGTGTGTATGTATATATATATATATATATATATATATATATATATATATATATATATATATATATATATATATATATATATATATGTATATATATATATATGTATATATATATTTATATATATATATATATATATATATATATATATATATATATACCGCTAACATTCAGTATAATGTTCATGGAATTGTATAAACATAACTGAACGAATAAACTTAAAATTCTAAAAGGTGCACCCTGGAGAGTGAAAGGAAGGGAACCCAACCCCCCAACCCCCCATGCTTACACACAATACCAATTTTAAAAGATAAATGCATAAAACTCAATTATGATAGACAGCAAAATAATTAATAATAGAGCTGCCTCCCAGGCAGAAGGAAGGAGGGCCGAATTCCAACCAAATCCCCCCTCGAGGCGGTAGGAAGAAAACTACAAAATGAAAATGAAGTAATGCAGTAAGAAGGTGGTAGCTTGAGAGGAGAGGACAGGAGGGTCCTAAGCTCCTGCCCGCAACCCCCAGCAGAAGATAACCTGAAACTATGGCTGAGGTACACGACCTCGATAACACAGTTTGAGCAAAATATAATGTCGATGAAAGAAATGGAAAACACCAAATACCATAATCAACTTAACACAATGAAATCAATGGATCTAGGATAGACCACAGATTTTGCCTGTTGATTAGACTCATGATTGGGGAAAATACTACCCATACATTACTATATGTCAAAAACTCAGGTAACGGAGGTTCACCATTCACGTCCCTGGTGAGACTTGTAAGGTATAGTTAAGGAAAAAGAATATTCCACATAAATTAACTAAGCCTGAGTGATTCTCACCACTGGTAGAGAGTTAAATTTGTTTGACGATTAGTTTTCCTTAGAATAAATAAGACTTAAGAAATTACTATGTTACTTACAGTTGCTTAAATATCCAATTCATAGTCATTGAGGTAACTTGGTAGTTTTATCTTTCTTCCTACCCTTGTCACCTTGTTGTCTTTACTAATATTTGTGGTGGGAGCCTGTGACTCTGATTGATCCTCAGGAATTTCCCTCTGAAGATTGAACCTCGGGACCTGTACCTGCGTAGGAATGTTTACGTTACCATCCCCACTTTCACCTAAATTGTAGGGTGAGCAAAAGGGCGTCAACGTATTATAGTTAAGTATCTTAGCAGGTTTATTCATGTTGCTCAAATATTTTTTTTTTTAAATTCATTAGCATAACTGAAATTTTAGAGTCACGTGGCATTTTGTTATTTCCATAACAGTTGCAAACTTCAACCACTGACATTTTAGTACTTGGCAAGTGTTTCAGAACACATTTGTAGTACTGAAGGAGAGACAAAATCCTTTGGATATCTGGTATCTTCTAGATTGACATCCCTTAGTTAACTGCCTCAACTGATATTCTTCAACTTTTTATCTTGTTTATTGTTAAACAGTTTGGTTCGGCACACTAGTTTGAGCTAAGCAAGGGAAGTCCTTTACCAGCTGTTGTGCAACAATCGCATTGTGATATCTGGAAGGGTGACTGATTAAGATGAAAAGAAAGACACATATTAATCAATAAAAGAGACCAACCATGAAGTGTGGGTATTTCTAAGTTAAACTTGACAACTATTTCAATGCCAGCACAATAAAATTGCCCATTTGTCTTTTTATTTCATTGTCTTGTAACCTTTATAATGTGCTCACTACAGGATTTTTAGATGATTTTGTGTGCCGGGAGTTGGGTGTGGGACAACCATTTTGGTACTTGCATGATGAAGTAGCAGCTACCATCATGCTGAGCCCACCCCACCCTCTCAAAAGTGACCTTCTATAATTGTTAAACTACTCATGCAGTTGCTCCATGATACGTAAAGGTTTCCATAAATGAAACATGAACAAACTAACCTTCCAAATTGCCGCATATACTCAATTGCTGAAAATACTTGGATCAATTGTTTTCGGAGTTTCTCTCATGGTAACATGCCTTGTTGAAGGCTAGCTCTAAGTTGAGGAGACATTCTTAATGGGAATGTGGATATTCACAGACCATGGTTCAGCTGCACGTTTTTCTGGGATCTTAATAGAAAAAAATGTTTCTTTGTGGTATGTGACGAGAAGCTTTCAAAATACAATCATCTCCTTCACAACAAAATCTTAAATCTTAGTTTGTTACAGTTAACATTTGTCAAGGTGACTTTAGATGCATCCAAACCTTTTTGGAATTTGTGAGCAATTAGGTGATCACCTGGACACTGGGCAGGCCTAAGGAAATGACATAATTCACAAGAGTTTCCCTCTGACAATTTGTCACCTGCACATGCTGACAAAACTGCTCGATTCTTTTAAGTTATGCAGGCCATTGAAGATGTAATTGAAAGTTACCGAATAGAAAATGGCAAACAGTAATTAACCTATCTGTTACTTTCGTGCTTTGTCCTGGTTTTCTCTCACATAATGGTTTTGCCTTGCCCTGTTCCTGACATGACTCCTGCATTTGCTTTTGATTAGACCTTTTGGTAGAATTTGCCCCATCTTTGCACTTTTCTTATCTGATTTTCACCCCACCATTACCCTTTTTATTTTGCTGACACCACATAACACATTCGTGTTGGTGTGTCGTTAAACCCCATCAACGTCCACTGTTCTATGTTCATCGTTCCCTTGATTAGAAATGTTCTCAAAAGGATCTTCAATATCCTTACTGCTGTTTAAAAAACCACTTGTACATGCATCAATATCCTCAATGGTACTACTGTCTGCCACCAGAGCACTTGAATAAGTGTTGCCAAAAGTGCTGTTGCTTGTGAAACTCACATCCAACAATTTCATACATGTTTCCACTCTTATTTTGTCCCTGTCCTGAATTTTTGAAGGATCTATATTCAACCACTCTTGCCAATCATTGCTATATCTCTTTAGCTTTATGTCATTCTTTTGGGATATTGAAAAAGGTATGTATTTTGGTGATGAAATACTCATTTTGTCCTTGAAAAATTGCCATTACTCTATTTTGAGAGCCAAAGGTAACCAAAGTGTTGACTGCTGCCATCCTTGATACAGTATGTCAACTTAGCAATAATTAAGTGAACTCCCACATCATAGTGCTCCTTAAGGCATAGATTATGTTGCAGGAATGATGTTATATTGAAAAAAATGATCGATGGTCTCCTTTTACAGTATTTGTCACATCTAAAATGAAAAACCCACAAATATCAAGTTTTTGTGAATTCTTCTGCCTTCAAAAAAATAAATGACAAATCTGAACAAACTGTCATCCCTGTAAATTAAAGAAATATACACAATGAATAAAACAGTTAGATTTCACAAAACAGCAACTGTGTTATTGAAACTCACAAAATTCCTCCACATACCTATACCTTCGGACAATACATTGTCTTTCATCAATGTTGCGAAGGGAGAGAGGATGAAAGTCTAAGAGATCTGAGCATTTCCGTGAAAATGGTTCTGAAAACAATTTTGATGCAACATAGCCGTAATATTTGCGGTACAATTGCAATCCTTGTAACTTTGAAGCAAGAAATATGCTTGTGAATTGTGCAAAAAAATATCTTTAAAATTTTGGCACAGTACAAAACATCTTACTTGGTGTGAGATTCCATTACAAATTACATTCATTGTTGTAACTAGAGTACAAGCTCATGAGACTTTGGTGACACATTGCAAGTGTTTAAGGTAAGTTTTTCCTATTCTTTGGTTTTGGAGACAAATACTTGAAATAGCTATGCTTCGCTTCATATCTTAGTGCTGTACAGAGAATGAATGACCCATACCGCGGCATTTGTCTGCTGTAATGGGTCAAATAGTCCATTTTTGGTATAAGACCATGCAAATAGGCGATCACTGACAAATTTAGCTTTGTGGCAAAACCTGTATTTAGTATACCATTCAACTGGAGATTCAACTCCCAGACATCACAATCAGTTGGAACACTGCTACCAAACATTACTGGACCTAATTGGCAAAGACACCACATTTGTGAGGCATTTTGCCTCATCATTAACTTGCCCAATGACCAACTGAGCTAGGGGGATCTTACCTGATCCAGAGATTTCAAAGTTTTGCAGTGCGTTGTTCATTTGCAAGATGCTTATATTATTTGATTCCACAAGTGAGGTTAACACTTTATGCCAAACATGTTGGCAGACAACCTCCAATAAATCATGCATGGGATCAAATGGAAGCCCATTTATCACATTGAAGAAACCAAGTTCATTAGTGGAGAAGTTTTTACACCATAAACAGCTGATAAATCAATTAGGATACTGCCTTATCATTTGAAGCTAGTGGTCATGACCATCAACAATTCTCTCCCTGAAGTTTGTTGACAGGTATGGTTCCCTCAAACTTGCATAGGTACACATGCATATGCGATAGATTCTGTTTGCAGTCAGCCCTACCATAAATCCTACCGACCCATGGCTCCATAAATTGTCTGCTACGACAAACGAAACAGTGCTTCTGAATGTGAAGTTTTCTCTATTTGAGGCAATTGATATGCCATCTGTTTCTAAAATTTTTAAATCACGCACCAATTGCTTTGCCAGGACATGGAAACCAAAATGTTTCAATAAGTTTGTTTTGCACAACCAAACAAGTTGTATTGAACTTAATTAACTTCTATGTTTAGCTGCTAGATTACCCGTGGTAAAGTACGTAGCATGTAATTTTTTGATTCCTTGTCGAAGGCAGGCAAGGAATCTATGCGATGGTGATGTGTGTGTGTGTGGGTGCGTCCGCGGTGTGTAACGTGTACTGGGGGCATGGGTGCACGGCTCGCACGTCTTTCCTAGCTCACGCGCGGCTCGAAACTACGAGTAGCTACCCGGAAATTCGGCCACTGCAACGAGAAGTCACGCGCGGCTGCACGTGCTTGCACGGCACCGCAGCCCGCCCTTAAGCGGCCACGTCTGATCGCCGAGATCTCTGGCAGCTCCGCTGCTTGGCAATTCCAGTCTCTTCCCTACCGGGACATTTCTCGTGTCCCGGTAGGGAAGCGAGGGTGCGTATGGGTGTGTGCATGTGTGTGTGTATGTGACGCTTTAGCTTGTTTACACGATATCTCAGGAAGGGTTACTCTGAGGGATCTCATACTTGGCATGTACATTGCCCATATTAAGTAGGTGATGCCTGTTGTTTTCGGTGGAGGTCAAAGGTCATCTGGGGTCACCAGAGGTCAAAGTCTGAAAACCTTGTTTACACGATAACTCAAGGTTGGGAGTGTGGATACATTTCATACTTAGTATGTGGATGTGCTATAGTAAGGGGAAGGTACCTATTATTTTTGGTGGAGGTCAAAGGTCATCGGGGGTCACCGGGGGTCAAAGTCTGAAAACCTTGTTTACACGATATTTCAAGGTAGGAAGCTTGGATACATTTCATACTTAGTTTGTGGATGTCTTATGGTGAGAGGAAGATACCTATTGTTTTTGGTGGAGGTCAAAGGTCATGTGGGGTCACCAGGGGTCAAAGTCTGAAAACCTTGTTTACACGGTATCTCAAGGTAGGAAGCTTGGATGGATTTCATACTTATTATGTGGATGTATTATGGGAAGAGGAAGATACCTATTGTTTTTGGTGGAGGTCAAAGGTCATCTGGGGTCACTGGGGGTCAAAGTCTGAAAACCTTAACCCCCTCCCCTCACTTTAAACCTCTTATTTTATTTAAGACGCAATAGAAAACAAGGAGTGGTTAGGTGCTAATGCCTTTAAACAATGCGGTTTTATTTTATTTCTGATTCTTTGATTTCTTCAATTTAAGCAATTATTACAAAAATCACATTTAAATTTTCACAGGTTTCGAAAAAAACAATCAAATCTTTACACCCTTCCTTTTGATGAGGTAGACCATCCTCAAGCGCAACTGTTTCACGGTCCCTTTAGAAGTAGGCGTTCTTTGGCCGCCGGAACGACTGCCGGAACAGATCTTTCATTATCTCATGGTCTACCTCATCAAAACGGCAAAGAGCTGAACATAAGGAGGAGGAGGAGGTCGTAGCTTTTGAGGTTGGATCCGTCTTATAAAAGACTTTTGCTCCAAATTCTGGGAAAAAACAACTTCTTCCGTCCTCTCCGGCAGTTTCTTCTTCCTGTTCTTCTCCTTCTCCTTCTTCTTCTTCTCCTTCTTCTCCTTCTCCTCTTCTCCTTCTCCTTCTTCTCCTTCTCCTTCTTCTCCTTCTCCTTCTTCTCCTTCTCCTTCCCCTTCTTCTCCTCCTTCTTCTTCTCCTCCTTCTCCTTCTCCTTCTCCTTCTTCTCCTTCTTCTCCTTCTCCTTCTCCTTCTTCTCCTTCTTCTCCTTCTTCTCCTTCTTCTTCTTCTTCTTCTCCTTCTTCTCCTTCTTCTCCTTCTCCTTCTTCTCCTTCTTCTCCTTCTTCTCCTTCGATCCTGGTGGACAGGGGAACATGTCCAAACCCTTTCCCTTCACCTTCTGCCAAATCTTCTTCTTCTTCTTCTTTCTTCTTCACATGTCCCTGCCAATGAAAACAAAGTAATGTACCACCAATATTGATAACAAATCGCCACCTGGCTGGCATTTTATTACTTTTTCGTCGAGTTCAAGGTCAAGATTAGGCGGATGTATTATTTGGCTTACAAAAATGGTTTTTATTTCTTTTTATATTTTAAGTTGGCGATTATTATGCCCAACTTGGTAGTTTCATGCGACCATACATAAACATAACAATTGACTTACTACATGTATATCCAGCATGTCGAATTTGCGGCTGGCAGCCTGCATGTTTGTTGTCTTCCTAATGGATGTCAGGCATGTTTGCTCTGGCCTCCGCCAAGATCGCCTTTTCCAAATACAAAAATTCAAAAAGTTTGCATACGTGGAAATATATGCTGTTAATGTTCCTGGAGTTTGTTTTCTCTCCTGTGGCATTTTCTTAAACATCAGGTTCACCGCACTCCTGCTGACGTATTGTTTTCTGGAATACAGCAGCCAGCTGGCCATGCGTTCAATGCGTTGAAAATGATCTCTTACCGAGCGGTCGTCTACAGACCCTCCCTCTGGCGTCGCCAGCCAGGCTTCCCAGTCTCTCATCAGTTTTTTGAATTTCTTTTTCTCGGCATGGATCTCTTCGTCTTCTGAGGAAGAAGGGTCTGTAAAGAGTGGTAGAAAATAATCACTATATAGTGCAATCTGAAAAAAGTTTACGTTGTTTTTACTTATGTGCTTTCGTTAAAGACAAACAAGTTACCTTGATCTTCGTAATCACAGTCTTCCTCATTCTCAGGGGGTCCCGCAACTTCTTCCGGGGTCAGTTTTGCCCGCTTTGCTGCAAATTTAAAGGAAAACGATGAAACCATTACTTATTTCAGCCCTTCATCATACATTGGGTTCCCATCTGAATTGAACGGAATCGTTTTGGCAGGCAATATCTCTTTACTTATTTTTTGTTATTTTACCTTTTTCTTCTTTCTCATAAACTTCGGGTCCTCTCTTTTCTCCCTTGCTTTTTCTTGTCTGATCCTTTCTCTCCTTTCTAATATGTCTTTTCCCCCTTCCCTCTCCTTCTCTGATCTCCTCTGCTGTCTCCGTTATCCTTTGTCTCTCCTCGTTCCCCTCTCCTTCTTCTGCTGTCTCCTCTACTGTCTCCTTTCTTATCTGCATCTCTTTGCTTTTGTCACCTCTTTCTCCTCGCTATCCACTGTCATCTCCGTTGTGTCAGTTTTTGCTTTCGTTGTCGCTGTCTTCTTCAATCTCCATCAGCTTGTACTTTGCCTGCCTAACAAATCTCATTCTTTGTACCTTGGTGAGCTCTTTGTGCTTCCGGTACAGATGTTTGTGAAGCCAAGACACCGGGACAGCACAAACTGGACACCTCATCAATCTGGTTTTGGATTTTTGGATGGGAGATGATGCCTTCTTCTTCGACTGTGGTGCCCTTTGAGGTTCAGGGGCATCCGGGTTCATGGTGTTCTGCCTTCCTTTCAAGATGGTCTTAACAAATTCTCGGCTTACCCGGTGATATTCCCTGAGATGGCGGCCAAGATTGGCCACCATCCTGTCCCTGCAAGCAGGGCAAGCTTCTTTTTTTAGCTGAAAAAAAAATACAGTGAACGTGTATGAAATTCAATTGTCATGCTGGGCATAGGTGTTAGGTAATGTCATATGACGTCATACTAGCGACAGTCTGCCCATGGATATTCAGCGGTGTAAGACGTCAACTTAAACCACAAGGTCTTAAATTTTTAGCTGTATCATGGCAAAACTCGGCATACGTTTTTTTTTTTTTTTTTTTTCTGTATCATGGCAAATGTCAGAAGGTGTCTGTATAGATGAACTTGAACCCTTGTTAAACAGAAAAGATGAATGGTCCACTGGAAGACTTATTATCAGAACCCAACAACCATGACTTAATTACCCTGCCAAACCCAGATGTGTCAACAAATAAATAGACCTCTATTGTGTAAGACCTGGTAATCTAAGGATTAGATTTGGTTGGTTAAACCTGTAGATACTGTAAATAAGTTCAAGTAGTGTTGTAAAAGCTTTATATGTCTATGTATGTACTTCTGACTGCCAGTCTAACTGAAGATGATCTAGAGGTGGATCGAAAATTTTTGAATACAAGATGAAACTACAACTCTTGTTGTGTTCCTTGTTTGTCATTGTAAGAGTCAAGATGGCTGAAACTAAAGTAACTATTACCAGGACGACTCTGTCTACAATTAACAGAATTCTGTGGAATTCTCAGATAGTGTTTTTTTTTTCATTTTTGATATTTTGCGTTTTAAATGTGACGTCATTTCCGGTGTAAAACGTCCACGGACCTTCTAGTGTTAACTGGTAATAATAAGCTATACAAACATATGCTGTGAGTTTCAGCTCTTTTAGTTGTTCCCTCGGTCTAAAACACACTGTCAAACATTGCTTCACAGATGAAATTTTAGACACCTAAAACAAAAATGGCCTTTCATAAGTTCCGTACAAATGTGCGTTACGTGCGCAGGGTTCAGACATGGCGCGTTAGAATGCGTAAGCCTAAGATAGAAATTCGCAAATTGTTTTGCTAATTTCTTTTAACAATGAACGATATCAGGCCTTAAGCCTTTGCCAAAATGGTCCTGAAAATGCTAAAATAAAGATGTCTTACCATAATCTTCTTTCAACCACCTGGTATCTTCATAATTATAAAAAAAAATGGAGAGCTCATGGAACCGTGTTTACTCTAGCTGAAGCGTACAATGGAGAGAACGGAAGTGCAAAAGTGCCATCAAGAAATCAGTCATGAAGTTAAATTTTTTCAAAACCACCTAACCCTAAGGACCGAATGCAAAAATAAAGCTCATATTTAAAAATCGGGGCCATTGGTTTGCCCTGAAACGAGTTTTTCAAGCGATTTCGCGATATTCGACCCTAACCCCCTGGGGTGGGGGGAGGAGGGTGGGGGAACGTGTTCCGAAGGAATGATTGCAATGAAGATTATTTGTTACTAGGTGCTCAGATGCACTGAGACTTACCGTTTTTGAGTTATTGCCGTTCATTGGAGGCATTTTGCCCGTTAATACACTATGGGAAAAAAATCACCCGTCAAAAAATAATTAAAAAATTAATAAAAATTATTTAAAAAAGCAAAATATTATATATTAAGTATTATTTACATTTCTTATTTTTAGGTCTACACGAATTGCAAATCAGAATCCGTGTAGCTGACTTATATGCTAAGTTATTACATTTTGAAATTGCCATACATATACTGTGGTAGGTCGAAGTATCTAATGTAACGTTAAAGTATACCATTAGGTTCAAAAATTGACTCCAAGCCGATCTTCGGCGAGCTCCCGGGAACGCCCTATCTTTTAGTGTAGTATCGCAACCAAATTTAGAAAAATAGCGTCTTTTCAACTTTAAAAACATGGTGTAGCTAGTGTGAATAACCCACGAGCATGAAACTCACAGAGATTGTAAAACAATGTATTGTGTATTAAATGTTGCCAGATTTTTGGTCCTGGGCCCTATTGTTAAGGAGATATAGCTCTTTTTCGGAAGTAACTTTTATCACCTGGGCCCAAATCTTGAAAAAACACGTCCTTTCAGATTTAAGTGCCAGCAGTATCTACTGTGGTCGGGCCACAGACATGAAAATTACAGGGTATATAGGCGTATGTGTTGTGTACAATATATCAATGGGTTTATGTCCTGGGCCATACCGTTGTGGAGATAGGGCCCTCTAACGGAGGCAAGTTGAAATATGGACCAGATATTACTGTTAGCATATACAGGAAAACGCGTTACCGCTAATTTGCGTACAACAAGTGGCTAGTGGGAAGAGGGCCCAAACATGATACTCACAGGGTATATAGGCCCATGTGTGGTTTATAACATTTTGACGAGTTTTGGTCCTGGGCCACACTGTTATAGAGAAAGGCCCTCTAACGGAGGCAAGTCGAAATATGGACCAGATATTACTGTTAGCATATACAGGAAAACGCGTTACCGCTAATTTGCGTACAACCAGTGGCTAGTGGGAAGAGGGCCCAAACATGATACTCACAGGGTATATAGGCCCATGTGTGGTTTATAACATTTTGACGAGTTTTGGTCCTAGGGTTAGCTGTTATAGAGAAAGGGCCCTCTAACGGAGGTAGTTCGAAAAATGTACCTCGTATTACTGTTAGCTTATACCAGAAATTCGCGTTTTTACTATTTTGCGAACGAACAGTGGTCAGTGGAAAGAGGGCCCAAACATGTAATTAACAGGATATAAAGGCCCAGCTATAATTTATAACATTTTGAAGATTTTTGGTCCTGGGCCACACTGTTATAGAAATAGGGCCCGCTAACGGAGGCACGTCGAAACATGGCGGACTGTTTTTCATGCAGGGGGGTTTTCGGATACGCTGATTCCAGATATGTTTTTTTCAACTTTGAACTATAACTTGTTTGAAGGGGGCCCAAGCATGCAATTCATAGAGTCTACAGGCCAATTCGCGGTTTATAACATTTTGACGAGTTTTTGTCCTGTGATAGATTGTTTAGGAGATAAGACATATGTACTGAGGCAATCTAAAACTGTCCAAAAATAGCGTTATATGATATGGGGAAAATTTCGTAACCATTCATGTTTATTTTCGTAACATTTCATGTAACCTATTGCCTTAATTAAAAGAAAAATTAAATTAAAATATTCAAAAGTGGGCTACGAATTTCAAATTGACAGGGCCCATAGGCTGTTTATAACATGTTGTCGAGATTTTGGGGATTGCCTTCATTCTTTGGAGAAAGGGGCCTTTTCCCGGGGCAGGTTGTATGTCGGGGGCCCTAATTTAAATCCACAAATGTCTACGAAAACTGCCAAGATTCAGATTCGTGATGGGCGTGGTCGAATTGACCTTAGAGCAAAGTTTGGGGCAATTCGGTGAGATTCGATGTTTTTGGTCTAAAAAACCCATGGTTTTGAAGGCCCCCTGGGGGTCATGTCTCAGATCACTCCGAAACTTTACACACATATGTATTCGAGCACGCTGATGCTGAAAATGGCATTTTTAATTGCATATCTCACTTCTCTGGTGCGGGAGGGGGGTTTCGGCTGACCCCTCCGATCGGCATGAAAGTGCCAGGGTGGGGTGAACTGGTCCCCCTGATTGAAAATGAGGGCTTTAGTGCCCTCACTTGCCTGCTGTAGTCTTTATCATGTGTAACCCCAAATAGGGGGCGCCATTCAACCCCCAAAATGGAAGCTCTCAATAGAGAGTTAATTTTTGCAGTTTAGAAAGAACATATGTTGGCGGATTTTTTGGCACATTTTTTTTGGACCTGAAATGACTTGCTCTTTTTTTACGAATTTTTTTGATGATTTAATTTGAAAATTTGAAGATGCCGCCATTTTGTTTCTGTTGTTAGTATCAATTTTTTTCTTCACACACGCATAGTAACTGACAAGGTACATAGCATATATGAATTTCAACTTTCCAGCTTACTTTGTTAAGGAGATATTAAAGATCAAAATTTTTATGACGTCATTTCCGGTTACATAGTGTTAAGGCTAGGGTTAGATAAAAGCCGTCACATATATTAAATGTCTATAAAACATCAACACACACACCAAGTTTGGTGTTAATATCTTCCTTTTTGAGGACGCTAGGGGGTTCACATTATTTTTCGTAAATCGGGCATAAAACCGGAAGTGACATCATATTTAAAAATTGACAAACTTTACTCAAAGGGGGATGGTAAGGAGTACATTGTGTAAAAATTTGACGTTACTACGACGTTTTATTGTGCTCCAAAACCTTAACCCTAGCTAACCCTAGGGCTAGCCGCCATTTTGTTTTGGGGCATCTATGGCCCCCCAAAAACTACTGAGCTAGTGCCCCATATGTATGTATTATTCTCCAAAAATTTCGAGCTTAAAATCATAATTTGAATTTTGAAGGTATTTTTTGACCCCTTCGTGACCTTTGACCTAGAAACAAATACCGTCCCCGGAAAGGTCATATTAAAATTAGGTCATGACAAAAATTTGGTCTGCGTGGCATGTTCCTATGATTTTTTAGATTTTTTGAAAAAATGGGCACTTTTCGACTTTAAGTCGTTGTAAAACCGGAACCGGAAGTCCCATGACCTTGTAACTTGGATATGTCTTTTGCCTGACCCAAGTCTATAAGTGTGTCAAATTTCAACTTTATCGGATAAAGTATGCCAAAGTTGACATTTTTGGGATAGGCAATTTTCCAAAAGCTAGGGTTATGCTAGGGTTAATGGAAGTCAACGGCATTTTTTGAGCAAGTGAAAAACGGTTGTTCCAAAAATGATGGGAATGACGTCAGAATGGTCCAGTGAGCTTTCCCCACTAGAATGATTAACGCGTGGGTGGGAATGGGGCATCATGGGATTGTCCTGAAAAAGTGGACACCCTTTGACTAAAAAAGTGGACTTTGACGGGTCCACTAACCACAAACCAAAAAATTAAAGTACCGAATTTCCGAGGGGTGGGGACCCGGGGCGACTATTGAGGACCCCTCCATGGATTTCTGGGGGTAAAAACACCGAAAAAGCAATTCTATCGAAAAAGTGGACTTTTGACGGGTTTGAATTGATGGTCCTAATTAGTCCTTCACCCCCTTTTGCTTTACCTATCAGGGAGGTCTAATATCACCTCCCTGCACCTATACTCTTCCTCCCATTCCCCATTGCTGGAAGCTGTTCGTCTAGATTTTCGTTCAAACTTAGTAAAATACCATAGAGGTCAAATGCCTGGCATCATCCTCTTTACTATCATTTGGATGTCAGGTAATAATCACCAAATCAGTGCCTCTTTTTATATAATTAATCCAGAGCTTCCAGGAGGACTATACCGGTGTCTGCCAGCCTTAGATGCCCTTTTATAATGCACAATGAAGCAAAGGAAAATTTTTGAAAAAGTCCAAAAATGTTTCTGTGGACTTCACTCACGTATTTTTACGTAAAAACTTTCCCCGAAATAGAAGGCCTTGAAGTAGCCAAAGGGGGGGGGGCGGGCTTCAGGAGGGTTGTTGACAACATACCATTCTCTAAGACAATATACTCTCCTCTTTCACCTAACCAAAAAATGGAATTCACTAAATTATGCATACTTTCCAGCCATATATGATCAGTTCCAAAAATATACCAAAACAAAATCACCATTTTGCATCTAGGCAACCTTAAATTAACAGAAATTTCTCAAAGGGGAGGGGTACATCCCTCCCCCAGGAAGGTACCGTTATGTAGTGACAAAAAAGGATTCCACACTGCTGTTTACAATCGCCGGGGCCCCCAAAAAACGGTACAGTTTGCACAGACTTATACACAGATTTACACTGAGGTGGCATTATGACGTACTTCAGCTGTTCTAAGGTTCGACTCCTGGCCGGGTCATACCAAAGACTTTAAAAAAGGAACCTACTGCCATTGTGCTTTGTGCTCAGCATAAGCAATGGAGTAGGGAAAAGAAGCCAGTGAGCCACAACTGGAAAAAAAGGCTGTGGCCAGCCCGACTTAAACCAATTGGTTAGAAACTGAGCCGTAAAACCTCATCTAACTGCTTCATCTGTTCTGCCTCCCCAATCACTTAGGTGTTCCTTTATGTTTGGTCCCCCTGTTGAATAACCATGGCTACGCCACTGTTGGGAGCATTCCATTATTAAAGGGACTTCTGTCATACTTTACTTGCTAGTATGGGGCCATTTAAACTCTAGGGTCACAGTGTTATTATTGGCACAGTAAACGATTGTCTTACAGAGTAATTTTTATTTGATGTAAAGGTCCTTTGATTCATATTCTTTATTTCTTTCAGTAAACCACACAGACACACGGTCACAGAACATGTACACACGGGTGCACAGTGATAGATAAATAGCACAGCCACTCTTATATACTTAGGCCCACCTGGACGTGTATAGGCCAGCGGGCAAAGTTATTATTATACTGTTTGCAGTACCAGAAGTGGAATTATAATAAAGAGAGAGAAAAAACAAATATCCTGCGTTTCACCTGAGTTCTACCCTTGGCTCATAAGTTTTTCATCTTTATGTAATTAGTCTACATAAAAAGCAACCTTAGGCTCTTGTTGTAAGTTCGTGAAAATTTCATATTTTGAAAATGATTTTGCATCATTTCAGACACAAATTTAAGCATGGACAAAAATTTGTACGATTATGCTTAATAAATATTGTTTTCCTTTCATTTCAATTTCCTGCAAATATGTCCTACGTTTTGTATCCCCAAATTTTGCCTCTAGCCGTTTTAGTGTGTAAATTGCCTATGGAACGACTTAGGCAAGTCAAAACTTTATGCGAACAAAGATGGCGGACGGTGGCGACAATATTTGCTCGTCTATGATTGGTCTATCTATATATGACATCAGTGGTCGTACGTCACAAAAATTCTCGGTGCATTGCAATGTGGGAGAAAACAGTCTCGCTCACTATTTATGAGTCTCTCAAAATAAAAATACTAAAAGAATTAATAAAAAATACTTCCCTTCGTTCATTGAAAAAAGCTTTTCACATTTTTGTCTTTCGTTTGAGTATAACCTTAAAGCAGTTCAGGACGTCTTCTTTCTACAGTACTTCCAATCCTCCAGTTATTAGCGAAGTTCATATGGATAGGGACATACTGCAATTCTGGTAATTTTTACATTCCTTTTGTGATGCAAAGCATCATCTCCTCTTAAAAACAAAGGAAGTTGTGTTGTGCCACCCATCAGAATAAGACATTAAAAACATCATTTAGTAAAGACTTAAACACTTATCTCGATTAAAACAAAGACTTCAAGGCTAAGTCAGAGTTTACTCTCTTCCATAAGGCTGTGCTGCACTCATTTATAGCCGTGACATACTGCAATTCTGGTAATTTTTACATTCCTTTTGTGATGCAAAGCATCATCTCCTCTTAAAAACAAAGGAAGTTGTGTTGTGCCACCCATCAGAATAAGACATTAAAAACATCATTTAGTAAAGACTTAAACACTTATCTCGATTAAAACAAAGACTTCAAGGCTAAGTCAGAGTTTACTCTCTTCCATAAGGCTGTGCTGCACTCATTTATAGCCGTGAGAGAATTCGAAACAAATTTGACATTTTCCCACCTATTTGCAAGAACTGAAGTCTAAGACCAAAACAGAATAATCATTTCTTTAATTGACAAGCGTGGAAACATTTTAATGGCAATATGAGGTACAAGCAAGGTTCAGTCCACGCTATGCTTAAAAATATACAGAAAAATCATGCCTTAAAATTGTATGGCGTGTTTCAGTTGATATTATGAAATGTTGTTAGGCATTAAATGGCCTGAAATGCATATCAAAACAATTAGTAGCATCTTTTCTAACATTTCCATGCATCACAAATATCAAAATAAATGAAACCATGATTTGACAGCTTATTTTTGGAGCAACAGTCAAATGTTCACTTGTACCCGATTTTCGTGACCTTTTGACCTTTAGTATCAATTTGCAAAATGATTATTTGAATGGATAGAGAACTTAAATACAAACATGTTAAGGGTGTATTTTGTTGTTCTGTGACTTTCACTTCTAAAGATACAGTGATTTATGTTTCCCCTACCCCTAAATTTTGGTTCCAATAGAGCGTCAATGGGCGTGGCTTATGACGTCATTTTCTCGATTATTGCCGGGTTATCAAAAGTGCACCCAAACTTTTTTGATGTGCCACATGGTGTACTTCAATAATATGAAGAGAAACTTAGGGGACCTATCATGCACACGGGGACCCCCTCAGCCTAAGGACTATAGGTCCCCCAAATTTTCTTGCAAGTTAGTTAGTTAGTTAGATGGGACTTAACGACACATCAACACTAATGTGTTATACAGTGTCATCTAGATAAAAACGGTAAAACTAAAAAGTAAAATACGTTGGGGAAAATCCTAAAATGTCTAGACAAAAGCAAATGCGGGAGTCATGTCAAAACTTTCTGCAAATGTTACTTTCTTTGAGAAAGTAGAAAATGAGAGAGGGGTCTACGTGCTCAAACAATGTCTTCATGTCTGCATCTAGGCAACGAAGTCTGTATTTTCCACTCTGTCGTGGGGGTTTCATCACTGCCAAGTGACTAATTGTTGCGTGTTTTTTATCTTTTTATCTAGGCCGGCTGGTCTTCATCAGACTCCAGGTCATTTTATCTTCTCCCCCACTCAGGCTTGATAATTTAATTATTGTCCTCTCCATGTCCCAATGGTGAGGGTTCCTCTCAATTGTCATGGAGTCTCACAGATTGCTGTTTTACGAACAAGGAAAAAGCAGTCATGTTATTAATTTGATTAGTTACTCACCAATTGTTTAATGCAGAAGGAAGCATGTGCAATTGACATGGACTGAATTAACAATAATAAGTTCAAGTCAGCGACTATCTTTTGTTGCACTAGTTTTCACAAATATTTCCACAGGAAAGAATGATTCAAGTTTAATTTCCTTGCCACAGAAATGAAGAATACATTTTTAAAAGATTGAATGAGTTACTCATTGCCGCTTACTTTTGTGTGTATGCTGTAGTAACTGATCCCAGCCTTCATCAGAGTCCAGGTCATCCTCTTCTTCGTCAGGCTCAATAATGTAACCGTCATGGCCTGTCACATTGTTGCAATTTATCCTTGCACATTTGTACAACTTTGTGCTGGCAATATTGTTTTGTATGCAAGTACACGTCTCGGCTTAAGTACTCTTTCTACAAGTAGTGGAGCAGTTTACTAGCTCTATGATGCTCTCTGGTGCAGGGGAAAGAGTTATCCAGTGTATTGACAGTATACCATTTTCCAACCATGGCCCATTGGTGACGAGGTTTTTCTTAAAGATTGCTGTTTAACGATCAAGAAAAAAACAATTATGTTATTGATCAAATTTTGCTAGTTACTCACTTGTGTTATGCAGAAGGAAGCATGTGCATGCAATTGACATGGATTGAATTAAAAGTAATAAGCTCAAATCATTGACTATCATTTGAGCATTGATCTGCTTAACGTTTTCACAAATGTTTTGAAGGGAAACAATGATTCAAGCGTGATTTCTTTGTCACAGAAAGGAAATACACATGTTTAGAAGTTTCAAAAGAACTCTTACAATAACCATTTTTATTTCATGTACACTTTACACTATCCCAACAAGTTACAAACTTTGTGTTATTTCTTTTCAAATTGCAATGTGCAATGTTTCATATTCATCTGCTTGATAGTTTGTCCTCTTCATATGTTGTCTAAGTGCATCCTGATTCGGTGGCATCGTTATCTCAGATCTTCTTGTTAGCCTGAAGAGGTTGTATCTTGCTATATTTACCTCTCGATCATTGTGTTCAGCATAAGGCTTCAAAGTAAATTCCTCTAGCAGCTTCAAAATTGAGGAGGGAGGTCAAATTCTTGTCGTGTGGCTTGAAATGCAGGACACATGCTAGTATTTTGTTGAAGGAGTTTTAATGCTTTTTCTCTTTTTCTTCCCTTCCCGCCCCCTGTGGGCTGGGGGTCGTAGAATATGTCCACGGTATTTCCCGCCTGTCGTAAGAGGCGACTAAAGGGAAGGACTTGAAACGTATTTAAACTTGTTGACACTATATAACACTTTCGTTGTTGTTGATGTGTCGTTAAATCTTTCTAACTAACAAAATAACAAACTTTCTTCCCTTCCCTTGCCTACGTAGAAGGCTGTACGGCATATTCTTTGTTCAGTCATATCCCTAACGCCTGCCAAAGTGAACACGAACAAATTGTTTTGAATATTCTTAGAAATAGGTGGCCTCAAGACTGGTTGAATGGTAGTGAATATTTTACAAGAAGGCAACATCTGGTCCCGTTTAAATCTTGCAGTAGCCTGTGCCACCCACCAGTAAAATATGATCCGAAACAGTTTGGTAAGAGCTCTGTTCCGTGGAACAGCGGTAACAAACTTAAATTTCGACCCCTCATATATGCAGTATGTTGGTGAATCTTGTGGGTTTCCAGAGGGAAAGCTATGGAGTACTTGAGCCATCAGGCAGAAACTTAAGGGGGAATGCAGATTGAGGAACAAGGGCTAAAGCGTGCATACTACTTTCAGCAAGCTAGGGAATTTGTATCAATCCTTTGTAAGAATTTCTACATACACACAGCAGTACATGAAGTCGCACAGATTACACACTTTCTAAATAGTCCTTTTTTCACTTTATCAGACGAAATCTGTCTTATCTCAACCACATCCTCCTCCTCTTCTCTTCTTTTTGTAAGTAATCCTTCTTTTTCCAGCTTGTTTTTTCTTATGTACCCTTATGGTACCCTCAAAAGGGGGTCTGCTTGTACAAGCTTTTCAGCTTTTTTCAGACCTCCCCCACAATTTAGTATTAATGTAAATATTGTAACATCAGTATGTATATATTATTGTGGAAATCTTTCTCAATACAATACAATACAATACATCCATTTCACTTCTCTTTTTGCGTCTCCATTTTCTTGCAAACATAAAGGTGAACAACTGGGTTAGAGTCTGAAGACTAACCTCTCCTTGTCAGTCACCGAAGATAATCTACGTAATCAATAATCTTAGGCATGGCTGATTAGCTCATTATTTGCATGACTTCCTTAGTGGAGAAGGACGTGGCGACCACAAGCACTAGCTCTGACTGCATTCATTGTTAAATTAGCCTTTGCGCATTAATAAAAGCATTACACAAGAAACTTGAGCAGCCAAATGGCCGACCAGGCAAGCAGATCAATTAGCACGCTTGAAAGGAAGAAAGTTCTTTTTCTCCAAAAGTCCCCTGACTCTCTGGCGAAGAGCCAGGGGCGAAAACCAAACAATACTCCCGAAGGAGTTCTGCTCCCCGAGAGAGTAACAACGTCCCCAAGGAAGAAAGTTAGGTCACCCGGCTTTCCTATCAAAGCCCGCGGAAGCATGTGACAATTCTCTAACAGAGTTGTACGCGATATGACTTGTCTATGTCATGCAAGGACATACCTTTAATACTGCTCTTGTTTAGATTTGTTCACCTTAATCATTTCGGGACTACAGGCGGATATATCAGATTACGCTCTCCATACTATAGGCTGATATGAACGTCCAAGAGACTTTATCTTGATCAACCTAATATTACTATGCAACCTCCCATGGCACTGATCCCATGCCATATTACTCTAACAGAAGACTTCACTCCTCAAATTTTGATACCAAACACGCTAGGTAGTTTCTAAAAGTTTGAATTGAAAATGGTTTAAAATATCATAACTGACTGAGAATTTCTAAGTAGTATATGATATACATAAAGGCAGCTCTTCATGGTCACAGAGACGAAGATTCGAAAGAACTTTGTAAGGGATTATTATTCAGCTTGCAATCTGGACAACAAATGTGCACATTCAATACTGTTAGTATAAGGCTAGTACTGCTAAAAGTAGTGATATAAAGAGTAGGGGTTAGGGAAATGATAATAGACAAAATGGATTAGATATTTTAAGAACAAAGATAATTCAAGTTATATATCCACATAATAGAGATTTTAGCAGGTCTCAATTTTTCTGTATTAGACTAACCAATAATGTGCACAAGAAAAATGTTATTAACAAAAGACTAAACATGAAAAAATGGTAAAAACTACTAAATTTCATAAATTTGCATAATTTTTTATAGGCATGTTTTTCTATGTACATTACAGTGTCAGAATTTTCCAAGATAGATCTCATTTGAAACAACATCTCCAGCTCTTTACCCTTTATTTTCACTACTTCATAAAACAAAATTTTGTCAGAGTACTTTGACATTGAAAGTAGGTTTCTGAAATGAGGAAGACTGAAAAGAACTTCAGGCATAGTGAAAGATGCACAGTGAATCAATTCAGTGCTGATTTTTGTCCCTTCATTCTAGCTGACACTATATAACACAAAGGTGTGGGTGTGTCGTTAAACCCCATCTAACTACTAAGTGCAGAAACTTGCCTCGTTCCACATTTTTTCGTGAATAATGAATAATGGTCCTCGGATAATTTCAACAATGAAAAGTGGGGCTCTAGTTACAACTTAAGCTTTATTAACCCTGGTATAGGCTATACTTCATGTAAGCTTACATCGACAGCTTAAGTATACGCCTACTACTCAGGCGCGTAGCCAGACCATTTGGTCCATGGGGGTGAAGTGGTGAATTATCTCGATTTCATGGTTTCGAAATTGTGGAGGTGACCCCCGGTCCCGTAGCTGCCTTTCTCCCTCTCTCATACTCCCAGCTTGACTTCATCATTTGTTCCTTCCTGTTTTCCGTTCTTATCTTTCTCTCACTAATTTCTGCCTACCTCCGTCCTGGTCTGTCCTTCCTGACCGAGCCCTCTAACTCTACCTTCCCTCATTCCCTAATCCTTCCCGCCCCTCCACTTTATCAGGTCTCTCCCCCTTTAGTCTTTCCCACCGTCCCTAGCCATGCCTGTCTCAGTACTCGTCCCATCGATATTTGAACCCGTCTTCTAACTTCACACACATTTTCTGCTCTCCAACCTTCCCTCCCGTCGGCAATAATCCCCGTTCTTGTTTTTTCTTTCCTTTTTGTCTTCTTTTATTTTCCATTTTCTCTTTTCTTCTACCTTTTCCCTCTTACTCATTCATTTTCATTTTTTAATCATTTTATCGTCGCTGTTACTTCGATCTTCTCTCCGGCTGCCCGTGGGCAGTTTCCCCTCTCCCCGCTGACTACGCGACTGCTGCTGCTCCTTTTTGATTCCTTGCCGAAGGCCCAAGGAATCTATGCGATGGTGATGTCGTGTGTGTGTATGCGTGTATGTGACGCTTTTGCTTGTAAACACGATATCTCAAGAAGGATAACTCCGTGGGATCTCATACTTTGCATTTAGTTGCCCGTATTGAATAGATGATCCCCATTGTTTTTGGTGGAGGTTAAAGGTCATTTGTGGTCACAAGAGGCCAAAGGTCAAACCTTGTGAACACGATATCTCAAGAAGGGTAAGTCCGGGGATTTCATACTTGGCAGGTAGGTTGCCCATATTAAGTAGATGATCCCTATTCTTTTGAGTGTAGGTGAAAGGTCATTTGGGATCAAAAGAGGTGGAATGGTAAATATGCTGGAAATTGCTTGTGAACACGATATCTCCAGAAGGATAAATGTGAGGGATCTCATACTTAGCATGTGGATTGCCCATATTGAGTAGATGATCCGTTTTATTTTGATGGAGGTCAAAGGTCATGTGGGTTCACTAGAGGTCAAAAGGTCAAAACCTTGTAAACACTGTATCTCAAGAATGGTAACTGTGACGGATCTCATACTTAGCATGTTGATTGCCTATATTGAGGTAGATTATCCCTATAACTTTGGGTGGAGGTCAAAGGTCATTTGAGGTCACGAGAGGTCAAACTTAGTAAACGTCATATTTTAAGGAGGGTGACTATGAGGGATCTCGTACTTGGCCTGTGGATTGTTTATATTTAGCATGTAGGTCATTTGGGTCACAAGATTTCAAAAGCTTTTGACCTTATTAACATATCTCAAGTAGGATAACTATTAGACATAAAAACTAGTTAGAGTTTGTTACCATGGTCATCTGAGTGATTTGAACCTTTGCGTTTTAAATTATTTTTGGATAACACAGCTTTTCCAAATAGAACACCATTTTGCTCATATGCCACTAACACGATCAAAAATTTGCACCAAGAGTACATGTGTCTTTCCCTGAAAATTCCCTGCCAGGATCTGTTGCAAACCGCAAAGGTAAAGTCGAAAGGGGTGTTATACCGTTATTCATTTGCCCTTCAGAAGTCCATGTACCTGATTTGGAGGTAAAATTGCATAGACTATTGACTATCAATTTGTATCACGTAACATATATATCCCCCCCCCCCCCTACCCAAATGAGAATGCCTCTACTCCTTGAAAAATGATGTCGCTAGCCTCTAACACCGTGACATACCAGGAACCTGCGTACGGTTGCATTTTTCGAGAATGTGCAAGTCTTTTAAGTTTTGGACAACATGGTCTGGGTTTAAAATATCTTTTAAAGTTGTATGTAAAGATGTAGGCATGTGGGTCAGATGGCTGTTACATCGTTATTAGCAGGGTCCCTTCTATATTGGTGTGCTGTAGGTGTAACCTTCAATGTCAATAGCAGTTTACACCGCTTGAAATGAGGTTGTATTATTGGAATATTGGTTGGAGCAAAAGCCATTCGTAGCCCGGCTTTAGCTTTTTTCGCAGTCTTCAAGGAAGGTCATGACAGGCTTTTGTTTTGATCAGTTACTAGGTCTGAGAGGTTTGAAAAAAAAAATGTGAAATGAAATTTGTTAACTTAAAAGTCTTGATCAAGACGATAGTAAATTTTAACTTTTCACACGTTCTGAAAAACTAAGGGCGCTTGTCATCACTCTATACGTTCTTGAGTATTTCGTTCATTACAAGCTAGAATGGAATTAAAATTTGGAGATATGTAGAGGACTTTTTCACTTCACAATATTCTCAATGAACGTTGTGTACTGTGTACAACTAATACCAGAGTCTTCAGCAGAACTATTAACTAACTGGTCCTTCGCAAGTATGCGACATCAGGTGATCGTCTTCCACCACCCCCAGACCTATTCGACAGGAGTGGGGGCAATTACGACTTTTTGAAAATGCTCTAAATTAGTGGTTAAATGCAAACCATAGGGCGTCGTATGGGGCCTTCACCGATAAGTTCGGAAGGAAGCGAAATGGCTTCCAAAAGGCAATATATATTTTGTGCTGAAGACAAGGGTGTCCGACAGATACTCTGTTTCGTTACAGTATCTGTGCGATGATATCGTTATCTTCATCTATGTGGTGATTTTTTTTTTATTTTACTATACTGATATAATATATATATATATATATATTATATATATATGTATATATATTTACATGTATATATATATATATATATATATATATATATATATATATAATTAGCCTATATATAAAGTAGTTATATAATATATAGGCGTCGAATTTCCAGGTTTTCGTTTTTAGACAATATATATATATATAATATTCTACAGCCTTTGGTGATAATGGTGCAGGGTTTAGGACATAACTTGCGTCCTTTTCACGCAGGTTAAGAACTTGGGCGAATGATAAGTTATCACAAACGCAATGAGGAAACTTATATCAGGGAGCTAGACGAAAGTCTACAGTGTATTCCATCTTCCTGCCTGAATATAGTTTGTGCTATTTCGAGGATGGTAATAGATCTGTCCCTTCCGGTTTTGGAATTTGAAAAATTAAATTATGCATTCAAATTTTACTTTTGTACTGGCGCATTTATTAGGTTATTTGTCACCATGTTCTACTGAAACTGCCAGGCTCCCCATTGCATACCATTTCATTTCCAGCTGTCAGTAAACGCGTATTACGTCTAAGTAGATTACGTCCGGGCACATGTTTGCATAACTAATACATATTCAATACCAGCAGTGCTGATGGCGGTATGGAACATACTAATGTAATGGCGTCATCACTTGATGCCCTGAATTCAATCCTTGAACGAGAATATGACAAAACAGTCTTTCCCGTTGAATACGGCAATGGTCTCAATAGCTATGTCCTCTTTGTTGTGTGGTTGGTGGCAGTATTAACAATTTGCTATAGCACACTCTTGTAAAATTATTGTGCCATACAAAGTCCATGTCATTAAGTGATAATCATCCGCATATCCACACATTGCCACACATCATAATGTAACCCCACTTCATCACATGCAACCTGTGTCAACCCCGTTTTTCTGGTTTTCCACACTTTGCCTCATGCTCAATCTGTGGTAGCGTTGTAGGTCAATGCACGGCGGTTTGGAAAAGTGTCAATTCTCTAATAAAGGCACACATTGGCATGAAGAAAATCATAGAAACTACACATATCTTCACGGTGTACCATAGTTAACCACAGTTTAACACGGTATTTCGAGTGCGGTATTGGAACTTTTACCAATCATTTTTCGTAAGGGTTGTGCGTGCAGGGGAACATACCATTTGTACAGATTACATAAAAAAAACGTAAAATTTTTGTAATGTAAAGATTTCGCTTAAGATTTAGAAAATAGTGTCTTAGAAAATGCTCCAAGCATATAACCAAATTCGTGATACATTTACCAGTCCCGTTTCGCTTGAAGGGTAATTAATCCGAATCGTTGACGTTATGAACATGTTTACCTTAAGATAAGGTTTGTAGTGATACCAAGAACGAACTTTGGTCAAATGCTGAAATGGTAGCAGCAAGATATGTCCGCTGGTATGGCTAAAACCTTTTTATCACAAGCTGCCCGTCGTTTAGCCGTATTACACCGTGAAAGAAATTCCCAAGTAAGTATCGAGCGTTGTATCGTTTAGTATGTTGGTTTTGCTCTCTTGGGTCTCCGAAATCTTCTGATTAGTTAAACATTCATAACTAAAACCACGTTTCTCGCTCTTTAGTTAAGACAGACGTCGGATATTAATAAAACCTCCCAATGTAAATGTACGGGTGAGTGCGTGTGTACATTTTTTATCTTGCCTTAGTTGGTACATAGATGAATGCTTGCAATAGGCACCCAGAATATGTGTAGGTACGTGTTCTCAATCTGAAAAACAATTGTGCAGGCTAGTTTTTGTAGCCTGATCCACACCCTTTTGAAACCACAGACATCAGGTTTCATTGGCATGTTAAGCATACGTTGTTTTACAATTCCACTATAACATGACAAAGTAAATCCTAAAGCAAGTACTCGGCAACCTCTGTACCCTCCCAAACCCTCCCTATACCCTTTTCTTTTATGGGATGGCATTGAAAGGCAATAGTTTTACATGATAAAGGTAAGCAGTCGACAATTAATTTGTTAGTTCGTTCGTTCGTTCATTAGAAAATGTTTAACGCCTCAACTTATAACCTCTTCGTTTAATGTAGCGGCGCCCACGGCCTTTTTTCCAGTTGTGAGGCACTGGATTGTTTTCCCTTACTCCATTGCTTATGCGGAGCATTACGCACAATGGCACTAGGCTCCATTTTTGGTTTCGATGAAAAGAGAAACCTATGCAGTCTTGATGGCGTGTGTGTGTAGGTGTGTATATGTGTGTGTTTGTGACACTTTTCTTGTTTACACGATATCTCAAGAAGGGAAACTCTGACAGTTCTCAAAGTTGGTTGGTAGATGCCTCATATTAAGAGGAAGAACCCTATCGTTTTGGCGGAGGTCAAAGGTCATTTGGGGTCACCAGGGTCAAACTCTGAAAACGCTGTTTACTCGATACCTCAAGGTAGGTGGCTTAGTTAGATTTCATACTTGGTATGTGGATGCATTATGGTGAGAGAAACCTTATTGTTTTTAGTAGAGGTCAAAGGTCATTTGGGGTCACCAGGAGTCAAACACCGAATACCTTGTTTACACGATATCTTAAGGTAAGATGCTTGGATAGATTTCATACCTGGTGTGTGGATGCATTATGGTAAGAGAAAGAACTCTCTAGTTTTTGGTGGAGGTCAAAGGTCATTTGGGGTCATCAGGGTCAAACCCTGAAAACCTTGTTTACACGATATCTCAAGGTAGGTGGCTTAGATAGATTTCATACTTGGTATGTGGATGCATTATGGTGAGAGGAAGAACCTTATTGTTTTTAGTAGATGTCAAAGGTCATTTGGGGTCACCAGGGGTCAAACACCGAATACCTTGTTTACACGATATCTCAAGGTAGGAAGCTTGGATAGATTTCATACTTGTTGTGTGGATGCATTTTGGTAAGAGGAAGAACCCTATTGCTTGTGGTGGAGGTCAAAGGTCATTTGGGGTCACCAGGGGTCAAACCCTGAAAACCTTGTTTACACGATATTTCAAGGTAGGTAGCTTGGATAGATTTCATACTTGGTATGTGGATGCATTATGGTGAGAAGAAGAACCTTATTGTTTTAGTAGATGTCAAAGGTCATTTGGGGTCACCAGGGGTCAAACACTGAATACCTTGTTTACACGATATCTCAAGTTAAGAAGCTTGGATAGATTTCATACTTGGTATGCGGATGCATTATGGTGAGAGAAAACCTATTGTTTTTGGTGGAGGTCAAAGGTCATTTAGGGTCACCAGTGGTCAAACTCTGAAAAGTTTGTTTAGACGATATCTCAAGTTAGGAAGCTTGGATAGATTTCATACTTGGTATGTATATGCATTATGGTAAGAGGAAGAATGCTATCATTTTTGGTGGAGGTCAAAGGTCATTTGGGGTCAACAGGGTTCATAGTCTGAAAACCTTGTTAAACACAACATCTTGAGGTAGGAAGTTTGGATAGATTTCTTACGTAGTGTGTGGATGACTTATTGTGAGAAGAAGTACCCTATTACTTGTGGTGGAGGTCAAAGGTCATCTGGGGTCAAACTCTGAAATCCTTGTTTACAAGATAGCTCAAGTTAGGAAAGTTGGATACTTCACATGGTGTTGCATTTAATACATCAGAAAACCCCTACAAATATTGTCAGAAACAGAGGCCAGCTGAAATCACCTGTAATTTTCCAGCACTTTAACATCACATTGAACCAATGACTGAAAGAAACAGGACATCTTGGCATTATTTGGGATTACACATTAACAGCTATATTCGAAACCACAATGCATTTTTGCATTCTGGTTAGTCTTTGGTATGACTCGACCTGGGATCGAACCCAGGCCTCCCGCGTGAAAGGCGGATGCTCTACCGCTAGACCAAACACGTGGTCAGTCGACAATTAAAATGAGATAGCACTCGACAATTAAAATGTTCCGTTTCAAGCAAACCAGAAGTATGTTTGGGAAGCTGTGCTAACCTAAAATCAATGACCTAAAATCAATCCCAGTGAGTAGATGAAAATAAGTAAAACTGCAACTTCTATTGCCTATAAAGGCCGGTTCATACTACCAAATTTCTCACGCGATAAAGCGATCAATAACCATATATGGTCAAAATATCTTTGCCGCCAGTTCGATTCACGGTCATCGCTTGGAGTTGAACATTGCTCAACTTTTCTCGCAAGCTCTCGAGATATCGCATCATTTCAAAGTTTCTGATTGGCTGATTGGCGGGTGAGCAAAAACTTTCGTCGAGTGACAATGGCGGATACAATGAAGGAGAGATTGATATTAAGTGTTCAGGGTTTCCCTGCACTTTACGATACTTGGAGATCAGACCTATAAAGATATAATAAAGAAGGCAAATAGCTGGGAAACTGTTGCTATTCGAGTAGGATGAGATGGTGAGGATATTTTTGGTTAAACTTGAAATAATTTGATCGTTCAAGGGGCCATATCTGCGTACATACGCAAAAGCTTTGGCAAGGTGCAATATGAAATGTACTGGGACGAGTTCCACTAACGTTACTGATACATGTATACATCAAGCCCTGTCCTGGGCCTACACGTTGTGTAAATTTATTATTGGTACTAAGAAGGCCTGGCATCCTACCAGTGAAGGAACGATTCAGTTTATTATTAGATGGGAATTGGATTAGGGGGGGGGGACTAAGATTTGGTGGGAAGACCTGTTATTTTTGTAGAATAAGTGAAACTAACCCAACACATTATTAAGAGAACTTGCATGGTTACTGGCAGCCCATGCAGGCTGTAGCATAAAGCAAAGGCCTTTGCAAGGGTTAGATTACAATGGGTTGGGCAGTATGTACCATGTTTTTTCCTTACTACACACTAGGCTCCACTACACGGCATTGCCTATGACGTGTAGTATACTGGCTAGTGGCTAAAATAGACTAGCTTGTTGGTCTTTCACTCTTTATGCCTATTCCTTTTCGATCATCATGTTTAAGAAATTTTATTGTAATTTCTTGTTGACTCTAAATAATGGGAGAAGGTGGTAGACAGCAGTCATTCTGGATACAACTATCAGTAGTGTATATAACAGCAGGGGATTGCTTTATATGAATGCATTAATATTTTGTAGGCGATGCTTTAACTTTCTAAGAAAAAGCTATGAGAATCAAATATTGGTTTGTTAAAACCCCCATCCCCAGTACCATTACTGCTATTTCCAAGTAAAATTTTGTTCATATTATTCTGTTTTTTTCTGTGATTGCAGTAGAGCAATGCAAGAGGATGTGGAAAAATCTCAAGGACAGTTACAGACAAGCAACTAATGCAGAACTTAAAAGGATGAAATCTGGAAGTGGTGCTATCTCAAAGAAACCATGGAAGTTCATGGAGTTAATGAGCTTCTTGAAACCATTTGTGTCAACAGAATCTGGGTAATTGACTAAGTGTAACCTTTCAGAAACAGAAAATTGTATATAGTAAGACGGGGTTAAAAAAAACAAGATTGAAGTTTAGGTAAAAAAAAACAACCCCCCTACAAGCCACAGTCAATATAGTCCTTCATTTTTGTATACTTCATACCTTAGCTCAATGTGTTTATTTAATTTTAACATGATTTGTAGACTTGTGATTTACTCTGCAACCGAACACCAGAGCTTCCAAAATAAAATCCGGGGCTAATATTTTTTTAACCCCATCTCGCTATATGTTAGCTTTTATTTTTTGTAAGGCCTATAATTACGTAAAAGCCTACACTCACGTAAAACCTGTGCCACAACCAATGCTAGTTTGAAGGATGAAGATGGATAACCATGCGAAGGGTGAAGAAGGCAGGAGAAGAAGAGATAAATTGCAAAAGACTTCCAAAGAGGCACTCAGACCCATAGTCAAGGGGGAAGTGGAGGAGTCCCGGACCCCTCCCCCCAAAAAATCCCACCCCAGGACAAATTTTGAGAACACAAAAAGTATTGCCTTAACATGTCTGCAACCCTTGCAAAAAATTTCACCCCCAGAGATATCTTGCCCCCCCCCCCCTTCAACACCTAGTCTGGCTGTAGCATGCACATTCTATAGGAGACCATTTTTTGTATATTTAGGTATAAAATCATGCAGCCTTGTGGGTTGATTAACAACATTAGTTTAAAATGGAGTCATGTTTGCTGACCCATTGTTCCCAGACATATATGAAAGTAGCTTAGCAAGTGTAAAATGCTACCATGCATCTCACACACACTAAGAAAAATCAAATTTGTAAAAAGGTAATGAAGAAAATAAAACTGAGCATTATAATGGACAGTGCCAACAAATTGGATTGATCAGAGACCATACCTTTTCACTAAGTTTTGAAGCAGCAAATAGTGTGCCATTCCCTCCCTTGGGCTCTTTGCAATAGTTTAGAAGTTATGCAAGTCACAAATCATTGTTCAACACCTTCATTGCTGTTGAATTCTACATGCATATAACCAGCATGAGTATTAAAGGCCATACTTGGGATGAAAATGGCTTGCAACATGCTTTTTGTTACTTATGTTTTGTGATCATTTCCTGGCCATGTAACTTTTTGTCAAGTTGAATTTTTTTTTGCTTTACAGATCTTGCTCAAATGTACTGGTACCACCAAATGCGGAATATGACAGTGATGTAGAGGTTGTGCAGGCAGCTGCAATGCAATGTGTTGTGCATCATGTGGAGGATTCACAAGAGGAAGACACTAAAAGTCAAGATGATATTGTGCCGGAAATAGAGGCAAGGCTAGAATTTTCATCTTCAAGATCTACTATGGTAGTACGACCAGCCGTGACACCAAAGCATGTCAGTAATGCTGTCGGACGAAAAAGGAAAACCGCAACTGATGACGTTGATCGCAGTCTTCTAGATTTCATTGCAGAGGCAGAACAAACACAGGCATCTTTGTTGGAGAAAGTTACCCCTGAACCTTCAGCAGACAACGAAGAGAATCTCATGGGTAAATCAGTTGCAGCAGCTTTGCGAAGGCTTACTCCTTACAAACGTGCCTTTGCCAAAGTAAAAATTCAAGAACTTTTGTTTGAGATAGAGTTTGGTACTCAAGATGACCAGCATCTCTGAGTCATAAGACCACAGTTGACCCCCTCCCCTAAAGGAGTCCCACCCTGCATAGAAGTAAAGCTTTGAATGTATGCTTAGTGTAGTGTCCAGGGAAGAATTAGTTTAAACATACGGAGGGGGATTTTGAACAAAGAAGTTTAAAAACAAGACATTTGATAGTTTCTGTTATTTTTATTGTTCATTGTAGATGCAGTCAGTTAAACGTTTGAGTTTAAAGATAATCGTCTTTGGAAGAGAACACTATTTTTACAGGATTAGAAATATGATATCAAGAACTTTTTGCATAAGAAAGAACACTGAAAGAAATTAATGTTTTACATCTGATAAGTTGGGGTACATACAACATCATTGATTGATTTGTGTCTAGTACACTTCGAAAAAAAAGAATTATACATAGATCAAGGTTCAAAAACTAGGAATTAAAAGCAGAGCCAATAAAGTTTTGCAAAGTTAAAAAAAATCATACAAGAATCACTGTTTCCCTATAAATGTAACCTTGTAAGCTCTTTTAAAGTATTACATAACAGAAAGACTATGTTGAACATTTTCTTTGACAAATTTCTATTTTTTCTGTTCTTGTAGGTGTTAAAGTAAGTGCATTTACATACTTTACATGTCAGCTGTAATAAACAGTACAAGGTGTATTCAAATGAAGGTTTGTTACTTTTCAGAAAGTTTTGTGTGTCACAACCTAGTTAAAAATGTGTGTTTTCTCTTTCCTTGAAGCATGCCTCCAAGAACAAAAAGGAGGCTAAATCCTGAAGGACCTCTTTACAGACATTAGAGCAGCCTTGAAATTTGCCTGCCATCAAGTTACATATCTGGACTGCTGGTTGCATATGTCAAACATAGAACAAAGAATAGTCCAGATCCGAATTTAATTTTATATCGAAAAGAGTAACTACATGCATTCCAGTACAATTTCAGTCAATTCCTATAATTGGTTCTTGATATGTTAGCATGTTTGAAGACAAATGTTTTGTTTTTAAGATTAACACTGCATGGTCATCTGTGTGAAACCACGACATCACTCCTGCTTGCTTCGAGCTCACTGTTGTAGAAAATGTCATAACTTCATTTAACATGATGAAAACTGAACATAGGATCTGAATGAAAATTTCACCAGAATGACCAGATTTAATCGTCTTTAACATATTAAAACCCTGACTTTTGAAAAATGAAACTCATTTTATCTGCGTGCACAGAAATAGGAAAGGTGATCTTGGACTATTATGTCACAGGTAGAAAGCCAAATGTATAGGTTCAAACTTCACCATAACAAGGTTATCATGAAGGAAGAGACATTCCTTTGGTTACTAAATCATGACATCACACTGATATTAATAAGCGACTGCGTTCAAACTTGGAACAAATTTTATTAATCTAAAGTTACTGGCAGTGGTGAAGTAATGGAGAAAACATAACATCTAACACAGTCAAATAAGATGATGCAACCTTTTGTTATTCCCATTTTACCCCAAAAAAGTTTCAACCATAACAACTGAGAAGTTCATAAAGGATCAAGTGCTGTCTTTGGTTCCATGTAAAGTAACTCATTCCCGCTCAGATGAGTATTTAGTGATCTGGAATACTGCCTCTTCGGATGTACTGCTCTTGCCAAGGTACTGACCCTGCCTCTGAAACAAAATACTGCTTAAAGTTGTTTCTTATGTCACATGCGTCACGGGTGTACATGTTACTTCCTGTTTGTGTTAAGTTTCTTAAAGCATATGCTGCATCTGTGCGCCATTGTCCATCATTTGCTGGTGAACCGTCCTCATTCTCAGTGTCAGTGTATACAGATGGGCAGTACTGGTCGTTGTCTGGTGATTCACTGCAGTCCGAAACTCGTAGCCAGTTGTGCAGGCATATTGTTGCCTTGATGTAAAGCTCAACACTTTCAGTCGCTGCTATTATCGGACGCTTAAATATACGCCAGCGTGCACTCCAAATACCAAATGTGTTTACAATGATCCGTCGTGCTCTCGACAACCTATAATTGTAAATATTCTTTTCGTATTTCTCTCCGGTCATCGGACCTACATCTCGGCCAGGGAATGGTCTCATTAAGAAGTTCTTTAGCGGGAAAGCCTCATCACCGACGAATACGTAAGGAAAAGGCTGGCTTTCAGATTCTGTGAGAGGACATGGTTTTGGTATATCCAATGATCCATTTTCCATTGCCATACCCATCGGTGAGTGTGCAAAAATTCCACCATCGCTGTTTCTTCCCGCAGCGCCAATATCAACCAGTGTGAAGCGATATCGGCCATCACACACCGCCATCAGAACAATGCTGTGCTGGTGTTTGTAGTTAAAATAAGTAGATACGGAAAGAGCAGGTGCCTGAATCACGACATGCTTCCCATCAATGGCCCCGATACAGTGGGGAAAATCCCAACGTTTGTCAAAACAATCTGCAATATTTAACCAGTCCTCATGGCCTGGAACCTTCAGGACCTCTGGCTGTAGAACATCCCATATAGCTTGACATGTCTCCCTGACTATGTAGCATAACGTTGACCTACCCATCCTAACGTAATTTGCCAAGTGCTTCTGCTCTATTCCGGTTGCTAAAAACCTGAGACGAAAAAAAGAACAAAAAGCTTGTAGAAAATGTCAGAGTGTTAAAAGGGAACAGTGGCGTCACCAGTCTGAATCCCATGCCAGAACCTTCCGGGCCTCCCCGTGTTCCCCTGTCCACTTTCCCTCTCTTGAATGAATTTGATGGGCAGATGCAAAAGCATTGCCATACGCTAGTGGTAGGCCAGACTTGACCCTGAACCAACTGTTTTCCCCCGTCCCTCTAGACCCCGGGCCTAAACTTAAGCCCATAGACAGACTAGATACCGAAGGGGGGGCGGAGCTCTCTCTCATTATTCAAGAGAGCGAAAATTATCTAGAGGGGTCAGATATGTTAAAGCAGTTCTTTTTGTCGTTCTCAAAAAGTTTTCGGGGCACAGTTTCAAGGGGCCCCTCACCTCGCTCCCCCCATCTTGACTATGGCGCGTCTAAATAAAAAAGGTCGTGCTACTGACAGTGAAGAACTGTTTTTCCTCTAATGTTGGGCCCTTTCTCTTTCAGGAGTGAAGATCCTGAGCCCAGCCCCCTCCCCCCCCCCGGCCGTAGCCTGGGTAAAATTTCTAGGGGGCAGTTCACACACTGCCTATTTAGAGCGCCATCATCACTTAGTACGTGGTGTATGTACGATTTGGAAATCTCAGGGGGCAGTTGCCCCCCTGCCCCCGCAGGCTACGTACCTGCCCCCCCCCCCTTACTCATGGTTACCAAGCCCTAGTGAGTCTACTCTCCCATGGTAACACAGACTATACTTACTTAAGTGTGACTGCTAATCTCTCTGCAGGTCCAATAGGGTCACGATGAGTCTTTTTGTGATGTAACCTCGCACCAATCTTCTCCAGAAGGTTCTGAAACCGTGTTGGGTTCATTCTAAATGAGTCCATGTGGGACTGATTGTCAAAGACCCTCTGCTCAGGTACCATCAAATGAAACTCCCCTAATCGTCTTCTTCTTTGAAGCATGTATCTTACATACTTCATACGTTTCCTCATTCGTGCTCGTCTTCGTTTCAGTAACAGAAACACATTTGCCACGCATATTTGGAGATATTGATGAGAAAGCACGAACAGTTTAGAACGACTATCCATATTTTACAGCCGATTTTAATGACTGATCGAAGCAACAACATTCTAAACAGTTTAGATGCTCCTATGGCGGGAAAATATCGCCGTGGAGTATGAATCAATTTTATAGATGCATAGCCCCGCTCCGCTAATCTTTTCAAACATAGCTTTATAGCGCGATAGTGGAGTATAAACCGGCCTTAATCCTAACATTTCTTTTCAAGACCTTCCCAAGATTTGAGAACCTTACTTACACTCTACCCCTTCCCACGTACCCTTTTCATGGTGTAGCACATAAACACAAGTGTAGACCACATAGGAATGGGTTACGAGCGTACTGTACTAAAGGGAAACCTGAATGGTGATAGAACATCGGGAACATGGCAGGAGTCACCAGGCAAACCGTGTGGATTGATGGTAGAAGACTTCTAATAATTATCAAATCTTTGTCAACAAGCTTTTGAAAAAGGGGAGGGGAATTCTTCAATGGATATGCAAGGTTACTCAATATTTTAGTACGACTGTAAGTTTCCTAGGTTTATTCGTACGACAGTTATGACTACAAGTAATGTGTACATACCAAGAATCATGAATATGAGCAAGAGTATTATTTTGCATAAGCTTTATTCAACTAAGTGCCAGTAGGGAAGTTGCATGTGTGTAGCATGAGGCATGGACAGACTACTTCCGGGCTAGTTGTGAGAGAGAAGCAGTTTCGGTCACCCTTCTGTTTTGTTTCCACATTTTCGTTAATTCTTTTATATTATTACAAGGAAACCTTAGAACAGTAATTGACATGGAATTCCCCGCTATTTCGGGTTTTATGTTTTTCGTAGATATTCTGGTTTTCAACAATGGGAAGAAACGCAAAGGAACGGACTTTTGCATACGAAGAAGACCTTCCACATTTACCTGTACCACCCTTGAAAGGATCCTTAGACGGTTACCTAGCATCAGGTAAAACTTAAACAGGGCACATAGATTTTGTTTTCGGGAAGTCGGCCTCAACCCTCAGCCTAACCTCCGTCCTCACCGACGCTAGGGTGACGTCCGCAGGTCTCCCCACCCCCCTGAGTACAATATGTAACCCGGTGTTCAATGGAATAAACACTGCCCTCTATTTAAGGTAAGAAAGGTAGTACAACACTAAAATAATTTTGCTGAAGAGTCGAATAAATTTCATCCCAACTGGGTTAAACTCTTATATTTGCTCTGTCATGTAACTCCTGGTCCACGACTTTGTCCTTTTCTCTCTTTTGGTAACAACAAACAAATAAAAATCTTAGTTACGTGTGCCTTCTAATGGTAGGCTGTACTGGTAATAACACACCGTAATATTTCTAATGTATATGAATATGGTACCTCTTAAGCCGGCATGAGATCACTTAGCAACCCAAAATGTACTCCAGCTTTGATAAGCTGGCCAGACTTTGGTTACACATAGTCTCAGCAATACTAGACTACTCTTCAACTAGGATGAGACCCCAACAGTACTTAAACAATAGGCTGTCAAACCTGGGTTAGCCTCGCTATAACCATAGCTTCGAAGATATCGGTCTGGAAATACGTCAAAACCCAGTTGTCAACAGGAAACTCTGACTTCACTGGAACATCTACCAGAACGTCCACTGGAAAGCAGGCAAAAATATCATCAGTACAAAGCATAACATATCATCCTACACTCTTAAAAGAGCCGGATGAAATTTGATCCAATCCGGATCAAATTTGATCCGGATTCCGTTTCCCAGGGGCACCTATCCGGTCCGGATGAAAATGACTCGGAATTCCGGATAAAAAACGAATGACCTTATTCCGGATCAAATCTGATCCGGATTCCGTTTCCCAGGGGATCCACCCAGTCCGGATAAAAATGACTGGGAATTCCGGATAAAAAACAAATGACCCCATTCTGGATCAAATCTGATCCCAATTCCGGATCCCAAAGGCACCTATTCCATCCAGATAAAAACGACTGAATTCCGGATAGTAAACCAATGACCCCATTCGGGTTCAAATCTGAATGGATGCCACCTGGAAACCCGGAGCACCTAATTGATCTGCACTGTTGCTTTCTCAATAAAGAGGGCCTGTTCTGGATTAAATTCACATTCTCACTCAATTTTCTCTGAAGGAAACAAGGTGGCAATGCTCAGTCTCTCCACTTACAGCATGAATGATAAGGTCACAAAATTTAGTAAGCCTCGAAAATAGAAAGTTCAATGGTGAAAATAAAAAACAATAATAGCTACAAATATTATTTGAGTTGACTATGTATTTTGGAGCACACTGCAAAACAAATGACCTATTTCCAACAACAAAAAATCTGCTACATCGAAAGCAGCAGCAGTTCAAAGCTTCAATGTGTCATACACTAGACATGTTTACATATGGTCTTTAAACGATGTTATGGAGAGAAAAAACTTAAAGAGACAGCAATTTTGATAAATGTAAAATCTTAAAATGATGGAATGACCAAAAGCACGATCTTAATCGAGACAGCAATGTTGATACATGTAACATTGAAAGTACAGTTATGGTATGGCTTACAGCACACAATTGATCATTTAGTACTTTTTTAATTATGAGTACATTTCACATTTCACAGATGCCTACTGTTAGCCTCTTACTTCATAATTAGCCTTTCATTTTACGTTGATAAAAGTCTTCGAAAGCTGCTTCAAAATAGTCACTGAAGGAAAAGGTATTCAGGATTACTCATTTCTGATCCAGTAACTGTAGTAACAGCTAGCAGAGTTATATAAAAAAAAAAGTGGTTATGTGTATTACACCCTTACAAAACATGAAACCCTGCTGCATACTGTAGGCCTACTTAATATTTACTTAATTGTAAGGAAAGTGAATAAGATATAAAGAGCATACAATACAGAAACAATAAAAAATTGAACCTAACTTCATTATTTTTCATCCACTGGCATGGGATTCAGAAACAAGGCAGTTGGGGTGGGAGCAGGGAATGGGGGAAGCACTACTATGTGGTTATAAATCCTATCCTAGGCTCTGAAGTAACAGTGGAAATAACATTCTTACGTAACACTCTATTGAACACATGCTGGTTTGCATGTAGGATTGCGTTGGTCAAAAGCAATTACCAAGCATTGATTACTATTATTTAGTTATAGCTGGATTAAAACTATATGGAACTCGCAAAACCAGTGTGATGACTTGTCCATTTATGGAGGTAAAGTACTTGTTATATGTTTTTGCCTGGGTGGGGGTCACTGGGATGGGAGTGGGGAGAGTAAAGGGGGTCACTGATGGCACTTGCACAATTTGTCTGAAAGATTGAAAAGTTTGATAACATGAGAACAAAATTTGCACCTACTCAGTGTTAATTACTGTTCCAGTGGCAAAGGTATTTCCCTTTAATTTTAAACATAAACTTCCATTTTAAAGCCCTTCATTCATTTTCAGGTAATGCCTGACCTGTTTCCCCACACAATAAAGTAAAATTAGAAGCATAACAATTCTGTAGTAACTCTCTCTTAGTATTAAGGAGTTAAATATGAGAAAGAAACCATGGCAACTTGCAGACTCATAGTGAAAATAGCATGCAATACTTATATGATACATTTAGTTTCAAAGTAGCATTTCAGTAGCTACATCACACAGTAGACCATAACACTAGCATAAATACATGCAGTGCATACTCTTCATTCAATCTGTACGGTTAAAAACTGTGACCTAGGCTTCCTGTTGAAATGGATTTATCCTCCTCAGGTCTACCTCTTTCAAGATGGGACAAGGGATACTGCATTTTTCAAAAAGTCCCATGTCTATTGAAACTGCCGTGCGTAATTTACGTTCAGGACATAAAATAACTGAAAGCAAATTTCAGCTCCCTGCAAAATAGTCCTGTTCATAGTAAGCCCCTTTCTACACAGTAATATACACCTACTTCAGTTGTTTTTCTGGTCTTAAATCCAAAACAAAAGGCTGTGTCTGCTGCACCTCTTCCAGGAAGTAAGGTGTTGGTGGAAATCTATAAAATGCACTCAAAAAGTTTTTCATCAAGTTTTTAAAATATGAATACCTTGGTTACAAGAAGTATTTTTCAGCAGTGGCAAGATCTGCAACACCTTCATTAATGGTCATCTGTAAGAACAAATTATCAATAGCTTAAAGTTACTCTGCTAATTTATTATTTAACATGCAGAAGGGGTAGAAAATTATTAATTTTCACTTTCATACGTACTTTAACGAAAATCACCTTTGAAGATGACAGCTGGACAAATAACATTCATGTTTCAACGTTTGCAACATCTTTTTCAATATATGTGTTTGTAACTACAGACAATCCAAGCAGCTAAGTGATAGAAAATTAACACTGGTAGGCTTTGAGAAATCCCCTCCCAACTGTCTGGAACAAGTAAGAAGCTACTTTGGCAAGGGCACTGCTCGATATCTCGATATTGTAGCTGCTTGCAAAGAGTCTAAAGTTACACTAAACTTAATGTAAACTATGTCTTGAACTCAATGGTGTGATTTCAACCACATGCACTCTCCCTACATCTCCCTAATTGATGGATGTGATTGAAGCTAACTGCAAACTACCCAACTCCACTACAATTCAATGTGCAATTACACCAGGGAAGTGATATCCTGAAGGAAAACCCGATAAAATAGACTAAGTGCATAGCACAGTTAAGGCACAAAGGCATGCAGAGAGTATAACACCCACAGCTCAATTTAGATCATGCAATTCTAGGCATGAAATAACCTCAGTGGTAGCGTTACAGAAGATCAGCAATATTGACCTGCCTTGAATCATACAAGATGAAAAAGTGTGCAGCTGGTTTAAAAAATATGCATAACAATTTCCATAGAACAGTAGGTTGCTTGACAACCCCCCCCCCCCCCGCATCCTGCACGATGTCCTATTTGAAATGCTGATGAAACAAAGCCACAAAGAAAATTAAAAAAGTTTCCTACCTGGTCGGTGTCAGGTCCAAAACTATTGTGTAAACAAACTTTGATGGGATAAGGATTTCTACTCTAGGTTTCTCAGTTGTGGTCTAGTCCCTCCTTACACGAACCAGTTTTCAAGGTGCAGTAGCTTGTTGCTTCATAATGACCTGTGATCAGAAATACGTATTATGTCAAAAAAAATGTCTAAAACATTTTAAAGTGATCTACAAGATTTCACTTACATTACTATTCCACTTATACTCCTCATCAATATATGTATAAAACAACAGCAAGAACAACAACAAAAGAGATTGTAATCCCCCCCCCCCCCCCATGCACAGTAAACATATAAAGCCTGTAAGCTCAGGCTGCAACTAATTCATTTTTCAGTACATGCAAGTTCAGCTTTTTGGTTTTGATGATAAGAGAAACCTATGCATTCATGATGGCGTGTGTGTATGTATGTGTGTATGTGCGCACTTGTATTGATATCCAGTCGAGGACCTTGACCAGAATACACACCTACACCTGAGGACATTTTTTCCATCTGAGTACCTAAACCCAGGTCCTCGGGTAAATTTAGTTCCATTGCATTCTACACATGTTTTCCATTATCTAGGTATAGGTAAGGGCAGAGTCCTCTACTGGCTATGAATTTGAAACAGGTGTGTGAAAATTTCAGAGGTCCTCAGGTGTGTAGGATACATCTGGTGGACTTATATTATATTGCCAATATAGTGGACTTAGGAGATATATGTGGCTTCCCAATTGGTGTGTATAGCGCCTCCTAGAGGGTAGTAATACAATGCATGTGTTCATTCGTCAATATCATAGTTGTATGTGCTGGTCCGCAGGTGAATATGCATACATGACAACATGCGCAGGTCCTCGGTTTGTGATGAATACCAGTATGGGTGTGTGTGTGTGTGTGTGTTTGTGACACTTTGCTCGTTAACACGATATCTCAAGAAGGGAAACTCTGACAGTTCTCAAACTTGGTACATAGATGCCCCATATTGAGAAGAACCCTATTGTTTTTGGTGGGGGTCAAAGGTCACCAGGGGTCAAACTCTGAAAACCTTGTTAACACAATATCTTGAGGTAGGAAGCTTGGATGAATTTCATATTTTGTATGTAGATGCGTTATGGTATGAGGAAGAAGCCTATTATTTTTGGTGGAGGTGAAAGGTCATCTGGGGTCACCGGGGGTCAAAACCTGAAAACTTCGTTAACACGATATCTCAAGAAGGGAAACCGTGACAGTTCTCAAACTTGGTACATAGATGTCCCATATTAAGAGGAAGAACTCTATTGTTTTTGGTGAGGGTCAAAGGTCACTGGGGGTCAAACTCTGAAAACCTTGTTAACACAATATCTTGAGGTAGGAAGCTTGGATGAATTTCATACTTTGTATGTAGATGCATTATGGTATGAGGAAGAATCCTAATATTTTTGGTGGAGGTGAAAGGTCATCTGGGGTCACCGGGGGTCAAACCCTGAAAACTTCGTTAACACGATATCTCAAGAAGGGAAACTGACAGTTCTCAAACTTGGTACATAGATGCCCCATACTAGGAGGAAGAACCCTATTGTTTTTGGTGGGATCGAAGGTCACCTGGGGTCACCGGGGTCAAACTTTGAAAACCTTGTTAACTCAATATCTCGAGGTAGGAAGCCTGGATGAATTTCATACGTTGTATATAGATGCGTTATGGTAAGAGGAAGAACTGTATCAGTTTTGATGGAGGTGAAAGGTCATCTGGGGTCACCGGGGGTCAAACCCTGAAATCTTGTTAACACAATAACTTGAGTTACAAAGCTTGGATGAATTTCATACTTTGTATGTAGATGCATTATGGTAAGAGGGAGAAGCCTATCATTTTTGGTGGAGGGCAAAGGTCACTTGAGGTCACCAGGGGTCAAACCCTGAAAACCTTGTTAACCTGATATCTCCAGGTAGGAAGTTTGGATAAATTTCATACTTTGTATGTAGATGCGTTTTAGTAAGAGTAAGAATCCTATCATTTTTGGTGGAGGTCAAAGTTCATCTGGGGTCACTGGGGATTAAACTCTGAAAATCTTGTTAACATTGTATCTCCAGGTAGGAAGCTTGGATAGATTCCATACTTAGTATGTAGATGCGTTATAGTGAGAAGATGAATCCTATCGTTTTTGGTGGAGGTCAGAGGTCATCTGGGGTCACCAGAGATCAATGTCTGAAAACCTTTTCAAGATGATATCTCCAGGTAGGAAGCTTGAATAGATTTCGTACGTGGTAAATTGATGTGTTATAGTGAGATGATGTACCCCATTGTTTTTGGTGGAGTTTAAAGGTCATCTAGGGTCACCAGAGGTAAAAAAAGCAAAATTTCCCAAGAATATCACATGGGTTCACCAGAGGTCAAAGAGCAAAATTTCCCAAGAATTCCCAAGATCGTCATCTGGGGTCATCAGAGGTCAAAACGCAAATTTCCCAAGAATTCCCAAGACTAAATAGTAATACAAAACTGTATTTTTCCAACATGTTAAGATAGCATTTGACCATTGACTGAAAGGTATGGGACATCTTGGCTTTATTTGGAATAGAACGTACAGTATATCATCGAAACCTCAATGCATTTTTGCATTCTGGTTGTTAAACCCATTTACCCCCTTGAATATCAATTTGCTCGATACAAGCCTACAGTGAGCCACAACTGGAAAAAAGGCTGTGGCCGGCTCGAATTGAACCAATAGGTTGGAAAGTGGGCCGTTAAACTTCATCTAACCAAACCTACATGGAAATTATAAAAGACACTCATTGCTGCACTGTCCAAGACAAGGGTGCAGTATTAATGGTGAATTTTGTGATTGTAACAACAGGTTTTGCTAACAATATTCGTTTTTCACTGGCTATATTGAAGGCAATAGGGACTTGCCCAACAGACTACACTACTGAGCACTACATTAGACCGAGTAACTATATTTTTACTCTGAACTTTTGGGCGAGGTATTCACCCAAGCATGATGTTCCTTTCACAAACAAGTATCGATTTTCAAATTTGATTTCAAGTTGTGTTATTTTGTAACAACATGAGTCCCTATTAGGTTCTTTACACATGTAAGGAAAGTGATGACCAAATTTGTAATTGGGGTATTGTCATTTTTCAGAAAAATGGGCTATAAAATTGTTGCACAAGATTTAGTAAAACTTAGACAAGATCTTAATAGAGTATGTTACTTCCTCGACCCTTGAAGGGGGGGGGGGAGGGGTGGTTGCAATGTGCACTCACTGCACTGCTGGGCAATGGAGGGATGTAGCAAAGACCCTGTTCAAATGAACATGGTAATCCATGTTACAATCTCAATTTTCCACAAAATTTGGAGATATCTGTATGGTGTGCTGCAATATAATGGAACATGTGCCAAGTGCAGTCCAATGTTTGAAGTTGAAAAGGACCTAGAGCACATGAACTGAATGGCCCTCTGCTCTAATAGAAATTATTAAGCGTTGCAACACAATATGTCTAGTAAAGAACACTACGTAAAGTACTTACATTACATGTCTATCTTTCTCTTCTTTGTCAAAGAAAGGAAATTCTGCAATGATGAACTCAACCATGGCAATCTTACAGTAAAGGTATCTTCACTCTGTTAGCTGAAAAAAAATGAACGTACTCTAATAGAAATTATTAAGCGTTGCAACACAAAAAGTCTAGGAAAGAACACTACGTAAAGTACTTACATTACATGTCTATCTTTCTCTTCTTTGTCAAAGAAAGGAAATTCTGCAATGATGAACTCAACCATGGCAATCTTACAGTAACGGTATCTTCACCTCTGTTATGCTGAAAAAAAAAAAAAATTAACGTAAGTCCTGTTTTTGAGGTGGAGAATGAATACACAGTACAGTACCATACAAGTAACCAAATGTTTTTGCCAAAGAATATGTGTAGATCATATTTGTCAAATTAAACAAATATGTCAGAACCCTTCCATGTCAAATCTAACTACACACTTTGCTACAACATTTCAACAATCATACCAACAGAAAGCACAAAATACAAAGGATATCAAGTCAATCACTCCCCAAATGGTCCAAAAAATAGTATTTTTGAGGAATAATTTGACGATATACCTTAGATCTGTCAGTAATTGCCAGAACAGTTTGTGCGTACAAAACACTAATCTAATATCACACAACTATACCCATGACAACTCACACAACTGCCTTACTAGACAATTTGTTCAGTAATTGTCCAGGTGGAAATTGCAAGAAATTGTTTCAAGACAAGCTGAAGAAATGACACTTTGACATTTTGATAATGTACCATGACCTTGGTATATAAGTATGTGATTGCAATTTAAAATTATGCATGTATGGTATTAAAAAACACTCATGCCTCAAAAAATGACACTGTACATGCCAGAGATGAATTGTTGAACTACATGTACTGTCGTTTTTTCTTTGTTGTGACTACTGTAAAATTGGGTTACATCCCGTACAGTAAGAGTGGGCCACAAGTGTGTACGGTATACCTTCCCTTGTGTCTATGAGTCTTGTTTACATACCATACTTATTCTAATTTTTTATATTCAATCAGGATAAACTACTTCACTGTTTAGGATTTAATGATCTATCAGATGAGAAAACAAAGCCCTCACAGGTTCTGTTGTGACATGTGATGAACCATCTTCCATATCCTCCTTTCCTTGCAGCGCTAGTCATATTTCCCTAGTGCTCTGAATAAAAAAGTCAAATCAGACTAGTTACTAGCATAGCAATGACATTACAGTGCAGGACTGTAACCTACATTATCGTGTGTTTACTGCAATTTCCTTGACAGATACTGTAGATACAGTACAGGTACTGAACTGTACATTAATGTGGATGCACATTAACTCTCTTACATCATTACAGTCTTGAGCTCTGATACAGTACGACCTTAACCTAACATTAAGGAAAGAAAGTAAGTATTTAATGTCTTACAACCAAAGTATATTAGGCCAACAGGGTTCACAGAACAATTTTCAATGTTTTGGGGGGGGGGGGGGGTGGGGGGGGGGGGGGGTGGGGGGGGGGGGGGGAGGGGGTGGCGGGGGGTGGGGGGGGAGACTTCTACGAATACCCATACACTGAAATATTGGTATCATTTGGCCAAGGCCTATGCCACTTGAAAACCCCTCACATGAAAACCACCTGCAAAATAACATGAGTAAATGTGACCAGTTAAGGCTTTATGGATGGATAACAGGCTCTTCAAAGGGTCGTTCTGTAGAAATACCCATTTGTTCAGATATGTCATCGGGCAGGCAGATGGCCCACAGTAAGGGGTCACCTTGAGAACCTAGCATCTACATCATAAACACACACTCTTTTATTATTTTGAAAGTACGCAAAATATTTCTGTATTATCAGCATTCCAAAGTACTTTTTACCTTGATTTGGTTTTTTCATCATACCACTAGACCCTACATTACACACACACAGTCTCTTACACATGCATTGTGTCCATGTGATACTGCTGTAGGCCATGTGCAGCAGCTCAAAATAAACAAATGGGACAAGAGAATCATATTTTGGCTTCTGAAAAGGTCCACTACAAATGCATTAGTTTATGGTTAAAAACATTAGGATCGTGTTAAAGATGACTTTAAATCATTATTCTACCACCTCTATCCATCTGTTATTGAGGAATTCCTGCATTCTGGCTTGGTCAAACACAGACCTGTTATTCCACAACACATGGTCATGTAAACGTAAAAACTGATAAAAAATGAAAGTTTACAACACATTTTCCATTGTAGAATATGAACTAAACACATTTGTCAGGCTATTATTGTCTCATAAACGTCTTGACCTCCAAATTTGGCAAAATAACGATCTCCGCTTCGCCTCGTCCATTACTTTGCCCAAATTTTGGAGTCTTGACATTTTATTCCATCAATAATAGTCTCCCAATGCGATTAATTCCTTAATTTCGCTCAGCAAAATGGTTGCCATTACATATTTATGTCATTTAGACCCATTTTTTTTTGTTGTGAAATTTCTCATATGCTTTTTTCCACTGACTATATAATCAAGTGACTTGTAAAGGTATAAAAGTTTTTGCAAGTCTTTGTTAATACAAGAGTAAGCTATAAAAAGGCCTCTGCACTATTTACCGCATCCAGCCTAACCACTCAACTATGATTAATTCGGTGAACTCTATGTACAAAATTTAGTAACTTTGTCTGAGGTATATGTAATTTGTATCAAACATGGTGGTTTCTTACCTTACTGCATTAAAAAATGTAGGCTTTAAAGCACATTAAACACAAAAGGTACATGATTCATTCAGTCCATGAAGAATGCAAACATCTACATATTTAATACCTAGCCAACAGTCTGGGGGGTCCAATGTTATCAGATCCACTATAAAGTTTGGGGTGCAAAAATCAAAAACATGCATATGTACCTATTACCATCGACATATTTTTTTTCTCTGTTCACAGGACCTACGTAAACATACCTATAACTACGCAGACGTAAACAAGTAGTAATGATTGTTTACAGGTGATCACCTTGCCACAGTACTGGGGTTCTAAACATGTGACTGTCATGAACAATCCTATAGAGTACTCACTAGAAATACACAATGCACATCAGACTGGATATGCGTGTGTGGGGTGTAATGACGAGGGAATAATACCAATAATAACAGAAGCAAATATTATAAACTCCATCTCCGTTGTGGTTTGCTATCATCGATATGGCATTCAGTTTCTGTTAGCCACACAACAAAAGTCACGAGTGTCTTACAAGCTTATTGACTCCTCTATACAATCTCATCGGTACAAGATTTGGACACATGGCCTATGGTAAACAATCTTAGCAGACCAAAATTAGTCACAATAAATCAAGGATGTCCAAAATTTTGGAAATTAACATTGCTAATTAGACGGAGCATGGACCATGATAGTGATGGTTCTGGCCCAAGTGAGTTAGTGCGACCAACATCCATCATCGCATCCCCCTGAAAGAGGTGAATCTTATGGGAACTCCTCATGTAAATGTCGTAAGAATCTCCTTCACATGACTCCACGGTTTCCATGCTGCGGTTTTCTAATGGTCCATGGGTACAACTTTTCAACAGTGGCTTGGGATACCTCTACTGTCGCCTGGGATGTCGCTGGCCTGCTGCGCTACCCATGGGCATTGGCGATAACCTGTGTGTTGTCTTCACTGTTGATGCTCTGTTGAGTGAGAATTCTGTGCAACATCATGTTTCTATCTTGAGTGTCTGGGCTGCTGTACCATTGGCAATGGTAGCTATTTAAGCTATCTGGGCCCAGCCTGTGTGGTTGTCACCACCTGGCCACCTTGCATTTGGGATTGGCTGCATCACGGTCCCTTCACGGTTTCAACTTGTGTCACCGTCTGATAGACTTTAGTTGGTATTACAATGCCTGGGAGGATTAACCAAACAATATTCAACCAATCTGAGGAGCAATCATAGTTTTTAAACAATTTCAACGGACTCTTCTGACAGCACAGAAAATAATAATGCACTACACATATTATAAGAATATCAATGAACTGTTTGAGTCACGGATAGGAGTACACAGGCACCACAGAGAGATGCCAGTGGTCTTCTAGCTTACATTTAATTTTCCTTCCATCTCTTAAATGAAGTGTAGACTGAAACTACACTCCACATCAGATTAATGAAAGGATTAGCCTACAAAGAACAATGATACACTTAGTACTTTTTGAGAAGCGACTGTAATTTCCTATGAATCCTTACACAACTCAACTTGACTCTTGTAACACTGCTTTGTGTTTCAAATTCCGCTCAGATTTGCTACTGAAAATCCTGTGTTCAACTGAAAAGCCTCTTCTAAATAAATGCAAGTATAGTTGTAACATTTCTAGTGTATATACACTCATGTGGGAAAAGTACCATCCTGACTAACACATGACACTGCTAAATACCAGGAAAATACTGCCAAGACTGTTAATAATAACAGCAAGGTACAATACCTTCTGACATGGCTGAGATGGTCCCAACTGTTCCATTTTGAGAGCATGATCTGTGTGCCAGCAGGTAAGGTAGCTGTGGCTAACGTTTGCCACCCTCTGGTGTCCTGTCAGCTGAACAGTGACTGGTAAAGATTGTGTGACCTGTAAACATAAATGAATACACATTAATAAAATAATCTCTTTACTAGCTAAAATCTAGTCTGTTTTTGTTATTCCCTGGCAACTCCCCCCCCCCCCCCCCCATCTCCTGGACAATTTCTGCTCATGTAATTTCCTGCTACAAAAATTCCAATCCTGAACAATTTCCACCCATGGTAATTTCAAATTTTCTGGTGGAGGTTGTCCAAGGGTAACTGTCATAAGTGGGAATTGTGCCAGGGGTATGGAAGTTGTCAGTGTTAGATCACTGTTGTTGAATACTACCCCACACATCACCTAGACCACAATGTCAGCTGGATATTTCTTACAGACCCACATCAGTGTAAGTGTAATGCACAGCTTAAAGATATGACTCATGCTGAGTCATGTGACTTGTAGCAAATCACACAGAAACAACACTAGTATGTATGGTTTAGTCTACAATAAATTTCCAAATTGATGGAAATGAATGAAATGTTCTTACTGCAACTAAACATAAACCTTTACCTTCCAGAAGACATTTTCAACAAGGAATACTTGAGGACATAATGTAAACATTAACATTTGTGCAGCAAGTCTATTAAAACTGTTTCAGGAACGATGAATCACAACTGGCAACAGCAATTCACATAATCTTACCCATAAATCTACAATGCCTGCCATACCTGGGCTACAACACCTTGCTGGGTGGGCTGCTACCTCTGCTAACGTTTGTACCCTTGGCTGGCAGACTGTTGCTGAATCTGTATGGGTTGTAGTTGATGCCCTGCATGGCTTGTAGTTGCTGCATTTTGGAAAAGATGTAAGATATGTTATGAAACACTATACATCATGTGTTACCAAACTTACAACATTATTGTAGTTACCAACCATATTCTGACCCTTCATAGTGGAACAATTACTGCATGTCTACCATACATTACAAGAAATTTGGTTATGAAACATTTCACACCAAAACAGAGCCAATTCGCTGAAGAATCTCCTTAAAAGTGGTTTGTCACTTTAAAATTCCCATACATTTCTTCCTTTTTATGACGGTCATTAACATGTTCACATGAAGATTCCACAAATCCTAGTATGAACCTCATTTTATCAAATAATATTGAGCTTATCAGATGAGCATCTTTTTTTTTTCTACAAATAGTAGCTGGACGGTGAAGTGACTGTAAATAAAATGTGCAAATTACTCAACTGTTGAGTCACGGAGTACACAGGCACCACAGAGAGATGCCGGTGGTCTTCTAGCTTACATTTAATTTTCCTTCCATCTTAAATGAAGTGCAGACTGAAACTACACTCCATATGTGATTGATGAAAGGATTTCTATTTTTACTTAAGATTCGAAACACTCTAAAAAAGACAACTGGTAAAGTAAGAACAACTGAAGCGGCAGTTGTAATTTCCTTTGAATACTTATAAAATTCCACCATAATCTTTGATAGTTAAACATTACTGCATATGTGGCACCCATAACAATAGATTTGGTAACAGGACTTGACAACACCGCTGACTGTCACTTCAGGGCAACAAAATTATCACTCCTGCATAGACCCTTTTCCAAATAGCAATTGCAATGGATTGTGGGATAGAGTTCTGGTAGGCGATGTTGTTGTCAATGGCATTTTGCTGTGGCAAAAAATGATGCACACTAAAATTCTATCCCACAATCCTTTGTAATTCCTATTGGGAAAAGAGTCTATGTGCACTGCACCATACCATAGCCTGCCAGGAGGGCAGTCTCCACCATAAACTAGTTCAAAGGGCTATTAGGCAGATTCAAACTGGACAAGTAGATATATTCACACTGGCAAGTAGGTCTAGACAAAAGCTGGCCTATCAGGTAAGTAACAGGGCTGGATACAAGACATTGAGAAGGCAAGACCATTTAAATTTAGCTTTTATGGCACATTTATGCATCTCAAAAGGCACCAGGGCCAAACAAAAGGTTTTGCATTGTATGGTATATATTAAGTTGTACTTTGTTAGGTAGGGCAAAGAGGCAAAGGTGGCCTTGAAAAGTATCCCATTTAGTAGAGCACCATGGCCACTGTCAAAAGTATGAAGGCCATGCATGGCCTTCACTTATTTCCAGCCCTGATTAGTAATAAAAAAGAATTCATGCCTGTTTGGTTGTAAAACAATTTACACAAAAAGAGCTATTTCACTGTAAAAATACCCTTAACAAGGTTCTCTGTTTCCATAATGCTAGTAACCTTGTATGGCAGTCACTCCCATGCTCAAAGATTCTAGACAACCATATACCTACATGAACCTCATTGAAATCAATTAAATGCCCTTGTTGATTCCAGTTTTCTTCAATTACTTTCCTGTGATCTGAGTTACAACACCCGTCAGCTTGAAGCTTAATGTAAAATAGCATCACTTGCATGACTTTTACTGCAATGTTGGATTAGGTTTACTTACAGAGACATCTGTCAGGGTAGCCACCGTGCTGCCGGTATCCACCTGGATTAAGGAGAAAGTACCATCTTCATTGGGTACTGTCTGCACCACGGTATGGGTGGGGAGAAGGTTGGCATGTTGAAGCTGTTGGTCTTTTTCCTTGTCCTCATTAAACTCTGGCAACAAGTCCTCTCTGGCATGGTGCTTGTAACAGTTCTTCACAATAGTTCGAAGGGCATGGGTCCATGATACCTACAATTAAAACAAAAAAATTTAAAATGCAAGAAACGAAGTCCTGCTACAGTTCTATTTTTCATCTCCATAGTGTAACTGTACTCTTTTCTTCACTTACTCAGATAATGGAGCATACTTTCAAAACATGATTTAATACCAGTGGGGGTGAAGGTAGGTGAGGGGCTGTGTTTGCAATTGCTTTTTAGGAACATGAGAAATTCAACTGTCAGTGGAATAGGCAGAAACTGAATCTGTTCCCAATAAGATTTCACCACATTCTCTGTGCAAGCACAATGTTTTGGGTACAAGAGCACTGTCTCTGGTTGTGAGTACAATTACTCACATTTTTCATAGGATAAAATTTTGCATTAGCACTAACAGGAACTTTCAAACAAAATCTCTTGAGTATGAGTACAAAATAACTCTCACATATACAACTTTACACAAATGAGCCAAAGTTTGAGTTACAATGTGTACCACAAACTACTTAAGTCTGTCTAACTTATATACAATAACCATCAAAATATTTGCTGGAGTGTTAGACCAACTAAAATTCTTTGATGCACAAAGTTTTCCCCAGACATTTCAAATCACACATAAAACAAGCGACTTGGAGGGAGCCCTTTCAACAAGCTTTGAAGATCATATCAGTCAACCATTTGACCACCACATTGGACCAACGACTCACCTTATTTTTATCTTCTTCAGACCTGACATCACTTCTTACATTAGCCCACGGTAGGTCAGACGGCCACCATACTGGTCTGCAACTTTCCTTACCCCACCCTGGTTTTCCTCTACCTGTGGAGTATTTCAGCATGAGAGGTATAAATGCCCTCAGCTGGGCTTGGGTCATCTTGTCGACAGGAGTTGGGATTCCTTCAATTACCAGTGGAGGTAGTTCAAACTGGTTAGAATTATCCCTGTCCAGCTTAGGAGCTTGGTGATTCAATGCTTCCTGCAATTCATTCATAAGCATTCCCTTTGCTTGGCGAATCTGCAGATGAAGGGATCAGATACTTGCAGCTAATATTTTAATTCCCTTACAATCATCTTTAGGCCACCTTATGACCACAAACCCATTTCATAACATTTTCAGTTTGGTACTCATGTCCACTACTATATTCCATTTGCCTTAACTGCTACAGCGGAGGGTACAAATGAAAGTGCATCAGCATAACATAACATCCCCATGATTTCAGTTGAGTAGACTGAGTCAGAAGGATCTACTAGTTTTATAAACATCATGTGCACATTCATCGTTTTTCACATCCCTCAATGTCTCCTTCCACATTCCTCCTCCTGTAGGCCCTCCAAAGGCAGCTTTACACTATCTAGATGCTTCAGACTGCTGCCAAAAGAGTTTTTCTAACTTCATACTATAAAGTCTGATAAAAGATACTTACATTACTACCACAGATCTCTTATAACTTGGACATTATCTTGTTTCGAATTATAAAGGATGTGTGTACATGGCTTATGACGATGGTATTTTATTCAGTAATTGTAACTAAAACAATCTTCTTCACTTTTGAGTCTGAAAAGAATTTTAATGAAAGCCTATTCCTCAGTCACTCATATCCAGTTAACAGTATCACATACTTAACCAATTCTGAATCACAAGCACACAATACTTCAACTTGTAATTTAATGTACTTGTTCCACATTGCAACACTTATGTAACTGTGACACCCATCTTACCACATTTTCTAACGGTGCAGCTCCAAACACTTTAAAATTGTTGTCTGTTTTGCCTGGGGTGCAGCAGAGAACTACAGCTTGCTGGCCTACCCGGGTGGTATATTCATCAATTACATTCTTCAGTTTCCTGTGGAGAGAGAGCCATACAAGAGTTGCTCACCATCTGCTGCCAAATACTAGCACCAAGGCATTACCCAGCTGTCTCAGGCTCCCAGGGCCTTTACCTGTAAATATGGGTTTTCATAACTTCAGGTAGAAAACAAACAAACAAAATGGGTTCAAATACAGTGATTATGGACTTTTAAGGGTTTGTACGGGAAGGCCAAGATCTGTTTTCTGAGTAGGCTCATTTACGAGAACATTACTTTGAAGGTGGGCTGATGTGTGAATTACCGACTAAAAGTTGACTCATACATATTACAGGCATCCAAGCGGACCTAGCTGAAGAAGAGGCGTAAATATAGGATCAAACTTCTCAAAAGAACAAGAGGAAAGCATGATTTTTCAGACTAAAGCTATGATTTTTGTATGCTTTCAGGAGTAGATTCTACCATTACATACCAATGTTGTCAATATGGAACTATTCTTTTAGATTTTTTTGTATACTCACAACTCACATTTTGAACCTGCACTGGCTACTTCCTACTCTTTTGCATATGAAGTCTTGCATTGCACTATTATTGGACAATATTACAACGGTAGCACAACTGCCAAGTTGAGCTGTTGTCTTGAGTCCACGAGTAGTTTAACACAGCCCACCTCAGCCCCACTAGGGTTGGGGCTTAGTAAGAAATTTTTCCAATTTTGGGCTGCCTAGATAGCAGCAAATGAACTCTGCTAAACAACTCTCCCAAACACTTAACACTAAGGTGTAGCGGTATATCGATATTATCGATATTAGTCGATATTTGCTCCTTAGTAATATCGTCGATATGCGTTTTCAAAAATATCGATATATAGTAAAGTCGATATATAGGCCTAGTACTAATATCGATATTCTACTATTCACTTGGATACTGATTCTTCTAAAATAGCGACACTCAACACAAATATCGATATTTAACAGCAGTGACTCATAACCCATACGAGTGTTTTTAAGAACCGATACCTAAGCATCGATAGAGTCAAGTTACCAACGAATCTTTGGCCTAGCTTACGTAGGTCTAGGTTCACCTCTTGTGACCTTCGTAGCACAATACTGTGCTGTTCATCACAATGCTACGAGCATATAGGCATGCTGTATGAATTATTTCTGCGGTTTGCATACGAAGTGAAATACTTCAATGTAGGCCTACTGTGTACACAGTGGATTCGGTACAGACTGGTGATCGACTGCCAAAGTACATGTGGGGCGTAAATGGCTGAATATGTACAGTGCTAGCTCATGAGCCGTATCAGTGACACAAAACTTTTTCTACAGAATTGGTTACTGCATGCAAGTTTATTCCGAGACCTTACAAGTAAACTAATTTTTCATGATATTCAGACTTACTGTAGGATGATCTATCTGAGACTATCTCACAGAGTATAGTTCCACAAACAGAAAATAACATAACATTTTCGCAAATACATTCGTTAGAAGTTCAGTGTTGGTACACATACTGTACTACGCATGTGATTCCATAGGCCATAGGGTTTAGTACAGCTTTGTAATTTTCATTGGGGAAGCTTTACGTTAATTCTGTTGACAACATGAATATATGCAAACATGTACGAACACGCCGCAATCAGTCTGTACATGCAGCACGTGTTGTACTGTAGAAAATATTTAGTTTGGACTCTTCCAAACAAACTATGCAGCATACATAGGAGTATTGTGACCTTTGACTGGATCAGTGTACTTTGATACGAGGGGTTTTTTAACTATTTTGTGGGATGTATATTTTGTTTGTTTGGGCGGAATTTTGCGAGTAGTTTGGACTGTAATATTTTTCCATACATTAAAAAAAGATCGCTGACACTACAATGGGGATGATCCTGCAAAAATAGCTGCGTAAAAGTTCTTATAGTTGCACTTGAAAGTTCTGGGAAAATTCTGACATCCCAGGTACCAGACACGTGCGAGAGTGCCGAGAAGCTGAAGCAGCTAGCAAGCTGCAGACCTGCAGCGGACTGCACGGTGCCTGGATTTTCACTACGAGCAGTACTGCATTCATAGATTATTGGGATGTCTGAATACAAGAGATCAGCTAGCCTGGTATAAATATCGACTGCTAGTAACTTAGTGGTTATAGTTGAGTGTAATACCGACGAATAGTTGATATCGAAAATATCGGCCGGTATTTTAGATATAGTGACTAGCTGAACAAGGCCGCTTTGATGCAGCATTGCATAGTGAACTACTTGCGAAGTATTTTACGAGAGTTAGGTGAAGAGGTACGTACTTCGTGACAAACGGAGAAGGCCCCTGTCTTACGTAAGTCCAAAAGGAACACATTTTTATGCATCCCAAAACTTGCGAATCAAAATATGCCATATTTTGTTTGAAAGAAAAATATTTAAAACACAAGTTGTTGATAGTGGAAGGAATCAGCGTAGCACATGCTAGTAAGGGGTGGGAATTACACTAATGTTTGGGCCACTCGTTTTGAAAATGTTTGTATGGTCAGTGAAACCAATAATCACAGATTTTGAAACTATTTTGTAGTTATCTAGGGGCAGACCTCCTACAGATTTTTTTTTATAGATCTTGGCTGTTCCTTTAGCGAGATGGAAGCTTGGATATTTGATCGTCTGGTGTGATGCTGAAGTAACACTAAAAGCTATATAAGACATATTCCCAAAGAAGTAATTGAAAGTTACTTCGCGACTGCAACTACTCAAATGTTAAATGCAAACACAGTTTTTTTTTTATTTTTCTGCACAAATCTTGATTTATTTTTCGCTACCAACATAGTAAAATTCGGCATTTAAGTCATCAGGGGCCGGGTACATGGTAATACCTTCCCATACTTCGTTTTTTCATACGTATAGTGTGCGTACCCATTCTGCGAAAATATCGATATGATCGATATTATCGATATTTTCAGGTCGGTATATCGATATTTTATATTGGCAATACCGCTACACCTTACTTAACACTATATTTTCCATCTGAAGTAATCCAGAGGCAACCAGTACAGTAGCATATACAACTCTCTGACCAACATTTATATATCTGATCTTTTAACTGTTTACCAGCCTTCGCATTCCTTAAGATCCTCATCGAGTTTTCATCTTAACGTGGTTAATTGCGCTACAAAATTTTATGGAAATACATCGTTCGCTTCCGCCGCTGCTCAGTTGTGGAACAATCTTCCCCCCAACATTTGACTCGCTCCTTCTCTTGGAACTTTTAAATCTAGACTTAAGACTCACTTTTTTCGGTTGTTTTACTGTAAGAACTGATTTTAATTATTTAATGATTTATGTTTCAAGTCCATTTCTTTCTTTCTTTTAAATCCTTTTGTTTTGATTTTTTGGGTTGTTTCATTTGAATTGCATTATTTTACTTTGCCTTTGTTCCGCCGTTTATTAGTTGTATGGTTTTCCCTTTTTAATTTATTTAGTTTATTTTTGTCATTGATTTTTACTCTCTGAATTTTTATGGTTTTATATGTTTAATTTTCTCTCATGCTTTTTTTTTTTTTTTTTGATTTATGCACTAGCTTTGTATCTGTTTTTAATTTTTTACCTTTTACTGTACAGCGCTTCAAGGCCTCGGCAGTTTGCGCTTTATAAGTTGCCGTTATTATTATTATTACCTGTGATGAACGAGTGACTTGCTAAGAGTCTGAGCTTATTTACTAAGCGATCTTGATTCACTAACATGTGGGAGGATTTCTGTGAGACTGCAATGTAGATGTGACAACACCAAAGTGATCCTATATTCCCAATTATTTCCTATGTATTTGAAAAATCCTTTTCTTTGCATACAGTGATTTGGGCCTATTTTCCTATATCCTCCATACAATTTCTGTAACAGCTAAAAAGTTTTTCTGGGTTTTTCTCGGTAAAACTTTTGGAGAGGAACTTTTTCAAAAATTTGGTCTTGCAGTCTTGTCAGACAATTAGCAGCATATGGGGTCAGTTGGTCATCCGGTTACCATAGAAACGTTGATTTTAAACACTCAATGATTTCATCTATCTGACTTACGACAAGTCAGGGTGGTGGCATTGTCAAGGGAGGCCATGTGCCTGGGAGTCCCAGTGATCACACATTTCCCATACAGTATTCAAAACCGTTCCCTCTGCTTTGCATGTACAGATAGTCATGTCTGCAGTTCATCATTTTTTCCTGAAAATGTTCTTATCATGGTACTCTAATAGCCCTGTTATTTTCCTTGCCATCCACCTCCCTGCCCCAAACTGACCAGCCATTACTTCAATTTATCATTCAAAGTCTTATTTAATTGCAGTTCTCCCCCCCCCCCCCAACGATCAAAAACTGTGTGCTGGGGGGGGGGAAGGACTTTAGCACCTGCCTAGTTAACAGAAACTGAGTGAGTCCGAAGAAATTTAACAACACAGTATAGTCTCTCTCTCATCCTTCTGTATCTCACAGTATGGAGATTGGCAAGTAATACAATAAAAAGTTAATTCCAGTGGGTAAAGTGGAGTTCACTTCCTAAGCAGCTAAAAATTTAACTTTTTTCTTGTCCCTATACCAATGACGGTAGGGCTGAGGGAAGTTGCGTCTATCTGCTTATGGGCACATGTGATGGTTCACTGTCACCAATCAACACCTAACTTCAAAATTACAGCATTAGCTGCCTTCTGGGTGCAATTTATGGCATTCAAGGGCACTTCATTCTAGGAACAAAAATGCAAATTTACACCAAACTTAAGAGCTTTGCCCCTTGCCTTCCACCAGAGTCTAAGGTTGGTCCCATGCTGTAGGGAGCACTATACTTCCTTTAAAATGTGTTACTTGGCCTCTACTTATTATCCCACTTGTAATCCCCTTTCTATCGTTTATTTAAAACGAACGAACATTACACTTATGATGCAGTACCTGACTCATACAAAGACTTTCGAGATTATTGTAGCAGGACAGCTAATGTGTGACATTGTGAGATTTTATCTATATTTACCTGGAAAATGCCTATATAGTACTCTATATTTATCGGAAGGCTTCCAATAACCAGAATGCAAAAATGCATTGAGGTTTCGATGATATGTGTTCTATTCCAAATAAAGCCATGATGTCCCATATCTTTCAGTCAATGGTCAAATGCTATATTAACATGTTGGAAAAATACAGTTTTGTATTCCTATTTAGTCTTGGGAATTCTTGGGAAATTTTGCTTTTTTTTACTTCTGGTGACCCCAGATGACCTTTGACCTCCACCAAAAAAAAAAGGGTCCATCTTTTCACCATAACACATCCACATACTAAGTATAAAATCTATCCAAGCTTTCTCCCTTGAGAAATTGTGTTAACAAGGTTTTCAGTGTTTGACCCCTGGTGACCCTAGATGACCTTTCAACTCCACCAAAAACAATGGGGTACATCTTCTCACTATAACACATCAATTTACCAAGTATGAAATCTATTCAAGCTTCCTACCTGGAGATATCGTCTTGACAAGGTTTTCAGACATTGACCTCTGGTGACCCAAGATGACCTTTGACCTCCACTAAAAACAATAGGATTCATCTTCTCACTATAATGCATCTACATACTACGTATGAAATCTATCTAAGCTTCCCACCTGGAGATATCGTGTTAACAAGATTTTCAGAGTTTAACTCCCCCCCCCCGACCCCAAATGAACTTTGACCTCCACCAAAAATGATAGGATTCTTCCTCTTACTATAACACATCTACATACAAAGTATGAAACTTATTCAAGCTTCCTACCTTGAGATATTGTGTTAAACAGGTTTTCAGGGTTCACCCCCCTGGTGACCCCAGATGGCCTTTGAACCCTACCAAAAATAATAGGGTTCTTTCTCTACCTATAAGGCATCTACAAACAAAGTATGAAATTTATCCAAGCTTCCTACCTGGAGATATCAGGTTAACAAGGTTTTCAGGGTCTGACCCCTAATGACCCCAAATGACCTTTGACCTCCACCAAAAAAATAGGGCCCTTCCTCTTACCATAACGCATTTACATACAAAGTATGAAATTCATCCAAGCTTTGTAACTGCAGATATTGTGTTAACAAGATTTTCAGGGTTAGACCCCCGGTGACCCTAGATGACCTTTCACCTCCACCAAAAGTAATAGGGTTCTTCCTCTTACCATAATGCATCTACGTACAAAGTATGAAATTCATCCAGGCTTCCTACCTCGAGATATTGTGTTAACAAGGTTTTCAAAGTTTGACCCCTGGTGACCCCAGGTGACCTTTGACCCCTACCAAAAACGATAGGGTTCTTCCTCTCAATATAGGGCATCTATGTACCAAGTTTGAGAACTGTCAGAGCTTCCCTTCTTGAGATATCGTGCTTACAAAGTTTTCAGGGTTTGACCCCCGGTGACCCCAGATGACCTTTCATCTCCACCAAAAATGATAGGGTTCTTCCTCATACCATAACGCATCTACATACAAAGTATGAAATACATCCAAGCTTCCTAGCTCAAGATATTGTGTTAACAAGGTTTTCAGAGTTTGACCCCCGGTGACCTTTGACCCCACCAAAAACAATAGGGTTCTTCCTCTCAATATGGGGCATCTATGTACCAAGTTTGAGAACTGTCAGTGTTTCCCTTCTTGAGATATCGTGTTAACAAAGTTTTCAAGGTTTGACCCCCCGTGACCCCAGATGACCTTTCACCTCCACCAAAAAAGATAGGGTTCTTCCTCATACCATAACGCATCTACATACAAAGTATGAAATTCATCCAAGCTTCCTAACTAAAGATATTGTGTTAACAAGGTTTTCAGAGTTTGACCCCCAGTGACCCCAGGTGACCTTTGACCCGCACCAAAAACAATAGGGTTCTTCCTCTCAATATGGGGCATCTATGTACCAAGTTTGAGAACTGTCAGTGTTTCCCTTCTTGAGATATCGTGTTAACGAAGTTTTCAAGGTTTGACCCCCCGTGACCCCAGATGACCTTTCACCTCCACCAAAAATGATAGGGTTCTTCCTCATACCATAACGCATCTACATACAAAGTATGAAATTCATCCAAGCTTCCTAACTCAAGATATTGTGTTAACAAGGTTTTCAGAGTTTGACCCCCGGTGACCCCAGGTGACCTTTGACCCGCACCAAAAACAATAGGGTTCTTCCTCTCAATATGGGGCATCTATGTACCAAGTTTGAGAACTGTCAGAGTTTCCCTTCTTGAGATATCGTGTTAACGAGCAAAGTGTCACAAACACACACACATACACACACACACACACACACATACACACACATACACACACACACGCACATACACACATACATACACACACACGCCATCATGAATGCATAGGTTTCTCTTATCATCGAAACCAAAAATCCCTACATTTCTGTGTTGGACCACTTTGAAGCCTGGTATGAACTTTTGAAACTCAAGAAAATCTGTGAGACTTGACTTATGAAAATGTGGGCTTGTATAAACAATTTTGGAAAGAAATTTACGTAGGTACAGGTGATCAGTTATCAGCAATCCTTTTAATATGGCATTTATGGCTATTACGGGTTATTTTTTGTAAAGATAGGCCCAAAATGCCAATATGGCTTTTTACTGAATTTTGTGAGTAAAAATCGGACATTGTTCAATTTAAAAGCACACTGAAATTACACACTACACTTATTCCACTAAAAAAAGACAAATGTTTTGAAAGGAATCACCCTGACAACTATGAATTCACAATATTTTGACCCCACCTACGTCTCCCATGTGACAGGAGACATTTCATACTCATGAAGCAAGACTCCCTTTTTCTGAATTCTGGCCAATGAATAATGATTGTTTGTCCCAAAATATATGGCTCCTCAAAACTTTTCAAGGAGTACTAAAGGACACAACCCACACTTAACATCAACCAATTTAACAGACTGCAGCACTTACCGTAAGAGTCTCTTCTGTATTCTCTTTCGAATGGATGGATTTGTTTCAAAGGAGTGAGGGCGCTTTCTCTTTTTGCCAGTTGCTATTGCTGCAGCTGCTGCAACACCTATTGGACCTTTGGGGTAGGAAAAACACCACAAATGCAATTACTATCAGCAACAAAACCCACTTAATGGATTTCAATCAACTAAAATCACACCTGGGAAAAACAAACACAAGGCTTTCACTTGATCATGATCATCAAAAAATAAAATGTTACCTGCAGCGGCCAACTGGGCAGTCACATCATCATTAACAGCAGGATTCAGAAGGTCAGTGTCATCAAATGGAGTGTCCGGGGATGATGGTTCACTTACATCTTCAGTATTAATGGACATCATCTTGAATCTTCTTCACTACCATCCACTATTATCTATGGAGAGAAATGGCACATGGCATTTTGAAAAACACTATTTAGCAATTTAAAAAAGAAAAGATCAAGCAGGTTTGACTCAATGTTGTGCATTCCAGCTGGAACTACACCATACAACACACAATTTTGTTTTGGACATGTGGTAAGTGACTAGACATCACTTTGTGGAATTAACTATTGGAAAGGCACCCAGATTCAGACTGCTGTGCTCCATAATAAACTGGGTCCGCATTTTAGATTTTGGTTTGCAAAGCAAAACTGCTATGCATTTTTATGTTGTATAGCAAATAACAGTTATTTTTTTAATTTTTGTGTCACTACTGTACTCATTTGTATCGCAAAACTGCGATGCGATACAGCTATTGCGGACCCTGATAATAAATTTCCTTATTTTTGTACAAACTTGCTCATTTGACCCACTTGAACATGTGAGAGATGCAGACACACTACAAATGGTCAAAATAGGCAACAAGGAAGATTGGGGAAGCAGGACTCAAAATAACTGGCAGCACTGACATCCATGGCTGTCAGGCCCTTACTGATGGCCGTGGTGCCCCTCAATGTCCTATGAAATAACATAGACAGACAGCCAATTGCTCTGGTTGTGCCTTCTTCAAGCTTACAGTATTTCGGGCCCTGAGGAAGGAACCACAAGTTTGGGTTTTATCAAGAAAGAAAACTAGTGAAAACTGGAAAATTGCTTTTCTGCTACAATATTAATGGTTTACATAATTTTTGAAGCCTTTTTAAAATGAAATGGTTAATGTTTCAGGGCTTGAGTTTAAGATTTTCCAGGTGTAGCACTACAAATCATACTCCTCAAAAATTAAGGAGTGTGGTAGGTGCGCTGTTTTATTAAACTTAAATAGATTTACCTGAGTTCCCATTCTTTATCTAGGTGTGCAAAAAATCATACCTCCCACAGTGATTTGAGGCAAGTGATAGTGTGCGATGATTGCGATCCCAACTCGCATGCCTCAAAATTCAAAGCCTGATGTTTTGGTTAAGATTCTGAGGGTTGCACTTAGCCTCATGAACTTGTTTTTTCAGACACATCATCGATGCACTTCTGAACTGCACATGAATGACCCACACACACACACATGCACTTACACATGACCTGATGTAACACTGGTATGGTACAATACGTGTACCATGCTCTTTGACTGAAGTCACTGTACATCAAGACTTACTGTGTGACTTCAGGATCAGAACCAGAGTCATGCATATACTGCCATCTGTCATACAGATACCCATGGCATGATTCGTAGAGGATATGGGGGGGGGGGGGGGGGGGGAAGTTCGGTGTTTATGTGATAAATGAAAATATTGGGAACCGAGTAAAGGCTTGCAAATCTTGTTTGTTATAAATATGCAGTACATGTAATTTCTTGTGATGATTCTGAAGGGATTGAAAGCCACATCCAAATTAGAGAATGCATCGCAAAAAATGCTACACACACTGTGAAGAAGTTCCGCATGCATTTTCAATTTATTTACAGATTTTAAGATGAAATGGGCACGAATAATTCAGTTTGGTTCAATAATCCGAGTGCGGTGCCCAGGCAAAGAATTGAGCAAAAGATAGGCGCGATGCAAGCGAAATCCTGACGCTCAAGAATCACTCAAAAAATTATGCTCAGTACACAATTCAGAAAGAACCAAATAATCACCATCTTTCGTAGCAGACGACGCCCTTGGACCAGTGGGGTTTCATCCCTGCATCCAAGCAGGGCCCTCAGGCGGGCCCCTGCACCCAACACCAGGGGCAAAGCATTTGTTGGCGCACAATTTCGAACTTAACAATTAAATTAACAAACTATGTAATTGGGGCAGTGACTGCGTACCAGTATGGAAAGTATGGCAATTGCACACCCGAGATTTTTTCTAGATTTTTACTGCACACTTGAAAATTCACACTGCACACCTGATTTTTTAAACAGATGGCAATTGCCTTGTATAACCCTAGGTATATGTTATATTGACTTGACCTATTGGATGATCAAAAGTCGTGGTCATGATGTGCTGATGACTTGATTGAATGATGTATGCAGTGTCGGCCAAGACCCCTGGAGTGAGGCTTATTTGGAACTTATGATCAGGTATCAATCCCATACTTTCCACTCTGGATGTTAAGGAGGCTTTCAAGAATTTTGTGTAAATTTCTCCCAAGTATTTATTTCACACTTGACTTTTCGTGTTCACACTTCAAGTGTGCATTTGACACCTTGTTGCACACTGCACACTTCAATTTTTTTGTGCACACCCGAGATCTCGGCGAAAAGTGCCATACTTTCCAATCTGGACTGCGTAGCCCCATAGCCAGTGGAAAAGAGAGCTTCAATCTTGCACAGGGTACGCTGCAATTGCAGAATTCTGACATCTCTAACAAATGACAAGTGACACAAGTCTACATAGGGACTTTTGCAGGTTTCTTTTACTCATCAATACCCAGCAATGTTGAAAGCAATAAAATGAATCTGTCACACATTTTTACAATTTTTCATGCCTCGGGTTCGAGGTCATTGTAAGAAGCTAGTTAAGTGTTTTGCAAGGCTCGACATTTGGAAGTTCAGCTTCTCTCATCGAGTTCTTAACGAGTGGAATAGTCTGCCTGACTGGGTAGTTAACTCTTCATCTGTGCACTGCTTTAAGGTTAACATTGACAAGTTCTTCCGTAACTGTGGTAGGATCTAATTTGTGCTGAGCTCATTTGGTGTTGGTTGGTTGTTTGTTTTCAGTTAAGGTTGTATAGTGACTAGGGATGTACCGGATCTGGAATTTTAAGATCCGGCCGGACCGGATTTTACCGGACAGTACGAACTATCCGGCCGGACCGGATTTTTTCAATAGGAATCTTATAACTGAAATCAGGGTCCAAGTAAAATAGAAGTACCAATGGTTCATAATGGCAGAGGTGTCAGCAGGCTTAGAGATCACCCATTAGGCATTAAGAGTAAATTTTAATGATCAATACACAATTCCACTACAAATACTGGAAAGGGATCATCTTTTTCAATGAAGGATTAAGTCTACAGTATTCCCTTTCCCATCCCATCCAGGTAACATGAGTGATAAAAGTCTGTTGATTTTGACCTCAATGGATTTAAGAGACTTCAATCAAGTCATTTATGTGTAGCTTTTGTCTTTGTTTTGTTTTCATTTTCTTTTAACTTGGCATTAATTCAAATCATTTCTTAATTAGTTAAATGCAATTCAGTATTAAATTCAAATGTGTGACTGAGATAATAATGCACTTGTCAGTTGTAACCACCGTCCCCCACACCCGGCATTTATAGCAATGTAACAAGTGTTTGTCCTTCCTGGCTACATTTAAATAAAGTCCTGGTAGGGCAGGGCAGCATTTCAATGCACATCCCCCTCTAACTTCAATACAATGGCCCCGCATAGTGGGGCAGCAATTAACCGAACATGCAGTATTTTCATGAATGCAAACCCTGGGGTAACTACCCGGCCCATTTTTTTGCAATGCACATCCTGGCTAAAAGTCCCATTACATTCCCCCCATAGTGGGGACAAATTAAACTGCACATCCCTGGCAAAAATGGTGCAACAGCCCCGCTATGGCCCAGATATGGGGGCCGTGGTTACAACTGACAAGTGCATAATCTCAATCAGAAACTAGTAAAACTTAAAATAGTTTCGAAAGCCTACTAACTTGTTATGGGTAGGGCCTGGGCCCCTGGCATAAATTTAATAAAGAGTTAGCCTCTGAGATTTTGGGTTTTTTTTGGGGGGGGGGGGGTTTCTTTGTTTTTTTTTTTTTTGAAAACTAGATTAGACCCCTCATCCAAATATACACCTGACACCAGTACAATCTTCCAGCATTCAAACACAAATATCTGAAGTGAAATTTCCCTTAACATATGTTTTAAATATTATCATACAGGGTGTATTCAGTAGCTACTGTAGGCTTGTTTTGAAGCTACTACAGAATTGATTGGTCAAAGATGACATAATTCAGTTTATAATTTCATTTCTTCTTTCGGTAGATCAACATTTTCCTTAACAACACAGGTATCTGGTTGTGCATACAGTAGACTATTTTATCAAGGCATGTAAATTGGGAGGTCTTTCTTAAATAAATGTAATTGGTGGAATGAGAAATTTTCTTGGTGTGGCATGCCCTGTTGTAGGGGATAATGTCTATAGCCCTTGCTCATTGATCCCCCAGCATAGTCCACCATCTCAATGGTCCAAAAGGGAACTAATGAGATATTATTCCATACCAATGGGATTTATGATTATCTTTATACAAATTTTATTTCATTTACAAGCAACTAGGAATCACTGAGATGTTTGTGTTTTTAGTTTTAACCTGAGTTGGTACAACTTGTGAATGGAATGTACTCCCTTCCATGGGAGGGACTCATTTTTGAAAGATTATCCCTTGTACCCATCTCTCCAACCCCCTTTGTGACAACACTGGTTTAAATTAGTTCTTTTTATCTTGAACATCTCTTAAATGTACTTGCAGGGCATTTTACTAATGATTCACAAAAAGTCCGGTTCTGGCAGGATTTTTAAAAATGTCCGGCCGGAACCGGAACCGGATAATTTTTCATTATCCGGCCGGACGGTCCGGCCGGACCGGATATCCGGTACACCTCTAATAGTGACATGACCTAATAAGGCCACTTTCGAATGTCGTGCATCGATACAGTCAACAAAGCGCGTGGGTCATTCTCTGTCAACTCAACAAATGGGTTGGCTGGGTACCATCTCAGATTTGGCTGAAATTCATTACACATATAGCTATACTAGTCTATGGAACACACAGAAAAAATTAGGTCAAAATTCCATTCGGTCTTTGAGTTACAGCTCTTTGAACATTGCTCCCGACCCCTAAACAAGCACTCGTGAGATGCGAAAGTGTGATTTTGGCCATTTTGGGGGCCTAATATCTTCAAAATGGAGAAAGATACAAGGCTTAAAATACATATGTGGGGTAATTTATAGCCATATTTTATGAATTTGGCATTAAAAACAGTGTATCTCTCTTCATTTGGGAGATAATGGTCCCTGAACATTGCTTTTCGTTCTGTGCGTCTGTGAATTTTTCAATTTCAATCCCCTGTCACTCCATGAGTTTGCACATAAAAGATGCCATATTTCAGTCAAACATTATATGGGTAGATGTGAAAGCTTACATGGAGTAACAGGCCACTGGTATATTCAATGGTGAAATTATGGGGGGTCAAACATGGGTCCACAGAAAAAATGCGAAAAAATTGCCATTTTTCGAGCTGACCTTTGACCCTGTCTCTGACCTTCTATAATAATAAAATTTTTACCAGTTACTCCTCTTTATCTATTCTACTGTTGGTATGAGTTTGGTTTTGGTGTCTTGTTTACTTTAAGAGTTATAGATCAATATATGATGCACTTCTTTTCCAGCGTTTGCACTTTTTTCAATCTTTGAACCCTTATAATTTCCAAAATTCATCTCAGAAAAGTGTCATACCACAGTTACCTATTCTATGACTAAGCCTTTAAAACTTGAAAAAGTTACAGGCTTCTAGTGTTTCAAATGGTGAAATTACGGGGGACCAAAAAGTGGTCTGGTCAAAGCAAAAAGTCCAAAATCATCACCATTTCCAACTTGACCTTTGACCTCGCTATTGACCTCCAATGCATGCAACCATACAAAAATTATCTTAAGAACTGTGCAGTATCTATTTCACTTTGAAAAAGAGTACTGATTTGACTCCTTCTATATAGAAATTACATTGCATAACATATAAACAATCACCAATTTTGTTTGCTATGGTGCCGTTTCGATGCACTTAAAAAGCACCTTCTGTTCACAACCTACCGGTTGCCACAACCTACCCTTTGCCACAACTGCCTCCGGGGCACCCTTGGGCAAGGTGCGCCTGTATTTGCCCAGTTCAGTTTGGGTTCCCGGAGAGAGTGGACGTTCCGCCGATCCTCTGCCGGGCTCGTTCGATCTCTTTGGGAAGTTTGTTTTCGTTACGTGTAGATAGTTGTATATACTGTAGGGTAAACGTCCGTAATTTCGGCTCCTTTACCAAATAATGTCCGTTATTTCGCAAAGCGGGTATGAACGTCGGGCAAACGATCGATAACTTACGTGCTCATACTGTCTTCTGTACCCCCCGTACCAAAGTAGACTAGTCCATATATTAGTTGACCAATCATGTGGCCGCATGGATTTCTGGTTTCAAGACCTGAAATTCGGCTCCCTTGCGCGTAATTCCGGCCTTCTGCGGCTCTAATTTCGGCGGTTTTAAATTTTTTAAAAAATCGCTGGTTATGTTGATTTTTTGGTATCTTATTGAACATGAACTGAATATTATAAACAATGAAACATTAGTACAATGTTAAACACTGTATTTACTGGAACACCAGTGGTAAAGAAGGCAGTTATTTTCAGCCTCTCATTTTTTTTAATCATTGTTAAAAGTAAAGTGTACGTCTTTCAAATCAAACTTTGGCCTATTTCAGCCTATAAAGAATGTTTTAAAACTGTGTGAATACTTTGTCCTTGAAATTGAATAAAATTCATATAAAAGTCATCTTCTCTTTACAAACTTTGAATACTTTTATCTCCAACAGGTAACTTAGCTTCATGCTAACTTCAAGCTTTCAAATGTTACTCTTCTGCACACCTGTCACAGTACCAATCAAGTGCTTCTATGTCTTCATCAGACAACTCCTGCACACCAGGAATACTTGTGCACAGTTTGTGGACCCATCTGCCACAACTACAGCCGATCCAATTCTCTGGGAGGTCATCATATCTGTCTTTACGCACTGAACAAAGATTTGGGTCAATTTTCTCTTTGTTTCCTGCTTTTGAATTTTGCTCTTTTTATTTGGCCTCTCTAGCCTCTTTTCTTCTCTTAGCTTAGCAGCTTCTGCTTCATCTTTTTCCTGTTTTTTTCTTAAGTAAAAAATTCCAATTAAACTTTTCTCCTGACACTGCCTTTGGCAGTAAACTGATCCTGCCTACAACGTGGCGTTTTTTTGTTGGAGGGGCACTGGGATACCTTAGGTGGCCATCAAAATCACTGGCAGAGCCCCTTTGATTTTTTGGTGGATCAGACCTTGAAGTTGGACTGTGGAGTCAGACCTTGAAGTTGATTGTGGATCAGACCTTGAAGTTGACTGTGGATCAGACCTTGAAGTTGACTGTGGATCAGACCTTGAGTTGACTGTGGATCAGACCCTTGAAGTTGAGGGAATGTCACATGGGGGTATGGGGGCACTAGATTTGGACAAAGATTCAAGGTTTTAGCTTTTTCCATGTGAAGAAAAATTGGATCTTACAGATTCTGGAAGATCATAACCTTCCTCCAACCTTCTTTTGAAAAGGGTCAGCTTTTCAGGCCCTATGGCTGCCTCAAAAATTGGTCAAACCTGCATTTGTGGATGGGGCTTTTGATGTACATCCCCCCTACTGTCTGGTGTGCTGACACTAGGGGCAGGCTCAGTGCTTGCAAAAGACTGTAGAGGGCAAGAGCTTCTTTTGGTCCAAGTCTGCTGTTTTGTCCAGAGGGAAAATGCCACAGCTTTTAAAAACCATTGATGGCATTTTCAGGTGTGATTAGCCTTTGGTCCATGCACGACCAAAAACAGAGGCAAATGTTTGTTGTATTTGTGACAATTTTTTCCCCTGTGTGTGTGGTATTTGAAAATACCGAACCTCTTGATTCCACTTAGTCTTTAAGGCCTTAAACACTGATAAATCTAATGGCTGAATGACGTGCGACGCATGGTCGGGGAGACAATATAAGATGACAATGCCATTCTCGCTTCAAAATGTATCAGTGTCTAAACTTAATGTGAGACGAGTGGCCATCTATCAAAAGAATGACAGGGAGCTGGATCTTTTCTTTTACAAGAAATGTATGGAAATGGTTTGCCACCCATGATCATTAAATATTTCACTGTTGATCCAGCAATTTTCTGACCGCCGGCTAAACATGACCCGACTGGTGCACCATCCAAGGGATTATATTTGAATCGAACTCCAGGAAATATCAACATGGGGGGTAAATACATCCCACCAGCATTACAACATGTCAAGCAGGTAATCTGAGACTTATCTGAAGTTGTGAGGTTATACACAACTTTTGAACCTTCAAAGCCAAAACCTTCTCTGACTTTCCTGCCAAGGCAAAGCCAGATTCATCAGCATTAAAAATGCGCATGGGGTTATCAAATATATCTCCTTGAGACTCTATGTCTTTAATGTAAGTTTCAAACTCATTAAACCACTTGTCAAGTTTTGCTGAGGTCACACATGCACGTTCCTTCCCCAAGGCTTCCGTTGTCCTTTTTGAAATATGCTGGTGCCTCTGCAGAAATCCCTCCACCCAATGGCGACCAGGTAAGTTGTTCTTGAATGGATTACGTCTGTTCGTCTTGTCAAGGATTTGTTTCACTGTCAAGGTGAGTTCCTGACGGGTCCTCCCATATCCAATTTTCCCCATGTTTATAACCCAGTTGGCAGTCAGGGAGATTCCCCCTTTTCGGAGAAACTCAGAAGTCTCCGAAATCGACGAACTCTCATGCTAAGTAGAGAGTTTGTTGGTTATGAATAAACACATCGTAGATTACAGGACAGCCGTTTTCAACATCTAAACATAGAGTATGCTCATGTTCGTGTGTAGTGTCGATGTGTATGTACAGGGCCTACGCGCCTACTGTATATACTATACGGCCGTATCACAACAACTGCCACACACTTTATACTGCATGCAGTCTTCAGGGTCTGAGATATTTGTTATCCAACAGTCAGAATTACACTACTTAGAGATCCTAGGCATTGAGCGAAGTGAAGAGAACCTTTATTAAAGAAGTGAAGCCACGTATTTTCCAGAGTCGCAATGTAAGTGCTTTGCCTACACCATTCAGGCTACCTTCTGTATAAGCTACAATCACATTACCGATCCAGTCGAGGTAACGTTCGTTCGTGAGACCAGGGAGTTGCTCTTTGACAAATACAGTAGCAACTCCCTGGTTGAATGAGCTCGGTATATATGTCGTTTCTAACGTAAGGCTAGGCCTATATAGTGGTAGTACTTACCGTAGGCCTAGCCTGGGTACCTACAGTAGGCCTAGGCCTAACTGTTGTAACGTTAGTTCCACACCTCATCTAAATCTAAATCCACACTTTGTTCCCTGAACTAGTATGGAAGCCACCCAAAGCAACTCAAATACTAATAGGCCTACTAGCCTAGGTCAGCAGACTGTGGAACTTAACTTAGTCCGCGTCCGTAGTCTGCTGACCTAGGATATGCTATGTGGATCACTTTGGAGCTTCCCATGCAACTTACAAAAGGTCAGCAAAAATACCTTTGCCAAATTGGGCAACTGCATCTTCAAAAATTCTGACTGGTCTCCATCATTCGTAGATTCACATAAGCTAGCCTACTCCTAATTATTGATCTTACTGAGTGTATGGGTTCATTACGTATTAACACTTTATGCACTTATCAATTGAATGACACAACCCCACTACCCACGGGCCATGGTCAGTCAAATGTGGGTCATTGACCAGTGACAGTGTGACTCACATGTCCGTCATTGTACCAATATGGTCCTCCACTAGAGTGACAAAGGGGTGAGTTCATTTTACCTCAGATGTCAGTCACTTTACTAAGGATTGAGTCATTGTGAGTCATTTGTTATCAATTGTTCAAAGATGACAACCTTCAGCATTCCTCCTCATACATGTACTTGTTTACTTTTGCCAGTCAGTTTGGTGATGCACATGTCGGTCAAAATCGCAAACTGTTTATCAATTTGGTGACTGGGGTGTGTCATTTTACACAAATTGTCCCTCACAAAAGTGACTGAGGGGTACGTCAATGAATATGTTTTGTCATATAGACTCCTAAATCATTGATCTGTACAAATCAGGCTTTATGTAATATAAGAGATTTATATAAGAATACTGTCATTTACTAGTGTCATATTTAATATGTCCAAAAATATTATTTATTCAAGGGGTCATGTTTTGCTTTTCAACATTCTACAAAGCTGCCAAATCTTGCTGCTAGGAAGTTCACACCATTGTATGCTAATTAAAACAGTGTTGTTCAGTTGTGACATACTCAAATTTTGGATTGTTTAAATATAAATTTTCGTAAGACCCCAAGCTTTGTGAATGATACAGTAGCAGCATTTTGCATTTAAGTCACCTTAATGTTTAACAAAAATTCCCAAGGCCTTTTCCTTGCTGAAGTTCCTACTGTGTATGCAATAGGCTACACCAGTCATGACCACCATGCATGTTTTCATTATCCTACTTTTCTTGTTTAGCCTGTTGTGTAAAGCAAGTATCTCCAGTGCTTAACTCTACAGTATGCTCCAGTTTTTTTTTTTTTCAAACTGTTAAAAATTGTCTGAATCATAATTCAAGTTGTTCGTGTAAGATACCTGTAGTTGGTCCCTTGACATTAATCTGATTGGGAGAAATTGGTGTATTGTACAGTAGCAGTATCAAAATTAGCCCACCTTCCAAGCCGACAGGCTCCCTTACAATTGCATTGCACTTCATTGCACTGTAAATTGCTTACAGTGACATATTTGTGGTGGAGCTTTGCTGTTGTTTCATAAAAGTGAACTGTTGTGATATTGTGTTGCCATTTAATTTTTTATTTATTGTTTGTTTTTCTTCAGGTCTGCTTCTGGGAATCCTGAAGGATCAAAGGCAACCAACAGAAGTGATGAAAAAACAAAGCAAAATAAACGGAAGAGTAAAAGAGTAAAAACGCTGTTCAAAAAAGCCAAAGAACTTCAAGATGAAGTTGGTTGCCAAGTATTCATATATATTACAGACCAATATAACCATATTAAGTTTGGTGGTTCACCTGAAGTAGTGAAAAGATATAAAGAAGGCACACTCTCTTCAGAAGCAGGGAAGAAAAAGGAGGTAGCATTCATAGTGAAGCACCCCAAACCTTCAGCTGCAAAGCACTCAAAAAGCATGTGGCCTGGAAATTTAGAAACCAGTGTTGCAGAAGACACAGAAGAAAGTTCAGTTGATGAGAGTTTTTTGGAAGAAGGGAGCAGCATTGCAGAAGATTCAGTGATTGACCCTGATAGCCCAAGTGAAACTCTGATCACAGAAGAGGTCAGCACAGAAGACAAAGATGAATTGGATACCTGTACAGGAGAAGGTACAAGTGGACTCACCAGAGAGGCACCTGGTCTACAAAATACTGCAAGAACCATTGAAAATGAGGATGAGGATGAGCCACTAAGCATTTTAAAGAACATTCTAGGGGGTGGCGAGGGAGAAGAAACACCAGAGGAAGAATCTGTATATACAGTAGCTCAGGTGCGACGACAGAGAGAAAGAGAAGGAAAGACTGAATATCTGGTAAAGTGGAAAGGCCTGGGGAGAGAAGTATAACTCTTTGGGAGCCTGAAGAAACATATTTTTGGACAAAAATCTAATAGTGGATTTTGAGAATCGCTCAAAAGAAACAGAAAACATAATTTATACCTTACCATCCATTCTTGCCAAAGGCATACATGTGCTATGTAATCTTACTATGATTCTTTATAGCATCATACAGAGGTGTTGTTTTCTCTTCAAGTATGCAGACTTCTGAAACCATTTTGGTAGTCTTCCATTTTGTATTCATGAATGTGCATTCGTGAACATGTGTTTTCTTACAGCTCATTTTAACATGTTCAGTACTGTATGTGTAGAGTTGTCCTAAGTACTGTAACATTTGATTGTTGTTGTTGTTTTATTTTTTGTTATTTCTTTTATTTCGCACCAGAGCTCTATACTTTCTTCAATTACAGTACTGCCTACTAAGTTTTAATTGAAGTGGGCTCTGTCCAGAACTGCCCAGAACTATTGTATACCTCATACCGTCCAACCATTCCTTACGTTTTCGTAGTGAATAGGCCATTTCATTTCTGTATGTGTGCTTTCATGAATGTTCAGACCATGCTACAGAGTGTCTTTACATGTTACATTTAAAGACTTGTGATGGTTGAGCATTTACAGTGTGATAGTCATTTTTACCTAAAGTACTTACTTTTTAGTGCTCATTTTGTACAGTATTCATACTCAGAACCTTATGCAATACTCCTACCTTGATAAAAAAAAATGAAAGCCATTTTCATCTATATGTTTACCAATAGTTTCTTATCTCAATTATGAAGTTCCTCTTCTTGAAGAAAATTTCTTAATATTAAGTGTTAGAGAAATCTGTATAGTGCAGTGGAGTCGGACTTTGGTGTGTGTGGTAGGAAAAAGCCTACACTTGCTTAATTTATACAAAACCTTGGTATGATATTTTCTACAGGAGTATGCAAGATGAAGTACTGTGGGGAAAGAAGGGTTATATATTTTTATATCAATTCCCTGAATCAGGGAGGGGGGTTATGCAATTTGTACAATGAAGTTTAGTTCTAAACAGTACAGTAGTAAGCGTTAGGTCCTTGACTTACCCGTCAAGGTTTAGGTTTCATTTTTTTATCCAGCCTCAAACTTTTATATTTCTTTTTGTGCCTTCACTTCAGCTGTACAGTACCTTCTGAACACAGTATGTGTCTTTACAAAAAGTTTATATCCAGTACATTTTTACAGTAGTGTATGTTTGTAGAGCACAAAAAGTACTTTGCCAGCCATTTTCTTGTCACTTATTGCTTTTGTGCTTTCATAGTTATATCATTATGATTTATCTTGCCACTTCTAGTTGTTTCTTACACAGTTTAATATCTTTCAGCCATACCTTTCTGCAAACATATCCATATATTTTCTTTTAAAGGGAGAAAGCAATTTCTCCCGATTTATTTTCAAAATCTGCAAAATCTAAGGGTTCTCCTCTTATTTTGCTCACAGGGATCTTTGTAAACAAGGACTTGTTTTGCATGAACTTTACAAACATGCAACAAACATTGTCAGATTGTTGCATGATTTATAGGAGCCATTCCTGAATTAGGGTGATGGGGTACAGTAATTCAAACTGGGGAACTGCATTTTCCCTTTACACCAAGTTTTTTTTTATGAAGTGTGAAAGAATTGAATCACTACTACTGTACTATGGATTATAGTCTCATGCAGTGGAGGGCTGGGTGTGGGGGTGTTTGGCTTTTTTTTTTGGGGGGGGGGGGGAGGGCTCTATGTTTTGTTATGCATGGGTGTATGTGTACACTGTACTGTAGTTTGTTTCACAACAGTTGTAAGCTATGGGTCCTTGACTTATCATTCACTATATAGGTTTGATTTTTTTTTAAATTCAACATTTGTCAATACTTTTGTGCCTTCACTTTTCATTTATACCTTCTGAATACAGTATGCATGCTTTCTGCACAAAAGGTAGTATTTCCAGGTCATTTTTACAATACTGTAGTACAGAAAGGCCTTTCCAGCCATTTTCTTGTTATTCATTACACATATAGTTCATAATTCATGAAGGGAGGGGGTAGGGTTGCATAGTTATACATGCCAAGGGATCTTTTTCTTTCTTACTGTGTTAGTGTAAATGCAAGCTACCTTACTAATGACTCTGCCCGTTTGACAGTTTGACACCTGGTTGACAACTTGACATGTTTCACCTAATCAGCAGTATTTTATATACCTTCTACTTACAGTTTTTGTACTTATGTGTACAAATTATCTCAAAAACATTTTAACAGGCCTTTTTGAAGTGCGAAATGGTCCATGCTAGCATTTCCATGTTACCTTTACATCTAATTCGTTGGTGGTGTAGGAAGCGGGCAGTGTTATATAGTCAATGTAAGAAAAAAGGCAGGCTATCTAACTTACCAACCTGGCCTGCAGGTTTGATTATGGGTTGACATATTTGGACTTGTCAAACTGTCGACAGGTGGTGTTTGCAATAACTTCCAAATACCGTATTGAGACTTAAAGTTAGGGGTATTCAGACTGAATTTTGTCAACTTGTCTACAGTTCAACGTAGTATTATGTAGCCACATTCATATACATTCTTATGTTTTGTGAGTATAAGGCTAAGTGAAAAGAATACATGAATACCATTTTCTTTCAAGATGTCAGACTTTCTTACTATCATTTGAAACACCTGTCTAGACAACCCAGACTAGGGAGTTATCATTGGAGAAATTCCCACCCAGACAATGCTAGAGTAGCCTGCACCGAGTTTAAAGTGCTTCAGGCTTTATCCATACTTTACTGCATGTGAGCATGTTGGGGAACATATTTGACAGTACACATCATCATTGACCAACCATGCAGAGTAAAGCTATTGTTTGAATTTAATAATGCCAATCAACTTGCACTCACCAACTTTATTTAGAGACAGGGATGCTTCTAAATTATATGTTTTTCTAAATATGTTGGGTTGATGTGACAGTCCCTTTAGATGACAGTTTTATGTGGCTCATTGTATGTGCCCCCTCTGACCTACTCATTTCAACTATTGTGTAACTAATACTTTTTCAAGCTGGTACTACAGTCCCTTTTATGATAGGTAAGTTAGATATTTTTTTGTAAAACACAAAGTGACCAGATAAAGTTTGTGCAGAACTATTATGTCTAAAGCTACAACATTTGTGTATGGGAATTGCTTCCCTTGTGGGGGAGCAGGACTCTGAGGACTTTTGCCTTTTTTCAGTGTGTTGTAAACAGCACACACAATAATAATCTGAGGGCTGCACCCCCTGCCTACAGTTGTGCACAGCTATGCACGTAGTTTCCATAGGATGTGAGGCAAGCTGTTGGGCTGTCATGGGTTGTGAGCACAGGGTCTTCCAACCATCCCAGCCTCTGCGAAAATAGCGTAATACTGGAGATGGATTCACCTTCTTGTATATTGCAGAGAGTTGAGCTTGACTGAGAGCAAAAAGAATTTATTCATTTTTAATTTATTTTATTTATTTTAACATTTAAAAACGGTTGAGAAACTCGGTTAGCTGTAAAGCTAATCCAACCCGAGGCACTGAAGTTGATGCAATCCTGCTCCAACTCCCTATGAACACTAAAAGGGAGAAATCTCCAGCTGTCTGTCTGTGGCTTACCAACAGTCAATTCTGCATACAGCCGTTCAATAGGTACAGAGTGACATACCCCCTATAGCTTATACAGAAATCACTTGAGCAATGTACATCATAGCTTTTCAACTTGGTATGCTGGAGAATATATGCATTTAGACTGGGTTCCAGCTGAAGACAGATGAAATGAAAACATTACATTTGCACTCAATGACAGCAGTACACCAAAAAGATTAAAAATTTTCTGTTTTCTTTGTTCTTTATTATAAGAGATCACAGTATATATGCCAGTGCAAAGTTTTGGAGCCAAATGATAAATTTAAATCTGAACACAGTAAGTGCACACTGCAGAAGTACGGTAGCATGGATATGGTGCTTCATACATAGACACATGCAGACATATACTAGTGCTATATGCCAATGAGCATTACAGCTCATTGGTCCTGCTCAGCTGTGATCCTAAGGTCAATTGACCAGTGGGCTGTAAGACGACATATAAACAATCTTGACTTTAACAGTTTACAACACAGTGAACTGGGTGTAGTGAAACTGCTCCTCATGTAATGATATATTACTTTACAATAGTACCAGTTTCACTACATTGTTTACAAAATTTGTCTTGGAAGTGCCTGCTAGTGACAGAAAGTTGGTTGGATGGTTCCAAAGGAGGCTGCACTAAAAAATGTGTGTATACTAATTTGATTCACTGGTAGGTGCCAGAAAATACCATTTAACAGTGCCACATTTAAATTTTCCCCCTGTAAACATGCACCCTACCCTGGCCCCATTGGGGCTTTGAACATTTGATGCTTTGAACTTAGCTCTCACAGAATAATTGCCCCTTCCCCCCTCCTTTGGTAAAACCCTGGATCCATCCCTAATGTGGTCTGAAGTACAGTAACCAAGCTGAGCAACAGATACCATGAAATGTTTCACAAGGCGGATGGATACCCACTAGACTGAAGGTGCACAAGATCTAATGTTCCGAATGGACCACAGACCGCTTGACCAATACCTACTTCGGGTTAGAGGTATGGATGGAGTTTGAATTATGTACTGAATGCTGTTTAGGAAAAGGATTAGGATTTGGGTAAGGATTATGGTTATGGTTAGGGTCAAATTTACGTTGGATCCTTGGTCTAGTGAACCTTTGATCCAGTGAACCCTTCCCTTTTCCACACTATAGGCTTCGCAGAACTGCTTATAACTACTGTACCATACAGTACATTGTTGACAGACTGAAAATCATGCACTCAGTATGTTGTGTGGTAGACTCACTACCAATGTAGACTAACAACAATCCTATAAAAGGATCCTCAATTGTTGGCCCCCACTGATTACAAACTGTAAACAAAGAAAATTCAACAGTCTTAACTTTGATGGCAGCTCAATCTGCCAATCCAGCTTCTTGTAAAGGCCTAATTCCGACCCTCCATCTACATCAATCAGACAGAAAATTTAATTTAATATGATAATGCTGTAAATATGAAAACTAGATTTTCTTATGAATTAATGAGGAAAGAAAGATTCAACAGATTGTCCATGATATTCCACAGAACACTGAAATAATGGGCATACCACTTACCATACTACATCCAGGTTACCTAGAATCACATGTGGGTTTGGTGATACAAATGATCTGTGCCACATTTCGCAAATTATTAAAACCATTTCTAATTTCTTGACAGGTAATTGCGTTCACATGCATGGTTTGTTGACTCTCACTGTAGTTTGTCATACTGTTATAATGCAACCATAAACAGCTAGTTGTAGGCCTGCATTTTAATGTCCTTATGTTAGGCCTTATCACAATCAGAAGAACCATTAAAAGGACTTCTTTACTTTGAACTTCTATAATTACAGTTGATAGATACAACACAGAACTACTCTATGGGTAACTTTAAAATTCTCTTCAGTAAACAATACTAAATGATAGTACCGAACCTTCAATGCAAGGGGACTCAGAGTTATTTAAAACAAGTATTGTACCACATTCTTGTGCTCTGTACTATTAGCTGGCATTATAAAGCAGACAAGAACAGGATGAGTGTTGTACCATTCCTACTAAGGGAAAGATATTGCAATTCTCAATACTGGCTGATAATGATCTGGCACAGTACACATATTCAAGGAATAAACATACATGTATACTTACAGTACTGTAACATAAAATCATAGGCTATTGAGCAATGCCACAACAAGTGAGATGAAAAAATAGAAATTGTAGTCACACATACAAAAAGATATCCTTTTTATGAAATATAAATCTAGCAATATCAGTTGAATGGAGCCAGCATTTTAATCACCCAATATTGATACAGGACACATATGAGGTGTATCCCCCAATATACTGAAACCGGATAATTAACCCAACACTAAATTGTGTTCTTATTTCAATTGACTTGGTCAAGAGCTACCAAGCAACTGTTGAATAAATCACACCATTCACAAAGTAATAAGATGCATGTTTTCACTTTCCTTCCATGTCTTGGCAGAGCTGTTTCATAAGGGAAGGCACACTACCTACCCTTCATCTCCCCATTAAGCCCGCAAATTCTTTACTCATCTTTCCCCAACTCTCAAGATTTGCAAATAGCTCAGCAAAAAATAAGTTTTTTTACACTAGGCAATAAAAGAATATGCAGCTATTGTACAAAAAGCATGAAAGTCGTGTTCGTCAAGGAGGCTTAAAATATAAAAGCTTAGTAGCCATAAAGTACTTTACAGTTTATACACACATTTCCTCTCAGCAAATCATCAACCTGTCATCTTTGAATTTCAGACACTTAGTGTAAAACTCTGATTTTCAGGTCTGTAATGCATTGGTGCTGAATTTACTGTAGGCAGCAACAAGGGAGAACTGCATTGCCATATTGCCCTACCAAGGGTAATCCCGAAAATCAAGCACGAAGGTCACTACTCCATGGATCAACAACATATTTGGAGGGGGGGGGGGTCTAACAGTATTCCCACATACAAGAGGGGAGGGGGGGGGGGTGAGCAGTAAATATTGCCAACTTGGTGTAATGGCCCTTCAGCAAATCTTATCTGGACAGCAAAACCAAGTGCAATCATGAGTATTAATGTACCCATCCCAACTGAATTTGTGCCTGCCAACCATATGACAACATAAAGATAAACCCTGCAGCAACTAGGGGCAAATGTGGTAGCAACCATTTCAATACTAATTACTAGTAAAAGTAATGAAGACCATGACGTTGATGACATATGTACAAGTTCTGGAAACCTCTGTGTCCCTCTAAGACCACAAAGATTTCTTTTTCACTCACTGCTGTCCTGATACAGTACCTTACAACCTGATTCAAAATATTGCATGTACAGTATGGCAAATTCTATATATATTTAAAACTTACACCTCTTATTCAATACGCTACAAAAAAATAATGCTACTAAATTGAAAAAGACGAATTACCACTGTATATACACTGTACAATAGCAAAACAAATCTTTACCTTGACATTGTTTAAAGACAGACATCCATCACCCCTAGTACATTTTTGGCTGTGGGAAACCAAAATTCTCAGTTGGTGACTCCTCTCTGATTGACATAAGAATCAGAAAATTTAAAAGATGCAGAGTAGCACCGAGTTTTCTGATTACACATCAGAGCCTTGTATGCCCACCAGAATATGGCATTAACCAAAAACCATGGTGTTTGTCTGCACAATGATGAGCTTAAGGCAGTTGCGGGGTTGGGGAGGTTGCGCTAGAAGTATCCTACTTCAGATCAGAGAATTTTTTCTGTCTGCATGCAATGACGATTTGTGCCCTTTAATTTTGAAGAATAATACATCTCATGCAAAGATACAGTTATTTCTCACTCATGAATTTTGTACCAGCCAACTACAGTACCACATGTTAGGAGAATTTACTGTACAGTACCATCAAAATGTAAAAAAGTGGAAGGTTACTACAAAGGATCACATACTGTACTCTACCATCAATGCAAATTGTGTGGCTACATTACCATATGTAGTGAGATAAGTGCAACTCACCAAACTGAAGACTACAGCAAACTAACTTACTGTATAGTGCACTTACTGTACAGTAGAACTATAGAATTCAAGGACTGAACTTGAAGAGTCAACACTTTTACTGTATTGTAGCATAGGAAGATTGACAGCAAACTACAGTATGTACTGTAGCAAAGTGGCCAAACCTGTTAAAAATTACTTCTTTCAAATTTCCCACCCCCTCCTCCTCAAAGAAATAACAACCTCACCCTACAAACTTTCTTTGACAAAGGAGGTGAAAATGTGATTGTAATGTAAATTCCTAATTTATTCAAAATGAATCCATGCAGGGAGGTGGTGAAACTTGAAAAGGTGATTTTTTAAATAAGGGGACCAACCTGCCACATTTGGGTAAAATTTTCAATTCCAGGATTAAAAGGTAAACAACAAATGTTAATCCTCTAGACTACGTATGGGAACTGGAAATATGCAAGTCATGTCAAAAGTTTGCAGAAAATTTCATGGCAAAGTTTTCGGTCAAAACAGGGTTCAGTTTTGCCCCTGTAACAGGGACATCAAACACAGGTTTATAATAAGATACTAAAACATATTACTGTACTTAAATTCAGTTCTGTATTCTCCTGGAAAAGGGTCTGCAATGCTGAAGATAGTTTGTAGGTTAATCTTCTATAAAATGCAGTTCCAATGAGGAGATTAACCACTGGGTTACAGTTGTGGTGTCCCCATTACTAAGCAAAACTTTGATTTCAAAATTTATCTGAGCACAACTGATTGCACTTTGGCAAAGTAAGCATTTCTTGCCAGTGATCATACAGTACAATGGAAATACGTCAGAATACTCTTGAATCTGTGAATATTCCAAATTAAATTTCAGTAAAATGATAAAAAAAATTATTTTCAATGGGACACCAAAAAAGTTATACGATGTGTTACATGGGGAGTCTGTACTTTGATCACAATGCTACTCCTTGTTTTTGACACAGAATCAGTGGAGCTGCATACATTTCAGAGAACATTTCTTAAAAATGCATCTTGCTACTATTGATAATTTTGGGGGTTTCATACAGTCCATTTTCAAAATGAAAAATGCATTTCTACTTTACCATTGTGAAGTATATACTTTTGATGATGATGTCACATGAGAGAAAAAGTCAGTTTTTGGATATAATACCATAACATCTTGTTTTTTTTTTTTTTTTTTGTAAATTTTAGAGTACCTGTATCTAAGACATCACTATAGTTTATGACTGGGACCATCTTCCACTGACTCAATGCTACAATGTGCTGACAATTTTAAGGTGAAATATATGACAATGTAATGTTGGACACCAAATCAACTGAATCCCTTATTTAAAGAAACATCCATAACTTGAATGCAAGTGCTACTACTGTACCATACGTCTCTGTACTTAAGTGACCACTATATCCTGTACAGTACAGTATCTCTTCTACTGCAAGGTGGTTACAGTACTGTATAAACACGCCTGCAAAAAGCTAGACGCAAACACACATTGCGTCCGCGAAAATCATGCTGCAGTTAGAATTTTTCAATAGTCCCAAATTAAGTAGACCAGGTGAGCTAGAAATTTTGGTTTTCAAAGTATGTGCGCCCACAAAGTTTTGCAAGTTTTGCAGCCATGAGTATAAATCTACTATACAATTAAACACTTTCTACAAAACACCATACACTATTGCAATTTTACTGTTGGAAGCATCATTCTTGAACGAATGCATCATTATCAGTCACATCCATGTCACAGTTGTCTGCATCTACTGCCTCCTTTACCTGTTGATGGAAGAGCAAGTAGTCCTCTTTCTTCTTTTTTTCAACAGCTGTCCATAACTCTTGAAAGTCAAGTCTGACATTTGCATCCTGGATTTGCCCTATTAATCCTTTAATTCTTGCTGCAATTACTTCTTTAGTCTGATTTTTGATGTCATGGTAGTTCTCTCTCTCCTCAGGCACGACAAAAATGGGGTCAGGAACATTGTTGCTATCTGCCCCTTCAAAAAAGACTGAGTACAGGTAACGTCTCCTGGACCAGGCGGTTTCTGTAAAGTTGACCAATTGGTCATCTAGGGCTTTGCCACTCACAGATGTCATAATTGAATCCTCCATGGGGTTTGCCAGGTATTTGCTTTCCCTTAAAGCTACCCTCCATGCCATAACTTCTGCACTCTGTGGAGTGTGGCGTGAATTGCCAACTACACCTTTCGGGTCATCACACCCCATCCTCTTCAAAGTCTCAAACCGCATCTGAAATATTAAATGGAAAACCAATCATTAAGACTGCATAAAAAGTCCTGTTCTACTGTAAATATACCTACAGTACTGTATCTGTTAGAGTGTAGAAAGACTGAAAGAGACACTATACTTACTATAGGCATTGGTAATTTTATTCACCATGTAACATACGATTATTACAAAAGGTACTGCATCTCCTACATGGCCATACAACAAGGGCGAGAGGCTTTGGAGAGCTGAGCCCCTTTCCCCCCAAAAAATATTTCCCCTCTAAACATTTTCAAGCAATATATACCAAATTGTAACTGTACATTTCCATTGTCCAGGGTTGTTCCCTTTCCCCTCCCTCCTTCTTTGCTAATTTCATGATTGCTCCTCAGCTGTGAATTCTGGCAACAGGCATATGCGGTAGTACAGTATCCACACTACAATAACTGGTCTGGTCTGAAAAATCCCTGTTACAGTATATTACGGTACTGTACAGTAATGTTGTTGCCTACACCAGACAATTTGTCTGTTTTTGTACTGTAACTGAAGTCTGAAAACAACTGGGGGTGGGCAGGGCACTTTTCAGAATGACACTGGACAAATGTGCAGTACTTACAGTACAGTAGCAACTGGATCTCAAATACTGTACCTAACTCAGTGAGCTACAGTAGTATAACGTTTTCAGTTCTCCAGACCATAAGGCTATTTTTTTTCAGACCAAACACCCAAAATTCAAGGATTGTCAAGATCATACAAAAATTCCAGACTCTTCCCTACTGTGTAGGAACCCTGCGTACTGCACAGTCTAATGTCGCTTACAGTAAACCTATTCCTAACAAGGAAAAAAGTCTTACCTTGTCCAATTTCTCAAGGTTTCTGAAAGTTCTTAACCAGTCGGCCTCAGATGGCACTCCCTTCGGTGTCCATACTTTGCTTTGTTTATTGATATTTTCCAACTGGAAATCCATGTCCTCACCTCGCCCATCTTGTCCACTTTGAGATATGGACTGGTGTTTTTGTACAAACTCCTTTACTTCCGCAGGCATGATCAAATCATTTTTGGCTTCAATTAATTCAATTTGTTGGTACTTGATATGGCTTCGTCCATGAAAGATTGGAGCGTGTTTAAATTTGCCAGCCATAATCATGTCCTTATCATTGTTCCTTACACCTTTCCTAAAATTCAAAATACTTTGCATGTATGTCAATACCTGCTCCTGCATGTACTGATAGTTTGGATTTTTCGTACTTTCAGCCCACTGCAAATATCCCACTGGAGTTGGTTCCCTTTGAGCTTCTATACAATACCTTATATAAGGAACAAGTAATTCTTGAAGTGAACCTTCATACAAAATGCATAACAGCTCCCAACTCTTGTGATGGTCACTGCCTTTCTTTGCATACCTTTGAGCATTTTCACTTCGAAATCCCATACAAAATGCAATGTCTTTCACCATCACTTCCCAGTTTAGTTCAACAAATGAGCGTAGCATGTTCATTTCATAATGGCCATAGCCTATTCTCAAGTGTACCCAATCAAACTCTAAAGTATACACAATTTTGTCATCTTGTATGTTGTGCTGAACAAGGCAGTGATCCTCAAAAAGTTCCTTCTTAAATATGACAGACTGACACTCTTGGCAACGAAAAGTGTCTTTAATGACTTTCTGTGCAAGAGTATACGGCAAACCGTCACAAACTACGAGAAGCCACTCTCTCCCAAGTTGAGCAGGTGTCTCAGGATCAAGATATTTGGTAATTTGGAAATCTTTACCAATGGAAAGAAACACCTCTTTAACAGTTTCAAATGAATTTGGATTAACAAATATTGGATCCCTTGGGGCTACACGTATTGCTCTGCCAATAGAACTCTCTGCACCATCCTCTGTGCCACTCTCCTGTGACAGGCTCACTTCTTTAAAAGTCTCCTTTGGCACTTTCTTAGGCAGAGCGGGTTGCTCAACTTCTTCTGTTGCTTTACTTGGTGCAGCACTTAAAGGTGTTCTGCACGTCTCACATAGTCTCTTGGTTCTGGGGTTATGGTGCTGACAAGATGAACAAACTTTCCATTCTCTGGCAAAGTTTTGTGCAGCTATTACTTTGTCAATCTCATCAGACAATAACTCGCTTTCATTTTTAACCAACTGTCCATGAACCTCTCCAATGTGGTGTTGCAGTGATTTATACATTTCTGAATAATGTAAATCACTAAGTTTTCTGTGGTTAGCACTGTCATAGTCCAGTAATTCAGCAGAATCAAAGGGCAAATCGGACCATGTTGCTGGTTTAAGTTTAGAGTTCTTCTGCAGTGTACCATGAGGATCAACCTCTGCCATGCACACACTGGTAATTACACTTGTCCTGACTTTGTTGTTTGCTTTGACGTGGTAAGTTTTTCCTATTACCTGATCATTGTCAAATGCACATATGCAGTCTCCTGTTGGTGGGGGTAAGGGGTGAGATGCTTGGGTTTCCATCCAGTTTTTAATTGTCCAATAGGATCCACCAGGTGAAGATAAACCATTGATGTTTGCAGTAAGTTTACTGTTCACAACAGAATGCGAGACTGCGTTTTCTGAAAAGCTTAGGGGTAGCACGTGTTTCGAGGGCTGAGAATTGTACACCTGTTCAACACTTTTGGCAACTGAGTACAAATGTCTTTTCTTTAGGGGTGCTGTAGGCCTGTAACCGGATATACCTTCAACAAAGTTAACAACAACTGGATTCCTTTCTGACAGCCATTCTTTTGTGTTCAAATTTGTCAGAAAATCAATATTCCGATAGTTCTGGGACATTGAAAAACTGTCGTTCTTTACCTTCTCAGCTTGACTTTCGCCAAGAAATCTTGCTACTTTGCAAACTTCAGTATCTGGCAACGCCTTTAACTGTTCAATTATCGACTCTGCACACAAACCTTCATTAGAAACGCTTGAATGTGGAAGAGGATCCTTGTCAACTGAGGTTTTCTGCCTCTTACTAGAACTTGGCTGTTGCTTAAAAGTTGGCGTACTTGTCAATAGTGGTAAACCAACATTGTCACCATCTCTTTCAGTGTCAGAATCTACAAGACTAGAAGTAGAAGAAGTTGAAACACTTTCTGAAAAGCTTGATCCATCTGTAGACACATTTTCTGCATAGCTGTGGTCTATGCAGGCATCTTCCATGGGCATAGATTCAGCTAAGTTTTGTAACTTACTAATGCAATGCTCGCATATTTTAATCTTGTCTCTTCTGCGTCTTAGACCTGGCAGGCTCAGATTGAAGTATGAGATTGTCTTCTTCAGCTTAGATGATATTTTATTGTACAGGACGAGCTTCTCCCTCACACTCACAGTTCCTCTCTCTGAATCTTCATAGGGTCTACTGTCATCACCCTTGGGTGAATTATGAAAGTCTTCACTTGAGTTAGAAAAGGCACAAGTAGCAGCGAATCGCTTTCCTGTCGTTCTTTTCCTTGATTTCCTTGCCATATCAAATGAAGACTACAGCCTACTGCAAGGTCCAGTTGCCTAGGAAGTTCTGAGCGTAAGGCAGCATATTGTTACTGCAAGTTGTAACTGTGTTTATAGTTATAAATACACTCACTTAATAAACTGTTATGACCACTTGAATATAATTTTGAACTTGAGTGAACAATCATGCAGTGTATTCTACATTCATTGTCTGCTGTACCTGTACTGTACACAGTGTAGCACAGTGCACGTTAGTCAATAGTCAATAGACAAAATGTTACCACAGCCGAAGACGTTAAAAACTTTTGATCGACATGAAGACTTGGATCTGGAAGTCCTAGAACTTGTTAATATATTTTCAGATGAACGCCTTGTTTCTTTGGTTCCGACGGTAAAATGATGTATGAACTTCAGAAATGATTAAACTTGGATTGCGTTTAATTTAAGACCCAAAGTACGACAAACTGACAAAGCAGATCGTGAGACAACAAAGCTGAAGCATGCAGTCCTTCGAACAGAACTCCGCGGAGAAGATGGTATATTGTTTGTCACTGTTCAGTGCTCCACAAAGATTTCCTAAAGATGGCAGTAATAGAAAGCCGCAACGCAGGCTATTCACCAACCCGCATGAAGTAGTTGCGCGAAACTTGGGCGTACGTTGTGTGTTTACAAGACGACTGTATGAAGTCTACTAATGAGGGGTCACACGGGAGGTCGATTCTCTTTTTGCATATATCTCGATAATTACGTGGTGAACTACCAATTGTCGCGTGGCTTTTCTGTAGCTATGAAATTACTCTTTATGAATATGTAACGATCTTTCTTCCCAAAGGGCGTATCTATTTTCCAGGAGGTAAAAACCGAGTACCCCTTTTGTAATATATTGTATGGAAGACATGCATTGTGGGTAAATTTGATGACGTCACTGTAAATTACCATGCAGTTTCCGTCAAAACGGAGAAAATAGTATTCCCCCAAAAGGGAGATTCTCCCTGACTGGTTGGCCAGTTGGTTTTCTTCTTCTTTGGTCAGTACAGTAGGAGCCCCAAGTGTACAGGTCAGTGGTGTCCTCTCCTTAACTTTGTCAAATAGTGTGGCCCGAGGAATGCCATGCATTTTACTAGCATGGTTCAGAGAAAGGGCCCCACTCTTCACCTGCTGGACCCCCAACTCCACCTGCTCTTGGGTATACCTCTTTCTGTAATTGCCTCTAAGCATGATCTTATTATGCTGAGGCAAAGTTTATGCTATATGTAAATCTGAAAAAAAAAAAGGTTAATAAAAAGGTCAATTTGGTTAAAGTAGGAAAGAAGAGCAAGGAACACATTCACTTACCTTTAACTTTTGAAAATAACTTCAAACTATAATCTGTGATTAACTACAGATAGTCTCTTTTTATTCTAAGCAATCAGGAAAATTACAGGCATTTTATGAATGAGGGTAGGAAAATGCTTCTCTAAGTCGGCAGCTTCATACTTATCAGCATCAACCAGTGAAGCTAGAAAGAGAGAACCTTCATGAATCACGTACATAAACCCACCCCCCCCCCCCCTTCAATACTTACAAAATAAAAAGAAGAATGAAACAAATCAAGAAAACATAAAATAGACAGTTCAGAGGATTGCAAAATGAAACTTGAGAAACACAGTCTTTGTTGACGGCAGTCTGAAACTTCCTCTTGATGACAAAATTAAACAAAATTATTGAACTGAATGGGACCACCATGCAAATGTGTTCATGCATGGCTATTGCTGACAGTTTCTAAATTTTCTGACCGATCTTATTTGACAATTACTGATCAATTCAAATTATGCACCGCAGAAAGCTATTTATTATCTGTCCATATTTTGTCTCCAAAATCCAGGCAGCAAAAATTTGGCCCACGGCATCACTTTCGGAAGTAAACTTTCTGAACAAAAGAAAAAAGAAAAGGAAAAAGAAATTAAAAGAGAAATAAACAAAATCAAAATTAAAAAAAAAAGATGTCTAAAACCATGTTAAATTATTTCTATAATGAATCACCCACCAGATTATGTCCACTTTGCACACCCTATATCAAACTCTGTAACACCTAGGCTAGGCCTAAGTTGATTCTCCGTAGCCGAAATTAGGCTCACACTGAATGCACACTGTGCCGATTTTCGGCTCCCCTAGTTACTGTTGATTTTATACACAAAGTCAATGGTAGGCAATTCCTACATGTACTACCATTATCCAAGAGTACAACTAAGAAGTTTCACCCTATTAGAGCCATATTCAGTATGATAAATTAATCCGTGAAAATATTTGAGCATCCTACGCGATCGCGTAAGAATTCTCCGTTACTTACCTCTGGCGAAGGACCTTAAAATGCTTTTTAAGTGCATCGAAACGGCACACACAAACAAAAACAAAAACTCAAACCGGATCGGGCAGAAACACAAATGCAAACTATTTACAAACAACTAAATCAAACGGAAAATTATGTTCATTACAGTAAGTGTGTGGCTACCGGGAACCCTGGGAGGTTCTGTTTGATTGACCTCAGGTGCTCGGTGACTCGGTCAGCAAGACGACGTTTTGTTTCTCCCACGTACAGTATATTACAGCGTTTACATACGAGAACGTAAACAACATTGGCTGAAGTACAGGTAAAATGCTGACGGTTTAACGTTCATCGGCATTTTACCCTTCACCTGATGAAGGGTTTAAACCCGAAACGTCGTGGAATTTTTCACAAACTTTTAGCACTATTTACCACTTCATTTTTACCTACCTACTTCATAAGTGCTACGCAGTACATAAATATATATGTATATATATATATATATATATATATATATATATATATATATATATATATATATATATATATATTATATATATATATATATATTATATAGGTCGAGGTTGGTAGATCGAAGTTAGAATGTGTAGGTCGAAAGGTAAATAGTAGTACATTCGATCTTGGATTTTTATACCAATCCTAGATAGAGCATAGCCCTTATCAAAGCAGGAAAGGTTCAGAGAAAATACCAGAGAGAAAAATTGAGCCGTACCGAGGGTTTGAACCCGTCATCCTCCGCTTTCCGGGCAGAGTCTGTGACCACTACACCAGTTCGGCTTGTGATTCACAGAAGTGACAATCAGGCTACAAATACCTCGTGTGATTCAATTTTCTCTCCTGGTTACCATGGTAGTCCCAAGCGGGATGAATAATCAGTAGGTCGAGGTTGGTAGATCGAAGTTAGAATGTGTAGGTCGAAAGGTAAATAGTAGTACATTCGATCTTGGATTTTTATACCAATCCTAGATAGAGCATAGCCCTTATCAAAGCAGGAAAGGTTCAGAGAAAATACCAGAGAGAAAAATTGAGCCGTACCGAGGGTTTGAACCCGTCATCCTCCGCTTTCCGGGCAGAGTCTGTGACCACTACACCAGTTCGGCTTGTGATTCACAGAAGTGACAATCAGGCTACAAATACCTCGTGTGATTCAATTTTCTCTCCTGGTTACCATGGTAGTCCCAAGCGGGATGAATAATCAGTAGGTCGAGGTTGGTAGATCGAAGTTAGAATGTGTAGGTCGAAAGGTAAATAGTAGTACATTCGATCTTGGATTTTTATACCAATCCTAGATAGAGCATAGCCCTTATCAAAGCAGGAAAGGTTCAGAGAAAATACCAGAGAGAAAAATTGAGCCGTACCGAGGGTTTGAACCCGTCATCCTCCGCTTTCCGGGCAGAGTCTGTGACCACTACACCACTATATATATATATATATATATATATATATTATATATATATATATATATATATATATATATATATATATATATAATATATATATATATATATATATATACATACATATATATACACATATATATACAGGAAGGACCTTAAAATGTATTCAATATTTCTCGGAATGTTCGTACCGTCTGCACTTGTTTAGTTTGTTACGAGAGAGAGCGGCAATCGGAGGCATCACCTGACAACAAATTTGTGGTCATGTGACCATATTATATGGACTAGTCCATTTAATTTATAGCGGGGCCGAAATTTCGTACAGGCCGAAATTATGGACGTTTACCCTAAGTAAACTGTAAGTAGTGATTTTAAAGAACAAGTGGACCCCCCCCCCCTGTCCCCCAGCGCTGTGGTTGCCTTCGGGCGTGTGTTGTTTTGAGATTGTGTTGTTGGGTCGTTGGTGCTGGGTGTAGTGGTGGTTTCTGTTGGTGGTAACAAAGAGCTGGAGTGTCCTCGCTGGTCGAGGGATTCGGTCTGGTGTTCTGGGCGATTTTGGAGGTTTGTGTTGTTGGTGTTCGGTTTTTTGGTTGTTGGGCCATATGTAGTGATCCTTTCGCCGGTCTGGCCGTGTCCGTTTTTAACACGTAAAAAGCACTACCTTCTGTTCAAGCTTAATTTAATTAGCCGTTTACCGTAAGTGCGTGTCTCAAGCAGGTAGCTCAAGATAGCAGTTTTAAAATCAAAATTCGCTCATGCAACATCCCACAGCCTTCATTTAACATAAATAAGAACCAGTGATGACATAACTTCTAAATTTCTGGAGAAGACGCGTACCCTTATGCATGCCACCAACACCTAAAAAGTACATCGCACTGACAATCACATCACTCGTTACAGACACACAGACTTTCCCATGTTTGTGATCAAATATAAGTGGAAAATAACTAATCCTAATGTTATCAACACAGAACCTACTTACCGGCTCGCTAGTCTTTCTCTCTGCCATTTCCAAACGCCATCAGTTTCGTTGTCTATTTCGTTGTGCTTTTTACGTGCTAAAAACAGACACGGCCAGACCGGCGAAAGGCTATTTCGTTGTCATGCGCACGGCACCTTAAATAGCGGCTGTGTCAGGTCGAGAAGTAACTTGGTCTGACCTTATCTGATGCCTGTATCCAAGTTTAAGAAACATGCCAACGATGAACTTAAGCCAACGCCCAAGATTTCATACCAGGATAACTCGAACACGGACATATTTAAATACCGTAGTACGACCCTGTTAAAAGTTGGCACCAAGGATAGTCATATCTCCTCCCCGCAAGAAGAAAATACTTACTTTCTAGACAACCTTAAATCAAGATCAAAAGAACAATACTTGAGTTGCAGCCAATAGAGTACCCGGAAGTTCCAAACTTCTCAGTGGTTTAGAAGCTTCAGAAGACCTATTCATCCGCGATATATAAATAGAAAACATTGTTTGCACAATATATAGACTAGAAATAAAACACAGCAGGCTATAGGGGCCGAAATTTAATAATCCACGTTGCTTGTCATACATATTCAAATGCCTTCGTAATAGCTATCCGATAAGCAATAATAAAAGCAGGCGTACATAGGGCCACATTTACCTTCAAACGGCACAATAACCCAACACATTCGAAAAGCGGGACCCACCCAACGAAACAGCTTGCGGCTATCAAAAATGCATCAAAATTCATCTGTATTAAAAGTGGAAATTATGTCAAATCCAAAAAAGGTTTTTCACACCCTTTGGTTCTACTTAATATCAAGGGCAATTTTATACGTAAACCACCTTATCGCAGACTAAATGTTTCACGCAACGTATTTGTCTCCCCCCCCCCCCACACACACACACGTGTATTACTCCTGCACTTGTATTGGCCGCACTCGTAATACAAACGTCCTCGACGTTTCGCACGAATTCTTCGTCAAAATCCGTAAAAACTGTACGCTTTGAACATTTCGAAAAAACAACAATCACACCAAATCACAAAAAACAAAATTATCAATGTTCAACGAAAAAAGGACGTGAGCAAGTCTTGATTGTCATGCTGTTTCGAATGACGAATGTCAGTGAGTTTGTGTGTGATTTCGTTCGCTTCGAGGTCGCACGCTAAAGTCCCATTGACTTACCACGTAGAAGTGAACGTTGTATCTAGAGTCTTTTCGTGCAATATGAATGAATATTCTTATATTGAATCCAATCAACAGTCGAGAGAGTAAAACCATATTGGGCTTATGAACTTTAACGAAAATGTATGACCTCTCACTTTTCGCATGTGTTAAAGTACATACGCCAAAGAGGAGTACATATTCGACATCGCCCCCCCCCCCCCCTCACTCCGAAAAACATTTGAAGTTCTTTTTTACTGCATTAAACAAAGGGACAATGCCCTATTCCCATAAAATAGGCCTATGAGATGTGTCAGTGTGAATGTCAATTTGTTCATTATTAATTTTTACATCAACTATTGACTTTCATATGATAACATTTTGGCTTATGTTGGCCTCAGTAACTTTCTCCGGTCATTGTAATGAGTTATTCATAAGCGCTCTATTAATAGATTGCTACCTTCAGTTTATTACGTGGGGTCCATCGCAACGGGAGCACTGCGTCTACTTTCAAGGGAATTTCATGATTCCTTCATATTTACGGGATTATTTTCGATAACATGAGGCCTTTAGCAATAACGTGCTGCAATATTACCATGTAGTGTCTTATTTAAACCTTGTAATTTATTTTAATGGAATGTAATGTGAATTTTGGGCACAATCTAAAATTCACCCATGTATGAACATTTTGCAGTGATGTATGATCATTTCCAAAATACACAAAAGGCATCACTACTTTCCGGCTAAGCAATTTTAAATTAACAAAAATTTCTCGAAGGGGAGGAATGTAAGGGGAGGGGGCACCTCTTATACCCCTCCCCGTAAAAAGCATCTTTCACCACACCAAAAATTTACTAAGTTGTGACGGCTTTCCCGCCATATATGACCAGTTCAAAAAGTAGACCACATACTTTGCATCCGAACAAACTTAAATTAACACAAATTTCTCAAAGGTGAGAGCCACCTCTCACCTTACAAACCTCCACCGAAAAGCATCTTTCACCCAACAAATAATTAAAATTCACCAGATTATGCACGCTTTCCAGCCATGTATTATCAGTTCAAAAAATACACCACAGACATCACCATTTTGCATCTAAGCAACTTTAAATTAACAAAAATTTCTCAAAATGGAAGAGACACCTCTCCCATTAGAATCCTGTTCAGGATGGTGATTAATCATCGCATACTTTGCCCCTCCGCCGCCTATCAAAACACCATGTCACTACCCCCTGGATCACCCCACTCCTTAGACCCATTTCCCAGATCTGATTTTTATACAAACCACTATGACCTGTACCCCCGCACCTTTTTGCCAATTCCTGGATCCGCCACTGCCTGTTACGAAGGTGAGTAACTTAGACACTTCAAAAATTCTATGCTTCAGTCGCCAGCATAAGTACAAATCACAATTATGACTCTTCAAAGTACTTTATGCCATTTAAAGCTAACACTTATAACTATACATTTTCGAACAAATCAATATGAGTCCAACTAACGAAATAAACATTGCAATTAAAAAAGTAAGAGTTATTTGACTATTTTGACAAAATTTCATTTGGAAGTCAAAATTATGAGGTCAAAAGTGCCCTATAATAAAATGAAATACGCCAATACATATGAGTCTAATAACCGAAATAATGAATATAATTAAAGATCAAAGCAATTAGATGTAAGTAAAAAAAAATGCACTTCTTCAAGTCAAATTTTTAGACTATGACTTCCCCTCTATAAAGTGCAACCGATACCAAACAACGCATCGTCAAATCGCCTGCTCGCAATAGCTCTCCAAGGATAGTACACGAGTATGCTACTTCATTGCCCGGCGTCTGTTCCTGTATAAAAAAAAGTAATACACTTTGCACAAGCAATGTGACAAAACACTTCCCTTATATGTGCTTGCCGATCACGTGCATTAAGTGTGCAACTCCATGTCATGATGACCATCCCAGACCGAAAGCATCTTTATTAACGTCACATGACTCCATCGCCTTACATGTCGGTACTAAGAGTTTTAACAATACGTAAACATAATGTGCATTGTCCCTTACCCACATTTTAAAAATCCTGACATCGCCACTGTTAGTTGAAACATACCACCTAAATATGATTGTACAAGATTCGTCAAGAAAATGGTCATTTTCTTGTTTTTAGCCAGACCACCAATGGTGTAACTTCGACTTCGGCGGATTCAGGATTTCAATTACGAAAGGGATGGCACGAGCTCTATAAGGCCAAATTCTCCAAGTATACGAGCACAAATTGAAACAAGCCTCCATAGAGTGAATAGGGTGGTCCACGGAAAAAAAATGAAACGTATCCACTTGATTGGTATCTCTGACATCTGGCAATTAAAATAAACACCACATATTGTCAAGCAACTTTAGGACCGTCTGAAGAGGTGATGTTGAAAAGAGGGCATAAGACAGTCGTGAACCCCCCACCCCCTCACATCCCACCGGATCTGCGTATCAGCGTAAGTGCGATTTTGGAATCTTCGCTTGGACAATCCACCCAATATGCCTACATGTTATGCAAATACAACTTGTTAACAGCCGTTTAATGTCCTTCGATGGCATCTCATTCAAGCTAATCTTTTAACAAGTCAAGAGTTGATATCTGTGAACTAATTCTTCATGCAGTTAAAAACCCTGGATTTACTAAGAATATGTGTATCTTTTTGTAATTCCTGATTCGAGTGTACAAATTACATACTGAAAGAAAAATTACACGCAAATGTATAAATTTTATATTATAAATCGATGCAAAGAGAATATTCGAAAGGAAATTGAATCGTTTATAAGCAAACGTGACAACGAAATTATTCCCTTTATTCCGGACTATTGCGATCGCCTACGTAGCAGGCTGCACCACATATTCATTGTTCACTCATTTGAGAAACCTCAAAGAAGAGACGAGCAAACAGAGTACGCTTCGCAAACAATAGCTTTTTGTAGATTCGCTTTGTATGTAAACAGATGGATTCATGTGTTTTCATAAAGGGACATTGGCATGGAAGATGTTTGTGTGCGAAATATGCAACAAAACGGATTACCAAAATGATTTCTCTTGACGTTGTCTTGGCTGTCTTTGCTTCAAAGCGCGAAACAAGTGTTTGTACTTAGCAAAATCGATTGTTTTGGACGAAAAGAACACAAATTCATTTGGGATTTTCTCCAGCACACTTACATAAACAAGAACAAGATTTTAAAGCAACTGGCACCAGTTATTTTTTTTCTTTATTATTTTTTTATCCAATCAGCAGTAATTCCAAATTGCCCGCTAAAAATATCGTTGATCGTGATATTGATCATTCATTAAAGATGTTAGATGGGATTTAACGACACATCAACACAAATGTGTTATGTAGTGTCAGCAAGATAAAAACGGTAAAACTAAAGAGAAACTGTTGGGAAAAATCCTAAAAGTCGAGTCATGTCAAAACTTTTTTAAGTGCATCGAAACGGCACATACAAACAAAAAACAAAAACTCAAACCGGATCGGACAGGAACATAAAAGGCAAAACTATCCACACACCACCAAATCAAACAGAAAATTATGTCCATTACAACAATAGAACCACACACACACTGACAACCCAAATACCCCACAAACCAACCTCCCCCGGCCACCCTAAACCAATATTACTACAAACCGCCAACGAAAGACAACACCAGACCAAACCACCACCACCCAACAACAACCAAAAAACCAAAACACCAGACCAAACAATCATCACAAACTGCCCCAAGGGGCCACGAGGGGTCCGGGGCGGGGTCCACCTGCCACAAGGGGTCCGGGGTGGAGTCAACTTGCTATATTTACAGTATGTACACTATATACACTATTTACACAAAAACAAAAAACTGAACAAAACTGGGCCAAAAATACAGGCGCACCTTGCCCAAGGGTGTCCCGGAGGCAGTTGTGGCAAAGGGTAACCTCATTATTCCCACGCTTTAACAAGCTCCACAACCGGATGCAGTTTACAGTCCTACCCAGGACAATGAGTCATGTCAAAACTTCCTGTAAAGGTTACTTTCTTTGAGAAAGTCCAAAATGAGAGACGGATCTATGTGCTCGAACAATGTCTTCAGGTCTGGCACAGTGTAATACTTCTGACGAATATGGGAGTATTCATAGCAGTCGACGAGAATGTGACTGACGGTGACATCACAATTCACAGGGGATACAATATGGTCTTTCATCCCCGTGTAGCAAATAAACATGGGTTAGGTAAGTGTGCCCGATGCGAGCCCTAGTCAGTACCAAATCATCTCTCCGTTTTCTGGGGGTTGCATTACCCACAGTCCCGACCGTTGGTTTGACCTGGTATAATTTGTTCTCAGGGAAGGAATCCCACAGTTCCTGCCATTTTGATTTTATATAGCCGTTGAAGTTAGGACGATAATCAGTGTGGGGTAGGTGGAGGCTGGTAACGTCCATCTGTAGGGCTTCTTTAGCTAGCGTGTCTACCTTTTCATTTCCGTGTATGCCCACGTGACTCGGAACCCACGCGAGCACTTACTGACTTCTGCAGTCTCACCAAATTGGAGTAATTTTCACGGAGAGCTATTACACAAGGGTGTTTTTGGTCATGGCCTTGAAGAGCTAAAAGGTTGGAGAGTGAGTCTGTGAGTCAATGAACTGGCGGTCGTGCGAGGTTTCGATCAGCTCGAATGCCATCTTAAATGCCTGGAGTTCGGCGGTAAATATTGATGCATCATCCGGCAATCTGACTTGCAAGAATACATCTCGGCCTGTTGCTGCGGCTGCCACCCTGTTCGTGGCTTTGGAACCATCGTTATAGATTGCATGATAACGACGGTACTTATTTCTAAGTTTATTAAAGCTGGCACGGTATACCAGTTCATTCGTTGTATTCTTTGGATATTGTCTCAAACTAAGGTCAATAACTGGTTGGACTAACCTCCAGGGGGGAGTGATTGAGAAGGTAAGTTGTGCTACGGAGTCGGGGTTGGTACACACCTGTGAAAAAGCTCCACCAACGCGAATAGCAAATGGAGGGATAGCTGATGGTTTCTTCATGTATATGTCACTAAACTTATGGTTGAACGCCGTCTCAAAGGTCGGGTTGTGTCTATGACTCCTCAGTTTGAGGGCAAAATGGAGGGACAACTTTTTCCATCTTATATGGAGGGGTGGCTCGTTCGCTTCGATGTAAAGACTGCAAAGGGGAGGTACGGAAAGCTCCCAGGCAGATCTTAAGGCCTTGGTTATGAATAGGGAGGAGTTTCCTGAGGTATGACTCACGTGCAGAGCTGTAAACCACACAACCATAATCAAGTTTGGACCTCACAAGGGATCTGTAAAGTCGAAGCAAAACAGAACGATCAGCGCCCCAGTCCATCTTTGAGACGACCTTCAACAGGTTTAGTGCGCCCTGGCACTTCCGCCTGAGATGGTCGATATGAGCTTTGAAGTTGAGCTTACTGTCGAGTATTAGGCCTAGGAACTTTGTCTGAGGAACAACTGGGATGTGAACACCATTCAAATTTAGCTCTGGGTCGCAATGAGCACCTGTCCGGTTGCAAAAATGCATACAAACAGTCTTTGTTCGAGAAAAACGGAATCCGTTTTGGTCAGCCCATTGTTGGATCTTATTAAGGCAGTTTTGCATTTGTCTCTCTGTAGACCTCATGTTCCTTGAGGAACAGGTAATGGAGAAGTCATCCACAAACAAAGACATTCATTAAAGAAGATACGAGCATACGCTACCCATGAACAAGTGTGCAAACATTCTGCACAAATATCAAATTACAATAAGATAGGTTTTGTGGCAAAACATTCAAAAATAAGCTCTAAATACCTGATATAACTACCCATCAAGACAAAATTTTATTGCTAGAATTTACGTAACACGTTACACATCCTTTCCAAATTTGAGACCCATAGCTTACATAACGGTCATTAAAACGCAATTCAGACACAAAATCTCTGGACGTCTTTCCAAAAACCGCTGTGGCGATCGCATTGCTTCGACAAGATGTCTTCTAGTCGGAGTGAAAGAAACGTAAAGAAATAAACCATAAGCAAAACCTACGATTGATTACAAACCTACGATAGTAAGAACTCAAACCCCAAAATGACCTAACCTCCGTAACACTTCTAGGAGTTGGCCAATGGAGAATTTTCTCCACGTTCTTAGGATCAGGTCTGATACCGTCTTTGGATACCACATGACCCAGGAATGTCACTTGATTCTGAAAGAAATGACACTTACTTGGCTTAAGGTTTGCCTTGTGAACACATCCCGTAAATTGTTCATTTTGTCTTGAAAATCCTTTCCAAAAACTACTATGTCATCAATGTAGACCAGAGCCTTTGACCAATGCAAACCATGTAATACTACTTCCATTAATCTTTGAAATGTCGAAGAATTTTTAAGGTCCATAGGCATAACCTTAAATTGGAACAGACTATCGCCAGTGGTGAAGGCAGTTTTCTCTTTGTCTTCAGGACTCATTTCTACTTGCCAGAACACACTGCATAAATCCAGGGTACTAAACATTGTATTGCCTGACAAAGCATCTATGGTATCATCTGTTCTAGGAAAGGGGTGAAAATCCTTTATTGTCATACTGTTCAATTTTCTGTAATCTACACAAAACCTGTATGTACCATCTTTCTTTTTGACCATCACAATCGGAGAGGACCAGGGGCTAAAGCTCTCCTCAATAAGGCCATTGTTCAACAGGTTGTCACTGCTTTTGAATTTCCTCTCTGATTTTTGATTCCTTGCCGAAGGCAGGCAAGGAATCTATGCGATGGTGATGTCGTGTGTGTGTGTATGTGACGGCTTAGCTTGTTTACACGATATCTCAAGAAGGGAAAGTTGGACAGTTCTCAAACTTGGTACATAGATGGCCCATATTGAGAGGAAGAACCGTATTGTTTTTGGTGGAGGTCAAAGGTCATCTGGGGTCACAGGGGGTCAAAATCTGAAAACCTTGTTTACACAATATCTCAAGTTAGAAAGCTTGGATAGATTTCATGCGTGGTGTGTAGATGCGTTGTGGTGAGAGGAAGAACCCTATTATTTTTGGTGGAGGTCAAAGGTCATCTGGGGTCACCGGGGGTCAAAACCTGAAAACCTTGTTTACACGATATCTCAAGTTAGAAAGCTTGGATAGATTTCATGCTTGGTATGTAGATGCGTTGTGGTGAGAGGAAGAACCCTATTATTTTTAGTGGAGGTCAAAGGTCATCTGGGGTCACCGGGGGTCAAAATCTGAAAACCTTGTTTACACGATACCTCAAGTTAGAAAGCTTGGATAGATTTCATGCTTGGTATGTAGATGCGTTGTGGTGAGAGGAAGAACCCTATTGTTTTTGGTGGAGGTCAAAGTTCATCTGGGGTCACCGGGGGTCAAAATTTGAAAACCTTGTTTACACGATATCTCAAGTTAGAAAGCTTGGATAGATTTCATGCTTGGTATGTAGATACGTTGTGGTGAGAGGAAGAACCCTATTGTTTTTGGTGGAGGTCAAAGGTCATCTGGGGTCACCGGGGGTCAAAATCTGAAAACCTTGTTTACACGATATCTCAAGTTCGAAAGCTTGGATAGATTTCATGCTTGGTAGTAGATGTGTTATGGTAAGAGGAAGAACCCTATTGTTTTTGGTGGAGGTCAAAGGTCATCTGGGGTCACCGGGGGTCAAACTCTGAAAACCTTTTTTATACCATATCGCAAGGTAGGAAGCTTGGATTGATTTCATATTATGTGGATGCGTTATGGTGCGAGGAAGAAGCGTATAGTTTTTGGTGGAGGTTAAAGGTCATTTGGGGTCACCAGGGGTCAAAGTCTGAAAACCTTGTTTACACAGTATCTCAAGGTAGGAAGCTTGGAAAGATTTCATACTAAGTATGTGGATGTGTTATGGTGCGAGAAAAAACCCTATTGTTTTTTTGTGGAGGTCACAAGCCATTTGAGGTCACCAGAGGTCAAAAACTGAAACTTTGTAAACATGTCATTACAAGGGAGGAAGCGCAGATAAATCCCTTCTCATACGTTTTATTTATTTTTTTTTCATTTCTTTGTGGTTATTCAAGTTTCGGTTTAAAGGTCATGTGACATGAGCTGATGTGAGCAGGGGTCAAATTGTGACCACATCATAAAAAATGATGTAGAAGAGAAGTATAAATTTGATGGATGAACCTCAGTGTAACAAAGCACCCCCTTTCGGCAAGGAATCACTAAGCCTTTTGGCTTTCTGGTTGGACTAGATTTATATGCTCGTTGTTTTACAGGGGGTATCTCCAGTCTTAATGGCATGGGAGACCACATCTGTTCTACCAAAATCAGTATTACTCTTGCTAAAGATACCACTGAACTCCTATAGCAAGGCTTTTGCTTTATGGACTTCATCTGTTGTAAGACCAGTTGCAGACAGATCAAACTGTAAGGGATTGTCATCACCTTTTACAGGGTAAGGAGGCTCTACCTCAGGTTCACCATCATCGACCAATGAGTATAAGTCTTCCAGGTCACCTGTGATTACATAACTATGACCCAACCTGGTCCCTTCTGGCAAGTGATTATTAGAATCCGATACATTCATTACCAATACACATGCTTTTCCATTTCTTACTGTAGTAATAACCCTAGCAGGTGTAACTCCAATATACTCCTTAAGATCCAGAGGCTCAAATATAACATCGACATTCTCAGGTAAATTCTCATCAAATACTACTGGAATAATGCATTCTGAATTCGGACAAATGTCCACTGACTTGTCAACAAACATATTACAAACACCAGGAATAGCTTTTGCTTTGGAAATGAAAGCAATTTCCTCACCGTTCTGGAAAACAACCCGTTCACTTCCTATACTCACACTGATATTGAATTCAGCCATAAAATTACATCCAATAATTAATTTCTGACGCATACCCTTAACAACCAGAAATTTTCCCAAATATGAACCTTTGCCTACGGATAGGTTGAGTTCTACAAAACCAGTCACAGGTAAAATGTGACCGGTGGGGGAATACCCTGTCAAATGAGTTTCTACAAGAGGTATCACTCTGAGAGCCGTATGACTCTGACAAATATCACCATCAATTACAGAGACTGTTGCACCTGTGTCCACCAATGCATTAACAGCTACCCCATTCACATTTACTTTAATATAGGGCAGTGCTTTATCACTTGTCGAAATTGAATTAGTACTCGCCACATTTTCATTTGAGGGGACAACTTTAATTCTAGCTGACGAATGTCCCACATCACCAGCTACATCTCGTTTAAATCAGTCCCTACATTAGTAGACTGGGGGGTTTTCTCTTCGAAACTAACCCTCCTAGGACTGCTATTGCGTCTATTCGGTGTACTGTCCCTGGACCTGAACCCTCTGGGGTGGGGACTCGGAGACCGATATCTGTAATCTCTCATCGGAGATCTCCAACGTGACTTACCCCCATGCATATGACCACGTCCTGGGGAATCTGACTTCCAAAATCTGGGCTTACCCTTGTCGTCATTGGGGACTGACGGACTACGCCCACGATTGTATTCATTAGGCCTAGGCCCGTATCTAAATGGACTACAATCTCTAGTAGTTCTGATAGCTGACAGACTCTTGCACAAGCTTTGTTAAATTCTTAACTTGTTAGGTCAACTTTGCTTAACCATTAGCACATGCATTGTCCTCCTTCAAAGTCACTGAAGTGACCGTACCAGGTGTCGAGGCATGATCAATATATGAAGGACGCCCAAATTGACTACCAACAGGATAATAATGGGAAGGGGGAATAAAAATATTTGGTGAAGGACCATGTAATTTGCTTGCCTCCATGGCCCGTTCCACTTGCAAAGCGATTCTCATAGCATCTGCTAGATTCCTTGCCCCATGCTCATGGCACTTCTGTACCAAATTAATATCCAATCCCGCCAAAAATCTACGGTGGGTCTCCTCTTCTCTAGCTCTACAGTCATATTCTGGGAAGGCCTCTGACACTAATCGTGTCAATTCTGCAGCATAAACTTCAAGGGCCTCCCCTGGATACCTTGGCCTAGCATTAACAAAGGACTGAAAATTGACTATGAGCTGTCTTTGCCCAAAGACATCCTTCATCCTTTTCTTTGTAGCTGCATAATCAGCCTTTACCTCAGGGGGCAAACTATCCCAAAAACTACATGCCGCCCCACCCAGTTGGGATGGTAAGAGCCTAGCTAGGTCTGCACCTACACCATTGGGAGCAGCATCTAAAGCAACCTCCATTCTCCTACACCATTGCATAAAATCCCCTTTACCTGAGACGAAAAAGTGTGGGGGTAATTCTACCTTAAAGCCTGATAATTATGGTTGAGGTTGGACCATGTTATTGTCACTAACAATATCAGCTTCGCATAATAACATTAAATTTTGAAGAATTGGCTCTAGTATGGCAATGATGGTTAAGCATGAAGTAAATTCAGTGAACAGTTCAATAAATAGGCCTATATCGAAATGTGGTAAACAATAGTAAAAATAATATCACCAAACGATCTGCAATTGCAAAATAGGCTACCAAGTATGAAGTGCATCAACCCAACGCTTAGTATTCGTAGTGGACCTCTGCGGCGTATCACGGTAGGCTGCTGTGACGTCATGGACCTCTACTATAAGCAACACACGTTAGGCTGTCCTATACTAAGCCTAAGCTATACTTTGATGACTAACGTTGGCTGCGTCTTCTGGTTGGTGACCTCTCTTCGTGGCCTATACTACCTTAACGTCGTTGAACCTTAATTTTTTTTTAACGGGATCTCTTAAACTAAACTAAACTAGACTTACCTAGGCGAGTCTAGGCTAATACTGGAACAGTAAATCTAACGTTACACCGTTGATTACCGACGAACAGAAGTTAGTCCTCTAACTAGAACAGGAATTCAAATAGGTTCAGGAATATCACAGGAAGTGACCGTCTCAACTTGACCTAGCTTACCAGGGTTGGTTAATCGGACGAAGGAAGTTACCGTAGCCGGATCCGTTTCTGTTTCTGTGGGGCCAATTTGCGAGTTCTGTTGGACTGTGTGGTATGTCAAAACAAAGGTTTTTGATTTTGAATTCAGCACACGCCGGGCATTGACAATTGGGAACGACGTTCGCTACAAAATATTTGTTCAGTTCGCTGTAGTTACGGAGTTTTAGTCTGAAATTTCTACAATTCTGTTCTGTCTGTAAATAATGACGTCCTGTTACTGGATTTATCCCAAGTCTTAAAAATTGAATGTCAATTGAACGATGAAACTGATGGTTGTAAGCTGCGTAAATACTGGACGAGGAAAATTGAAGTATGTTGGACGACCTTAAAATCGATGCGGTAAGCAGTTCTTCGTTAAATAAGATATATCCTGCCAATCGTAAAAGGGTGGTGACATCCGTGTGTTGCGGTAATTTGTAAGAGATGATTATTTGCAAGTTCCAATAGAATGCGAAATGATGGGACCGGGTCGTCAATTGGAAAGTATAAGTGTTCTCTCAGGAAAAAGTATTGAAAGTTTTGTGATTTCCGGTTGAAATAGTTGCTGACCTTCAACAAATTTGTAAAGTCCTCCGGCGCGGCGAAAGAGTTACACTAATTCCATTATTAATTGAGAGTTCCATTAAAAATTTTGCTGGGTAGTTTGATGGAGTGTTGCGGTCCGAAGAGCTCGCTGCCACCAAATTATGTAGGGCCGATTTTCAGACGATGAGTAGCGTGGGGGCCTCACACAAAGTTTACAAAGTCCGAGCGGAAAAATATCGACAGGAGTATCCAGAAAAATGGAAACGTTCCTTGAAGGTTCACAATATTTTATTGTCCTCTTGGATAACAAACTCGAACAGAATACAGGAATAAAAGCTGATCGGGAACAAATTTTATGAGAGGGTCCTAAATACGGGTCTGGTTGAGCTATGTCTAAAATCAAACTGACTCCAAATCTTACTTCGGGCTCCGACGCTCAGAAATACTGAGAGCCCGCCAAAAGCTTAACACATGCTGATTGGCTAAAGCAATAACGTCATACTCATAAATTATAATAACACCCTGCGAATGGTTAGATCGTACATGAGATCACGCAATGACAGCGCACAGCTGGCGTGCGCGTCTTTCTAAGCATTCTATCTCAATAACACTCTGACAGCTCTCTGACGCGTGACTAACTTGGCAAGGAGCTAAGCCCAGACAGCGAGAAGTCTGACGATCCTGACCTTGAGCGTGACCTTCAGCTCACAGTGCAAATAGCATACAACACAACCAATTCGTAAGTGTAATAACAGAACACATACAGAAAATATTTCAGTTTGAAGAACAACCAATACCAATAATATGTCTCAGAAGATCTCCCCTACCTGGGCCCTCTCAGATATGTCTTGAGCCCTCCGTCGTTGTGAACGGGCCTTGTTAGCTGCCTCCTCGACCTGTGCCTCCCTCAAGAGCTCCATCAGCCCTTGTGGGGTCCTTCGCGTTTGTCGTAGTTGTAGAGGTGACACCATTCCTTTACTGCGACAAACCGGGAAAGCCTCAGGCGATCGGAATCGCTATTGGTTACACTAAACTGGATGGCCTGGGTTAAGTACTCTTCAAGCCTTGACAGGTACTCAGAGGGCCGCTCGCCCTCTGGTAAGTGTCTCTAAAGAAGTAATACAACTCACATCCCTCATAGGTCTGAACAGCCTTTCGATACAGGGCGAGGTCTGGAGGAGACAGGAGACTTTCATCACCGCGGGCCCGTTACTCCTCCTCAGACAGATCATACTCAACCAGCATCTGCTGGGCATGCTGGACCCTACTTGAAAAAGGTAGCTCCCCAATGGGGATGGGTGACTTACCGGGAAAGGTCCTTAGTCTTCCGTGTTGGTGGCCTTGTCTGTTGTCGTGCAGGCGTTGCAGGTGTTCTATGATTGTTTTCTTGTGCTTTGCTGGCAGCTCCTCTTCCAGTCTCGGTAGATCATCGACTGTCTTTTTGTTCTTATATAGCATATCCTGCAAGTCCTGATGGAAGGCATCATCTCAGGGGGACTTGATTGACTCTTGAACATAGTGGTAACTAGGGAGTAATACAAATAAGTAATAGTCAATAGTGATACTACAATGGCCTTATAATTTAACTTCATTCTTCTCCTACAACCCCACGGCAAGAAGTATGCTCTCAACCGTCTGGACACTTAGTGGCCAAACCTACTGAAATCTCGAATCGCCTTCAGCTAAAGAGCAGATTCCTAGGATGCACCACTCACGCACTGGCCACAACAGCCACACCACCTGTACGGGATAAAGGGAGACCAGAAAGATGTTATAAGTGGCATCAATTTCGCCATTGCCTCCAAGTTAGATATTACTATACTGCAGCTTACACTAAACTTTACCATAAAAGTCGTTACAAATATTGCAGTACATTTATGCAATTACCAGCCCCAGATGTGTCGTAAATAATATGTACGACCATTGTACGCCTAAGTAAAACCTGAATTAAATTCGAACTGATAATTCAAGCCCACGTTGGGCGCCAAATTTTGTATGCAAAACTACTAGGCAAGCATCTACGACTTGGAAACAGCTGGGTACAAGGCGTTCACTCTACTTCCCTAAGCACTCATTAGGACAACTGTAGCTGGATGTGGATTGGTAAGCGTGATCTTGGCATTTATTATAATACAACTAAATAGCATGAAATACCGTAAAGAGTTCGTGGAGGTTAACCATAGCTCTCATAAAATATAATGGATAGGCACCTGGTTTCTTGTGCTTTTCGTATATAAATATGTAACAAGTAATACCATTCTACAGTAAAATCAATGAATGTAAAATACAACTGCTCAGATTCTGTCCATCCTTGCCGTAGGAGGCGACTAATTACAGACCTCTCTCGAAGTAAGGTTAAAAACAAAAATATTTTAAAACAGCAAGGCAAACAGCAGTGCTCTCAAACGTTCAGTGTTCGATGGATTTCCCTGAAACTTGGGTACATTATTTCTTGCCGGGTGGGCTACTTGTGACCACCAGGAAGTCAAGGTCAAAGGTTAGTTAGGGTTCATTATAGGAAAACTTTTAACAGGTATCTCTTCGTACCCAGATCGCTTTACGATCTCGCAAGTGGGTGAGAATGTTCCTTGGGTAGCATAGTTTTTTGGTTGTGTAAGGATATCACATTTAATGTATGGCGTCAAGAGACGTCAAAAGCTTCGTCTGCTTCTTGTACGAATATCCGCACCAGAATTATTTTTTATGTTATTCGGTTATCTTCGTTTGTAATAAATTCCAATAGGGACACCCCATAAACAAATTATGGTACATGAGTTGTAAGTGAGACTGAAATTTTCGGTAAGTCATGAAAACCAGACTGATCAAATGGTAACTTATCGTGGAACTTCATGTCATTATTTCCTTGCTAGTCATGTTCAAACAGGTTGGGAAACTTGATTAGGACCCTTCGCTTGTAGTTGTGGTCAAGAGGAAGAAATAATAGCTACTCTCTCAGTGCAGAGATTGGCACATCGTCTGGATGAAGCCTGTGGGGGAAATATATCCAATAACAAACAATTTTCCAGTCCACTCAATTATTGATACTTGATGTTCAAAGAGATGATACATATTTCACAAAAAAGTTCAACTTTAATCTTCAAACTGACTTCTAAAATACAATAAAAATGCTAAATATATACTTCCCACAAATGTCACAGCATTACGCTACTGACATCTTCCTCTCTCTTTGCTCATTAGCTTACATTCCCAAAGGTTATACAACTTACATGTGAGGCATATCCCTAAAGGCAGACATACCCAAAATTTTGTACAAATTGAATATAAAATTGATGACTTACCGAGTGCGTGTAACTGGTGTGGTCTAATCCATCAAATTGTCCCTCGAGAGTCCATGTTCAGTTAGAGTGCTGTCACTTATACCTAAAAACCAGTGGTGGTCTTTACAGCTTTCAAATGGGGGGGGGGGGGGGGAGAGATAAAAGCCATATGGATGTATCTTCCCTCCATGATATGATGCCGAATTTGAGCGTAGCCTATGAGTATGACACCACAAAGTCATCTCTTTTGTTGGACTTACCAGGCTGTAGAGTCGTGTCGGAGGTGCCATGACCCTGATTTTTTTTTCCTTTTTTTTTGTAGAGGAGAGAGGGGCAGCCCCCTCCATGACTGACATTATATCTACCAGAAAAGCCTGGTATGTAGGATCCAGTTGAGTTCTGGAAACTGCCCCAAATCTTTGGTACCAGTGTTTCAATTCTTCCTTTCCCCTGTAGAGTTAAAAACAAATGAAGCTGTTTTTACCTACTGAAGCTTATAACCCTAATGGTTGAAATCATGGTGTCTGTTTTGCTTCTCCTTACATATGTATTCCAGTATTGCCTGCAATAACCACCTGATAAAAAACTAATAGCACCCATGGGATCCCTTAATAGAGGGCACCACGTTAGCACATCCCATAAATCGTCCGGTGAAAACCTCATAATTTCCATCTGTGATGGCTAATTCTTTGTTCGGCTTTTTTTTTTTTTTTTTTTTTTTGCCTTTCGTATGTTTACTTTAGTATCTCAACATATTAAGTCTACCCACCTTATAACGAATCATTATTCCCTTATCTACGTTAAGTTTGGTAAGTCTTACATTCATACATTGTATGGTCTGCTCATCCTTCCCACCTAGTCTAATCTGGCCTTTGGCCCCTGGTAGTAGTCCGGTAAGTTCCCAGTGTACGGTTTTGCCTCTCCAGGGCTTTCCTTTCACATTGTTATTTTCCGGGCCTGCGGATTGTTTTCCCTTCTCTTTCTTGTTCAGATTCTGATTTCTCCAAATTCAGGCGTTGCCACGGATTTTGACCGTTGGTGAACCGGGACTGTCGTCACCTGTGCCTGGCTTGAAAATAATGAGTTCTAAGGCCTCTCTGAGAGAGGCAATCTCGTCCAGTAGAAGATATACCAAAGCCCTTCTAATTTACGGAAAACTCTCGAACAACCGGTCTGGGCTCTGCTACCGCCTGCCCCCCCCCCCCCATAAGGCCTTCGGAGTCCGGTTTAGGTTATGCTTAGACATCCCTCCCGGTTGTGGGCTTTCAAGAGCAGGCCAATAAGAGACTCTTGGTTTCACGCTGTCATCGCTGCTTCCTTCCTGGACCTTTCGGTTTTTTTACTATTGAACTGGACCTCCTTCAGCCTTTGCAATGCTCGGTTACAGGTTACCGTTGCTATTCTTCTTTGAGACAACAGCAAGCACACAAATCAGGTTCAGTATCCTCGGTCCCTCATCCTCCAATACATTCCGACTGGCCTGACCCTCCTCGGCCACTATGATGGTTGGTTGCAGGTCTTGATTTCTCCTTTGCATTTTAATATTGGGAAAGACAAGCATTTGTTTTGATCGTGTTTGTTACCTGCAATCACACCATGCAGTGGTGTACACACGATTTTGCTGGCGGCAAGCCCAAAGTTTGCCAGGTCCATTTTGTGTAGTATTGCAAGTGATTAACTTTTCCTCCAGTTAATGTTTAACAGAGTTGACGGTCTGTTATAATGATGCTTGGTTAGTGATCTGTTTATGGTTTTCTGGAATTTTTGGTCCAAGGTCCCATGTGGGCCGTATGACTCTTATGAAATCTGCAAAAGTGCATCTTCAGATACAGATTCTCTTGTACAATGTTGATGGTTTGTCGTAATGATAATTGAAATTTGGGGTCGAAGGCCGAAGATGGGCCCTAGGGGCTCTTGCTTTCTTAAATTGTATTCATGAAATAACTTACAAAACAAAGATAGCACATTCGGGAAGGTGCCATCAGGGTATGTGAGATTTGGGGTCATAAGCCATTTAACGTCACTTAAAGTCATATGATGCTGCTACTAATAAAGACTAGAAACCAGGGAAAATTAATTGGTTGAAGGTATGAGCTTCAGCACCATTGGTGCTCTAGTTACCACTTCTGTACGGTATAAGTGGTAGTCCGAAAGATGACACGGAAAGATAACAGACAAAAGATGCTTAACTATTAGCCAATCATAACGCACGTTACATAGGATTTTTCGAATGAGGAGCTACCCGTATCTATCCGCAAAGCGACTGTGCGAACTTTTGCTTCGCTTTACCTTGCACCGCATGTTTTCGCTCACGAGACGGCATAGATAGCTACGCAGGCTACAATCTTTAGTCATCTGCTTTGTGAATTTTGGCTTCTGCGTGGCTCCCGACGTACTATTATTTTACGAATTATTCTAATCAGAAGTGATTTTGTGGCCCGAGTTGTGTCCGAAGGGATGTTAGATGTTCTTGCCCATCAAACGACGTGATTGAAAGAACTCGGTGAATTTTGCAGTGAGCGTAAGAATGTAAAAATAGGCCAAGTATTGAGTCTCGTCCTGAAAGGTGACTTACCTTCTTAATATATATGTATAGTATATATATAAAGCTTCGAACGCCTGTTTTGTCTGGGAGTTGTTTTTCTGGTTTAAAATCAAAGAAAACCTTTAAAAGCTTTTAAAGGGGCTATAACATCATCGTGAGCATATAAAAAATATCCCTGTATCATACAGGGACTACTGCGAGTATCTTTCAGGAAGCAGAACCCCTTCAGGAGTAACATTTAGTTGTCTCCCTCCAGTTTCCAGCCAAAATATTTCTAGGCCAAATGAATAACCCTGTTTCTGTCAAAAGGAAATCCTTCTAGTCAGGTTCACTAGACCACAGATCTGTCCAAAATCAAAGTACAACTAGAGCTTAAATTAAAATGAGGGTCAGGCGTAAAGTGTCTATTATACTTTGGATGAGTCAGAGGTCATTTGAAATCACTAGAGATCACAATGTGAAAACCTTGAAAACATGCCACCTCTACAAAAAAATTATATTATAAATGTACCTGTTTCATTAGTACAACATAAAAAGTGCGCAATTTGTGTTGTATGGAGCAAAATGCAAAGGTCATTTTAAATTATCAGACATTTGTGGAGATTCACACACTTGGTTTGTCAAATATGAAACTTGTTTGGATCATTCAGTTCAGGTCGCCGAAGAGAGCGGACGTGCTTGGTACTTGCTGCCTCACCGGGCTCATTCGGTCTCATCGGGACTTTGGTTTCGTTTTTGTTTGGTTGGGTGTAAATAGTGTACATATATTGTAATTTGTAAATAAGGTGTCCTTCATTTTACCTTCGGGGTTGTGGCCCTGCTGGGCAGTTACTTGTTTCTTTTTCCTTTTAGGTGATTTCACCTCACCATTACCCTTTTTTATCTTGCTGACACTATATAGCACATCCGTGTTGTTGTGTCGTTAAACCCCCGTCTAACTCTCATTCCCTAAATTTTCAAACGCTTAAGTCATAATAAATATGGAATTTTCATCTTGCAAACAGTACTTACTAAAAATAAGTCCCATTCAGCCGGTAAGGAATCTCTAAGTCTTTTGGCTTTCCGGTTTGTAGAACAACGAAGCAACCTCAGTCCTATCAGGTGTGGTAGGACTGGCATAGTAAAAAGTTCATGAAATATATTTCTCAGCTGCAGATTGCAGCTTGTCATACCAGTTGGTATTTGATGATCCCATGTAAGGATAAGACGGTGAAATTGAGGCACAAAATTGTTCATACTCCCTATTTCCCATATCCTTTCTGTGTGGGGGTAAAGGTTCATCTGTTTAGCCCCATGACCATTGTGATCATATGACCTCTGTTATACCATGTACAAACATACAAGAGAATGCTCCTTTATCCCAATACAGGTATCATTTTACCCCTGCGAATGCAAATCAGGTTATTATTTCTTCCAAGATGGTGTCCTGGGTATGACGTTAAACTGCATCCAGGTGGAGTGAGGAGGTAGTGCGTGACGAGCAGTTTGTCCCAAACTCTCCCCTATAAAATGCGCACATGATACCGTTATTACTCATCAGATGACTGGCGGGTTGTCGGCGCCACAAAACCGAGCAAGCCCAGCCCCCCGCCCCCCTCTGTGGCTGGGCCCTTTGTGGGCTGGGGTTGTAGAATATGCCCACGGTATTCCCCGCCTGTCTTAAGAGGCGACTAAACGGGAGGACTTGGTTCTGAGTCACGTGGGGATACATGGAAATGAAAAGGTCGACGCACTTGCTAAGGAAGCCCAAGAGATGGACGTCATCAACCTCTACTTGCCTCACAGTGATTGCCGTCCTAAGATCAATGGCTATGTAAAATGGCAAGAATTGTGGGATACCTTTCCCGAGAACAAATTGTACCAAGTAAAACCAACGGTCGTGACTGTTCGTAATGTAGCCCAGTAAGCGGAGAGACGATGTAGTTCTTACTAGGTCTCACATCGGTCACCGCCTGTCGTAAGAGGCGACTAAAGGGAAGGACTTGAAACGTATTTAAACTTGTTGACACTATATAACACATTCGTGTTGGTGTATCGTTAAATCTCATCTAACTATCTAACTCAAATCGGTCACACTTACCTTACCGATGCCTTTTTACTTTACGGAGATGAGGGACCATATTGTATCCCCTGTGGTTGTGCTGTCACCGTCAGTCACATTCTCTTTGACTGCATCCGGTTGTGGAGTTTGTTTAAACGTGGGAGTTATGAGGATACCCTTTGCCACAACTGCCTCCGGGGCACACTTGGGCAAGGTGCACCTGTATTTGCCCGTTGCTTTTTAAGTGTTGTTGCCTTTGGTCGTAGTGTTGCCATCGGACGTGATGCTGCCTTTGGGTGGTGGTGTTGCCTTCGGGCGTGGTGTTGTCCTCTGGCTTTACATGAAATTTTGACATGACTCCCACATTGGCTTTTGTTTAGATATCTTAGTATTTTGCCCAATCCTTTTTCCTTTTAGGTGATTTCACCTCACCATTGCTTTTTTTTTTATCTGGCTGACACTGTATAACACATTCGTGTTGGTGTGTCGTTAAACCCCATCTAACTAACTAACTCTGGCGTGTAGTTGCCTTTCGGCGCGGTGGCCTTTGTGGGTCGGTTGGTTGGCGGGTGGGACTTCGTTTTGGGGTAGTTTGTGGTTGTTGGGCTAGGGTGTTGTTTTGGGGTTGGCTTCAGTGGCAGTTTCTGAACCTCAGTAGTAACAAAGACTTTTGTTCCCTCTTGCATGGTGTGCATAGTTTGTTTGGCGTTGTGTTTGTGATCCGACAAGGTTTTTGTTTGGGTTTGGGGTTCTTTAGTTTCTCAGTGCCTGTTTCTACGTACTAAAAAGCTCTTTGACTGTTATGAGTATCCCATATTCGTCAGGAGTACCACACTCTACCAAGCCTGAAAACGTTATTCGAGCACACTAACCCCTCTCTTATTCTGGGCTTTCTCAATGTAGGCTTTACAGGAATTTTTAACATGACTCCCGCAATTTCTTTCGTCTAGACATTTTAGTGTACCCCATCTTTGCTTTTTAGTCGATTTTTACCCCACCATTCCTTTTTGGTTTCGATGATAAGATAAACCTATGCATTCATGATGGCGTGTGTATGTATGTGTGTGTTTGTGACACTTTGCTCGTTAACACGGTATCTCAAGAAAGGAAACTGACAGTTCTCAAACTTGGTACATAGATGCCCCACGTTGAGAGGAAGAAACCTGTTGTCTTTGGTAGGGGTCAAAGATCACCTGGGGTCACCAGGGGTCAAACTCTTAAAACTTTGATAACATAATATCTCAAGTAAAAAAGTTTGGATGAATTTCATACTTTGTATGTAGATGTGTTATGGTAAGAGGACGAACCGTATTTTTGGTGGAGGTGAAAGGTCATCTGGGGTCACCGGGGGTCAAACCCTGAAAACTTCGTTTACACGATATCTCAAGAAGGGAAGCTCTGACAGTTCTCAAACTTGGTACATAGATGCCCCATATTAAGGGGAAGAACCCTATTGGTTTTGGTAGGGGTTAAAGGTCACCTTGGGTCACCAGGGGTCAAACCTTGAAAATCTTGTTATCACAATATCTTGAGGTAGGAAGATTGGATGAATTCCGTACTTTGTATGTAGATGCGTTATGGTAAGAGGAAGAACCGTATCATTTTTGGTGGGGTTCAAGGGTCACCTGGGGTCAATGGGGGTCATACCCTGAAAACTTCGTTAACACGGTATCTCAAGAAGGGAAGCTCTCACAGTTCTCAAGCTTGGTACATAGATGCCCCATATTAAGAGGAAGAACCCTAAATTGTTTTTTGGAGGGGTAAAATGTCACCGGGGGTCAAGCCTTGAAAACCTTATCACAATATCTTGGGATAGGAAGATCTGGCGAAAAGCAACGCGGCCTCGAAAGGGTATCATCGCCTTATCAATAGCAACATTCACATTAGAAATATATAAGTTTGTTTGCAATTATGCAAAAAAGCGTCATAGAATGGGCGAACTTTATACAACGAATCATAATTATCATTGTCTGTGCCATCATCATTTTTGCGAGGTGGACATTCATTCTGATCATTTAGGTGCAAAAACTTCAGTATTGCTTGAAATCTGTTTCGTGACATCTACTCTTTGAAAATGTGGGTGTCCGAAAGTGTATTTGTGGACCAATAATCTCGCATTCTTGGTTTATTTACAATCCCCATCAACAGACACAGAGTAAGAAACTGCATCATTCCAGTCTTTACAACTGGCGACCAATTTGAGCAAGCACTGTTAGGAGTAATGTTACCACTCTCTATTTGCTTCTGAATTGTTTGTTCAGCTTACCGGTTTGTCTTGCATATTTTTCAAGCATATCATCCGTAAAAAATTAGTCCCAACAAGTTTTTATGCCTACCTCATCCGGTACATCAACACGTAAGCCCTGGCCTCCTACCGCTGCAAATTCATGCAGCCTAGGCTCAGTAATAGTGGCTTTCCAACTTGTCGCTAGGTCATCAGGATTATCAGCTACATTGTGGACAAAATTGTCACCCACTTCAGCATTTTCACCTTCATTTCCGCTGCTTTCATCAGTACTCAAATGTAGAAAGAAGTCCGGATCATCGGAGTCTGATTTGTAGTCAGAATCGAGTGGGAGCGGTCGCTGTATGGGCGCAGCCATTTTGAATAAATGATTGTCGATTTGCCGTGTGCAGGCCATGACATTCTTCTGACAGGGTATACGTAGCTTTTACAACTGATATACTGTAAAAATTCATGTTCCAAGCTCTTATTTTGTGTTCTACATTTAGAAGGAATCATTCTTTAATGGGCGCCGCCATTTTTAAATGTCCAAAGATTTGGTTGTTTTGTCTACTTCATTATTTTTGATTCCTTGACGAAGTCAAAGGAATCTATGTGATGGTGATGTCGTGTGTGTGTGGGTGTGTGTGTGTGTGTGTGACGCTTGGCTTGTAAACACGATATCTCAAGAAGGGTAACTCCGAAGGATCTCATACTTGGCGTGTAGAGTGCCCATATGGAGTAGATGATCCCTATTGTTTTTGGTGGAGGTCAAAGGTCATTTGGGGTCACAAGAGGTCAAAACCTTGTAAACACGATATCTCAAGAAGGGTAACTCCGAGGGATCTCTTACTTGGCAGGTAGGTTGCCCATAATGAGTAAATGATCCCTATTGTTTGCGGTGGAAGTCAAAGGTCATTTGGGGTCACCAGAGGTCAAATGGTAAATATCTTGGAAATAGCTTGTAAACACTCTATCTCAAGATGTGTAACTTCCAAGAATTTCATACTTGGCATGTGCATGGCCCATATGAAAAAGATGATTCCTATTGTTTTTGGTAAAGGTCAAAGGTCATTTGGGGTCACCAGAGGTCAAAAGGTTCAAAATCTTTCAAGCAGAATATCTGTGATTGTAAAACTTGGTTCAACTTGAAACTTGTGGTGTAGCTTACATTTATTTTGTACATATTTGCCCTAAAGTTTCATGGATATTAAAAGTCATTTGAGCTCAAAATTGGCATTTTCTAAACGCGGTTATTCTACGGTAGCCTAGATGGACCATTCACGTCAAATGACGTCATAACAATCTATTTAGACTTACTACACACGCTCTAAAACCCCTTAAACGTAATCGTACCCATGGACATCCGTATCCGTAATGCTGCTTTATAACGATATCTGTAAGCGCAGTACATACGTACGTGTATTTCGTACGAGGTACGTACAGTTGCATGGTGATACCATGAGTCGATCAGCTCAACATTTTGTCTGCTACTCCGTACTGCAGAAAAAAATGCAGTGATTCACCACGCACTTTACGCTTTGAATGGATGCATACAGTACAGCATTTTGCCAATCATGTGCAGTATTTGTTCTTTTCAAGAATATACAGGCTTAGGCCTTCGAGAGGTTGGTCTGTTTTCGTATTCGGGGACGTAGCTCCTTTACGGAGCAGACCTTCGGGAGTAACGTTTGGTTTCTCCCCTTGACTCTTCGCCAGAGAGTCAAAGGGACTTTGGAACAACCTGAAGACTGAAGTAGACTAGGGCCTACAGTACTGTAACGTTACAGTACGGAGTAGGCCCTAACGTTAGGCCTAGGTGAAGTTAGGCCTAGCCTAGGTAACTCAGTACTACGTAGTCTAGCCTAGGCCTTCTGCTGCTTGTTGCGTTTTAAGAAGTGTGTTGTATATCCAGTTTAGGCATACTCTTTCACAAAGGTTTTTGATCGATGTGAGCTGGTGTTACCAACAAGGCAGCCTAGGCCTACGAGCCTAGGTAGGCCAAGGCTACATTGAACTAGGCCTAGCCTATACTTTCATATTAGGCCTAGCCTAATATAGTGCAGGCCTAGTTCTCAGTCTCACATACATTTTATTCCCTGAACTAGGCCTAGACCATTCACGATCAAAGATTTACCAGTTTGATAGACTATTTGAAAAAAAAAAAAAAACAAGATTACTTGTAGGCCTAGGCCCTATAGGCTGAACCAAGATTTATAGATATTTTTGAACACTATTGTTACTGTTATGAACTTCAAGGGTCACGTTTGGTTTCGCCCCTTGACGCTTCGCCAAAGATTGGAAGGGACTTGGGAAAAGTAGGAAAGTAGGGAGTAGAACCAAGGCCTAAAGCTCGGTCTAGCCTATGTGTACTGCAGTAGCCTAGGCCTGCAGCTGTTTGTTGTGTTGTAAGAAGTGTGTCGGATATGTAGCCTACATTTAAGCCTAGGCCCTGACAGAGGTTTGTGATTGATGTGAGTTTGTGGCCTACCAACTTAACGGCTGTTTCGGTTTGGCTGGTTCTGCTGCAACATGGGTTCTCGTAGGAGTGTAGGACCCACAGACATTCTATCATTTGGCCTAGGCCTAGCCCTATATAGGCTATTAATACACTTTTCATGTATAAGTTAGGCCTAATTTAGTGCAAGCCTAGGTAACCTAAGCCTAGTCCTCAGTCTCACATACACTCTGTTCCCTGAACTAGGCCTAACTTTAGGCCTAGGCTATTCACGATCAAAGGTTGCATGCATGTTTCAGAGAATAACATGTCTAGCCTACATTTATTGTTGGAGTGATTGTTGCTATGGCCTAGGCCTAACTTTGGAGCCCTAAGTGCAAGTATGAACATAACCATAGCTAGGCCGATGGGTATACTATGTCACAATTGAACAGCAATAGCCTACTTGCTGTTTATTTTAGCATACAATAGTGTGACCACCCTTGTAACAAGATTTAGCAGTTTGATAGAATGTTTAATAAAAACAGGATCGCTTGTATAAACCAAAATTTTTAGACATTTTTTTGAACATTTACTGTAAGGAACTTCGAGAGTTACGTTTGGTTTCGCCCCTTGGCGCTTCACTGGAGAGTCAAAGAGACTTTGGAAGAAGTATTTAAGTATGCATGGAATAGGTTCTAGGCCTAGCGTAGGCCTACAGCTGTTTGTGGTGTTTTTATAAGGGTGTTGGATACGTACATTTAAACCTAGGCCCTGACAGAGCTTTGTAGGTACGTTATGATTGCCACAGATGGAGGTTTGTGGTCTGTGAGTTCGTGTTAGTGGCTGTTTCGTTTCCACTGGTTGTGCAATGTGGGTTCTCGTAGGAGTGTAGGACCCACAGACGTTGCATCACGTAGGGTCTACGTAGGCTACTAATCACTTCGTAAGTTAGGCCTAATGAAGTGCAGGTCTAGGTAGGCCCTAGCCTAGCCTAGGGTACCTAGACCTAGTTTTGTATGTGTCTGTGTGTGTTTGTGATGCTCTGCTTGTAAACAGCCGCTCAAAAAGGGTAAATGTGAGGTGAGGATGTTGCTAAATACATCATATTGAGTAGATGATCCCAATTATTTTTGGTGGAGGTCAAAGGTCACGAGAGGTCAAGCAGTGAACACCTGGCAAACATGAGCTAGGAGTCAATTGTACTAAAATTATACCTCGCAGGCAAGGAATCACTAAGCCTCCTGGCTTTCTGGTCCTATAAATATGCTCACGAGACATACCACTTTCGGAAAGGGTTCAAAACCGTGTTTCTAAAGTCATTTTACAACTAGAAAAACTGTATTTGCTTGCAAATACATTTCATTGTAGTGCTCGGTATAAGTGGTAGTTTGTTGTTATTCTGGACATTTAAAAGGAAACTTACGTCCTGCAGAAGGTACAATTAGTGAAAAGGCTGCAAAGTGGAAGCTGCATGGCAGGGCGAACTGGTAGGTCTTTTGGGCCAAACTGGTCAACACATGGGGACGAATTAACTGCCCGTTGGGGGTAAACTGGTAGTGGGGTGAAACGACTGTAAACCATCTGGGGAGGGAGCCAAGCCAGGAAGCAGGGGGCCCTGGCCCCAAATGCCCCCCCCCCCCCCCGGTTACAGGCCTGTTGGCGACCCAGGTGATTTACAATGGCAGATTACGCACATGACAGTAGCCTACACAGGTAATGTATCTATACCATTTCTCAAGTGAAAACATGCAGCGCACGGTCCAGCAAAGCAAAAGAGCGTACATTCGCTCTGCAGATGGATACAAATTCTTGTCATTTGCTAAATCATGTAACGTGCATTGTGATTTACCAAGTTTGCTAGTAGATGAGACTCTAGGCCAGTCACAATGGAAGTTACATAGGATTTATCGTATGAGAATGCAGTCAGCGTAAGACTAAGAGTGTAAAATAGGCGCAGTTTTGTGCTCCATCCTCAGAAATGCCCTGCCTTGTTAGTAAATATATGAAGGCTATAGCCTATGGTCAGGCACAGCTAGTGTATGTAGGATGTGCTGAGAACGCCTGGGCACATTATACTTCACTGTGACGTAAAGCGACGCACAGCCCCGTTCGAGGGCTAGCCTAACTTGAATTGGCCTGAGGCTTATTATTTCCAACTTTTAACTAAATTTTTTAATGCAAAAATACTGACACTGTAGCATACCTGTGACTAGTCCGCAGTCTGCTGACCTAGTATGGGGATTCCGATACTAGTTCAGGGAGCAAAGTGTACGTGATAACCAGGCCTAGGCTAACCTGTACATACAGTACGTAACTTTAGGCCTAACGTCAGCCTAAGTCTAGGCCTAGGCTATTTACCCTGATACGGGAGTGGATGTTCCTGTAACATTACTGCATCATTTAAGCAGTCTTTTTCAGGGCTCAAAATAACCGACAGCCATGGCTGTCGGGCCTTACTGATGCAGTGATGGCCGTGGTGCCCCTCAATGTCCTAGGCTATGCAATATTACATAGACCGATAGCCAATTTGCTTATTTTGGCTGTGCCCCTTTCCAACCTTATTTCGAGCCCTAGAACTTGGTAGTTTTTAAACAGGTCACCAAAAGTAATATTTTACCAATCTTCTCGTCATCAAGTTTTTCAACAAAACCTACCTGCAATTCGTGAACCTAACGTTTGTATCTCCTGGATCTGTATCACAGTTACCACAGGTTCTGTCAGTCTGTGACGGTTTGTTTTGGTAGCGCAATTCGCATTTTTACATGCTTCCACAACTCAAATTACAATTTCCTGTAATTTATAGTTATTTCTTGGAAATTTCAATGAAGCTCTCTGCGAGGGTACCAACAGTTCTGAGATTTGGGTGCGAGTGTGGGGGTGGGGAGTGGGTTCCACCGGACGTCCATTCAGTGCCATCACCAAGGGGGACGGGGCAAGCCATCATCATCCATTGTGTCAACTTCAAAAATTAACACTTAAGTACTTTTCAAGTACATGTCGAATTTCTGAAAAAGTGGAAATAATGTAGCTCACTTTCACGGATTAATACTCAATCGTCAAACTTCGATTAAAATTTTCTATTTTCATTCTGCATTTAACCTTATCAGTATGTTCAAGTGTGATCTGCCTTGTGATGGCATTGTAAACCACTGGCGAGAAAAAACATGTACCTCTTGCACTAATACATGGAAGAAATACGTTTTTGAAAGTGATCTACTTTTCTTCCCATGCAAAGGGAAAACAGTAGTCCGGCGGATATTTGCATATTTGCAAGTCTGCGAGCTCTGCATTTCTCTGCGCAGCGAACCTGTTAACTTGAAACGCAGTGAGTTTAGTGTGTCGCAAGAGCGAATGGAAAACATGCACCGATCAGCCAAGTAGTTGATCGGGGATGGCATAAATGCCAATATTGTAGCGCGCATGCGCACTACAATAATAATGAAGAGGAAGTATGCCCTCTATTTTGCTTAGTGCCACTGTTGTGGAGGCCTTACGTCAAGGGAAAGCCGTCGCGTATACGCGACAATGGTACGGTGGAGAATAACCCGTTGACGCGTATACGCGACAGTGGGACTGAATGTGTTAAAACATACTATGTGTTTCCCGAGGCTGCTGTCTACCTTCAGTCTGGCATCCAGCAGTTCAGTTCCTCTAGAGTACTACATGACAGCACACCTCCATCTGGCAACTGGTATTCTTCTTCATCTACATTCGTGTTAGTGTGTCGTTAAACCCCCATCTAACTAACTTCATCTACTACTGCTTGGACTGGTGGGACACTTGCCACACGAAGCTGACGGATATCTGCTTTTAACTCTTTCAGCTCTGCCTGTAGCTCAACAAGTAACTTGAGCATCAATAGTTGGTTAGCTGACGTACAAATGAACGGTAATGAGTGAAATAACATGCACAAAGAACAGCAAAGTGGTAAAAGAAGTGGTAAAATTAAAAAAAAGCCCCTGAATACCCCGCATGACCCTTCACATTTTTTTTTAAATGCACAGGCTGGGGAATGCAGATATTTTGACTGTCATTTGCTTGCCTTCATAGGCAAATCCTTCCTCTATAATGTACATCATTGATAAAATCAAGAAGAAATTCATGTGTACACGGTTTTGCTGTGCCGTAAAACAAGCCTATAACAAAAGGTTCTTTAAAGTTGCAGTTATCAATCATGCCGAGTGTTGGCCAAAATTGTCCATTTGAACACTTAGAAATGGGCAGTCAGTCCATCAGTATTAATCTGTAATTTCACTACATCATATGTTGCAATTTCTACAACATGTGGTAACTTTGAAAGAATCCCTCTGAGAATGCCAAAATGAAAATATTCTCCAGCAGAAACAGCTTTAGTTGTATAGTTCGTGGTGGTACCCAACAGTGTGGATGTTTTGGGGGCTCTGGATGTTTTTCCCCCGAGTACTTTTAATAAGTCTGATAGAGCCGTGTACGTAATATTGTGATCAGTTGACCATTTTGCAATTTCATCTTGGAACTCAAAACCCCGGTCCTGGGTATGACGTTAAACTGCATCCAGGTGGGGTGAGGAGGTCGTGTGTGGCGAGTAGTTTGTCCCCGACTATCGCCTAGAAAATGCGCACATAAGACCGTTTTTACTCATCCCACGACTGGCGGGTTGTCGGCGCCACAAAACCGAGCAAGCCCCTCCATGGTTGAGCCCCCTGTGGGCTGGGGGTTGTAGAATATGCCCACGGTATTTTCTGCCTGTCGTAAGAGGTGACTAAAGGGAAGAACTTGAACTGTATTTTAACTTTGCTATATAACACATTTGTGTTGGTGTGTCGTTAAATTTCATCTAACTAACGGCGGACATTTGCACATTTGCAAGTCTGCGAGCTCTGCATTTCTCTGCGCAGCGAACCTGTTAACTTGAAACGCAGTGAGTTTAGTGTGTCGCAAGAGCGAATGGAAAACATGCACCGATCAGCCAAGTAGTTGATCGGGGATGGCATAAATGCCAATATTGTAGCGCGCATGCGCACTACAATAATAATGAAGAGGAAGTATGCCCTCTATTTTGCTTAGTGCCACTGTTGTGGAGGCCTTACGTCAAGGGAAAGCCGTCGCGTATACGCGACAATGGTACGGTGGAGAATAACCGGTTGACGCGTATACGCGACAGTGGGACTGAATGTGTTAAAACATACTATGTGTTTCCCGAGGCTGCTGTCTACCTTCAGTCTGGCATCCAGCAGTTCAGTTCCTCTAGAGTACTACATGACAGCACACCTCCATCTGGCAACTGGTATTCTTCTTCATCTACATTCGTGTTAGTGTGTCGTTAAACCCCCATCTAACTAACTTCATCTACTACTGCTTGGACTGGTGGGACACTTGCCACACGAAGCTGACGGATATCTGCTTTTAACTCTTTCAGCTCTGCCTGTAGCTCAACAAGTAACTTGAGCATCAATAGTTGGTTAGCTGACGTACAAATGAACGGTAATGAGTGAAATAACATGCACAAAGAACAGCAAAGTGGTAAAAGAAGTGGTAAAATTAAAAAAAAGCCCCTGAATACCCCGCATGACCCTTCACATTTTTTTTTAAATGCACAGGCTGGGGAATGCAGATATTTTGACTGTCATTTGCTTGCCTTCATAGGCAAATCCTTCCTCTATAATGTACATCATTGATAAAATCAAGAAGAAATTCATGTGTACACGGTTTTGCTGTGCCGTAAAACAAGCCTATAACAAAAGGTTCTTTAAAGTTGCAGTTATCAATCATGCCGAGTGTTGGCCAAAATTGTCCATTTGAACACTTAGAAATGGGCAGTCAGTCCATCAGTATTAATCTGTAATTTCACTACATCATATGTTGCAATTTCTACAACATGTGGTAACTTTGAAAGAATCCCTCTGAGAATGCCAAAATGAAAATATTCTCCAGCAGAAACAGCTTTAGTTGTATAGTTCGTGGTGGTACCCAACAGTGTGGATGTTTTGGGGGCTCTGGATGTTTTTCCCCCGAGTACTTTTAATAAGTCTGATAGAGCCGTGTACGTAATATTGTGATCAGTTGACCATTTTGCAATTTCATCTTGGAACTCAAAACCCCGGTCCTGGGTATGACGTTAAACTGCATCCAGGTGGGGTGAGGAGGTCGTGTGTGGCGAGTAGTTTGTCCCCGACTATCGCCTAGAAAATGCGCACATAAGACCGTTTTTACTCATCCCACGACTGGCGGGTTGTCGGCGCCACAAAACCGAGCAAGCCCCTCCATGGTTGAGCCCCCTGTGGGCTGGGGGTTGTAGAATATGCCCACGGTATTTTCTGCCTGTCGTAAGAGGTGACTAAAGGGAAGAACTTGAACTGTATTTTAACTTTGCTATATAACACATTTGTGTTGGTGTGTCGTTAAATTTCATCTAACTAACGGCGGACATTTGCACATTTGCAAGTCTGCGAGCTCTGGATTTCTCTGCGCAGCGAACCTGTTAACTTGAAACGCTGTGAGTTTAGTGTGTCGCAAGAGCGAATAGAAAACATGCACCGATCAGCCAAGTAGTTGATCGGGGATGGCATAAATGCCAATATTATAGCGCGCATTCGCACTACAATAATAAAGAGGAAGTATGCCCTCTATTTTACTAAGTGCCACTGTTGTGGAGGCCTTACATCGAGGGAAAGTCCTCCCCCCCCCCCCCTGCGGGTACAGGGATGTAGAATAGGCCCGCTGCTTTCTCAGCATGTCGTAAGAGGTGACGAACAGGGACGACTTGTTTGCCGTGAGTCGCGACCCGTGTCGGTGGAGGAGAGGGTCCTGGTGGTTGAGTGAAGGCTGTAACTGCGGTTTGGTCCTAGCAACACACCAGTTCGGCCTCAAATTCACCTAGTCGGGAGGTTGAATTGGCCTGGTTCAACCAATCGGCTGTTGGCGTCAAGCCCTGAGATCTCCACTTGACTGCTTTTCAACTTTTGCTTATTCACATAGCACTAACTTTTCATGTACTCGTCACCAAGTGGACTTTGCTTGTGTGTATCAGAAAAGTGGTTTATCAGAAGGCGGCTGCTTAATCAAGTCAATCTGGGTTATTGATTCATTTAATGGCCTTGAGTATATCACTAGTGTATCCCTGGCATCGGTTTGTGATGTATTTTTCCACTTACCTTTGGTGTCCCCTTGTTGGGCTCCATGGTGGGTGGGGAGCACCGGTGATGAATTTTCACTTTTTTACTATGGATCCCTTAAATTCACTTAAATCAGCTGGCAAACGTTTCAGGAGCGACTCTGGGTCTACCTCTGACACAGAGGCCGTTCCCATCTGGCCTAGGTTTCTTGAAATAACAAGTGGTGATGGCAGGACTCTCAATACTTTGTCACCTTTTGCCATTAATAAGGGCATTGAGGGTGTGCGATATCCTTGTGGAAGTCAGTCACAGTACACTGGCAAACAACTTGTTGAACACAAAGTCTCTGATTGATGTTCCCATTCAGGTGACCCTCGCAAGTCCCTTAACAGCTCCAAAGGAGTCATAAGATGCCCGGATATCAAGAACTGCTCTGATGAGGAGATTCTTGATAACCTAGCATGTCAGCCACCTGTTACGGATTTCAGTGTTAAGGGAGGGTGTCAGGAAGCCCACTGGCACCTTCATCCTAACATTTAACACCCCCAAACCACCGACAACACTGAAAATTGGCTACTTACAGGTCAGGGTTGAGGTCTATATTCCCAACTCTGTCCGCTGTTTTAATTGCCAAAGGTACGGACATTTCAAAACCAACTGTAGCAGGGCAGCAACCTGCGAGAAATGTGGCCAGAAGGGGTATGCTGGTGATACCTGTGAGGAGTCACCTCGTTGTATTGCCAGGGTTGCCATTCTGCCAACGACAAAACCTGTCCAAAATGGGTGGAGAAGCAGATTCAGAAAATAAAAGCCTCCAGCAACATAACATATAAAGAAGCTAGAGAAACATTCCTGTCGCAGGACTCACAGCTCAAGAGCTATGCTGGAGCTGTGAGGACTGCGAAAGTGTCTGCTGCAACGCAAACCGATATGACCTGGCCCAGGGACAGTCACTTCCCAAAGCCCATTACACACACGTTCCCCAAACCATCAGATCAGTCTACAACATCCAAGACAATACAGACGATGACAGCACCGACAAATATATCACAGAAATCTACACCCTCACAAAAGAAAACCTAAACCACCACCAAAACCAACAACTACAAAACAGACAAAAGACAGAACCAACAAAAGCAAGAGACACACCTAGAAGTAAAATACAGACAAAAAGCAAAGGGTCGGATGACCCTATCCAACTGTACAACAGATTTGGAGCGCTAGAGGGGAGGATTGCAGAGGACTAAGACCAAATTACGAGGAGATCAAGTGCTTCATAGCAGACTGGTCTCCTTTAGTGATGTCCCTGCAGGAAACCTTCCTTCGGGATACCGACAAGCTCACATTTAAAGGGTATGACATGTATAACAAGACTGCTGTATCTCCCATAGACAATCGAGCGATCGGGGGGGGGGGGGGTCATCCATCTTAGTTAAAAAAGCAGTTCCACACTCCACCATCCATCTGAACACTAACTTGCAAGCTGTGGCTATTCCAGCTACACTTCATCGCACTGTCACTGTGTGTTCGGTGTACATCCCACCAAGGTATAGCCTAAAACGAGATGATTTGGACATGCTACTTCACCAGCTACCCACCCCATTTCTATTGCTGGGGGATTGCAATGCACACAGTGACATGTGGGGCTGCACTAACACCAACCAGATGGGTGGTTTGGTTGAGTGTGATTGCTGCTTCGTATCTATGCCTTTTGAATGATGGGTCTTTTACCTACATTCATCCAGCCTCTGGATCTCGTTCAGCTATTGATCTCTCAACGTGCTCTCCAGTAATTCTGATGGACCTTCAGTGGAGAGTCAACAAAGACCAATGTGGAAGTGACCACTACCCCCTGTTAATCGATATTGTCCACCCAATGCCCGAAGAGAGAGTCCCCAGGTGGCAACTTCAAAAAGCTGACTGGTCTGAATTTGGCAATCTCTGCCGAAACACGATCGTCAAGGACGCTTTTGACGGTGTACAAGTCAAGATCTCCCACTTTACACAACTATTGGTAGGTATTGCTACCAAAACTATTCCTAAGTCCTCTGCAAATCCTCGTAGTAAGTACAAGCCGTGGTTTAACACGGATTGTGAAGAAGCGATCAAAGATCGCAAAAAGGCCCTTAGTATTTTTAAGAAGTACCCAAATAATGTCAATTTTAGTAATTATCTTAAAGCCCGTGCCAAAGCACGGCGCATAATTAAATCAAGCAAACAGGAGTCATGGAAACAGTATATTTCTAAACTTAACTCCAACACTCCAGTTAAAAAAGCATGGGATATGGTTAGAAAAATCAGTGGAAAGCAGGTCAGTTCCTCCGTGTCCCACATAACCAAACCAGACGGTTGCAAATGCACAGAAGCAACAGATATTGCCAATCTGCTTGCAGATGAGTTTGAATTCAACTCCTCAAGTAGTCACTATTCTCAGACCTTCCAAACATTCCAATATGCCGTTGAAAAGCAGAAAGTGAACTTCACCTCGGATAACTCTGAGAACTACAACAGCCTCTTTAACATCACGGAACTTCGTATTGCTCTCGAAAGAAGCAATGACACTACCACAGGCCCAGATGAAGTTCACTATCACTTCCTCAAACATCTCCCAGATAAATCGTAGTGTTGTAAGATATTTTCAACGGCATATGGGAAAATGGCAACTTTCCAGCTGCTTGGCGGGAAGCCACTATCATTCCCATCGCTAAGCCGGGTAAGGACCCGAAAAATGCTACAAATTACCGTCCTATTTCCCTCACTAGTTGCCTGTGCAAGACGTTCGAACGAATGATTAATGCTCGTCTGGTTTGGTTCCTCGAGACCAACAATCTCATAACTAGTTCACAAAGTGGTTTTCCACGTGGCCGCAGTACCACTGACCAACTCGTGCGCCTAGAGTCCACAGTTCGTGACGGGTTTGTACGCGGTATTTTTTGACCTAGAGAAGGCGTACGATACCACTTGGAAATATGGCATTCTGAAAGACTTGTACTGTGCGGGTCTTAGGGGCAGAATGCCACTTTTTATCCAAAATGTCCTGAAAGATCGTGTGTTTCGAGTGCGTGTAGGGAGCGTATTATCAGAGTTACATAATCAGGAGATGGGTGTTCCTCAGGGCAGCATCTTGTCAGTTACTCTGTTTATCATGAAAATAAATTGCATCGCTAATGTGGTGAACACTGGGATTGAGAAGTCTTTGTCTGTGGATGACTTCTCTATTACCTGTTCCTCAAGGAACATGAGGTCTATAGAGAGACTAATGCAAAACTGCCTCAATAAGATCCAACACTGGGCTGACAAAAACGGATTCGGTTTTTCTCGGACAAAGACTGTTTGCATGCACTTTTGCAACCGGAGAGGTGCTCATTGCGACCCAGACCTAAATTTGAACGGTGTTCACACACCAGCTGTTCCTCAGACTAAGTTCCTAGGCCTAATACTCGAGAATAAGCCCACCTTCAAAGCCCATATCGACCATTTGAGGCGGAAGTGCCAAGGAGCACTGAACCTGTTGAAGGTCGTCTCAAAGATGGACTGGGGCGCTGACCGTCCCGTTTTGCTTCGTCTCTATAGATCACTATTTAGGTCCAAACTCGATTACGATTGTGTTGTTTACAGCTCCGCACGTGCGTCCTACCTCGGAAAACTTCTCCCTATCCATAATCAAGGTCTTCGAATCTGTCTGGGAGCTTTCCGTACGTCTCCAATGCAGAGCATTTACATCGAAGTGAGCTAGCCACCCCTTCAGATAAGATGGAAGAAATTATCACTCCAGTTTGCCATCAAACTGAAGAGCCATAGACACAACCCGACCTTTGAGACGGCCTTCAACCATAAGTTTAGTCACATATATCTCGCAAAACCAACAGCTATACCCCCATTTGCTATTCGCGTTAGTGAAGCTTTATCACAGGTGTGTACCAACCCCGATTCCGTGGCTCAGTCTACCTTGTCCATCACTCCTCCATGGGAGTTAGTTGAGCCATTGGTTGACCTTAGTTTGAGAAAGTTTTCGAAGAACTCAACAAATGAACTGGTGTTTCGTGCTCACTTCAATGAGTTAAGACATATGTACCGTCGTTATCATGTCATCTATACCGACGGCTCCAAAGCCAAGAACAGGGCTGCGGCCGCGGCGGCAAGCCGGTGCACATTCCTGCAAGCCAGACTACCGGATGACGCATCAATATTTACTGCCGAACTCCAGGCACTTAAGGTGACATTCGATCTGATCGAAACCTCGCACAGCCACCAGTTCATTGTGTTCACAGACTCACTATCCAGCCTTTTAGCACTTAAAGGCCATGAGCAAAGAGAGCTTTTTAAGTACGTAGAAACAGGCACTGACAAACTAAAAGATGATCCCAAACCCAAAGAAAAACCCTGACGGATCACGAACACAATGTCAAACAGACTACACATACCATGCAACAAGGAACAAAAGAGTCTGTTACTACTGAGATTTAGTACTGCCACTGCAGCCAACCGAAAAACAACACTCCAGCCCAACCACCACAAACAACCCTAAAACAAAGTCCCACAAAGACCACACACCCAAATCTACCACACACCCAAAGGCAACACCACGCCCGAAGGCAACACTACGCCCGAAGGCAACCCTTCGCCGAAGGCAACACCACGCCCGAAGGCAACACTAAGCCCGAAGGCAACACCAAGCCCGAAGGCAACACCACGCCCGAAGGCAACAGCACTTAAAAAGCACCGGGGCAAACACAGGTGCACCTTGCCCAAGGGTGCCCAGGAGGCAGTTGTGGCAAAGGGTAACCTCATTACTCCCACGTTTAAACAAACTCCACAACCGGATGCATTGTAAGTCCTACCCAGGCCATGAACAAAAACACCCTTGTGTAATAGCTCTCCGTGAAGCTTACTCCAACTTGGTGAGACTACAGAAATCGGTTGTGCTTTTTAAGTGCATCGAAACGGCACATACAAACAAAAAACAAAAACTCAAACCGGATCGGACAGGAACTTAAAAGCAAAACTATCCACACACCACCAAATCAAACAGAAAATTATGTTCATTACAACAATAGAACCACACACACACTGACAACCCAAATACCCCCCGGCCACCCTAAACCAATATTACTACATACCGCCAACGAAAGACACCAGACCAAACCACCACCACCCAACAACAACCAAAAACCAAAACACCAGACCAAACAATCATCACAAACTGCCCCAAGGGGCCACGAAGGGTCCGGGGCGGGGTCCACCTGCCACGAGGGGTCCGGGGTGGAGTCAACTTGCTATATTTACAGTATGTACACTATATACACTATTTACACAAAAACAAAAAACTGAACAAAACTGGGCCAAAAATACAGGCGCACCTTGCCCAAGGGTGTCCCGGAGGCAGTTGTGGCAAAGGGTAACCTCATTATCCCCACGCTTTAACAAGCTCCACAACCGGATGCAGTTTAACGTCCTACCCAGGACATCGGTTGTGCTTGCGTGGGTTCCGAGTCACGTGGGCATACGCGGAAATGAAAGGTTAGACACACTAGCTGAGGAAGCCGTGTGCTTTTTAAGTGCATAGAAACGGACACTGTCAAAACAGAAAAACCCCAACCGGACCGCCAAAAACACAACCATGAACTATTTACAATTATCTTACATTAAGCTAGCAAAACAAAATTTTCTGTGTCCTGGGTAGGACGTTAAACTGTATCCGGTTGTGGAGCTTGTTAAAGCGTGGGGATAATGAGGTTACCCTTTGCCACAACTGCCTTCGGGGCGCCCTTGGGTGGGGTGCACCTGTGTTTGCCCCGGTGCTTTTTGGGTGCTGTTGCCTTTGGGCGTAGTGTTGCCTTCGGGTGTAGTGTTGCCTTCGGGCGTGGTGTTGCGTTTGGGGCGTATTGTTGCCTTCGGGCGTGGTGTTGCCTTTGGGGCGTGTTGTTGCCTTCGGGCGTGGTGTTGCCTTCGAGCGTGGTGTTGCCTTTGGGGCGTGGTGTTGCCTTCGGGCGTGTTGTTGCAGTGGGGTGTAGAGTTGCCTTCGGGCGTGGTGTTTCCTTTGGGCGTGTGGGCGGAATTTGTTTGGGTGGTATGTGGTTGTGGGAGTTGTTTTGGGGTTGGCTGCAGTGGCAGTTACTGGAGTTCAGTAGTAACAAAGACTCTTGTTCCCTGTTGCACGGTATGTATAGTTTGTTTAGCATTTGTGTTTGTGACCCGTCATGGTTTTGTTTGGGTTTGGGATTTTTCTTTACTTTGCCAGTGCCTGTTTCTACGTACTTAAAAAGCTCTGTGGCTAATGTATACGACACTCCCAGCCCACCCACCATACAGGACTATTTACAGATAGGATAACAACATCTACACTGCAGCCCCGACTAACGGTCGAGCGGCACAAGACTGGCAGTGTGCTTTCACGTACGTAGAAACAAAGGAGAACCCACCAACGGACAAAAACACAACCCTGAACTATCCACAGAACCCCGTACACTGAGCTAGCAAACAAAAGTTCTGTGACAACCATGTACAAAAACACCAAACCCAAGCCAATTACGTAGGACTATTTACAATATCAATATTTACAATATTTACAAATTAACTATCACCCGGCCCGCCCGCACTGAAACAAGAGGACCCCAACACCTCCCGAACGTCGACCTTGGCAAACGGACGAAGTCGGCCTCCACCCTCAGCTTAATCTCCGTCCTCACCAACGCCAGGACGACGTCCGCAGGCTTCCCCTCTCCCCTAAGCACAATATTACACCGGTCTCTCCACAAGGCCAGCTTTATGGAGGCCGAAACAAAGGTAAGTATCCCGCGAACACTTGTATTGCATGGCGGGGGTGACAGACCATACAAAGCGTAGTCCTGGCTGATCGCCTCACGTTTTGTAACACTTGGCTTGAAACCACTCCCAGAGGGGGGCCACACTGCCAAAACACATGGGGCACACTCTCCCACCTTGTGCATCCAGTGCGGGGGCAAATGACATCTCCAAGACACCACCGAAGGCGCTTGAGATTCGTAACGATGGCGTCGTGTGCGATCCGCCACAGCAGGTCACGCCGGCGGTGGTCGAGTGACCTGCTGTGGACTACACGCCACACTTCCGGCCCTGACGCATAGCCCGTTGGGTAGGACCTGACCAACCAAGTCATCAAAAATCGCCCGGTACTGGTCCCCCGCACTGGACTGCAAAACGTCCCCTACAGTTGACATAATACGGAGGGTTTCCCTCATCTGACAGTATGCCTTCGTTGGCCTCCAACTGTGAGGTACACTGTTGCTAAACAGGGTAGGAAAGAACCAACGGAATGATAATCCACCCCAATAACGGACAAAGTAGGCAAACGGCATCTGGCTGTCGACGGCACTAAAAAACACATTTGGTCAGGAGAAAACGGAGCTTTGAAGGAAAGTGCACGAGGCCCAATCCCCCCTGCCTAGGAACCTGGTACACCACTTTTCTTTTGACCAGCTCCGTTTTCCCTGACCAAAGAAACCTAAACACAGCCCTCTCCAGTCGCACCAGGACACCCTCTGGAGCGGCCAGAACAGTGCCCGGATACGACAAGAGAGGGTAAACGAAACGATTGATAACTGTTACCTTCCCCAACAGACTAATGTAGCGATCGCCGAAGTCCTTCAACCTAGTTTTCACCAGGTCTACTTTCTCATTCCAGGTAAGTGACTCGGGTGAACCGTAACCAAACCATATGCCATTGATTTTTATGGCGTCGTCTTCCCATGATGCCGCGAAAGGCAGTTGTTTCGACCGCCACTTACCTAGACGGAGTCCTTTGGACTTGGTGGGGTTCAGTCTGGCACCTGTCGCTCTCTGAAAGGTAGACAGCGTGCCAGTAAGGGCTCTGAAGGAAGCTAGGTCGGAGACTACGCATGTGACGTCGTCAGCATACTGGAGGCACTTGACTTCGGCTCCACCGGGTATGTGAAAGGGTCGAAACAATGGTTCAACTTGGAAGGCTCTTGCAAGGGATTCACTAAACAATACATAGAGTAGAGGTGACAGGGGACACCCCTGCCGTACCCCACGTTGAACTCTGGAGGGATCCGACGGTAGGCCATTAACGATAACCCGACTATATGCACTATTATACAGTAAAGAGGTCCATTTAACAAAAACTGGATTCAAATTAAACTTCTTCAAGATTTTAAAGAGGAAGCCCTACAGATGGACATTACCAACCTCCTCTTGCCCCACACTGATTACCGTCCTAAAATCAACGACTACAGTAGATCAAAATGGCGGGAACTGTGGGATTCTTTCCCTGAGAACAACTTGCACGATGTCAAACCAACGGTCGGGACTGTGGGTGGTGCAGCCCCCCAGAAAACGGAGAGATGATGTGGTACTGACTAGAGCAGGAATCGGTCATACTTATCTATCCCATGCTTATTTGGTCCACGGGAAAGAGAGACCATATTGTATCCCCTGTGATTGCGATGTCATCGTCAGTCACATTCTCGTCGACTGCTATGAATACTCCCATATTCGTCAGAAGTATTACACTGTGCCAGACCTGAGGACATTGTTTGAGCACGTAGATCCCTTTCTCATTTTGGACTTTCTTAAAGAAAGTAACCTTTACAGGAAGGTTTGACATGACTCCCGCATTTGCTTTTGTCTAGACTTTTTAGGATTTTTCCAAATCTCAACTTCTTTTTTAGTTTTACCTTTCTTATCTAGCTGACACTACATAACACATTTGTGTTGATGTGTCGTTAAATCCCATCTAACTAACTCAAGGGAAAGTCCTGTCGCGTATACGCGACAATGGTACGGTGGAGAATAACCGGTTGACGCGTATACGCGACAGTGGGACTGAATGTGTTAAAACATACCATGTGTTTCCTGAGGCTGTTGTCTACCTTCAGCCTGGCATCCAGCAGTTCAGTTCCTCTAGAGTACTACATGACAGCACACCTCCATCTGGAAACTGGTATTCTTCTTCAACTACATTCGTGTTGGTGTGTCGTTAAACCCCCATCTAACTAACTTCATCTACTACTGCTTGGACTGGTGGGACACTTGCCACACGAAGCTGACGGATATCTGCTTTTAACTCTTTCAGCTCTGCCTGCAGCTCAACAAGTAACTTGAGCATCAATAGTTGGTTAGCTGACGTACAAATGAACAGTAATGAGTGAAATAACATGCGCAAAGAACAGCAAAGTGGTAAAATTAAAAAAATGCCCCTGAATACCCCGCATGACCCTTCACATTTTTTTTAAATGCACAGGCTGGGGAATGCAGATATTTTGACTGTCATTTGCTTGCCTTGATAGGCAAATCCTTCCTCTATAGAGTGTACATCGTTTATAAAATCAAGAAGAAATTCATGTGTACACGGTTTTGCTGTGCCGTAAAACAAGCCTATAACAAAAGGTTCTTTACAGTTGCAGTTGTCAATCATGCAGAGTATTGGCCAAAATTGTCCATTTGAACACTTAGAAATGGGCAGTCAGTCCATCAGTATTAATCTGTAATTCCACTACATCATATGTTGCAATTTCTACAACATGTGGTAACTTTGAAAGAATCCCTCTGAGAATGCCAAAATGAAAATATGCATCAGCAGAAACAGCTTTAGTTGTATAGTTCGTGGTGGTACCCAACAGTGTTCGTGGATGTTTTGGGGGCTCTGGATGTTTTTCCCCGAGTATTTGTAATAAGTCTGATAGAGCCGTGTGCGTAATATTGTGATCAGTTGACCATTTTTTTCTTTTTAAGTACGCAGAAACGGGCACTAGAAACAAAGGGCGAGAACCCAAACCGGACCGGGCAAAAACGCAACAGCAAAAATATTTACATGCACCTACAAACATAAAATTGTGTTAGTGTTACTAACAATCCATTTCACCTGTCATACATTCTCATCCATCTTCACCTTTTCATCCAGGGCCCAACACTAACCCTTGCATTTTCATCCATTGACTAACAAAACCATTCCAATTCATTTCATTGCTTCATTCCATTACACTGCTCTGCCTTAAGTAAGTTAGTAATGTAGACCCATTGTTTGTTACACCTGGCTAGCTGGGCAGCAATTTATCTTTTGTCTTGGTTTAGGGGATGGGTTCTTGATTTCTTATGTGTAGTTAGAGCTGTCCTGCCTGCCAAGGTGTGAGGGTCTCGGTCTTCTCGGTCCCGTTGTATAATTGGATATTATTCTTTGGACTTTGATAATTTTTGTACCAGCAAGAGTCTTTCGTGAGTAATTCATTTATATTATTTTCCCCTTCCTGAATTCTCAATTGCTTCACCGTTGTTTTTGTTACCTGAAAGCACAGGTTTTAATTTAAATTATACTGGAACTACTTCGAAGGAAGCCTCCTCTCCTTTTTTTTATTGTGGTTTGTAGTTCTGGAACCCATGGCGGACGGGCCACTGTAACAAATTTTGGTAGTACAGATGGGGTGTAGTATCCTATTTGCTGGTGGATTTTATTTTGTGAGTGTTCGATCCAGGGTTCTATCATTATTGTAATTGCAGTAAGAGGTCATTAGAATGCAGTCTGCAAAAAAATTAAAAAGTGAGATAAGGAGGTTAGAAAAGGAAATACAAAAGAGAAGCATGAGAATTCGGGAAGGGTCAATTTTTAATTCGCCGGCCCTCACACCTGGTGGGCAAGAGGAAGACGGGGCAGCTCTCCTCACCAGCACAAGGGTGAGTAATTTTGATTCTTTGGATAAGGATAGTGATTTAGATAGGGGTCAAGGCAGTAGGAGGCCAGTAGTTAAGCCTAAAGATTATGATGGCAAGAGTAATTTTGAGGATTACAAAGTTCATTTTGAATTGTGTAGTGATGTTAATGGATGGAAGGAACAAGAGAAATTACAGTTTTTCCTTGTGCAGTTGCAAGGGGAGGCTGTGCAATTCTATAGGGATATGCCGGACTCTGCTAAGGCAGATTATCAGAAGGTGTGTAACTTATTTCAAGTACGATTTGGTTCACATGGGCAGAAAGATTTGTACCGTGCTCGCCTCCGAATTCGTAAGCGAAAGCAGGGTGAACCGCTCGTTGAGCTAGCTGCTGATATTAGAAGGTTAATTAATGCTGCATATCCCGATATGCCGCCAGAAGTAAAGAATGAATTGGGTAGTGACTACTTCATTGAAGCTTTAGATAATGCCGTGCAGCGTACGGTTGTAAGGAGACGTAAACCCACGTCATTAGAGGCAGCACTAAAGGTTGCAATGGAGGAGGAAGCAATTATGCAATTAGAAGCCTCCAGAAAAGGCCCAAATTTAGTAGCTTCAACAGGTGAAACTAGCCATATGCAACAAATGCTTAATGATTTAGCTACGCAAGTGTCACAACTGAATGATAATGTCCAACAGTTAATGCAGAATAAGGTTGAAGTACAAGGTTCCCACGTACGTGGGCGGGGTTGCTGGAGTTGCGGTGAGTTAGGTCATTTTAGGAGGAATTGCCCACAAGGGTATGGCAAATATGGGGGACCACCCTCATTTCAACCTTATTACCCCCACGAGGGACCGTTAAACTAAGAAGAGTTGTTCATGGAGCCGATGACCAACTCGAGGGTGGTATCGAAAACAAGGCTCAGGCTGTTGGCCAAACCATTTTTGCTTATGGGCGAGTAAATGGAGTTGATGTAAAATTTTTGATCGATACTGGATCTAAGTTTACATTGTTGCATGCCGATGTATGGCAATTGTTGCCTGACTCAGTCAGGAGGTCACTAGAACCATGTAATCTTCCTCTTGTAGGAGCTGGGGGTGAACCCCTCAAGGTGCAAGGAAAAGGGGTAGTAAACTTGGCCTTGGGGAAGGTTAGGACAAAACACACCATTTATGTAGCAAATATTGTAAATTCTGGGATTCTGGGTATCGATTTTCTTAAAGGTCATGGGGGAATACTCGACCTCCATAATGGATATCTTCAATTTGGTAGTGAGTATGTGAAATTATTACATGAGGACCAATTAGCAATGACCAAATGTTGTAAAGTAACTCTAGCTGAAACTGTTACCATTCCGCCGGAAGTGAAATGATTTTGCCGGGGAAGATCCATGTTCCCTGTCCGGATATGAAGGAGGGGGTCATAGAAGTTTCAACCAAGTTCCAAGAAAAAGACTTGGGTTTATTAGTTGCTCATACGTTTGTTAAAGTGAAAACTAATGCTAAAGTACCTGTGCGGGTAATGAACTTACAGCAGGAGCCTGTAACGGTATACGAAGGGACAGGTTTGGGGCTTCTTCACCCTTCGGAAGAGGTTGAATTTGGGAACTGTAATGGAGGGACGAATGGAGAACACCATTCCCCCATTGGTGAGCTTTTTAATCATAGTACCAAAGATTTGGATGACAGTGAGAAGGAAAGGGTGTGGCAATTTTTGGAAAGGAACAGGGATGTGTTCTCCCTTGAGGGGGAGCTGGGAAGGACGAATAGGGTTTTCCACCATATTGAGACAGGGGATGCAGCCCCCATTAAGCAACATGCTAGACGATTCCCTGTGGCTCAGCGGGCTGAGGTAGAAAATAAAGTTCAAGAAATGTTAAATGCTGACATTATTACTCCTTCTATTAGCCCCTGGTCTAGCCCAATAGTGCTCGTGCGGAAAAAGATGGCTCCACCCGTTTCTGCACAGACTATCGGAAACTTAATGAGGTAACTAGGAAAGATTCATACCCCCTGCCTAGGATTGAGGAAAGCCTTGAGGCATTAGGAGGTAGTAAGTGGTTCTCTACCTTAGACCTAGCCAGTGGATACTGGCAGGTAGAAGTAGCCCCCGAAGATCGCCCTAAAACTGCATTTACAACTGGGAGACAGCTTTTTGAATACAAAGTTCTTCCCTTTGGGTTAACGGGGGCACCTGCAACCTTTGAAAGATTAATGGATAATGTTCTGGCTGGCCTTCACTGGGAGACTTGCTTGGTGTACTTAGATGACATTATAGTGTTTAGTGAGTCATTCGACTCGCACCTCGAAAAGTTGCAACAAGTCTTTGATCGGTTGAAAGGGGCAAACCTAAAGCTCAAACCCACCAAGTGTTCTCTATTCAAAAGAAAAGTAAAGTACCTCGGGCATGTCGTGTCAAGTGAAGGTATATGTACAGATCCTGAGAAGGTAGAGGTTATTGAGAATTGGCTCACTCCAAGTAATGTCACGGAGGTGAGGAAATTTCTGGGTTTGTGTAGTTACTATAGGAAATTTGTCAAGAATTTTGGGCAAACAGCTGCTCCCCTACATCATTTAACGCAAAAGGAAGTTGGATTTAGGTGGACTGAGGAGCATAGTAAAGCTTTTAGAGATCTCAAAGCGGCTTTGACTAGTAGCCCTATTTTGGCCTATCCAGACTTTTCTCAACAATTTGTACTGGATACAGATGCCAGTAATGGTGCAATTGGGGCCGTACTGTCTCAGGTTGGGGCTGATGGCAAAGAACATGTTATTGCCTATGCAAGTAAGAAACTCACAAAATCTGAAGTCAAATACAGTACTACTAGAAAAGAACTTCTTGCAGTAGTCAAATTTGTAAAACAGTTTAGACATTACCTGTTGGGCAGGAAGTTTGTTCTCAGAACGGACCACAATTCTTTGAGGTGGTTGTTTCAATTTAAGGAGCCCGAGGGTCAAGTGGCCCGTTGGTTAGAATTCTTGAGTGAGTACGATTTTGAAATCGTCCACAGAGCTGGTACCCAACATGGAAATGCTGATGCCCTCTCCCGTATGCCACTTGTTAAGGAAGAAATGGTCCAGACTGAGGAGCTGCAGAGGGGCAGGGAGGTTTGTGCCCCAGTGGTCTTAGCTGGGGATAAAGGGGACTTATTAGCTGCCCAAAAAGCCGATCAGCATTTGAAACCTGTAATCCAGTGGCTAGAAGAAGGGCTACGGCCAAGTAATCATGATGTGTCTGCCTTTAGTAGGGAAACAAAGGCTTATTGGTTCTTGTGGGATCAGTTAAAGCTTGTAAATGGTGTTTTATCTCGGGAGTTTTATCATGACAACCCGAACCAGGGTGTAAAATTTAGACAAATAGTAGTACCTAAGGCCATGAGGCAGGAAGTGTTTCTCAAAGCCCATAGTTCAGTAACTGGCGGACACCTAGGGCGAGTCCGTACATTTGCCAAGGTACAACAACAATATTTTTGGATTGGCTATAGAGAGGACATTGGTCTATGGGTACGGCAATGCACGAAGTGTGCGAAACGTAAATCACCCACTCGTAGACCCAGGGCCGCTTTGGCAAATTTTAATTATGTGGGCTTTCCTATGGAAAGAGTGGCAATTGATATTATGGGACCTCTGCCAATGTCTAAGAGAGGGAACAAATTCGTTCTAGTTGTAACTGATTATTTTACTAAATGGGCTGAGGCCTACGCCCTCCCGAATCAAGAGGCTGTTACTTGTGCTGATGTACTAGTGAAAGAATTCTTTTGCCGATTTGGTGTACCATACTCAATCCATAGTGACCAGGGGCGCAACTTCGAGAGTGGCCTGTTCCAAGAAGTATGTAAATTGTTGGACATTAATAAAACAAAAACAACTGCATATCATCCCCAGTCGGATGGCCTCGTTGAACGTTTGAACAGAACTTTAGCCACAATGCTAAGTATGTACGTGAAAGAGGAACAAAATGACTGGGATGAGTACCTTCCTATGGTCATGTCTGCTTACAGATCAAGTATGCAAGAAAGTACCAAGTACAGCCCAAATTTCTTAATGTTTGGTCGGGAAGTGAACTTACCATTGAATCTGTTATGTCCGACACCGGAACAAGATGAGTATGATTCAGACAGTTATGCAAAAAAATTACAGAATTGTTTTGAGAAATCTTTTCAGACTGTTCGAGAGCACTTGGGAGATGTTCAACGTAGACAAAAGAAGCTGTATGATATGAAAAAGTGGGGGCAGCCTTACGCCGAAGGTGACAATGTTTGGCTATATGTTCCAGCTAGGAAAAAGGGGCTAAGTCCTAAACTGCAACAGTTTTGGCAAGGACCATGCAAAATTTCGAAGCGGGTCTCAGATGCTGTTTATCAAATAAAGAGACTGGACAATGGAAAAAAATTTCTGGTACACTTTGATAGACTTAAGCCATGTTATTCCGCTCCGCCACAGGTAGCTTCAGGGGAAACTTTTGATATGCCATTTGGCAATGCAGAAGAAGTCGAACTAGACTATGATCAGGAACATTTACCTCTTTCCACTTCTGCAGACCCCGATGCAGTGCCTCAGAGGCGAATTAGACGTATGCCTGCATGGACAAAAGACTACGATATGTATTAGTGGGTAAACTTTACAAGTGGTACAGAATGCCTGTTGTGCAGGAAGTGTGACATGCGTGAACTACTCGACCTTATTCTTCGTAGCCATCTATCAACGCTGTCTACATGGTCGGAGTGCCGGATAGTAAAGCTAGGATATTATACCCTATAGTTTGGACAACCTCTGAACATTTACCCTTTTCAGATATGAACTAATTATGACTCTTTTATGTTATATGTGAGCAGTACAAATTTTGATTGCTGTTTCAGTGGATTGTGGAGACATATATGAAATGGACTTTTCTAACAAATGGTGCGTTGTGTGTAAATAATGTATATATTGTGTATTGCAAATGTGCCTCCTACTGCCTACCCCTAAAAATATGTTATGAGTTTGAAGCATATATTTTAATGTTAAAAGGACTCGGGGTCGAGTTTTTGAGGAAGGGGGGCAGTGTTACTAACAATCCATTTCACCTGTCATACATTCTCATCCATCTTCACCTTTTCATCCAGGGCCCAACACTAACCCTTGCATTTTCATCCATTGACTAACAAAACCATTCCAATTCATTTCATTGCTTCATTCCATTACACTGCTCTGCCTTAAGTAAGTTAGTAATGTAGACCCATTGTTTGTTACACCTGGCTAGCTGGGCAGCAATTTATCTTTTGTCTTGGTTTAGGGGATGGGTTCTTGATTTCTTATGTGTAGTTAGAGCTGTCCTGGCTGCCAAGGTGTGAGGGTCTCGGTCTTCTCGGTCCCGTTGTATAATTGGATATTATTCTTTGGACTTTGATAATTTTTGTACCAGCAAGAGTCTTTCGTGAGTAATTCATTTATATTATTTTCCCCTTCCTGAATTCTCAATTGCTTCACCGTTGTTTTTGTTACCTGAAAGCACAGGTTTTAATTTAAATTATACTGGAACTACTTCGAAGGAAGCCTCCTCTCCTTTTTTTATTGTGGTTTGTAGTTCTGGAACCCATGGCGGACGGGCCACTGTAACATTACTATGAACAAAGGACTATATACAAAGGTTAATTACATAAGACAATTTACAAATTTATTCACGCAAAACTACAGGTTAGCAGCTTTTTAAGTACATAGAAACAGGCACTGAGGAACAAAACCCAAACCGAAATTTCTGTGTTAACTTTGTATAAATCCATCCCGAACCCAAGCCAGTTACACAGGACTATTTACAATCTCACTAGGCAAAACTATTTACATACCCATTTACATTAACAGAAGAGTGTTCAGGTTGAGACTGTACAATGCTTTTTTGTAACTATGGGTGCTCCTTACGTGCTCGGGAACGAAAACACCTCACGTGTCATAAAACACAAGGACAAATATTGTGATCAGTTGACCATTTTGCAATTTCATCTTGCAACTCAAAACCCAATTCTGATTCATTTGTGGATTCATCCGATGGACTTCCTGTAGGACAGACTTTTTTACCCACATCCACCACTATGCTTTTTAAGTGCATAGAAACGGACACTATCAAACAGGAAGAACCGAATCCGGACCGGCAAGAACACAACCATGAACTACTTACAATCATTTACAAAGTTACCTTACACTTAGCTAGCAAAATTTCTACGTCCTGGGTAGGACTTTAAACTGCATCCGGTTGTGGAGCTTGTTTAAGCGTGGGGATAATGAGGTTACCCTTTACCACAACTGCCTCCGGGGCACCCTTGGGCAAGGTGCACCTGTATTTGCCCTGTGCTTTTTACGTGTTGTTGCCTTCGGGCGTGGTGTTGCCTTTGGGCGTGTTGTTGCCTTCGGGCGTGTTATTGCCTCCGGGCGTGGTGTTGCCTTCGGGCGAGGGGTTGCCTTTGGGCGTGGTGTTGCCTTCGGGCGTGAGGTTGCCTTCGGGCGTGAAGTTGCCTTAGGGCGTGGGGTCGCCTTCGGGCGTGGAGTCGCCTTCGGGCGTAGGTTGCCTTCGGGCGTGGGGTCGCCTTCGGGCGTGGGGTTGCCTTCGGGCGTGGTGTTGCCTTCGGGCGTGTTGTGTTGCCTTCGGGCGTTGTCTGTTGCCTTCGGGTGTGTGTTGCTGCCTTCTGGCGTGTGTTGTTTTCCTGTTTGTAAATGGTCTTGTGTGGTGGGTGGGCTGGGGGTGTCGTATATGTTGGCCACAGAAATTTAGTTTTGCTAGCTTGGTGTAAAGTAACTTTGTAAAAGATTGTAAGTAGTTCATGGTTTTGTTCTTGCCGGTCCGGATTTGGTTCTTCCTGTTTGATAGTGTCCGTTTCTATGCACTTAAAAAGCAAATTTCTATGGCCAACATCCACCACTTTGTAACACAATCGTCTTGGTGTGTTGTAAAATCCCATCTAACTCATCAGCCAGTCAGTAGTATCCGCATCTGGGCTGAGAGAGTTATAAAACCCTCCTTTTCCCTTTCAAAGTCACCAGAGCCTTCCTTTGAAACTTTTTTCAGAATCACAGATATCACCTTCTCCAGAGCCACTTAGTCCTGCCAATTCAGGTACCTTTACAACAAGGCCAACCCTCTTTTCAAAGTCATCAGGTCTTTCTTTTGAAATTTCTTTTTGTCTCCATGGGGCCTCTTTATCTCCATAGTCGAACCTCACTTCCAAGCCCTTTTCAATATCTTTTAAGGCGAATACAGCTAGCCTGGGAGTGTTCTGTTTTCCCAATACAATTTTCTTAACCTTTGCATTTGGATGCTGCCACTCGTCGTTGACAAAACGGCCTCTTCTGTCTGTGTTCCATGTTGCATCAATGCTTTAATGCCAAATCTGGAAGAATCCTCTGTAGATGAAACTGCAAACAAACATTATCCATTATGTTTGAAATAGTAAATATACGTCTGTTCTGAGTCTGCTGTCTGACTTGCATCCTTGAGCTCCCCTGCATATTCCAGTATAAACTCCCCTTTAGAGAAAGATTTGGTTGTGAAGACCCCAAGGCCTGTCTCTGAAGATACCTCTTGGATGATGGTTCCAGGAGGGTCTTTGTTCTTTGTTAACCAATGTTCAGGACCTTTCAAATCCTGTTTTGCTTTTCTTCTTGTGAACATAATTCAACAACGGTAAGTACTTCCTGAAAAGGTGCTTGGCCACCGGACAAAAGACAACCGATAAACCGGGGAGTGGCAACTCCCCGAATCACCGAGGAAGCCGTATATTGCTGTGTTGATGGCGCTCGTAAACAAGTATGTGATAAAACACACTCCTCTTAACTGGGCTCTGTTACTACCTGTTCAATGCTCTTTCGTTTCCTTTGCTGGGTGTGGATGGTTAGAGCATGTTGGCGATTCTGTGGGTGGTTGTCGGTTGAGTTTTGCTCCGGTCCGGTTTGGGTTCTTTGTTCGTCAGTGCCTGTTTCTGTGTACTTAAAAAGCTATACTTTTCAATTGTTGCATTGGCTTTTCGACGTTTCTGTCTATTGCTGGTCACAAAAGACATGGTCAAATTCTGAAATGAAGGAAGTGGGGTTATGTGCTAACAGTGACAGCCAATAGGTGCTCAATCAGCCTCAGTGATTGACGTGTTAACATTAGTGACCTTGAATATGGAATGGAAAAGGTGAGGTAACTGAGGATAAGCACTAGTCTTGGGTCGATAAGCCAGGAGTTATGAGAGTACCGTACCTCTTCCAATGTTATACTGTGAACCAACAACAGTAATCAGTCAGCGGCTTCTGATAAACTGTCCTTCTCTTAATAAAGAATAGTCTCAGTCTTTGTGTGTTGCTACCTTGGGATTTGTGTGACCTACTGCGTGGTGAGGGGACCAGAGTTTATTTAGATTACGGTCCCTCACTGCTCCTTTACACTTTAGCTGGTCATACTGTACAGTAGCTACTGAACTAGTTCTGTGCAGTTTTTGTTTAAACTATGATGACATGCAACCAAAAGGAGCTCTTGTTTAACAATCCCCCAGCGAAAGAATCACTGAAGTACGTTTTATGTTCTCAAGATATGTCGCTTCAAAGTTTGATGTTTTTTGAAGTATCTCATACCCTGAGAAAAATAAAATGTGGAGTGGTGCTCAGTGTTAGCATTTCTTTAGTTGATGGCCCTTTGTGAAATTATCTCATAATGATTCATCACTCACTAGTTTACTGTTGGATGAGTGTTATTGATATTTTAGAGACAATGTTATGTTATGTTATCCAGGATGCTTTCCATGTAAAGCCGACGCCGAAGTTACGTCAATGTGTCAGCATTGATACGCCAACAAACATAGGTGTGATTTATACCACACAATTAACATAACATTGCCTGCTGTAAGATGATCATTCATCAATCTTGAAGGAAATAGCTGCATGCATTCTTCCTATTTAGCAGGTAATAATATTTTGTTTGGGATTTGGAGTACTGTAGCTATAGAATACACGGCCACCTGAGGGATGTCTCAGGGCATCTGGATGCGCCAATGCTCAGTCAACATAAACTCTCCACCTGTATGTTGAGCATTTTGAATTTTCCACTATATGTGTCAGCCCTGTTGGCAGTGCTGGGTTGAAATGCTCTGATGCCAAGTAACTGATTTTAGAACAAAAGAAAACTTTGAAAATTCACATCCAACGGGAGAAGGGATCAGGATAGTCTAATTTGAGAACGACTGCTACTGTATGGACTTAAAAAGATTTTTGAAGTTTCTGCATAGCCTATGCCAACACGTTATTATAGGCTACCGATTTTCCCAAACTTCGACTTCGCACTCGCCTGTCCAAATGCTCAGATACAACCCTAGAGTGATCCTGTATTCTATAGGTACTCCAATCACACCTATGTTTTCTTGGCGTATGAACGCTGGCACCTCGGCGTATTACTTCGGTTTCAGCTTTAGGTCTACAAGGAATGCACCCTGGGGCCTGGGCTAGGCTATGATTAGCATGAATGAAAATTTTGCGTAGGCCTACCTCCATTAACAAACTTTATATGTTATTAACATGATAGGCCTAGGGGCCTAACCAAAGTTGTATCACATCATTTTGTGCATAGCCTAAGTTAAAATGATCAAGTCGTGTATATTTTAATCATTGGCTGCACCAACAGTAAAAAATTGTCATAACGTTAGGTCTACTGTACAACTTCACTAACAGTAACCTGTAACCGTAACCAGTAGCCTGACGACATTTGAAGGTAGGGACCTTAAGTTGCATAATTGTTTGTTTATTTGATTGTTTTACCGATCCTCCCTTGCGGGAACTCGGCATCCATCCAATCGCGGAGTATTACGCCAAGCTGGCAACACCAGTTTCGTGAGACAAACTCACAGTTTAACGTCTATGATCCAGCATAAGCGATGGCAGACGACAAACTGGAACCCAGAAGCTAGAAAGTTTTTAACGTATGTCCAAGCTGGGATTGGAACACGACCTCATGATTGGAAGTCGCAGATCATAACCACTGTACCACTTGCTAATCATAGGGTAGGCCTAGGAAACTACTCTAGGCTACTGTAGAAATGGGTCCCGAAACTAACTGCAACTAAGCTACAGGCATGAAAAACTGTTAGGCCTTAGCTAGAGGTGGGGCCAATATTCGCACGTCGACTAGCAGTCGTGCGGACATGTGGACGACAGTGTAGGCGGACGTGCCGACAAGCAATCATTGACGGTTTTTACACACAGCAAACTGTTTCAAAGGCGAGGGGTTCTCAAAGAAATAGTGAATGCAGATCGGTGCATAATTAGAGAATTCAATAGCAATGAAATCATCTAGAAAATAATTTGAAAACCACATATCAATTTTTCGTCTTTGGTCTGGGACTCTGGGCTTTTTAGTGAAACTTGACCCCACTTTTTTGGTTAATTGTACCCCAACATTGCACCCTTTTCTTTTCTAGATGACACTATATAACACAATCGTCTTGGTGTGTCGTAAAATCCCATCTAACTAACATAATTTTGCTGGAATATTACCAAGTTACTGAACTTGGTGTGTACCGTATAAATTGTATAATCCCATCGTTGTAGTCGATTCTTACTAGGCTGTGTGTACATACGTACAGTAGGCTATGAGAACGCAATGCTGGGTCCTGTTTAAGGCTAGTTATACATACGTACAGAGCTTCCTACGTACGTACGTAAGTACGTATGGTAAGTACTGTAAGTACAGAGCTTGTGAAGTGAAAGCATGCAGTGCTTGGGGCTTCCCTGATACAGTGATAGATTTGACGTGCGGATAAGCGATGTGGGGGCGGGCGGGGTGACGGTTAACCTGTAAATATTGTTTGCTTCCAATAGTTTTTCCTTTGCAAATAGTCCTGTGTGGTAGGTGGGCTGGGAGTGTTTGTACATATTAGCCACAGAAATTTTCGTTTGCCAGCTTCATGTAAAATATTTTGTTACTAGTTCATAGTTGCGTTTTTGCCCGTCCGGTTGTGAGTCTTTCTGTTTGACAAGTGTCCGTTTCTATGCACTTAAAGAGAACGCGGATAAGCAATCAGTGACTGTTTGTTCGCACGCTGCTAGTCGACATGCGAATAGCCAGATACCACGTAAGCTAGAATGTGTCAGGGTGTAGGACTAAGTTGGAATGCAAACAAATTTGAGTGCCCTGATAATGATATCTGCAATCTTTCTCACAGGAAAACATTAATTTGCTCAAATAAGACTTCAAGTTAATTTCATCAGAAAAAAATTGTTACTTCATAGTTCTTGGTCAGATATGTTGTCATTTTGCTTTGCCAAGGGACGAAATATCCGGGTTCGCATCGCAAATTGCTACCCAAAAAATTCCAGTGGTGAAGCAATACCAATTCAGCTTCGCAAGTATTGCGAACCTCTATTTTCAGGCTCTGCCTAGGCCTAAGTTGTAACTATCTTGATAAGTGCAGCATGTGATAACTGCTGTATTGTTTATCCATAATCGTCCACTTCGGCCTGAAAACTCAAAATGTGACTCAGCTGAGTTCTGTGTATAGGCCTAGACCTACTTGTAAATGCACAAATGAGCCAAATACTAATAAGTTACAGCTCATTTGAAATGCATATTTTGATTTTAATTGCTGCTAGGCCTAGGGCCTAATCGAGATTGGGCATTAATCTGCTAACAAATTCTCTCACACTATTTCATCCCCGTTTGACTGGTGTGGGAAATGTTCGAACTTAACCACCCACGTCTGCAGAACTAGGCTAGGCTAGTATCGCGTAAGGCCTTGGCAGGGATTACTAAGTAGCCTAAGTTAGTACTAAAAGTTACTGTAGGCTAACAACTAACATGAGTAATGCTAAGCCTACGCCCCAGACATTGCCTTACATAACATTAGCTTAGCCTAACGTTAGGCCTAGGTAATCAAAAAGCTACTGTAATATGGGAGACGTAATTTGACTTTTAAAATTAACTATAGAAACGGTTAAATTTCCTCCGCTTCTCCACTTACAATTACATACCTTGTGATAAGTGACCAACTGGAAAAAGAAGTGTAAATTTTTCTAAATCAGGACTAAGGAGTAGCAGCGATCGTAAGCTTTCTCGTTTGGTGGCTGTGTTGAGCAACGTTTTGAGTACCAAAACCCTTCCTCTAACCTTTAAATTCCGCAACATTCTAAGGATTTGCATTACAGGATGTTATGATTTTAAACCCAAAGAAACTTTTTACCATAGTTTTTACTCAAATCCTGTTGCTGCTGTTGTGTTCAGTGGGGGGGGGGGGGGGGATTTTTAAGTACGTAGAAACAGGCACTGAGAAATTTAAAAAGACCCAAACCCTTTCACTGAATCTGTGTTCAATGAAAGGTCATTTCATGTCACCAGAGGTAAGTCTGAAAATCATGTCAGCATTATATTTCACGATAGATATCATAGCAACTTCTCATGGTCGAGAACATTAACCTTGTAGAGCCTTTGTAGTTCAGGGTGAAGCTTAACTCTACTGAAATTAGTTCATGGAGACCTAAATGCCTTTTTGCATTCTGTTTCGACTGACTGTGGAGGTGGGGGAACTGCCACCTGTTCCCTCTTCTTTTTAACACGCTACTCAAATTACCATTCCTAGTCTGGTGGCTCATGAAAATTGCTACGTTGAAAATGATTTTCTCTTCTCTCGTCCCTTCCTTGTTTTCCCTTTCCTCTCTTCCCAACACATCTCCACTCCAAGCAAATGGTTAATGTCGTCCAACCTACTTTGCTGAAACAAAACGTCTCTCAAGGAATTTTGTCTTATTGGGCTTAGAAGCTGGCGTAAAAACGCTTGAGTAAAAAAAAACGTTTGAGTAAAAACGCCTGGGTAAAGGTACGGAAGCTTTGCGCTCCGCTAGCAAAAAATCCTCATGGTCATGGTATAGCAAACTGAGATTGCTATACGCGGCCAGCTTGTCAGCTTTCTTGTGAGGGGTAGCTTGTACCTGGCGAAAACTTCACAGGCCAAAAGCCGAAAACCTATTAAACACGGTATCGCAAGATAGCAATAACGGACACTAAATTTGGTATAGATTAGTCATGAATCGAAGGACCCAATTGTCTTTGGTGGTGGTCAAAGTTCATTGAGGTCACCGGAGGTTAAACTGCGAAAGCCTTGTAAGCACGATATCTCAAGATAGCAATGACAGACACCTCATATTTGGTACATAGATTTTTCATCGTAATAGGAGGAATCCTTTTGTTCTGATGAAATTTAAAGGTCATTTGAGGTCACCAAAGGTCACAAACTGAAATTTTATCCTTAGTAACATTCAGTGCCTATGTAAAAGCTTCCAAAGTATGCTTGTGCTTGCAAAAGAAACTAAAGCACGAGTACAATTCCTCATCTCTGACAATCTAAGTTTTCTGAAGTATTTATGCCCTCTTTACTTTTGATTCCTTGCTAAGATGATACGAATTTACAAAGCACAGTTATGACAGCATGTCAATATTTACAGACTTGCAAACCTACCATACTATGAAGCTAAGCTCTTTTTTCAAACATAACTAACCATGAGAATATACAATTAAGTTCAAAAGGGTTGTAAGAAGCATGATCACTGACGGGGAAAGCTAAATACTTAGAGAATGCTTTTCAAATACGGTAGTATTGCATGCATCAAATAATCCCTTTACTGCTTATCATACTGATTAAGTTGATAGGATAAGTGGCTATTTGGTATAGTACACAGTGATCAGGTTGAGAGAAATAACCTTATTTTGAGGAGTGGAAGTAAAAGGTGACCTGAGGTCACCAGAGGAAAAGTTCCAAAACCTATTTTACTTGGTGTCTACCTACATTACATTACACAAAAACAAGTCAAGTATTACCAGAGAAAATCTCAACATTTTCAATGGCTAGGAATTACAAGGCCTTTTGGCTCTCTGGTTGAACTTAAAGTGAATTTGGTGCAAGCTGATATGACATCATAAGCTTAGATCAGCAGTGTTGCTTGCCTTTTACGTCTTGGACCCCAAACTTTCCTCCAATATCATACTCTTACTGTGAATGCATAATGAACACGGATATTGAACACCTAGCATTCCCCAAGGAATCTCATATTTCCATCTATTTTATTGTCAAAACTCCAGATTACAAAACGAAAGGTACAGACCAATGAAGCCACACGATTACACCACTCAGCTTCCGTTTCACTTTAAGTTACAAAATATATTTCACCTGCTAACTAATATCTGGAGAACCACACAAAAATGAACATTTCTTGTCTCTAAATAGCATCGGAATATGTACCCTATCCCAACCATCAAACTTCATTTTAGCACTCCTCACCTAACTTTAATTTGTATGGAAGTTTTGAGGGACTCGAATAAGTTTGTTTCATCATTGGGAACTTTCCAAAAGCGTCTCGTATAATATCTAAAGGTTTTTGTACACACAGTGTTCAAATATAAAGCACAAAAAGAAATACTTATAGAGGAAAACCAACCACAATCAACCAGAGTTCCAATGTCACATCACTATGATACACTCGCTGCATATCACTGAATGAATTTTCCTTATCTGTTGTAAAATTAGTTGAGTGTAATGCATTTTTTATTCCTTGCCGAAGGCAGGCAAGGAATCTAAGCGATGGTGATGTCGTGTGTGTGTGTATGTATGTGTGTATGTGACGCCTAGCTTGTAAACACGATATCTCAAGATAGCAATGACCGTCACTTTTTTTTATATTTGGTATATCGATTTGTCATGTCAATAGGAAGAACCCTATTGTTTTTGGTAGAGGTCATAGGTCATCCGAGGTCACCGGAGGTAAAAAGCTGAAAAACTCGTAATCACGATATCTCAAGATAGGAATGACCGACACTTTTCATATTTGGTATCTAGATTTGTCATGTTGAGAGAAAGAACCGTATTTTATTAAGTGGAGGTCAAAGGTCATTTGAGGTCACCAGAGGTCAAAGACCGAAAACCTTGGAATCGCGATATGTCGAGATAGGAATGACTGATATAGATTTGTCATGTTGAGAGGAAGAATGCTAGTGTTTTTGGTAGAGGTCAAAGGTCATCTGAGGTCACTAGAGGTTAAACTGCGAAAATCTCGTAAATGACTTGTAATCACGATATCTCAAAATGGGAATGACCGACACTTTTCATATTTAGTATCTAGATTTTTCGTGTTGAGAGAAAAAACCCTATTGTATTTGGTGGGGGTGAAAGGTCATTTGGGGTCACCAGAGGTCAAAGACCGAAAACCTTGAAATCGCGATACGTCGAGATAGGAATGAATGATATAGATTTGTCATGTTTAGAGGAAGAATGCTAGTGTTTTTGGTAGAGGTCAAAGGTCATTTGAGGTCATCAGAGGTTAAACTGCGAAAATCTTGTAAATGACTTGTAATCACTATATCTCAAGATAGCAATGACCGACGCTTCATATTTTGTATATAGATTTGTCATGTTGAGAGGAAGAACCCTATAGTTGTAGGTGAAGGTGAAAGATCATTTGGGGTCACAGGAGAGGAAAAACCGGAAAGCTTGTAATTACAATATCTCAAGATAAGAATGAAGGATACTTTTGATATTTAGTGTATAGATTTTTCATGATGTAAGGAAGAATTCTTACAAGATAGATAGTTTTGCGTTTATGTTCCTGTCCGATCCGGTTTGAGTTTTTTCGTTTTTTGTTTGTATGTGCCGTTTCGAAGCACTTAAAAAGCCGGAAGAATCCTGTTGTTTTTGGTGGAGGTCAAAGGTCATCTGGGGTTACCAGAGGTCAAAAAGCAAAATTTCTGAACATTTCCCAAGATTGTTATATGGTGTCAAAAAGTAAAATTTTCCAAGTATTCCCAAGATTGTCATCTGGGGTAACCAGAGGTCAGAAAGCAAAATTTGCCAAGAATTTTCAAGATCCATTGGAGTTGAATCCCTTTCAAGACACTTCCGTTTTTCCTTTTTTGTCATATGTGGTGGGGTTCAGGTCATGTGAGGTCAGCGGAGGTCAAATTGCTAAAACATAAAATGATGTAGTCAACAAAGATATTTGAGGGATAAAGTTCAGTGCAACAAAGCACCTCCATTCGGCAAGGAATCACCAAGCCTTTGGCCTTTCTGGTTACAAACACATCTACTTGTACATGATTGATACCGTCACACCATAGAAGTTTGAAAAAAAACTTAAAAAAGAACAATGTTTGACTCCTCTTTAGGTTGATCACTTTTTAAAGGTTGTGTGACATGCCACCAAAAAGAGCTGTTTCACTTGTCAGTTAAAGAATTAAGTCCTCCAATCAAAGATCCGTTGGAATCATTTCAATATCTTTTACCGTTCTCAAAATATACGTCTTCAAAGTTTGATGGTTTCTAAAGAAACTAATTGCCTATGCAAAAATAATGATGTGGAGTGTTGCACAGTGTGAAGATTTTTTTGTTAACCGTATATAAATTATCTCTTAATTACTGATCAGATTACAGTTTGGTGAGTGATATCAATATTTTTCAAGGAAAAAATTTTAACTTTTATAGTAAACCCCTCGGGGAATAACAATGCTACCAGTGTCCTTGAAATTAAGGTTGAAAAAACAAAGGCTAACATGTGCCATATATGGTATGTCCCTCTTTGGATGTCACATATTTGCATACTTAGCTCATGTTTATTCATGATATAAGTGTGAAATAGAAATTCGCCTGTAAAATGGTCAATATTTGATGGATTTTAATGGGAATTGTGGCTATTTTCTGGATTTTTAATGCTTTTTATATTGAATATCCAACTATGTCATTTTCATGTCACACAACCTTTAAGTGAGAGCATTGTAACAGCTTAAAGTATATGCTAAACAATACTTACACTAGCAAATTCAATGGAAGTTATAGAACAGTAAATTTTCTAGACCTTTCTACCCATAAATGAATGAAACTGATTACAGAACACCTGCCTAAAGAAAACTTCCGTGACTGAATACTTTGCAAAAGCCTTTCGTATAATATCAGTGAACATGGTATCAGCATAAGGTGTATGTTAAACAATACAAGCAAACTAAATGAAAGTTATAAAACAGTAAATGATCAAGTCTTTCCTATTTATACAGCAATGATTCTGCTTACAGAAAACCTAAAAACGAAAGAGACTGAGCATCTCTCACCTTAGTAAAATATGTTTTCAGAGACCGTGGTATTTCTTTTTCGGTAAGTTGGATGTCCAAGAAAACTGAATGAAGAAATTTAAGAAATGCACCCTTAACTTTGGGGTAACTCATATCAGGGATGAAATACAATGCAAATACTGCATCGCCGCACGAAATTTCCATACTTTACTTTCCACACGCCAGTGCAAAAACAGCTTAGTTGTTCGCCATCTAGCACTACTGCTGGGAAAGTGATCTCATCCTTCTTCACTTTCAGGTTTTTTGTCACAGACACCTGAGAGGTAGAAAAAAGAAAGGTGTAACAGTTATTGCAATATCACTGATTTGAAGAGTCCAACCTCAATTAAAATGCACGTTTTACTAATGCAGGCTAAATGTTAGGTCCATAATCTGACCATTATAACCACTTCTTTTTAGTGTACAGAAAGTGAGTTTGTAGTTTTAAATGCTATATTAAAAGTTACTTTCTTTGGTCTCATTAAAAAAGTGAGTAGTTAGTAGTATGTGTGACCAGATAGTAAAAATGCATTTGAGGTTTTCAAAGACTTCATGATACACAAGTAATTGATTAAATGGATCATGACAAACAGTAGGCTTCCTTAGTTACCAGTTCCACGTAAAACCAAAAATTCATACCTACACTAACATCTGAAACCACAAGGATTCACTGTTTGAAAAGATGGTCAAAGGTCATTCATGTCAGTGGACACTGGGCATTGTCAAGTGAAGTCAGGCAACACCGGAAATCACCAGGTGTATAACCGTGCATTGCCGAAATGTAACACACACACATAATGAATTCGCAAGTTTCTCATCATCCAAACCAAAGAACCAGAAAGCCCAAAGGCTTAGTGATTCCTTGCCCAATGGGGATGCTTTGTTGCACTGAGCCTTATCCCTCAAATTTATCTTTCTTGACTACATCATTTTATGTTTTAACAATTTGACCTCTGCTGACCTCACATGACCTCTGAACACCACCAAATATAACAAAAAAGGAAAAAAGAAGGAAGTTTCTTGAAAGGATTCAACTCCAATGGATCTTGGATCTTGTAAATTCTTGGCAAATTTTGCTTTTTAACCTCTGGTTACCCCAGATGACGATCTTGGGAATACTTGGGAAATTTTGTTTTTTGACCTCTGGTGACCCTCTTCCTAACATCATGAAAAATCTATACACTAAATATCAAAAGTGTCCTTCATTCCTATCTTGAGATATTGTGATTACAAGCTTTTCGGTTTTTTAGCTCCTGTGACCCCAAATGACCTTTAACCTACACCACCAACAATAGGGTTCTTTCTCTCAACATGGCAAATCTATATACCACATATGAAAAGTGTCTGTGATTGCTATCTTGAGATATACTGATTACAAGCCATTTACATGATCTTCGCAGTTTAACCTCTGGTGACCTCAGATGACCTTCGGCCTCTAACAAAAACTATAGCATTCTTCCTCACAACATGACAAATCCATATCAGCCATTCCTATCTTGACATATCGTGATTTCAAGGTTTTCGGTCGTTGACCTATGGTGACCTCAAATGATGTTTGACCTCCACCAAACACAATAGGGTTCTTTCTCTTGACATGACAAATCCATATACCAAATATGAAAAGTGTATGTCATTACTGTCTTGAGATATCGTGATTACGAGCTTTCTACCTCCGGTGACTCCAAATGACCTTTGACCTTCACCAAAAGCAATAGGGTTCTTCCTCTCAACATGACGAATCCTATATACCAAATATGAAGTGTCGGTCACTGATACCTTGAGATGTCGTGTTTACAAGCCGTTTAGGTTTTGGCAGTTTAACCTCCGGTGACCTCGGATGACCTTTGACCTCTCAAAAACAATAGGATTCTTCCTCTTAACATGACAAATCTATACACCAAATATGAAAAGTGTCGGTCATTCTTATCTTGAGATATCGTGATTACGAGCTTTTCAGCTTTCTACCTCCAGTGACCCCAAATGACCTTTGATCTTCACCAAAAACAATAGGGTTCTTCCTCTCAACATGACAAATCTATATACCAAATATGAAAAGTGTCGGTCATTGCTATCTTGAGATATCGTGTTTACAAGCTGTTTAGGAGGTTTTCGCATATTTACCTCCAGTGACCTCGGATGACCTTTGACCTTCACCGAAAACAATAGGGTTCTTCCTCTTGACATGACAAATCTATATACTAAATATGAAAAGTGTCGGTCATTGCTATCTTGAGATGTCGTGTTTACAAGCTAGGCGTCACATACACACAAACACACACGACATCACCATCGCATAGATAGGAATCAAAAAGATATGCAACAGGAGAGAGCTACTTACAGTTTAATTGGGCCAATATCAACCTGCATAACGCTCATCAATGTATATTTTGGACGTCGAAACAACTCTGCCTCAGAGAGCTGAAAAAGCTCAAGACTGTCAAATTCGGTCTGGCATTAAAATAAAAGAGAAAAGCATAGGATTAAGAATCAGTTAATGCAATCACTCTTAAATATAGCTCATTCACACTTAGTTAAAATACTCAACTTCTATTGGTTCATTACGGTCAGGTGACCGTGCATTATGCTAGGATAACAACCGGTAAATTAAGAATGAAATCACCGGCGGATGAATACAACCCCGTACTATTTACACTGTACTAAGATCACCTAGCTTCAGATATGGCTGGATTGACACACATAGGCCTAGCTGAGCATATGATATATCCAACGTTAGGCCTATGGTGTAACACTACTCACATCAAGGCCTACGAAAACGCTTCCATTTCTAAGAAACATTTTTGTTCCCAAAACTTACGTGAAACCCTTAGATACAAAGAATCCATATACGGTTTTAATTCAAAGTCAAATCACCAAGGCCCAAGCCTTAGTAACGTTACAACTTACATAAAGGTACCTTGTCGAGCACACCCCCTGCGGGTACGGAGATGTAGAATAGGTCCGCTGCTTTCTCAGCATGTCGTAAGAGGCGACTAACAGGGACGACTTGTTTGCCGTGAGTCGCGACCCGTGTCGGTGGAGGAGAGGGTCCTGGTGGTTGAGTGAAGGCTATAACTGCGGTTTGGTCCTAGCAACAAACCACTTCGGCCTCAAATTCACCTAGTCGGGAGGTTGAATTGGCCTGGTTCAACCAATCGGCTGGTGGCGTCATGCCCTGAGATCTCCACTTGACTGCTTTTCAACTTTTGCTTATTAACGTAGCAGTAACTTTCGATGTACTCGTCACCAAGTGGACTTTGCTTGTGTGTATCAGAAAAGTGGTTTTCTTAGAAGGCGGCTGCTTAATCAGGTCAATCGGGGTTATTGATTCATTTAATGGCCTTGAGTATATCACTAGTGTATCCCTGGCATCGGTTTGTGATGTATTTTTCCACTTACCTTTGATGTCCCCTTGTTGGGCTCCATGGTGGGTGGGGAGCACCGGTGATGAATTTTCATTTTTTTTACCATGGATCCCCTAAATTCACTAAAATCAGCTGGCAAACGTTTCAGGAGCGACTCTGGGTCTACCTCTGACACAGAGGCCGCTCCCATCTGGCCTAGGTTTCTTGTGATATCAAGTTGTGGTGATGGCAAGGGTCTTACTTCTCTGTCACCTTTTGCCATCAATAAGGGCATTGAGGGTGTTGTAGGCACCCCTAAATCAATTAAAAGGCTGCGATCTGGAGATATCCTTGTGGAAGTCAGTCGCAGTACACGGGCAAACAACTTGTTGAAAACAACGTCCCTGATCGATACCCCCATTCAAGTGACCCCTCACAGGTCCCTAAACAGCTCCAAAGGAGTCATAAGATGCCCGGATATCAAGAACTGCTCTGATGAGGAGATTCTTGATAACCTGGCATCTCAGCATGTCAGCCACCTGTACCGCATTTCAGTGTTAAGGGAATGGTGTCAGAAAGCCCCACCGTCACCCTCATCCTAACATTCCCAACCCCATACCACCGACAACACTGAAGATTGGCTATTTACAGGTCAGGGTTGAGGTTTATATTCCCAACCCTGTCCGCTGTTTTAATTGCCAAGGTACGGGACATTTTCAAAACCAACTGTAGCAGGGCAGCAACCTGCGAGAAAATTGGTGGCCAGGAAGGGCCATGCTGGTGATACCTGTGAGGGGCACCTCACTGTGTTAACTGCCAGGGCTGTCATCCGGCAAACAGTAAAAACTGTCCAAAATGGGTGGAGGAGAAGGAGAAGAAACTAATACAAAAATAAAAGCGCTCCAGTAACATCACTTATAAAGAGGCGTAGAGACATACCGGGTCGCAGGACTCACAGCTCAAGAGCTATGCTGGAGCTGTGAGGACTGCAAAGGTGTCTGCTGCAACCCAAACTGATATGACCTGGCCTAGGGACAGCAGTTTTCCAAAGCCCATTACACTCACTTTTGCAAAACCATCAGAGCAGTCTATAATATCCAAGACAATAAAGACGATGACAGCACCAACAAATCTATCACAAAAATCAACACCCCCACAAAAGAAACCTAAACCCCCACCAAAACCAACAACTACAAAACAGAGACAGACAGAAAAAACAAAAGCAAGAGACACACCTAGAATTAAAATACAGACAAAACCGAGCAAAGGTCGGACGACCCTATCAAACTGCACAACAGATATGGAGCGTTAGAGGGGAGTGAGGGAGAAGGGTAAGAGTGATGGAGCTCAGTGGCCGGAAGTCTCGGCCCGAGCCAGGGGGCTCCACCAGCTCTACTAACAAGCCACAGATTTCCAAAGGATGACCCTTGGGAGGCCTGCGGCTATAATCCAATGGAATTGCAGAGGACTTAGACCGAATTACGAGGAGATCAAGTGCTTTGTAGCAGACTGGTCTCCTTTAGTGATCTGCCTACAGGAGACTTTCCTTCGGGACACAGACCACCCAACATTTAAAGGGTACGACACGTACAACAAAACTGTTGTATCCCCCATTGACAATAGAGCTATTGGGGGATCATCCATACTAGTTAAAAACACAGTTCCACACTCCACCATCCATCTGAACACTACCTTGCAAGATGTGGCAATTCGAGCTACACTACACCGCACCATTACTGTGTGTTCGGTGTACATCCCACCAAGGTATAGCCTAAAACGAGATGACTTGGACATACTAGTTAACCAGCTGCCCACCCCATTTCTACTCCTGGGGGATTTCAATGCACACAGTGACATGTGGGGCTGTGGATTGATTGAATCTGTGATCGCTACCTCGGATCTATGCCTTTTGAATGATGGGTCTTGTACCTACATTCATCCGGCCTCTGGATCTCGTTCAGCGATTGATCTCTCAATCTGCTCTCCGGCAATTCTGATGGACCTTCAGTGGAGAGTGCACTATGATCAGTGTGGAAGTGACCACTACCCCCTTTTAGTTGATACTGTCTATCCCATGCCCGAAGAGAGAGTACCCAGATGGCAACTTCAGAAGGCTGACTGGGTCTGAATTCAGCGACCTCTGTAGAAACACCATCATACACGGAGGCTTTTGGAGGTGTACAAGACCAGATCGCCCACGTAACAGAACGGTTAGTGGGTATTGCTACAAAAACTATTCCTAAGCTCTTCTGCAAGTCCACGTAGTAGGACACAAAGCCGTGGTTTAACACGGATTGTGAAAAAGCGATCAAAGATCGCAAAAAGGCCCTTAGTATTTTTTAAGAAAAGTTACCCTAGTAATGTTAATCTTCAGAATTACCTAAATGCCCGTGCCAAAAGCACGGCGCATCATAAAAACCAGCAAACGGGAGTCATTGGGAAAACAGTATATATTTCTAAACTAAACTCCAATACCCTAGTCAAGAAAGCATGGGATATGGTAAGAAAGATCAGTGGAAGGCAGGTTAATTCCTCAGTCTCACACATAACCTAACCAGACGGTAGCAAGTGCACAGAAAGGGCAGATATTGCGAATCTGCTTGCAGATGAGTTCCAAACCAACTCCTCAAGTAGTCACTTCTCCCAGACCTTCCAAGCATTCCAACATACCGTTGAAAAACAGAAAGTGAACTTCACCTCGGATAACTCTGAGGACCACAACAGCCTCTTTAACATCACGGAACTTCGTATTGCTCTTGAAAGAAGCAATGACACTGCCACTGGCCCAGATGAAGTTCACTATCAGTTCCTCAAATACCTCCCTGATAGCTCTTTACTGTTGCTGGTAGATATTTTCAACGGTATATGGGAAAGTGGCAACTTTCCAGCTGCTTGGCGGGAAGCCACCATCATTTCCATCGCCAAGCCGGGTAAGGACCCGACAAAAGCTACAAACTACCGCCCTATTTCCCTCACTAGTTGCCTGTGCAAGACGTTTGAACGAATGATTAATGCCCGTCTGGTTTGGTTCCTCGAAACCAACGGTCTAATAACTAGTTATCAAAGTGGTTTTCGCCGGGGCTACAGTACCACTGATCAACTCGTCCGCCTGGAGTCAACAGTTCGTGACGGATTTGTCCGTGGACACCATGTTGTATCAGTATTTTTCGACCTGGGAAAGGCATACGATACTGCTTGGAAACATGGCATACTGAAAGACACAGTGCCGAGCTAAGGGGCAGAATGCCGCTTTTTATTCAAAAATTTCCTGAAAGATCGTGTGGTTCGTGTACGTGTGGGGAGCGTGTTATCAGAGCTGCATAATCAGGAAATGGGTGTCCCCCAAGGTAGCATCCTGTCAGTCACTCTTTTCATCATGAAAATAAATAGCATCGCTAATGTGGTTAACGCTGGGATTGAGAAGTCTTTGTTTGTGAATGACTCTATTACCTGTTCCTCAAGGAACATGAGGTCTACAGAGAGACTAATGCAAAACTGCCTCAAGATACAGCACTGGGCTGACAAAAACGGATTCCGTTTCTCTCAAACAAAGACTGTTTGTATGCACTTCTGCAACCGGAGAGGTGCCCATTGCGACCCAGACCTAAATTTGAACGGTGTTCACATCCCAGTTGTTCCTCAGACCAAGTTCTTAGGCCTAATACTCGACAGTAAGCTCAACTTCACAGCCCATATCGACCATCTAAGGCGGAAGCGCCAAGGAGCGCTGAACCTGCTGAAGGTCGTCTCAAAGATGGACTGGAGCGCTGATCGTCCCGTTTTGCTTCGACTTTACAGATCCTTTGTGAGGTCCAAACTTGATTATGGTTGTGTTGTGTATAGCTCTGAACGTGAGTCATACCTCTGGAAACTCCTCCCTATCCATAACCAAGGCCTTAAGATCTGCCTGGGAGCTTTCCGTACCTCCCCAATGCAGAGTCTTTACATCGAAGCGAACGAGCCACCCCTCCATATAAGATGGAAAAAGTTGTCACTCCAGTTTGCCGTCAAACTGAGGAGTCATAGACAAAACCCGACCTTTGAGACGGCCTTCAACCATAAGTTTAGTGACATATATATGAGGAAACCATCAGCTATCCCTCCATTTGCTATTCGCGTTGGTGGAGCTTTATCACAGGTGTGTACAAACCCCGACTCCGTAGCAGAGTTCACCTTTGGCATCACTCCTCCCTGGACATTAGTCCAGCCAGTTATTGACCTTAGTTTGAGGAAAGTATCGCAAAGAACTCAACAAATGAACTGGTGTAATCGTGCCAGCTTTAATGAACTGAGACCAAAAGTGACCATCGTTATCATGACATCTATACCGATTGGTTCCAATCTATCTACGAACAGGGTCGCAGCTGCAGCGACAAGCCAAGATGCATTTTTTGCAAGTCAGACTACTCGGATGATGCATCAATATTTACTGCCGAACTCCAACTCCAGCCACTTAAGATGGCATTCGAGCTGATCGAAACCTCGCACGACCGCCAGTTCATTGTGTTCACAGACTCGCTATCCAGCCTTTTAGCTCTTCACGGCCATGAGCAAAAACACCCTAGTGTAATAGCTCTTCCGGGAAGCTTACTCCAATTTGGTGAGACTGCAGAAAGTCGGTTTGTGCTCGCGAGGGTTCCGAGTCACGTGGGCACTACCACGGTACAATGAAAAGGTAGGGAACACGCTAGCTAAGGAAGCCCTACAGATTGGACATTACCAACACTCCAACGTACCCCACACTGATTACCGTCCTAACATCAACGGGCTATATAAGAATTCAAAATGGCAGGAACTTGTGGGATTCTTTCCCAGAGAACAATTTATACATAACCAACGCGGATCCGGGATGGGGGGGGGGGGGGTGGGGGGGGGGGGGGGTGGGGGGGGGGGGGGGTGGGGCGGGTGGGGGGCGGGGCGGGGGGGGGAGGGAGGAGGTGGGGGGGGGCGAGGGGGGGGGGGGGTGGGGGGGTCGAGGGGGGGTGGGCGGGGGGGGGTGGGTGGGGCTGGGGGGTGGTGGTGGGGGTGGGAGGGGGTGGCGGGGTGGGGTGGGGGGAGGGGGGGGGGCCGGGGGTGGGGGGGGGGGTGGGGGGGGGGGGTGCCGGGGGGGTCGGGGGGGGGGGGGCGGGGGGGGGGGGGGGGTGGGGGGGGGGGGGGGTGGGGGGGGGGGGGGGTGGGGGGGGGGGGGGGTGCGGTGGGGGGGGGGTGGGGGGGGGGGGTGGTGGGGGGGGTGGGGGGTGGGGGGGGGGGGGGGGGGGGGGGGGGGGGTGGGGGGGGGGGGGGGTGGGGAAGTTTGTTTGCAATTATGCAAAAAAGCGTCATAGAATGGGCGAACTTTATACAACGAATCATAATTATCATTGTCTGTGCCATCATTATTTTTGCGAGTTGGACATTCATTCTGATCATTTAGGTGCAAAAACTTCAGTATTGCTTGAAATCTGTTTCGTGACATGTACTGTTTGAAAATGGGAGTGTCCAAAATGTATCTGTGGACCAATAATCTCGCATTCTTGGTTATTTATTATTTACAATCCCCATCAACAGACACAGAGTAAGAAACCGCATCGTTTCATTCTTTACAACTGGCGACCAATTTGAGCTAGCACTGTTAGGAGTAATGTTACCACTCTGTATTTGCTTCTGAATTGTTTTTTCAGCTTACGGGTTTGTCTCGCATATTTTTCAAGCATATCATTCGTAAAAAATAAGTCGCAACAAGTTTTTATGCCTACCTCATCCGGTACATCAACACGTAAGCCCTGGCCTCCTGCCGCTGTAAATTCATGCAGCCTAGGCTCAGTAATATTGGCTTTCCAACTTGTCGCTAGGTCATCAGGATTATCAGCTACATTGTGGACAAAATCGTCACCCACTTCAGCATTTTCACCTTCATTTCCGCTGCTTTCGTCAGTACTCAAATGTAGAAAGAAGTCCGGATCATCGGAGTCGATTCGTAGTCAGAATCGAGTGGGAGCGGTTGCTGTTTGGGCGCAGCCAGTTTGACTAAATGATTGTCGATTTGCCGTGTGTAGGCCATGACATTCTTCTGACAGGGTATACGTAGCTTTTACAACTGATATACTGTAAAAATACGTGTTCCAATCTCTTATTTTGTGTTCTACATTTAGAAGGAATTATTCTTTAAAGGGCGCCGCCTTTTTTAAATGTCCAAAGATTTGGTTGTTTTGTCTACTTCATTATTTTCCTATAAATATGCTCACGAGACATACCTGTTTCTAAAGTCTTTTTGCTACTAGAACAACTGTATTTGCTTACAAATGCATTTCATTGCCGTGTTCGGTACAAGTGGTAGTTTGTTGTTATTTTGGACATTTAAAAGGAAACTTACGTCCTGCAGAAGGTACAATTAGTGAAAAGGCTGCAAAGTGGAAGCTGCATGGCAGGGCGAACTGGTAGGTCTTTAGGGCCGAACTGGTCAACACATGGGGACGAATTAACTGCCCGTTGGGGGTGAACTGGTAGTGGGGTAAAACATCTGGGGAGGGAGCCAAGCCAGGGAGCAGGGGGCCCTGTCCCCAAATGCCCCCCCCCCCCTTGGTTACAGGCCTGTTGGCGACCCAGGTGATTTACAATGGCAGATTACGCACATGACAGTAGCCTACACAGGTAATATATCTATACCATTTCTCAAGTGAAAACCGTCCTGGGTATGACGTTAAACTGCATCCAGGTAGGGTGAGGAGGTCGTGTGTGGCGAGTAGTTTGTCCCCGACTATCGCCTATAAAATGCACACATAAGACCGTTATTACTCATCCCACGACTGGCGAGTTGTCGGCGCCACAAAACCGAGCAAGCCCTTTCATGGTTGACCCCCCCCCCCCCTGTGGGCTGGGGGTTGTAGAATATGCCCACGGTATTTCCCGTCTGTCGTAAGAGGCGACTAAAGGGAAGGACTTGCACCGTATTTAAACCTTGCTTGACACTATATAACACATTTGTGTTGGTGTGTCGTTAAATTTCATGTAACTAACTCAAGTGAAAACATGCAGCGCACGGTCCAGCAAAGCAAAAGAGCGTGCATTCGCTCTGCAGATGGATACAAATTCTCGTCATTTGCTAAATCATGTAACGTGCATTGTGATTTACCTAGTTTGCTAGTACATGAGACTCTAGGCCAGTCACAATGGAAGTTACATAGGATTTATCGTATGAGAATGCAGTCAGCGTAAGGCTAAGAGTGTAAAGTAGGCGCAGTTTTGTGCTCCATCCTCAGAAATGCCCTGTCTTGTTAGTAAATATATGAAGGCTATAGCCTATGGGCGGGCACAGCTAGTGTATGTAGGATGTGCTGAGAACGGATGGGCACATTATACTTCACTGTGACGTAAAGCGACGCACAGCCCCGGTTCGAGGTCTAGCCTAACTTGAATTGGCCTGAGGCTTATTAGTTCCAACTTTTAACTTAACTAAATTTTTTAATGCAAAAATACTGACACTGTAGCATACCTGTAACTAGTCCGCAGTCTGCTGACCTAGTATGGGGATTACTGCATCATTTAAGCAGTCTTTTTCAGGGCTCAAAATAACCGGCAGCACCGACAGCCATGGCTGTCGGGCCTTACTGATGCAGTGATGGCCGTGGTGCCCCTCAATGTCCTAGGCTATACAATATTATATAGACCGATAGCCAGTTTGCTTATTCTGGCGGTGCCCCTTTCCAAGCTTATTTCGAGCCCTAGAAGTTGGTAGTATTATACAGGTCACCAAAAGTAATATTTTATCAATCTTCTCGTCAAGTTTTTCAACAAAACCTACCTGCAATTCGTAGAACCAAACGTTTGTATCTTCTGGATCTGTATCACAGTTACCACAGGTTCTGTCAGTCTGTGACGGTTGGTTATGGTTGCGCAATACGCATTTTTACAAGTTTCCCCAACTCAGATTACAATTTCCTGTAATTTATAGTTATTTCTTGGAAATTTCAATGAAGCTCTCTGCGAGGGTACCAACAGTCCTGAGATTTGGCTGCGTGTGTGTGTTGGGGGGGGGGGGGGCACCGGACGTCCATTCAGTGCCATCACCAAGGGGGACGGGGGCAAGCCATCATCATCCATTGTAGTGTCAACTTAAAAAATCAACACTTAAGTACTTTTCAAGTAAATGTCGAATTTCTGAAAAAGTGGAAACAATGTAGCTCGCTTTCACGGATTAATCGTCAAACTTCGATAAAAATTTTCTATTTTCATTCTGCTTTAAACCTTATCAGTATGTTCAAGTGTGATCTGCCTTGTGATGGCATTGTAAACCACAGGCGAGAAAAACATGTGCCTCTTGCACTAATACATGGAAGAAATACGTTTTTACGTTTTTCAAAGTGATCTACTTTTCTTCCCATGCAAAGGGAAAACAGTGGTCCGGCGGACATTTGCATATTTGCAAGTCTGCGAGCTCTGGATTTCTCTGCGCAGCGACCCTGTTAACTTGAAACGCAGTGAGCTTAGTGTGTCGCAAGAGCGAATGGAAAACATGCACCGATCAGCCAAGTAGTTGATCGGGAATGGCATAAATGCCAATATTGTAGCGCGCATGCGCACTACAATAATAATGAAGAGGAAGTATGCCTTCTATTTTGCTTAGTGCTACTGTTGTGGAGGCCTTACGTCCAGGGAAAGCCCCTCACGTATACGCGACAGTGGGACTGAATGTGTTAAAACATACCATGTGTTTCCTGAGGCTGCTGTTTACCTTCAGTGTGGCATCCAGCAGTTTAGTTCCTCTAGAGTACTACATGACAGCACACCTCCATCTGGCAACTGATATTCTTCTTCATCTACATTCGTGTTGGTGTGTCGTTAAACCCCCATCTAACTAATTAACTTCATCTACTACTGCTTGGATTGGTGGGACACTTGCCACACGAAGCTGACGGATATCTGCTTTTAACTCTTTCAGCTCTGCCTGCAGCTCAACAAGTAACTTGAGCATCAATAGTTGGTTAACTGACGTACAAATGAACAGTCATGAGTGAAATAACATGCACAAAGAACAGCAAAGTGGTAAAAGAAGTGGTAAAATTAAAAAATGCCCCTGAATACCCCGCATGACCCTTCACATTTTTTATAAATGCACAGGCTGGGGAATGCAGATATTTTGACTGTCATTTGCTTGCCTTGATAGGCAAATCCTTCCTCTATAGAGTGTACATCATTGATAAAATCAAGAAGAAATTCATGTGTACACGGTTTTGCTGTGCCGTAAAACAAGCCTATAACAAAAGGTTCGTTAAAGTTGCAGTTATCAATCATGCCGAGTATTGGCCAAAATTGTCCATTTGAACACTTAGAAATGGGCAGTCAGTCCATCAGTATTAATCTGTAATTTCACTGCATCATAGGTTGCAATTTTTACAACATGTGGTAACTTTGAAAGAATCCCACTGAGAATGCCAAAATGAAAATATTCTCCAGCAGAAACAGCTTTAGTTGTGTAGTTCGTGGTGGTACCCAACAGTGTTCGTGGATGTTTTTGGGGCTCTGGATGTTTTTCCCCGAGTATTTTTAATAAGTCTGATATAACCGTGTGCGTAATATTGTGATCAGTTGACCATTTTGCAATTTCATCTTGCAACTCAAAACCCAATTCTGATTCACTTGTGGATTCATCTGATGGACTTCCTGTAGGACAGACTTTTTTTACCCACATCCACCACTATGCTTTTTAAGTGCATAGAAACGGACACTATCAAACAGGAAGAACCAAATCCGGACCGACAAGAACACAACCATGAACTACTTACAATCATTTACAAAGTTACCTTACACTTAGCTAGCAAAATTTCTGTGGCCAACATCCACCACTTTGTAACACAATCGTTTTGGTGTGTCGTAAAATCCCATCTAACTGCATCCGGTTGTGGAGCTTGTTTAAGCGTGGGGATAATGAGGTTACCCTTTACCACAACTGCCTCCGGGGCACCCTTGGGCAAGGTGCACCTGTATTTGCCCTGTGCTTTTTACATGTTGTTGCCTTCGGGCGTGGTGTTGCCTTCGGGCGTGGTGTCGCCTTCGGGCGTGGTGTCGCCTGTCGCGCGTGGTGTCGCCTTCGGGCGTGGTGTCGCCTTTGGGCGTGACGTTGCCTTCGGGCGTGGGGTCGCCTTCGGGCGTGGTGTTGCGTTCGGGCGTGTTGTGTTGCCTTCGGGTGTTGTTGCTTTCGGACTGTTGTTGCCTTCGGGTGTGTGTTGCTGCCTTCTAACGTGTGTTGTTTTCCTTGTGTGGTGGGTAGGCTGGGGGTGTCGTATATGTTGGCCACAGAAATTTTGTTTTGGTAGGTTAGTGTAAGGTAACTTTGTAACTGATTGTAAGTAGTTCATGGTTGTGTTCTTGCCGGTCCGGATTTGGTTCTTCCAATGATTCTTCTAATGATTCATCACTCACTAGTTTACAGTTGGATGAGTGTTATTGATATTTTAGAGACAATGTTATGTTATGTTATCCAGGATGCTTTCCATGTAAAGCCGACGCCGAAGTTACGTCAATGTGTCAGCACTGATACGCCAACAAACATAGGTGTGATTTATAATACACAATGAACATAACATTCCCTGCTGTAAGATAATCATTCATCAAACTTGAAGGAAATAGCTACATGCATTCTACCTATTTAGCAGGTAATAATATTTTGTTTGGGATTTGGAGTACTGTAGCTATAGAATACACGGCCACCTGAGGGATGTCTCTGGGCATCCGGATGCGCCAATGCTCAGTCAACATAAACTGTCCACCTGTATGTTGAGCATTTTGAATTTTCCACTATATGTGTCTGCCCTGTTGGCAGTGCTGGGTTGAAATGCTCTGATGCCAAGTAAATGATTTTAGAACAAAAGAAAACTCCGAAAGTTCACATCCAACGGGAGAAGGGATCAGGATAGTCTAATCTGAGAACGACTGCTACTGTATGGACTTAAAAAGATTTTTGAAAAGTTTCTGCATAGCTTATACCAACACGTTATTATAGGCTACCGATTTTCCCAAAACTTCGACTTCGCATCCGCCTGTCCAGATGCTCAGATACAACCCTAGAGTGGTCCTGTATTCTATAGGTACTCCAATCACACCTATAATTTCTTGGCGTATGAACGCTGACACCTCGGCGTATTACTTTGTTTTCAGCTTTAGGTCTACAAGGAATGCACCCTGGGCTAGGCTATGATTAGCATGAATGAAAATTTTGCCTAGGCCTACCTCCATTATCAAACTTTATGTTATTAACATGATAGGCCTAGGGGCCTAACCAAAGATGTATCACATCATTTTGTGCATATCCTAAGTTAAAATGATCAAGTGTATATTTAAATCATTAGCTGCACCAACAGTAAAAAAATGTCATAACGTTAGGTCTACTGTATAACTTCACTAACAGTAACCAGTAGCCTGACGATATTTGAAGGGTGGGGACCTTAAGTTGCATAATTGTTTGTTTATTTGATTGTTTTACCGACCTTCCCTTCCGGGAACTCGGCATCCATCCAATCACGGAGTATTACGCCAAGCTGGCCAATACCAGTACCAGTGCAATACCAGTTTCGTGAGACAAACTCACAGTTTAACGTCTATGATCCAGCATAAGGGATAGCAGACGACAAACTGCAACCCAGAAGCTAGAAAGTTTTTACCGTATGTCCAAGCTGGGATTGGAACACGACCTCATGATTGGAAGTCACAGATCATAACCACTGTACCACTTGCTAATCATAGGGTAGGCCTAGGAAGCTAGGCTACTGTAGAAATGGGTCCCGAAACTAACTGCAACTAAGCTACAGGCATGAAAAACTGTTAGGCCTTAGCTAGAGGTGGGGCCAATATTCGCATGTCGACTAGCAGTCGTGCGGACATGTGGACGACAGTGTCGGCGGACGTGCCGACAAGCAATCATTGACGGTTTTTACACACAGCAACTGTTTCAAAGGCGAGGTGTTCTCAAAGAAATAGTGAATGCAGATCAGTGCATTATTAGAGAATTCAATAGCAATGAAATCCTCTAGAAAATGATTTGAAAACCACGTATCAATTTTTCGTGTTTGGTCTGGGACGCTGGGCTTTTTAGTGAAATTTGACCCCCTTTTTTTTTGGTTAATTGTACCCCAACATTGTACCCTTTTCTTTTCTAGATGACACTATATAACACGATCGTCTTGGTGTGTCATAAAATCCCATCTAACTAACTAACATAATTTTGCTGGAATATTACCAAGTTACTGAACTTGGCGTGTACCGTATAAATTATATAATCCCTTCGTTGTAGTCGATCCTTACTAGGCTAGCTTTTTACGTACGTAGAAACGGGCACGAAGAAACAAAGGAGAACTTAAACGTGAGCGGACAAAAGTACAAAGGTGAACTATTTACAGAATTCTGTAACTGCATCCGGTTGTGGAGCTTGTTAAAGCGTGGGGATAATGAGGTTACCCTTTGCCACAACTGCCTCCGGGACACCCTTGGGCAAGGTGCGCCTGTATTTTGGCCCAGTTTTGTTCAGTTTTTTTTTGTGTAAATAGTGTATATAGTGTACATACTGTAAATATAGCAAGTTGACTCCACCCCGGACCCCTCGTGGCAGGTGGACCCCGCCCCGGACCCCTCGTGGCCCCTTGGGGCAGTTGTGATGATTGTTTGGTCTGGTGTTTTGGTATTTTGGTTGTTGTTGGGTGGTGGTGGTGGTTTGGTCTGGTGTTGTCTTTCGTTGGCGGTATGTAGTAATATTGGTTTAGGGTGGCCGGGGGAGGTTGGTTTGTGGGGTGTTGGGTTGGCAGTGTGTGTGTGGTTCTATTGTTGTAATGAACATAATTTTCTGTTTGATTTGGTGGTGTGTGGATAGTTTTGCCTTTATGTTCTTGTCCGATCCGGTTTGAGTTTTTGTGTTTTTGTTTGTATGTGCCGTTTCGATGCACTTGAAAAGCTAGAGAAAAGTCCTGGGTAGGACTTTAAACTGCATCCGGTTGTGGAGTTTGTTTAAACGTGGGAGTAATGAGGTTACCCTTTGCCACAACTGCCTCCGGGGCACCCTTGGGCAAGGTGCACCTGTATTTGCCCCGGTGCTTTTTAAGTGCTGTTGCCTTCGGGCGTAGTGTTGCCTTCGGGCGTGGTGTTGCCTTCGGGCGTGGTGTTGCCTTCGGGCGTGGTGTTCCCTTCGGGCTTAGTGTTGCCTTCGGGCGTGGTGTTGCCCTCGGGCGTGGTGTTGCCTTCGGGCTTAGTGTTGCCTTCGGGCGTGGTGTTGCCCTCGGGCTTGGTGTTGCCGTCTGGCGTGGTGTTGTCTTTGGGTGTGTGGTGGATTTGGGTGTGTGGTCTTTGTGGGGCTTTGGTTTTAGTGTGGCCGGGGGGAGGTTGGTCTGTGGGGTATTTGGGTTGTCAGTGTGTGTGTGGTTCTATTGTTGTAATGAACATAATTTTCTGTTTGATTTGGTAGTGTGTGGATAGTTTAGCCTTTATGTTCCTGTCCGATTCGGTTTGAGTTTTGTTTTTTGTTTGTATGTGCCGTTTCGATGCACTTAAAAAGCCCCCCACTATTTACAGAATTCTGTACATTGCGCTAGCAAACAAAATTTCTGCGATAACTATGTACAAAACCACCCCGAACCCAAACTAGTTACATAGGACTATTTACAATCTCACTAGGCAAAACTATTTACATACCCATTTACATCAACAGAAGGGTGTTCAGGTTGAGTCTGTTCAATGCTTTTTTGTAACTAAGGGTGCTCCTTACGTGCTCCGGAACAAAACACCGGACGTGACATGAAACACAAGGACAACTATATACACCAGGCCAGCATTCATGCGGCCAACCCCCACTATTTACAGTATTAACAATGTGATGTGCTCCCCACATGCCCGCAGCCGGGCGGACCTAATGTGGAACAAAGGCAAACCTATTTACACTGAACTACCAAAAAAACTTGTGGCATGCATGGGCACAGACACAAACAGAACAGAAACCCCAAAAGAAAACGGGGACGCAAAGGCAAAACCATTCACACTAAATACTCTGACTGGGACCTTATCTTTTTAATCCGTGGGCTCGGTACGGGTGTCCCAGAGTGATGGGTTCCCCTGTCTGATACTTCTCCCGAAGCCGACCTCTTTAGTGCAGACTCTGGCCCCTCCCCTTCACACAAATCAAACCAACCCTCCCCCGAAGGTGGATCCTTTGGAGGAGGCTCTGAGGCACGCACCCCGCCATCCGACATCGCCGAGTCTGAGGACAGATCGAGGTCCTCCTCTAATGTCATTATTTCAACCTGTCCGGGTGCCGCTGCCAACGATGGCGGAGAGTCTGCCTCAGGAGTCCCAGTACCCCCCTCACACTGCTTAGAGGCAAGGAAGTCCTGCTCCACCTCAAGTGCCACCTCCTCTAATTCCTGGGTTGAATATCGTGGGCCTGTTTGCGAGGGTTCAGGTACCGACCCCACATCGGCACTGACATAAGCAGAGTACGATGTGGGGCAGGAACCAAACACATGTCCCTCCTCCCCCCCCCCCCCCCAGCGTACCTCTTTGGGACACTCTGCCTTGCCGTGCCCCAACTGCAAACATTTCCCACAACGTCTGTTGGGACACGACTTGGCTTCGTGCCCCTCCTCTCCACATCTAAAACAGGTACGGGGCTGGCAAAAGTACCTAATGTGGGCCTTGGAACCCCCTATGAAGAGGAACGATGGAATGTGCCTCACCAGTTCCATACGGAACTGTCTCTTGCCATTAAATATACCTTTCACCTCACCCGCAGTATATTTACACCACCGCATTTCAGAGACAGTTCCGTATTGACTAAGAACCCTCGCAACCAAGCGCTGATCGACCTTGAAGGGAAGGTAAAGCACCGTCACCGCCACAGAGCCATCATATGGGGTGATAGTGAGCCCCTCTACCCCCTTCAGGCATGACACACCCTTAACACGGGCAGCATCAGACTTAAACTTAAGGTCATACGTGTTGCGGGCCTCAAGCGCCTGCAACATCTCAATTTCTCCAATTTCGACACCATTGTCTTTCAACACAGTAAACGCCTTACTAGGCTGTGTGTACATACGTACAATAGGCTATGAGAACGCAATGCTGGGTCCTGTTTAAGGCTAGTTATACATACGTACAGAGCTTCCTACGTACGTACGTCGTACGTAAGTGTGCTTTTTAAGTGCAACGAAACGGCACATAGAAACGAAAACAAAAACTCAAACCGAATCGAGCAGAAACATAAATGCAAACTATTTACAAACAACTAAATCAAACAGAAAATTATGTTCATTACAGTAATAGAACTATATGTACAGATATTTACATACACATATATATACATATACACATATATACATATTTACAACATATTTACAACTAAGTACCTCACAAGCCACATATGTACAAACAGTCCTATTAACAAATTACAGTAGTTCCATATTTACAAACAAAATCAATATTTACAAGTTAACTACCACCCGGTCCGCCCTCACTGAAACAAGTGGACCCCATCGCCTACCGAACGCCGACCTTGGCAAACGAACGAAGTCCGACTCCACCCTCAGCTTCACCTCCGCCCTCACCGACGCCAGGACGACATCAGCAGGCCTCCCCACCCCCCTGAATACAATGATACATCGGTCTCTCCATAAGGCCAGCTTTATGGAGGCCGAAACAAAGGTAAGTATGTCCTGAGCACTTGTAATGCATGGCGGAGGCGAAAGACCATACAAAGCATAGTCCTGGCTGACCGCCCAGGTGTTACACAACGTTAGGCGGTCAGTCAGGACTTGAAACCATTCCCAGAATAGGGCCACATAGTCACACTGCCAAAACACATGTGACACACTCTCCCACTTTGTGCATCTAGTGCGGGGGCAAGTGCCATCTCCAAGACGCCACCGAAGGCGCTTGACATTAGTTACAATGGCGTCATGTGCGATTCGCCACAACAGGTCTCGCCTGCGGTAATCTAATGATCTGCTGTGGACTACACGCCACACTTCCGGCCCTGAAGCAAAGTGGTTGGATTGGACCTGGCCAACCAATTCATCAAAACCAGCCCGGTATAGGTCCCTTGCACTTGACTGCGAAACATTGCCCACTGTTGACATAATACGGAGCGTTTCCCTCATTTGACTGTATGCCCCCGTGGGTCTCCAGCTGTGGGATTCACTGTTACTAAACAGGGAGGCAAAGAACCGACGGAATGATAATCCCCCCTCCCCCCCCACCCCCCCCCCCCCCCCCCCAATAACGGACAAAATAGGCAAAAGGCATTCTGCTGTCCACAGCACTGTAAACATACTTGGTCAGGAGAAAACGGAGCTTGGAAGGAAAATGCACAAGGCCCAACCCTCCGCGCCTAAGATCCTGGTATACCACCCCTCTTCTAACCAGCTCCGTCCCCCTTGACCATAAAAAAAACTAAACACGGCCCTCTCGAGTCGTGCCGAGACACCCTCTGGAGCAGCAAGAACAGTGCCCGGATACCACAACAGAGGGTAAATAAAACGATTGATGACTGTTACCTTTCCCAACAGGCTAATGTGGCGATCGCCGAAGTCCTTCAACCTAGCCTCCACTAGGTCCACTTTCTCATTCCAGGTAAGTAACTCGGGTGAACCATAACCAAACCATATGCCATTGATCTTTATGGCGTCGTCTACCCATGATGCCGCAAAGGGCAGTTTTTTCGACCGCCACTTACCTAGACGGAGTCCTTTGGTCTTAGTGGGGTTCAGTCTGGCACCTGTGGCTCTTTGAAAGTTCGACAACGTGCCAGTAAGGGCCCTGAAGGAAGCTAGGTCGGAGATTACGCATGTGACATCGTCACATGCCGTACGTAAGTACGTTTTCTTTTTTTCAAAAAGCAACCTGCCCAGTCTCCGGGAGGACTTGAACTCACAACAGTCGGAGTCGAGCGCCATACCAACTAAGCCGTACGTAAGTACTGCTTATAAGTGCATCGAAACGGCACATACAAACAAAAACAAAAACTCAAACCCTTCGGGCAGAAACATAAATGCAAACTATTTACAAACAACTAAATCAAACAGAAAATTATGTTCATTACAGTAATAGAACTACTGAGATCCAGCACCGCCACCGCAGCCAACCCAAAAAGAACACCCCAGCCCAACCACCACAAACAACCCCAAACCAAAGTCCCACAAAGACCACACACCCAAAGGCAACACCACGCCCGAAGGCAACTCCACGCCCCAAGGCAACACCAAGCCCGAAGGCAACACCACGCCCGAAGGCAAAACCACGCCCGAAGGCAACACCACGCCCGAAGGTAACACCACGCCCGAAGGTAACACCACGCCCGAAGGCAAACCAAGCCCGAAGGCAACACCAAGCCCGAAGGCAACACCACGCCCGAAGGCAACATCACGCCCGAAGGCAACACCACGCCCGAAGGCAACACCACGCCCGAAGGCAACACCACGCCCGAAGGCAACACTACACCTTAAGGCAACACTACGCCCTAAGGCAACAGCACTTAAAAAGCACCGGGGCAAATACAGGTGCACCTTGCCCAAGGGTGCCCCGGAGGCAATTGTGGCAAAGGGTAACCTCATTACTCCCACGTTTAAACAAAGAAACTCCACAACCGGATGCAGTTTAACGTCCTACCCAGGACGTGGGGGCTTTTTAAGTGCATCGAAACGGCACATACAAACAAAGAACAAAACTCAAACCGGATCGGACAGGAACATAAAGGCAAAACTATCCACACACCAAATCAAACAGAAAATTATGTTCATTACAACAATAGAACCACACAGACACACACACTGACAACAACCCAAATACCCCACAGACCATCCTCCCTCCGGCCACACTAAAAACAAAGACCACACACCCAAAACCACCACAAACCCGAAGGCAACACCACGCCCGACGGCAACACCACGCCCGACGGCAACACCAAGCCCGAAGGCAACACCACGCCCGAAGGCAACACCACGCCCGAAGGCAACACCACGCCCGAAGGCAACACCACGCCCGAAGGCAACACCACGCCCGAAGGCAACACCACGCCCGAAGGCAACACCACGCCCAAAGGCAACATCACTTAAAAAGCACCGGGGCAAATACAGGTACACCTTGCCCAAGGGTGCCCCGGAGGCAGTTGTGGCAAAGGGTAACCTCATTACTCCCACGTTTAAACAAACTCCACAACCGGATGCAGTTTAAAGTCCTACCCAGTACGTATGGTAAGTACTGTAAGTACAGTAAGTACTGTAAGTACAGAGCTTGTGAAGTGAGAGAGCTTTTTAAGTGCATAGAAACGGACACTATCAAACAGGAAGAACCAAATCCGGACCGGCAAGAACACAACAATGAACCCCATACAATCACCGACAAAGTTACCTTACACTAAGCTAACAAAACAAAATTTCTGTGGCCAACATATACGACACCCCCAGCCCACCCACTACACAAGACCATTTACAAACAGGAAAACAACACACGCCAGAAGGCAGCAACACACACCCGAAGGCAACACAACACGCCTGAAGGCAACACAACACGCCCGAAGGCAACTTCACGCCCGAAGGCGACCCCACGCCCGAAGGCAGTGAAAGCATGTAGTGCTTGGGGCTTCCCTGATACTGTGATAGATTTGACGTGCGGATAAGCGATGTGGGGGCGGGCGGAGTGACGGTTAACCTGTAAATATTGTTTGCTTCCAGTAGTTTTTCCTTTGTAAATAGTCCTGTGTGGTGGGTGAGCTGGGAGTGTTTGTACATAACTTTTTACGTACGTAGAAACGGGCACGAGGAAACAAAGTAGAACTTAAACCTGACCGGACAAAAACATAACTCTGAACTATTTACAGAATTCTGTACATTGCGCTAGCAAACAAAATGTCTGTGATAACTATGTACAGCCAGCTTTTTACGTACGTAGAAACGGGCACGAAGAAACAAAGGAGAACTTAAACCTGACCGGACAAAACTGCAAAGGTGAACTATTTACAGAATTCTGTACATTGCGCTAGCAAACAAAATTTCTGCGATAACTATGTACAAAACCACCCCGAACCCAAACTAGTTACATAGGACTATTTACAATCTCACTAGGCAAAACTATTTACATACCCATTTACATCAACAGAAGAGTGTTCAGGTTGAGTCTGTTCAATTCTTTTGGAACTATGGGGGATGCACATGTGGCCAACCCCCACTATTTACAGTATTAACAATGTGATGTGCTCTTTACATGCTTGTAGCCGGGCGGACCTAATGTGGAACAAAGCAAACCTATTTACACTGAACTACCAAAAAAACTTTCTGGCATGCATGGGCACAGACACAAACAGAACAGAAACCCCAAAAGAAAACGGGGACACAAAGGCAAAACCATTCACACCAAATACTCTGACTGGGACCTTATCTTCTTAATCCGTGGGCTCGGCACGGGTGTCCCAGAGTGATGGGTTCCCCTGTCTGATACTTCGCCTGAAGCCGACCTCTTTAGTGCAGACTCTGGCCCCTCCCCCTCACACAAATCAAACCAACCCTCCCCGAAGGTGGATCCTTTGGAGGAGGCTCTGAGGCACGCTCCCCGCCATCCGACATCGCCGAGTCTGAGGACAGATCGAGGTCCTCCTCTAATGTCATTATTTCAACCTGACCGGGTGCCGCTGCCAACGATGGCGGAGAGTCTGCCTCAGGAGTCCCAGTACCCCCCTCACACTGCTTGGAGGCAAGGAAGTCCTGCTCAACCTCAAGTGCCGCCTCCTCTAATTCCTGGGTTGAATATTGTGGGCCTGTTTGCGAGGGTTCGGGTGACGACCCCACATCGGCACTGACATGGGCAGAGTACGATGTGGGCAGGCACCAAACACAGTCCCTCCTCCCACAGAGGTTGCACCGTACCTCGTTGGGACACTATGCCTTGCCGTGCCCCCCCCCAACTGCAAACATTTTCCACAACGTCTGTTGGGACACGACTTGGCTTCGTGCCCCTCCTCTCCACATCAAAAACAGGTACGGGGCTGGCAAAAGTACCTAATGTGGGCCTTGGAACCCCCTATGAAGAGGAACGATGGAATGTCCCTCACCAGTTCCATACGGAACTGTCTCTTGCCATTAAATATACCTTTCAAGTCACCCACAGTATATTTACACCACCGCATTTCAGAGACAGTTCCGTATTGACTAAGACCTCGCAACCAGGCGCTGATCGACCTCGAAGGGAAGGTAAAGCACCGTCACCGCCACAGAGCCATCATATGGGGTGACAGTGAGCCCCTCTACCCCCTTCAGGCATGACACACCCTTAACACGGGCAGCATCAGACTTAAGCTTAAGGTCATACGTGTTGCGGGCCTCAAGCGCCTGCAACATCTCAATTTCTCCAATTTCGACACCATTGTCTTTTAACACAGTAAACGCCTGTGGGGGAGGGACACTCACCCCAGACGAAAACTCCAACTTAACAATTGTGCTATCCCGACCTCCGGGCATAGCAGCAGTTTGTGTGGCTCTGGGCCACGGAATGAAAAGAAAAAACTCTGACCAGGTGTTACAAAAGACAAAATTTAGTATGAAGCACGCTATAAGGTTTTAAGCACAATTAGCCACAGAAATTTTCGTTTGCCAGCTTCATGTAAAATAATTTGTAAATAGTTCATAGTTGCGTTTTTGCCGGTCCGGTTTTGGGTCTTTCTGTTTGACAAGTGTCCGTTTCTATGCACTTAAAGAGAACGCGGATAAGCGATCACTGACTGTTTGTTCGCACGCTGCTAGTCGACATGCGAAAAGCCACCTACCACGTAGGTTCAGTTCAGTTCAGGTCTTCGACGAGAGCAGACGTGTTTTCGTCGAGCTCTCGTCGTTTTACCATGCTCAACTTGTATCACTGTGTGATAGCTGTACTATATATATAAATATATATATATATATATATATATATATATATATATATATATATATTATATATATATATATATATATATATATATAGATAATATATATATAGATATATATTGCGAATTGTGTAATAAAACACCCTTATAGGCGTGCTTGTTGTTTTAGTTGATAAGTTAGGTCTGGTCGTGTGCATTTGTTTGCGACCACGCCTTTAATTCTGTGTGTTGCTTGTGTTTTTGTTACTTCATCCTAATTTTTTGTCCCTTGTAAAACTAGTATCTGAGGTTTTTTTTCCTTTTTATCCCGTGGCCTCGAGCCACACAAAACTCGTGACTATGCCCGGAGGTCGGGATTTAGACACAATGGTTGTTAAGTTGGAGTTTTCGTCCGGGGCGAGCGTCGCTCCCCCCGCAGGCGTTTACTGTGTTAAAGAATAAAGGGGATACAAGTTTTAAAGAGATAGAGATGTTGCAGGCGCTTGCCTGCCCGCAACACACATATGACCTAAAAGTTCAGGTCTGATGCTGCCGTGTTAAAGGTGTGTCTTGCCTGAAGGGGGCAAAGAGGCGGCTCACTGTCACCCCCATATGATCGCTCTGTGCGGGGGGGGGGAGGGCTGGGGGCGGTCGACAGTGTTATACCTGAATTTTTGAGGTCGACCAGCGCCTGGTATGCGAGGGTTCTGAGCCAATGACGCGAAACTTGTCTCTGACATTGCGGTGGTGCAAATATGGTTCGGGCGAGTTGGCCGGCATATCTTAATAGGGAACAGAGGCAGTGCCGTATGGAATTTGGACAGGGACATCCGTCCTTCAGTCTTCTAATAAGGGGGTTTCGAAGGCCCAACATAAGGTACTATCTGGGCAGCCCCGCACCTGTTTCAAGTGTGGACAAGCAGGGACACGAAGCCCAGGTTCTTGGTCCCAACAGACGTGTGTGGGCAATGTGCCTGCAGGTGGGGCAATGGGGACAACAGGCAGAAGTGTCCCAACGAGGTGCGCGTGCAACCTTTGTGGAGAGGAGGGACATGTCTCTGGTGAGGGCATGCGTGTGCCCCACAATCGTGTTACTCTGCCCATGCCAGATGGTTAATATACTAGCATTACACTCTGACGTAATTATTAGCAAATTTAATAATCTATCAACTGAAAACGGATTTTAAAATATCAGGTCACAGTTTACACAAGGTTAGGAAATTAACAACATTCACTTCATCAATGTTCTAAGGACCAGCCAACGAAAAAAAAAAATTTCCCCATAACAGAGAGCTAAAGTATTGTGAACTGAAACTTGTTATGTCCATCAGTTACTGATTCTGTCAATGCGAAAATATGTAAAGTTTAATAGATTTTAATGTCCACTACCCAAAGAATGGAATGTAGACTTTCAAGTAATTTTCAAGTAATCAAGATATCTCGTACACGAAGGCAGGTAAAATTATTAGCTAAGAGAACTGCCTTCATAGGCGTAGTCGGGGGAAGGTTAGGGAGGTCGTGTAAATCGGTTATTTCAGTAAAAGTGGTTGTAGGTTGTAAGTACGTACTGTTTTGTCTGTTTGTCGGCGTTGATGTCCTATCATACAGTTGTTGTATACAGTAATAATAGTTCCCATCTACACACACCGTGTAGTGAAGACACCCCTCCCCTCTCCTTCACTCACTACGTACACCCATTCAGCCTGGGATAAGTTAGAAACTATCCGTTCAGAAACACCAAACTGTTAACACTTTTATTTTGTTTCACTGAAAAACCATTGTCTATCCTAAATTAATATTGCAGTTTTTGCTTAGTAAAATAACGTTTTAGTTTTAGTGAATACCTGAATATACCTGCATTTATTAAACTTCATATCACATTCGTAATTACTCGGAATGACGAAAATAGTGAGGGTTTCAAATTAACTGTCAAACGAAGAGACAACTTGTTTCCCCTCCAGAACCAAATCACAAATTAGGAAAATGCTGTGAATGTTTAAAGGTAAATGGAGAACGAGAGGGAAGGAGGATGCGGAACAAATAAAAATTTACCTTAAATACTCATCCGGATACTCATCAACAGTTAGGCTCTATAAAGGCAGGGAGCTTTATAACCTTTATCAGCTCCCTGATAAAGGCTATCTATGTGTTTTATTATGGTATCCTATGGTGAAATATATAGTAGCAGTGTAATTGATGTATAAATAGAACTCCTTACTTAACCTGCTAGAGACGATAGATGGAATGCCGGGTTGTTAAGTCATGAAAAGATAAAAAACAAATAATGAAATTTACTCAGATTTCACTTTGAAAGATCTCTGTTTTGCCTGTTGCCTTTGCACGACTATTTATTGAATAAATATAAGACTGACACAAAATGCTTGACCTTGTATTCCTTTTACAGAATGATTTGGATGGAGATTGTGGAGAGATGACGGACGAAGACTACTGGATTGTGGTAAGGTATACAGACTCAGACAGTCGGTTTTATTTCATACTCTGAATGGGAAACAGGTTTATCTCTTCAGTTCTCAATGGTTGATATTCATAACAAGATGACGAACTATAGACTTCAGTCACTCACAACTGGATTGTCGAGAGTATTGAAATGGGGGACGAGGGCTTCCAGTGGTAAAAAGTTATTCCTTGTGAACACTGGTTTAATCCGAGATTCGACAATCGAGATATATTGCATATGGTGAATATCATAATTAAGATTTAAAAATTTAAAAGGTTAAGTAATTGTAGCTAGAAAAACAAGTACCTTATCATCTGCTTGTCTTGACAAATTATAAAAGCAACTCGTTTTTCTTGTGCCAAAATTCAAATCTTGCAAGATCTTATTTATCTTTACTGGCAAATAATTAAACTTCAATCTAGAATAGAATGAAATGGAAAGGAATGGAAAGGAAGGGAAGGGAATCAAAGGGAAGGGAAGGGAGGAGAAGAGAGGAGAAGAGAGGAGAAGAGAGGAGAAGAGAGGAGAAGAGAGGAGAAGAGAGGAGAAGAGAGGAGAAGAGAGGAGAAGAGAGGAGAAGAGAGGAGAAGAGAGGAGAAGAGAGGAGAAGAGAGGAGAAGAGAGGAGAAGAGAGGAGAAGAGAGGAGAGAGGAAGTGAGGAGAAGAGAGGAGAAGAGAGGAGAAGAGAGGAGAAGAGAGGAGAAGAGAGGAGAAGAGAGGAGAAGAGAGGAGAAGAGAGGAGAAGAGAGGAGAAGAGAGGAGAAGAGAGGAGAAGAGAGGAGAAGAGAGGAGAAGAGAGGAGAAGAGAGGAGAAGAGAGGAGAAGAGCACTTTATTGATCCATCACTGGAAATTACCACGCTCGCAACATAAAGAGAAAATGTATAAAAAAGGAGAAATAGAAAACAATTAAACACGATTAAAATGTAAGTAAGACAGAGGCATAAAAACACAAATATATTAAAACCAGAAAACAAGACTGAATAAAACATTTAAATAAACATATTGCACAATATCATAAAAGGGCACCACAGGAAGAACATAAAACAAACACTTGAAACATTGCAATGCTTAAAACAGATAACAATACTAAAACAATAAATGGGCAGCAAAAGGCAGCAGTCAGAAAAAGAAAAATACAGAAAAACTACTAAAGTTTAAAACAACAATTATGACAGCGAATAGCCTGTGGAATGAACGATAAGGGGTGCCGGGTTTTAGTGTTAAACTTTGGAAGTCTAAGTCTGCTGCTACGGGGTGACAGTCGTCGGTCCAGACTGTGTGCAATTTTTGTGGCAAAAGGACGAGATATGTATCCTCAACCCCTGTCTGTTCAGTACCAATTATGAGACTAGCTCTTTTAATTAATCGATTTAAGCGGTCTTTTTCACATTGACTAATGTTGCCACCAATGCTAACAAACAATAACGTCACACACTACAAATAACAGAATTATAGAACACGGATAAAATTTCAGGACTGACATAAAAGGAGTGGAACTTTCTCATGCAAAACATGCGGGCATTCAGTTTCTTTATCAGAAAGTCAATGTGATCTTTCCAGGGAAGACTTTATCTAAATAAACCCCTAGATACTTTTAGTTGTTCACCCTTTCCATATCACTGCCTTTAAGTGAGAGTATATCAGACTTACAGTTTAGCTTCCTAAAGTCAATGATCATTTCTTTTGTTTTCTTCACATTAAGCTACAAAAAGTTATTATCACAATAATAAATAAAAGTAATGTAAATAGTTTACGTAATTAGAACAATCATCACGTTCAATTAATCCAACCAAAGCTGTTTCATCAGCAAATTGAATTAATGGACATAAAGGATCATTACTACGTACATCAGAAGTATATAAAATGAATAAAAATGGAGCTAAAATCCAAGCAGGTTCCATTTTCAACACCTGCTTACGCAAATGAACTTAAAAAAAAGTTTTGTAACCGCTTCGACTGCCACGACTTTCAATTTGAGATTAATCCCTTGAAGAGTCTTTATCGAATTTTAACGACTGGAATTTTAATACGAATGAATGGGAGGTACGGCGCTATTTCTCATGTCTTAATTCTTTCAAAGTAGCGGGGCCCGACCGTATAACAGCTCGTGCTTTTAACGTTTGTTCTCAACAGCTTGCCAAAATTTATTTTAGGCTTAACTGTAGGCTATCATTATGTTTTACTAAATTTGGAATATGTTTTACCCAATGTAACCCACTAGGTAGGTGGATCAACCCTAGGCAAAGCGCTAATCCAAATTGTCAATTTGAACATACTCGAGTAAAATTTATTAATTTATCAAACGAAGCTTACGATCATTGTCATACAAAATGGACAACATAAAAGAAACAGTACGACATGCGTATGTTATTTTATTCGTGGCACTTCTTTGTGCTGAGTGTTTTATTATAATTTTCAAATTTGAAAGAGCCACCCTTTAACCTAAGATATAAAAAGTACTTATAATTTTAGATGTTAGCTCCAAATAAGTATCTGAAGGTTTGTGTAACTATCGGCTGCACAGTAAATCACTTAACCGTGTGTGTTTCCGTATTTTTCTTATTATTGAATATTCGACAGAAACTTTCATTGAAGGTTAGTCCATCTTGCACTGTGTAATATAACTCAGCTGAAACGGATAACACTTAAAAGAACTTGATTTACGTGATTTTCTCTAGCCCAGTAGTTCGCACCACAAGTCCGCTGCTAATACTTGTTTCTTGGGGGGGGGGTCAAAACTTTTTGGAGAGGAGCAAACAAAGTTAATTTTTAGAAACACAGATGCTTAAATCTTTTATTAGCATCTAAAGCTACTGAAATCATAGCTTTGAATGGCGGTCCCCAGAATGTCTCCCAAAGTCAATGCATCATGACAAGTAAAATCAGTTTTAAGTTAACATAACACAATAAAGCAATTATGAGACTTGTAACAAATATTTACTACGTTTTATCAAGAAGGAGTTTAAATGATTGTAACGTAAACCGAATGAAGCAAACTTTTTGGAGATTCCTCCAACAGAGGGCATATCTTCTCAAAAGGGAGGGGCCTAAATATATCATCACGAAAGACGTAAATATGAAACATACATGATAACTAAAATATTTGATGAGTAAAGGCCAAATTTCGGTTTAACGTCATCTATTGCAAAAAGATAGATGTCCCTCAGTTCAACCGTTTATTTGGCGGAAGCCCAAGAGAGCAGCCACGCAGGCTAAAAACCATTCGATTGTTGAGAAAAAATCATTTGCTATGCTGTGCTTGTTACGCTTCGTTCGTTTCATTGATTTGTTTCCACAGTATATAATCCAGTTTAATTCGGTGTAATGCCGGGTAAGAACATACATATTAAACATATGATGCAAGGGAAGTGACCTAAAATCAATCGAGGGCTTGTCGAGCGCTTGCTCCCTTTAAGTAACAAATAAAGGAAGCCAAACAAAATAGTTAAACAAAGAGGCAGCAATGGTTATTTCATCCTACCCCTAAACCGACAAAGCCCGGGCCCACGATTAGCTCTCCCACCTGCCCCTACCCTCTCAAAATGCACACACGCTACTTGATAAGTTTAGTGTGTGAACCAAATAAATTTGCAAAGTCAAGACCATGAAATTTTTAGGATGGTTTTCTCAAACTTGGGAAAAATAAAACAATCACGTTAAAATGACTTTTTGTTATTTAAGGGTAGATCTTATCACTTTCCAGAGGGATTGATCTTTAAAGAGGAGTCTTTAGGGAACCAAAGCCGACTTTATCCAAACTATTGTTTGGTCTGAGATTATATATTTGAGCATTTTAAACACCCTAGAGTGCTAGAATCGCACTCTTTACCAAAATTGTTACAGTGTAGGCACAGACATATCTGTTAACTTTAACTGCATGTCTGCTCCAAACATGTTTGTTAAAGGGTAGAGTCAGGATTTTTACAAGGGGTTGGGGCAGCGAACGGTTCGAAGAGATCAACAGAACAAGGCGTGAACGGTTAAAAGGCAATGCCGAAAGCGGCAGAGAAAGGGTTCGAGTGACAGAGAGTCAAGAATAAGAGGGACAAACTGTTCTCTTAATCTAACTTTGCGGTGTGCACCATGCACAAGTCGTAAGGAATGCACGGAGTACGGGAAATGGATACCGTATTAACCGAAAGTCTTTTGACTTGAGTTAGGCTATAATATTAATACCATATCCTAGGCAGAACCCTGTTCAAGCTTATATCGTTGCTTGTAAATAACCACACTCGGTTTAACCAGGAAGGTAATGTCCCACATTTAACTTGATTTTCTAGGCCTGTCACTAGCACCATACGTCCACTGCTAACTGACTTTTTCTTTCTTTTCTGGACGCTGGGGGGGGGGGGGGAGGTAGGGACAAAGTTAATGTTTGAGGCACATGTGCTGAAATCTTTTATTAGCATGCGCAGCTGCTGAAATCACAGCTGTCGAAAATGGGGATACCTCAGAATGTCACCACAGGCTATGGGACAAAATTCAATGCATCATGACAAGTAAGAAAAGTTTTAATTTAACATGATTCAATAAAAGCCATAATGAGACGTGTAACTAATGTTTATTGCTTTTATCAGGTTAGAGTTAAAATGAGTAAAAGGCGGACGGAATGAAAGAAGCTTTGTCATTACCTTGGACATCACTAAATGCGCCAAGCTTTCTGGCAACGGGGGGGGGGGGGCTTCATAGATGGAGGTCGAGCTAAATACTTCACCACGAAGACCTTAATATGAAACACGCATGCTCTTTAAAAAAAATTGATGAATCAAACCAACTTTCGGTTTAACGTCATTTATTTGCATTCTCATTTTCTGCTAATTAAAAGACAATCAGGCTAACCGTTCTAAAATTTACGAAATATGTAAACACTAGGAACGGAATTAACCAAATTGTGTTGTTCATACCTTTTGTGGCAAGTGAGGTTACAAAATATCCACAGAAGCCTTGCCCTGGAAGCGGACGATGTTTATCTCGGAGCTCAACGCTACGAAAAATCTCGAAGGGGCGGTAGTCCCATTTGGCGGAAGCTCAAGCGAGCCACCGGGCAGGCTAAACAAACTCATTACATTCTTGAGCAAAATACTTCCGTCAAACCATGTATTTCTACGGGCTAGATTTACAGAACAGTTTTTCCCTCCTGCTACCTACCATCCGCTACCAGTACCCTTCGCTGCCACCCTTCGCTGCCACCCTTCGCTCATCACCGTCTATAGAATAAAAGACAATATAGGATGTAAAGACACGTTAATTAACTTTCCCTTTGGACACTTTGAAGTCTTAATTATCACAACATGAAATCTTGAAATAAGAAAGAACAGATTCACTGAGAAGGTGAGGGGTGCCATTTACTGCAGTCTGGGAGCCATTTGAGGCGAAAATCTTCTAAGTATCCTATGTGCAAACTGATGGTAGTACTCCGCCTAGATAGCCTCATAAATTAGTACCCTTGTATTGTCCTACAAAATTTTTTGCCCCCCCCCCCATTTTCTATTTTCCGGACCTGGCACGGCCGAATCCGCCTGTCAGTGATCACACGTTCTCGTTTGGCCTCTCATTCATTTCAAATAGCTTCCTACGACTATGTTTAACCTTTCTCCAAAGGATAAGCATTATAAATCATTACTTATTAGTTCTATTTAGTTAAGTACAATACCTCCCTTCTCTCTTTTCTTTTGCGAGCTGTTCGTACAAATTTTCATTCAAAGTTAAAAAAAGATACAGTATCAGTGAAAAGCTTGGACTGTTCTCAGCGCCATTTGGGAGTCAGCTGAAAGCTCCCTATAAGCTCCATTTGATGATGCCCTAGCTTTCAGGGGAGTTTTGTTCTAGTTTCCAACCTATTGCTACTACTGGATTACGTCAGGGCCCTATGGTGGCTCGTGGAACCCTCGCCATTAGCATACTACTCCGTGCTTCAAGTTCATCTGCCCTTGAGGTGCTGAAGGGAATTGTTACAGCCTTCCACTCACTAATGAACAATTTTCTACACCCCTATATCACAAGAGAAAGGTAAAATTGTCCTCACTGGGGGGAGCAATTTCCGCGCGCTTGGCGCACATGTAAAACTGAACGACTTCCTGAGGCTGTCTGACCGGGATATTGCTATTTACATATATGAAAATATTTTATAGCTTTTCTGAAGGTACAAAGTGTCATACACGCCAAAAGATAGAGAATTTCTTTGTCTAATATATCGCTGGAAACAGTTTCCCTGGATCATCTGAAACTAAAACGCACTAACTTCCGGGCGTTTTGCTCTCTGGACCCACCAGGGCTTTGGGCTTGGACCCCACCAGAAACTATAAGGAGGATTCCTAGACCCCATTACGGCCTTTGCGCTTCATGCTCGCCGTGCAAGCTAAGCGTGCCAATTTGACTCACAGGTTTAAAGGCGTTCCACCGTCCTTACAATGACGGATATTGCAGCCCCTTCCCGTTGCAAAATCCTGTATATGCCACTAATATCTTATCAATTGTTGGTTAACTTAGTACCGATTTAGAAAGCATGGGTACTGTTATATCAGGAAAAAAAAAACCGTTTCGTAATTGATTATTATCATTAATATGTTGTATTAGGACAGCATTTCAAGTTTAGTACAAAGTATGGTTTTAACATCGAACCCAATCCCAATTACTGTTCATGCCGAACAGCCATTATACACCTTAGTGTGTTTATTAAAGATCATACTTAGATATTGATACCATATTTTCTTATTCTCCAACAGGTGGAAAGGTTCAGAAGAATATACAGACGATGACTGGTAATGTACATTATACTGTTTGGGGGCATTATTGAACAAAAGAGAAGTTAGTATTTGAACTGGCTTTGATTTTGCAAGTGATACTTTCAAAAGACACTCTCTGTAAGCACTTTAAACCAGTTCTTAAAAGCTTTTTTTCCTGATTAAAATGAAGCAGGGTAAATATGAGAGAAACCTATGCAAAGGTTGATTAGTCACATTACTTCTTGTATTGTTGGGTAATCAATACTTCGCTTAAGCTTTTGCCGGGGTCACATAAATGACATGTGAGGAGACACAGTCCCTGTCGTTGTCCTAAATGTGTGATTAAGGAATATTAACATACTGGTGGTATAAGTATGCTTTATACATAGTCATTGGGGAAACTGAGTAGGATGGAATGAATCATGGATGCTCATTACAAGAAGAGATCGCTGTAAGGCCATACCATGTAACAATCGAAATTCGTGTGTCTTCTTGACGACACTTGTTATAAACTGCATGGGGCTACATTTTACACAATTTCGAATAAAAGCGGTTTTAGCGGTTCTGATTGTATTCAATAATGATAGCAGATACAGCTGCAACTGTTTTTTTTTTTTTTTTTTTCTTTCTAAGTTTATGAGCAATGATCACTTTCTGTTACTCTGTGTACACGTGAAGACAACTTTGAAGAGAAAATGGGAAATTTTATATTAGGATACCGATATATAGACATAGGGGGTGGCGGTGTAGGTTTCCTTTGCAGGGTCATCGGTTGCAATAACACTTCCAACCCTTATATTTAGCTCGCGAAGTCCCCTTCACATTTTGTGGGTGAAAACAAAGAAAACGTTTGACGCATGTGGTCACCGTAGGAGATCACATACGTAATCGTACCCACCACGACTCCCCGACGGAACTGAAAAAAGTTACCCCGAGTACCCTTTCCTGACTGGGAGCTTGGTTTCTTGTCCCCAACTTGTTGTTATCCCTGTTGGCGGATTTTTGTAGAGAAATGATCATCACAAAACAGCCCCATCATTGATACGTTTTACTGATACCCGCTTTGGGGTTTTATTTTTTTTTTTTTATCAGATGGGCGAATTCTTCTCACAGTGTGACCAGGACGGTAAAAGTATTAAGATGAAAGGAAGTGAAGAATAGGAAACCTTGATGACTACACCAAGGTATGACATCAGCTACGGACTCAGTGATGTGTTTCCTTTATTAGTGAAGCTATTTACATCGCATTGAACTACATAAGCTTCTTCAAGGATATACACCTTATCTAATATAGTTTACGAGGATGGGCAAATCTGCAGGAATACCCTACTTTGCATAGCCAGGGAACCTTACAACTCCCTGGCATAACATTGTGATGAGCTTACCAAGCTGTAAAGCAAAAGCAAGTAATAAAGGTTCACTGGTGATACGATTGATATAATAATCATTTAGTAATGGAAATTACTAGTAGAATGCTGTGGTGGTGGTGGTGGTGGTGGTGGTGGTGGTGGTGGTGGTGGTGGTGGTGGTGGTGGTGGAAGTGGTGCGTGCACTTTAAAAAAATGAACTGACAGTGGTTCTAGGGACAGGGATTGGAATCTGGGCAAACAATTTAACCAGCTCTAGTTCATATTTCAACCAAACTGGCTTAATTTTGATCGGTTTGAATATGAATCGACCGTTGTGATAGTGCGTCGTTATGTGAAACTGGGCAGGAATCCGTGGAGGATTTGTGGGAGGCGATAAGGCTAAAATGGTTTGGGCAGGAGAGGTCTTGTATAAATTTTGGTTAAACTAGATTAATCCACGTTTTTTCCGTCATCTTAAGATTCTGATTTTGTCTAGGAGGAAAGTCTCATTCAAGCAGCTTATTCATCATATCTGATTGTAACTACAGATGTTTTCCCCCGGTTAATTATTTCACCCTAATGAATAGTTTTTTTTTCTTTCAACAAAATGCAAGCCGTGGATTTTTTTTTCTGAGGGGGTGGATCTGTGAACTTTCCTAAAACCAGGGTTTTGGACCACGTCGGTGATATCAAGCGTATTAAAAAAGGATTAATTCTACTCGTTTATATTTGCTTGAGTTGAGACGGACGAAGCTGGTTTAAGTGAGATGGTTTGATGGGAGGGGTGACCTCTGAGATAATTCATAATACCCAGAGACCGACTTTGGGGCCCATTAAGTTTGTCAAGGAGGGGTACTTTTAATTAGTGGTATTGGGTGTTGACTACACACAACACTACAGTACTATCTTTGTTGTACAAACATCAATGCGATCAGCAGACAATCAGATTTGGAAAAGACAGATGTTGAATAGGCAAGGTGTGAAATTTTGTGTAGAAGGCTAAAGCAAAGAAGTATTGTCTCCGAGGTTATAGTTCCATGCTTAAAGGGTAATTTATCCACAAGTGAGAAAGGAAGTGGATTATTAGAATGGACCTAAAGTCTAAAATTTCAAGAATATATATTTCAGAGTTTGGAAAGTGAATTTCATTCATCCAACCCCCATTTTCATAACTTACTCCGTTGCTGAGATATAAAATATTGAAATTTATTCACTTAATTTGAAATAGTCAATTGCGCAATAATTGTGAAGTCCTTCTTGTACAATTGACATGAACTGCTTTTGTTTCCTTTGGAAATTAAGATGTTTATAGGACCTTGAAACAATGACAGTTCCGCATGGTATGCTGTACGGAAAGTACTTGTATAGCCAAGTCACCCTAAATAAGTAAGACAATGATCACATTTTGGTACAAGGTGCAGTGGCTTCCGAAAAAACAAAGAACAACAAAGACTGTTATTTGAGTAGTACAAGAATGACATCACAAATTATTGCGCAATCCACAATTTTAAATTGAGTGAATAAGCTTCAACATTTTATATCTCAGCTCAGGAATGTCATCTGAGGATGGGGGTTGAACTATTTGGTTGCATTTTTCAAGCTTTGTAACATATATTTTTGGAACGTTAGACTTTAGGTACAATTTAATGCAAGGTTATTCCTTTTATTCTCTAAAAATCTCGTTCAAAGGCAAGGGATGTGCTCAAGAAGGGAGCAGTCGACATGTGAAAATTAAATATATCTTCCCTTACTTAGAGTCCACCTCCCTCTTACATTTTGTAATCATACCTGTGGACTCATGAAAAAGAAATGTTAACATAAATATCATGCATGTTGTAAGCATTTATTCTCGATGAACAAAATCTGAGCTTATTCCAAAAATCCAGGACATTTTATTAAAGATGTGTTTGCATATAAATCCATATGTTATACTGGCGTTGTGAAGGTTGATACAGTAATGTGAGAAATTTAAAACTTTCATTTATTTGCTATGGTATTGCAAACATACAAAATGATGAGGGAGTTGCTAGGCTGAGAGAGCAACTGTTATACCACACAGAATGTAGCTTTTAAAATTAAATCAGTGAGTTCGAGACTAACTCATGCTCTTTCAATAGCTAACTTGTAGCTTGTTACTGACCCACAGATTTAGGTGTTATAAACGTCTATTCACAGTGCGTCATGTACTGCTATTATACTAGAGGACAGGACAAAGTAAGCTATGACTATTTTGCATTATAAATAGTTAGTTGAAGGCCTTTAACCTTGCAGTTTAATTAAGCAGTACACTGTAATTATTCAATATTTGCCATTTTCAATGGATAGACCCTTAAGCGATGACAACACAGTGTAGGGTTATAGTTACAAAATGCAATAAATTCTGTCAGTGCATGGTCAGTTGTAAAGAATATCATAGTTTATAGCTGGTGAGTCTAATATTGTGGGGGGGGGGGGGGGGTAACATCCCTTCCTTATTAATCAAACGTCAATCAAAACTTAAGATGTATTTTAGAGAAGCAGTAGAGGGCTAATATGACCATTAAATGTGGCACTTTTGTAAAACGTTTTTTACGCTTTAATCAAGTTGCGGCAAATGACAGTAACAGAAAAATATCTAGCAATCGTTCTGCTACAAGAATGTTTGTGTGGAAGGTTTCTTAATCATTGTTTGACTTTACGAAGTGATATTATAAATTACGTTGTCACAATGAGATAAAAAATTCTGCTAAGTCCTTACAGTCTTTTTGCACTTATGTGTAGGAGGGTAATGATAGTTTCATTACCCCTACCTTCACCCTGCGTAGCCTTACATTCTGTTAATTGGTGTCCTTAAACACTTTTTTCTTTTCCAATTTTCCTCTTTTTTGGGTTAACTTTGCTTATGTGGTTTTTATTTTGTTAAACTTACGAAATTATTTTCATTCTCTATGGTATCTTAATTACTTAGTTTATTTATATAAGGTATCTTAATTACCGTACTTAGTTTATTTATATAAGGTCCTTAATAGTTTGTGTCGTTAATACAGTATACAATTGCGTTCTCCTGTGAATACGTGAAACAGTCTGAGTGGACTTCCTAGGCTACTTCTGCAGGTGGGATCCTAGCACTATGATTTCATTTACGTCTCTAGAAAATTTTCCAATTTTGGACCAGGTTTGAACTAAATATATATTTAGAAACTCCTATTACTATCTTTTACTTTCAAACTTCGTGGAAGGGACGGCATGTAGTCATCAAGTAGTTTCAGACCCCTAATAACTTTTGAGGAATTTTTGTTTATATCAAATTGCTGAATGCAAATGGTACTTTCATTAGTAAATTTGGGTCTTATGACACATTCAAAAATCCCATTACTTATAGTGATCATCCCCTGGATTGTCACCCCCCCCCCCTCAAAATACGGGAAGATGGGAACACCCCTCTTACTTTCGTAATGCACTAAACATCATCCAGCCTGAAGATTGATTTACTGACCGGTTTTACTTGATATCGAAATGACGACATATAAAATAGTTACAACTAAGTATAGCCATCAAACACCCAAAAGTCAACGTTTGCAGGTTTGGTTAGAGTGAGTAAACAGTGATAAGCTATACACATTGGTAGTACAGAAGGGTTACTCAGGACGTTGATTCGGATAGCTTTCAAGGTGTTTTGATTAGCCCAGTTCGGATTTTAGTGAAATAATCACATTAGCTGATAACAATCGCACTAATATGGCTAGCGTTTAAGCGCAAACAAGTTTTTATGATATCATTCGAATTTTGTCGTATCTTTAGTTACCAAGCTATCTGTATAGATGTTATTCACATGGCTTCACAGAGCAGAAAGGTGTCCGTCGTTTGGAGGCAAGCGCGTGTCATTGCAAGTTACACCAGTAAATGCAGGCAGCTAATTTGTGAACCAGTTGGATTCGCGCGCAAGTCTACAGCACGCGCGTTGGAAGTCTACGTTGTGCGTGCAGTGTGTTTCATTGTTTTGCTTCCAAAATGACGTCGCGTGACGCCAATACGTGAGTTCTATAAAAGTTTTCATGTGAGATCAAAATGGTCCCAGTTCTACTGTATCACAAATTTGGACGTCAATATAACGTATGCATATGACGTCACAGGACAGAACGTGCGCCCCCAATGGAAGTAAGCACGTGTCATTGCAGCTTACACCAAGAAATGCAGACAACTGATTTGTGTACAAGTCGGATACGCACTTAATCTTCTACGAGGGGGTGCAAAGTCTACGTCGTGCGTGCAGTGTGCTGCGTTGGATTGGGGCCAAAATGACACCGCGTAACGTCAACGCATAAGGTCTATAACCGTAAAGGTAAGCTCCGTCTAACTTAAAATCTGTAAGCGGAATCTTACTTAGAAGGAGAATTAATAAACGTTTCAATATAATTAACATCATTCCTTTTTTAAACTCATTTTTGGCAATAACTCGGTTTACAACTGAGGTATGGAAAATCTGCCTGCAAGGCATCCGAGCCTCCAAGACTGAAAAAACGACCATCCTTGGTGTCACTTTGAATGAACTATCATAATAATTACTAATTCTGTTGTACAAATTAAGAAAACCATCCCATCTTGAGTTTTTCAACAGGAGAAGGTCTGGGGAGGTGGATTTAGAAGTAATACCCTACCCATCTTTCAACAGTATCTCCTCATAGGCTAGATTTACCCTCCTGGGAAGCCCAGGCTTTCATTTAGACTCCAAACTTACCGAGAAACATCTATTTTATGTTCTTTCAAATTATCAAAATAGGCTTCAAGGAAAGTCAACGCTGACTGGCATGACAATGAGTTGAGGGATGGTAAAATTCTAAAGATGGTCATCCGTAACTCTGTCCTTAAGGTTTTCTCCTCAAAAATTTACCTTGGAAAGATCTATTGGCAATAAAATTGGGGTATGTGTTGGACGGGGGTGCGGCGAGTTATTAGGGGTTTCATGCTGGGACATTTAGGTGTAAGTCTTCTACAAAATTAGCCTGACCAAATTTCTCAAGCATAACTGAGTGCCCTTTACACATTATATTTAACAGGTTACTTGTTCCGATCTAAGTCTTGACTAATAAGCTGATCTTTACTAAGCAGTAAAAATTAGGGCAGTGAACCCCTCCCGAAAGGGAGGGGGCATTTCATGCGAGGTTCCTGGATTCCATCATATGAGGGGATCATGTTCCGACGACCCAAGATGATGGGGTGAAAAGTTTTCCTTTGTAGGGTCCGAGGTCCAGGCGACCAGAGTACTGGAGGATGAGACACCAGAAAGTCTTGTGGAAATTAGAATGGATCATAACACCCATTTATTTTTGCGTTGGATGTAATCTAGACAGATCAATTTTTTTAGGATTACGAAGAAGTAGGCTACTCCTTTGAGGAACTCACGATATCTGCCGAAAACAGCATTTCCTACCACATGTTTGTGATGGTGTATTCCATGTTTCATTTCAACCCACCTCAGACCCCCAACTTTCCTTTGCTCCTTTCCCTCACGCTTTAACATTATAATGGCTTTTTATTAAGAGGTGGTACCCAACAAATAGGTAGAATGAACGGAACTTAATCGAGTAGGTATCAAAAGTGGAACTGACTACAACTTCACGATCTAGTGTTGTGAGGGATCGCTTACTATAAAACCTTCGCGCAGATTTTTACGTGGATATGTGAGTCATATTCAAACCAAGCCAGCGAACATTTTTTTCTTTTGGAGGAGGGGGGGGGGGGAGAGTCCGTCTTATCCTGCCAAAATTGGTGCAGATTAATGAAAGTTGAGATTTTCCGCGTTTGTTTAAGGGAAATGTACCCCTAATCTTGACAGATGTACATAAAAATCGAATCTCTATGAGGCCTCTAAAACTCTCAAGTAAACGGAGTTTTTTAGGGTTCCAGACAAGCTCCTCACTGCTTCTCACAATTGACCACAAATAAGCTACTGTTAGCATTACTTTGTAAGATCTGCTTTTCACAGTGCTTATAACAAGTTACTACATTTTAATGAGAAATTCCCTAGCAATGGAAGGAATCCATACCAACTTGCATTGGATGAGAAAAAAAAAATGTGTTGACGTTTACTAAACCAGAACGTCCCTGTTTACAGGGTTTGCAGTTTTTGTCACCTAGTGACCTAAAATTATCTCTGACCGTAACCAAAATTATGGGAATTTTCTTTTAGTATGAAAACTCTGTATACCACATCTTACGTTATGCATGCTTGTACTTACAGTAAGAACAGGCCAGGTTGATCCCAATCCATCCAACTAGACCCTCAGCCATTTGGATCTCGGTATCATCTTTACCCTGTTGACTGCAAACAAAACCATTCTAATCAAAGTACTTGCGATACCGAATCATAAAAAATGGGTGTTTACGAAAGTCACAGTTTCATTTGTACTTGCCATGCATACGGTAGGAGTTTAACATAAATGGCTACCATTGGGACTAGACGGAAGCGTCACGTGATTATTATATATGATGATTTAAGGGTTTGGCATATTGATTGGAGGGTGGTTCTAGAAAAGTACTCAATATCAAAATGAGAAGTCATCGTAGTATAGGCAAATTTGAAGTAAAGTAGCAGTCGCCAAAAATACATGCTGAGTCATCAGCAAAGTGTTGCGAAGCTTCTGTTACTTCACTAATTATTGTAATGTTTCGGTACATAAAATGTTGAATATTATGAATATTAAAGGTAAACGAAGGAGTTATAAATTAAAAATAATTAAAATAGAGTACTCTTTACGTTCACGATTGCCAGGGTAGACAGTGGAAGCACCTAGCAATATGACATTTCCGGTACTTTGAAGCGGGTTCTGGAGGTTTTTAAATATCTACCCTTTTCTGTGATAGAAATAAAGGCTAATCTCTCTGAGAGGAAGGTGGAGGGTTGGACACTCGAACAATCCTAATATCAAAGGAATAATTACAATTCGTATATAGTTGTATTTACTGTACCAACGTTGCGTGCTTACATTGCATTATTTGACTTTTATGATAGTTTCTGTCATGGAACCATTAACTGGGGTCAATAACACCTTCCTGTTTCTGATAGCATAGTTTTACATAACAGCAACGCTTAAGGTTCCAACTGTGGAGCACGAAGTCAACTATATGAGATGTTGAATATTTAATGTCGGTCTCAATTATTAGACTAGCTAGCACAAGGCTATTGTTGTAGCGAAATCACACTCGCATCCTTGTTTCTGGTGGAGAAATTTTTATACTGTGAGTTTTTAATAGAAATGTTTTTCTTTGGTATGTTTATCTTCATGTATTGATAAGAATTTTTTTTGATAGCCTTGTTTATATTATAATACTGTGACATCACCAGAGTAACTCTGTTATATGAAAATAATGTCGTGTAATGTATTTCTATCTGAATGTCTGCCACACCTTTGAAGACACTAAAAGTCATGTGTTGTCAAGAATTTAAAGCATTGGGAAATAATAAGACATAAGAATCACAATCTGCTCTTGCAATATAAGGAACAACGATATTTAAAAGATGCATCCTGAGCAGGTTTCCCGCCGCCTGAACAAGGCCTGAAGAGATCACCGAATTGAATATTTTCTTTCCATTTACAGAAGTTTATTGTCAGCATGTTGCAGCAACTCTGATTGAAGTACGAAGGGCTGGGCTTAAGTCCCCCCCCCCCCCGCCAACTGAAGTATGCTTCCAACCCGCTTATTGCAAGGACCAAAACTATTTTTTGCCATATTTGCGAAATTCACCAAACCGCTTTGAAGTAGTAGCAAATTGCTTTTGAGGACGCTTAAATATTCAATTGTTCATATCGCCAATCCGTGTCATGTGCGGGCCGGTCCATTTATGGACAGGGTGTTCGAAAATAGACACTGTATAATGGTCCTTTCTTGAAGTACCCCCTCACTAACTTTGGTTTTCTCCACTCCACATTTATGGTGGATAATGGTAAGGAGAAATCGTATCTTAATTTCTCCTTACCATGTTTACAGAAGAAAGGGGTGGGAAAACTGGCATGTCAGATTTCACACCACCGTGATGTTCTCGGCTTCCGTACATGTAGGTAAATGGAGGGTGACGGTGGCACAATAGGTTAGGAAAATTTGTACGCTTTCATATGGTAGCATTTGAACGCTTTGAAACATGCATATGCATGTTATATATCTCTGATTGGCTAAAACCCTAGCCCTAACCCTAATTCTAACCCTGATTGGTCCTAACACTCTGTGCCACCGTCGTAGTGAATGAGTGTGTCATGGACAGGCTTTGCAATAGAGCATTTGTCTGAGGGCGTTGTTCAGGATTGATTGATTGATTACATGAAAATACAACACGCGCCATACGAATGAAAATAATGTTAAATTACAGTGTCCTTTCACTCAATGTCTTTTTTTAGAACAGATTGTTGTTTTGACAGCTTCGATTTTGCATGAAGGGATTTGAACTGTCAATCTCTAAGTGTAAAACGTCCTTACAGTAACATCTAAGATCCTAAGATGTACTTACAGGAACATCTAAGATAATACGATGTACTTTGCGAAAAGAACTGTTTTTTCCGAAAGAAAATAAAGTACCGCTAAAACTAAATTGATTTAATGATTTCTGTCTCATTCTTTAGCGACCCCTACCATCCTTCTTCCTCCCACCGACGGGACAAGCCCCTCGCAGCATCAAAGTAAACTTTCGTTAGTTACGACTGAAACACAACTGGTCTGAGGGAAACGTTTTTAATCCTGCTCTTTAATGGGTAGTTATAGTTATTAGGTTATCTGAAGATAGTCCAACTTTGACTGACTGTGCTCATTCTTGTGTCTACAATATCGTTAATCTCTCAGAGCTTGGTCCCCCATTACGACGCCCCTTGGAGGCATGTTCTACACCTTGGTGGACCCCTAGCTTCTGCTACATTCCAAAGTTCTCCTCCCCTTACGGCGATTAAGCCTTCACGCTTACGTCAATCGTAGGTTAAAGATTCACGGATCTCAAAAGGGAGTCAGTTTTTTAAGCTAACTACAGCTGTTTTGCTAACCTACACTCAAACGATGTATGTGTAGGTCTACCATTTATTTCAACATGTTTTTTTTTTCTTATGGTCGATTCATTAAATACTATGCTGTAGACGGCAGGGGGGTTTCCCAACCCCATTCAGTGAAAGGGGCGGTGAGCTGAAAAAGGTTGGGAATCGCTGATTTGAACGACAATATAAATCAGATAGGGCCCTCTGTAGGAACCTGACAAACGATACTCAGATTCATGCATTCAGAGTTTCATTGCTGTCCTGCAAAATTTATGCTACTAGACGGTCCGTGTGGAATCATTTGTAGGAGTAAGTATTTTGGGACAATGCCTCTAACCACTCCCTTCCCCAAATTATTTCCAGCTGCATCTTTCTCCCTCTCATTTTCCCATTGCATCACAAGGATGTCAGACTCACGTTCCTTAGGACAACGTGCACAAAACAAAAAAAAAATCCTGTCTATAAGTGAGTTAGAAAATTCGTGCGCACAAATTCATTTGGTCCAAACCGCATGATAAACAAAACACACAAATACCTACAAGACTTCTTCCAAAATTTGAGGTTACTTGAGAAATTTGTCAAATCATCCTTTTTTAACCCATAGCAAATACACTCTAAAAACATTTAGTCAATTGGGGCAAGAACCGGAATCTTGTCAAATATTTGACAAGATTTGATTCAAAAATGACTAGAAATGGTTCAAAAATGAAGCTATTCGTTTCATTATGAGCCAAATCTAGTCAAAGATTTGACAAGATTCCGGTTCGTGCCCCTTTGATTAGATTCTATTCAGATTTGACTATTTGTATTTAAATCTGTACTAAAGTAGTAGAGAAACCCCAATTTTCGTGCAGCTAGGCTGGCCTAATTTAGATTTAGGCTTAATGATATATGAATATACTGCAAGAAAATTGCAAAATTGGTGGGTAAAGCAAGTCATGATCGCAAAACTTGAAACAGGCAAATTTTATTAAAAGAAGGGTCTGAGCTCAAATCAAGTTTTGATATGTTAGAGGGGTACTTATTTTAAGCATTCTAGTGAAATTTTCATCGAAATCCGATTTGTGATTCTCAAGATATTAGCAGTTGAAGCTGTCACATTTTCAACACTCAGTGAACTTGAAGCAAGCACATATGAAGTCATAGCCTCACATTAATGAGCAGTCCTTTGTTTTTCTTTAACCTTTATCACCAATTTTCTCCTCCATAATCCCATGTTATCGGAATGTGATTGCATGGGAGGCATGAGAATTTTACAAATTTTACATTCCACATGGGGAGCTCCTATCCCTATTATCTTCAAGGTCAGCACAACAGACTGAAAAAAAAAACAAAGGAAACAAAAGCATTTCTCATCAATGTGAGGAAGTTACATATCCCCTGCTTGCCGCAAGCTAACTTTGGGTCACAAATGTAGTAACTTTCACCAAATTGAGTAGATTTAGTTCCTCTTTTACATATAAAAATTAATTTTTTTGCTTTAACCCTTATTATTAGTCTTATCGGTAAAATTATCAGTAGTGTCAGTAACAATCTTCAAATGGTAAATATATGGTAAAAATATGGTCAGCGCCCGTGTCACTTTAAAGCATTGTAAAGGTATGCAAGAAGAATTTCAAGTTAGGAAAAAGGTATAGGCTTTCCCTGATTCTCTTATTGCAGCTTGGTAAATAAATGATAAACCGCCAAAGGTCTTCTCTCTTTTAATCTGTGGATAAATTGCAGTGAAAAAAACGTGAAGTTGCTTAGCCAGTAGCTAGAGTTTTTGCAATCGTTATAATCAAACCAAAGACGGTTTGCTCGGAGACAGAATGGCCCCTCCCCACTCACCCAAACTCCTCTCACCCTTACGGTATTTTAGGGGGTTGTTTTTATGTTTTGGGGCTGAGTGCTAAATTTATCCCTTTTCCATTTTTATGTTTTATTTCCTTTCCTTTAAAAAAAAAACGACGCATTGGGAGTCCGTTAGCTTTGGTGAAGTATCTACAAAGTTGTCAACAATAGCACGGGAATCATGAAGACCTCATGTGAAGTTCAGACAAGCAAATGCAGTTTATGTTTATTTTACTTCAAGACAATATTTAAATGTCTAAGATAGGAATAAGAATACAGTTGAACACCATAAAGCTAGCTGTAGGTCTTTTGCACTCTCAGCTAGGACTACAGTATCATCTGCGTACAGCGAAGTAAATAACCTGAGAAAAACCTCTGCTTCATTATCACTTAACTGATCTTTAAAAGACTCATTTAAGTCATTTAAACTCTTATAATAACGAATAACAAACCTTTCAAAGTCATTCAAAAAGATGGCAAATAACACTGGGGGTAGGTTTTTTCCATGTCTACAGTGTTTTAATGTCTTCTTATACAATATATCCTGCCCCCTGTGGGCTGGGGTTGTAGAATATGCCCACGGTATTCCCCGCCTGTCGTAAGAGGCGACTAAAGGGGAGGACTTGAAACGAATTTATCTAGTTGACACTATATAACACATTGGTGTTGGTGTGTCGTTAAATATTATGTAACTAACTAACTAACTACAATATATCCTGTTTTTTTTTTTTTTTTTTTTTGCAGAGCGTACTCATTAAAAGCGAAATTGCTAAGTTGAATTAAAAAAATATTTGGTAATTTTGATCGGTATTTCAATATAATGACAATAAAATGTAGCACAGCCCTCGCTTTTTATGACAAAGTTGCCCTGAAAACGATTTTGTGTAATGTATTGTAAATCTGTAATCCATCTAAAATTCCACCAACACGAATCGTATGATACTAATATTGCATATTTTTGATATTCCTTACCGTCCAATACGATGGGCCTGTCAATTACCAGCAGCCCCCCCCCCCAACAGTTCAAAATGTGTTTTGAAATCCAGATATACTATAGGTAACCATACCTTTGTATCTCTCATGCACTCATGCAAAAAACGAAACTAAAATTCAAGCCGTTTTTTTATCTCTTCGAATAATCTTTGAGAACTTGACTTTGACCCGTACAGAGCTTCAGTTTCATTCTTATTCAAACAATATTAAAGAACAGCACCTTTCAGTGCGAACAGGGGTGATAGCATTGTGGTGATGAAATCAATATTCTGAATCTAACAGCAAGATAGAACACGGGCTAGGTAAATGTGCTTTATTTGCTTTTAGCAGGTCTACCACGAATAAAGAATTGAAGCTTATGAACGCTTTAAACTTAAACCAGATGCATTGTTGTGACAGAAACTAACGGCATGATAAAGTGCGATAAATACGCTTTTCTGATATGAACGGATCTATATACATGAGTGCAAGAGCTAAGCTGAATGAAAGACTTAAGAATTAGGATATCTTCAGGAGTATCGACATGTCATAGTCCACACTTTGCTACATCGAAATTGATTTTTTTTTTCGCGTGAGTCAAAGATACACAGTCTATTATATGTCAAGAGTTATTTGAGAACGGCTGTTTTAAACTCCGTGGAAAACCGGTTTAGACATTTACAGCTACGACTGTTTTGTTAGTGTTGACTTCAATTATTTAAAATTAGGTTCTCAGGCTCCTTCTTTCTAGTTTTTCTTTTGTTATATTTTTTTTGTTTTTGTTTTCTTTTTTTTTTTAGAAGCGCTCGTAAAAGTTTGTGATGCCTTAAGCCCGTTTCTACGAGGATCTGATGGCAAACCCTTACATGTGCGAAATACTACAGCATACCGCTACGATGGTGATTCAACGGAGGATGGTAGGGGTACAGAAAAGTGAAGAAAGGGTATATATGTAATTTTTCTGATGGTTTTTCAATCGTTGTGTAGAATTCAAATCAATTGCGGAAAGGAGTTGCTTGGAGATGGGGCCCCACACAATAATCCCTGTTACAAGATGGTAAAGAGGTGAGAATTACACCACTGGGTTACGATAAAGGCTGGAAGAGAGGAACCATTGCCAAGGAAGCAGGAGTTAGATCCTACATTGTCGACAAGGATGATGGGAAGCAAATTCGGTCCAACAGAAAAAATCTACGGAAAGTGAATGAGCCTGCAGCCAGCGGTTCGCACCAAGCCAACAACGATGACGAGACCCAGTCGATAGTGAGCCAGAGCAGACAAACTTCCAACATAACCACTCCTGAGGCACTAGTCGGCAGACCAACTGGCACAAACACTACCAGTCAAGTGTTTGCTCGACAGACAATGACTCGCTCTGGCAGACTTGTAAAAACAAACGGTTCGAATAGACCTTGCCACATGACGTCATCTTTTGTTCACGCGGCCATATTAGAGGGCACACGTGGAACAAACATTCTTTTTTCCCCACTGCGTTTCTCCACTACATACTAGTTGTACACTACACCGTACATGCACGGTATATTTTACACGCAGCTATAGGGCCATTGCCTGACTTCGACTGATTTACCATTTAAATATGCATATCTGAGCCTCGCTTTTTACCCCAGCATGGGAGTTTTTGCGTTGGGGTAAGAAAAAATATGGCGTGGTGAAATGGATCTGTAGGTGTTGAATCCTCATATCTCCAAGGGAGCTACAAGGGGGTGATTTTAGTTACATGTCACCTTAGAGAGTGTCGTAAACCCATCCTAGATAGGTCCGTTGGCAAAAATGTGCATACGCGCGGAAAGGGCCGGGGCTAACAATCCTGTTATTGCTGGTAGCACAACTCTTTCAAAGGCGTATGAAACATCAGGTCCTTTTATAGGAAGGCTCTCAGTTAAGATGTGGGGGGGGGGGGTGGGTGGTTTGAAAAAAAAACGAAGACATGAAAATATCTCGGCAAGCGTACAACCAGTTAGCGCGTAACATACCGAGGACATTTTTACCAAAATACCTTTCAAGTTGCAAAATGGCACTTCTTATGACCCGTATGTTCCATTAATATGTGTCTTTGAGATCTCATGTTTTAAAGGTTTACACCTCAGTATCCCTTTTCGGCTGATGGAATACTTCCACAAACACTCTAGATTGCGGAAAGTGCACTCGAAAACTCAAATTTTTCACTAAAGTTCAACGCATTCTATCATGCGTGGACGCCAAATATGGTGGGACGGAAGAGACGTTTAACTGGAATCAGGGTTCATGGGACCTGGCGCGATCGCTCCTTTAATCATTCACTTGTCTATCATATTAATAAACATACAACCATAGCGGCCTGCCCTCAGATATTTATACCAGACGGAACCAGCTCAGTCATTAAAAGAAAATGGGTGTACAAAAGAAAGTAAATTTACACATAGCCTACCTTGTTTTGAACATCGAAGGTACTTAAACCAATGATATCGCATGCCTTCGAAGCGCTCGGAGTATGGAGGTGATGAAATAATGACGTAATCATGCTTATTATGTTATCCTAATATTCATGTGGAATGTGTTTAATTTGTAACAGTGTCTTTTTCTGAATTGCAAGAGGAAGGAAGAAGTCATAAGTAGCGACGAAGCACCCCTAGGCTAGTTCACAAAGGGGCTTCAATGTCAGAATGGGGCTCGATTTAAAAACCGAACCCACTGACGAACCACTCGACCCCCCCCCCCCGCACATGGGCCTGCTAATTAACAATTAAACAGTTTAGAACGGTTTAGTGTTAACTTTGACTTGAAGTAGGCTAGGCGTTTGAGAATAATCTAGTTAATAGACGGCTAAATTTTAAAGTCATTGTCACAGTTGAGTTTGGACAACTCTCCTAATGAATATTCATGCCGTGTTTAACAGCTGTTTAATTTCCAGTATATTTTATTACGTAATACCTTAGGTGCCTGGAAAGAGTGGCAGGGTGTAACTGGCAGTTGCCTAACATCCTGCAACGAGGAAACACGCATCCTGGTGAGGGAACCGTATCTGAGGGGAAAACGTTGAAGGATTTTGGAGACGGGCGAATTTCGCACCGGTCGCTGAGGACTGGGCTCACGCCGAGCCAATTTCAAACGTTAAGGTGTCCAAAAGTATTCCTGTAGTTTATTCCCTCACCAGGATAGCGCCGTATCATTCCCATCGGGTACCTGTAAGTACTTCGTTATTATTTTTATTAGAAGCCCCCAATTTGAACGAGATAATTTCCACAATGAATCCAAAATTTAATGCTTGAGTCAACTGTTTAGTGGCCCACACCGACAATGTTGTTTTATGGATTTTCAGGGCCAGACGTACAATTCCTAAATTTGGGTGCCTGCCGACATCAGACTAGGCTGCTTATTCGTAGGTACTGTACCACAGACGCGGGAGTGAAGTCACCACCGACTTCTGCTATTTTGTATATGTATGTATATATGTTCCAAACGTCGCAAGACCTCGACGAAGAAGAAGATAAAATTGTTAAGACAAACACCAAGTAGTGTTTTCTAGTTTTTGGATTCATTGTCTCAGCCACCTGTATTTATCCCAAGGTTTTTCAAACAACCCGTGACAGTCATTATTTACCATTTAAATAAAAACAAAGAGACATTTCATTCCATTTTGCAGATTTTATATTTCTTAAGAGACATCCAAAGGATAAGGTCATTTAAACTTGAGGACTCTATACATTAATGGAGTGACTCGCAACTTGAACAGTTTATCTAAAAGAGAAAGGATGTTGCAAGAGCTAGTACTATGATGTTTTGTTGAGTAGTGCGCCGAGATTGTTTACACGTGAGATTCCAGTGAACATCCGTCCAGAAATAAATCGTAAGCCATCACGTTAATCCTGACGAGTCAGAAGAACGTTTTGTTACATACTGAACTTTCAATACAAACCACGAATACTCTGATGCCATAGGTTGAGTTCGTTGCAGTTTGCCCCGCTCACACCACGTCAGGATACAGGTACAAGACGCATTCAGTGAACTGCACTTAAAAACCTCAAATGTTAATCAGATTTGATTAACTTGACAAAGAACTGAAATCAGTGGCGTAGCCAGAACTTCTTTGTTAGGGAGGGGGAGGGGGGGGGGCAAGGCTTTTCTCAAGGGGGCAACCAAAGAAAGCTTTTTATGCATTTACCTTACTGAAGCCTTGTGCAGTGTGCAGCAGCATGGGCAATGTACATGACTATGGTACGGCATATGTTGATACTGCATGCATGCGGTCATTAGTTATACTTTCACAAATTAGCCAGCCCACCTTCATTTCTTGTTAACGCTTTCAGTTAAGATCGCACCTGCCAACTGGCCGAATTGATTAATTGCCGATCTGGTCATATTTATCAAAATTTGTTTATAATGCAAATGTCGTATTTTCATCTGTCAAAGAAAACTCTTCCTTTTTTTTTCTTTTAAGCACATCGCTGAAAATATTTGAGCGGGGCAAGAATGTGTTACAAAATAATTGGGGGCAGTGCCCCCATGGCTACACCACTGACAAAAATTCCATTATTTAGTTGACAGGGTGAGATTAAAAGTGACCAGAATCGATCTAGTTTGAAACCAAATCTAGTGTAATATTCGGACCGGTTTAGGATCGGATTACGGTTGACAAGAGTTTATAGAATGTGTGGTGAATAGTATAATATAGTTATTACTGTACCAGGAAAAAAACTGTTAGAGTGGTTGTTACAACACAAACAACCCTTCTTTTGCCGGTAAAGGCTGTATCAATCCTTCTAAATTGTGCACAGTTCTTGTATTTCGAAATGTGTAATAACAAGATGCAGATCACTGCAGAGTGCAACACCTTTATTATTAAGCTGTATTAGGAAGTTTCATTAGGGTTCAGTTTGGTTTGTGGGTTATGTTGAGCTTTGCTAAAGATTTAGTCAGTATAAGGTTAAATTAGGTTAGATGGCAATGTGGAAATGCAGTCACCTAAGCATTATTCTCACAGCTGCAATGTGAAAGAGCACTCTAGACTGGGGTTCCCCGCGAGACGAATCGAAAGTCCGCTAGACCGAAGGTTCGCGAGATTGAAATTTGCATTGGCTCGTTAGCGTGAAGCCGGAAATGAGTTGACATGGGGCAGAACGTGAATTTGGGTCCACGAAACCGAAATATAGTTAAGATGTGCCAGACCAAAATGGGTTAATTTAATGGATGTTTATCCTTTCTAATCCTTATCTTATACTAAAACTAAACTACTTGATTCAAGGTGGTCTTTACCTCCACTCCGAATTCATTCCATTTATCACAAAGTATTGCTAAACGGCAACAGTGATTACAATTACGGAGTCCTGAGCAAGACTTCACGAATTGCCTGCCTTTTTCTATTCTTTTCTTGATTGTTAGCTTGTTAATCTACTGTGAGTTCCATTCAGTGGCGCAGGCACGGGGAGGGGGCGGGCATGGGGGCGAATGCCCAGCAATCGATTTCAGAATTGTTTCTTTTTTTTTTTTGAAAATTTTAAAATGATCCCAAAAGGCTTCGCGCGCATTTGTCACAGTTTGCACTCAATCTCATGACCATTATTAAGCTAATAATACATATAACTATTTTAATCACAACACTTTTTCGAAAACAGCAGCACATATCCTACCTCTGCAGGGGCCTCGCATCGATATGGGATCTTTCCATCATATTTGAAGCATGATGAGGAAGGTTGAAAGTACGTATTGGCCGTTATACATTTTTCAACAATTTTTACGGAGCGCTTTGCGCGTAGCCATTATCTGTATAGATAGTAATTTCTAATACACTTACAACGAAAAAGCATTCTGAAACGCGCTTGTTAGTCCTTCACCCCTTTTGCTATACCTATCAGGGAGGTCTCATATCACCTTCTTGCTCCTATACTCTCCCTCCCTCCCATTCCTCACCGCTTGAAGCTGTTCACCTGAATTTTCGTTCAAATTAGCCTGTAAAAATACGATAGTTGTAAAGTGCTTGGCATCAAACTCTACAGTACCATTTGGATGTAAGGTAATAATTAGCATCATGCCAGTGCCCCGTTTTATATGATTAATCCAAAGCTTCCATGAAACCCTATACCGGTGTCTACCAGCCTTAGATGCCCTTTTATAATGCACAATAAAGCAAAGGAAAATTTTCGTAGTAAAGTTCCAAGAATGTTTCTGTGGACTCCACGCCCTTATTTTTGCGAAAATTTTTTTCTGAATGGAAGACAGTAAAATAGCCAAAGGGTTGCAGGGGGGAGGTCTTTAGAAGGTTTGTTGACAAGATACTCTTCTCTTAGACAACATACTCTCCTCTTTCACCTAACCAAAAGTAGAATTCACCAAATTATGGACATTTTTCCAGCCATATGTGATCAGTCCCAAAAATATCCCATTAAGATAGCACCATTTTGCATCTAAGCAACCTTAAATTAACAACATATTTTCAAAGGGGAGGGGAACACCCCCCAGGACGGCCCTTCTATGTAGTAATAAAGGAAGGATCCCCCGCTGCTGTATACAATCGCAGGGGTGCATAAAAAAGGTACAATTAACACAGACTTGGGAGGTCAACTGAGGTGGCATTGCTACGTCATTTGTGGTCCCCCCCAATCACCAAATTCTGGAGGCCCCACTGGTTCCATTCTCAACTACTTCTAGACCAAGACCTACATTTAACCGGCACAAACATACGATACTAGTGAAGCAATTCTCGCCGGCCTTCGGTCTCGCTGGCTGTAACATAATGGCCTATACGGAAGCGATGGCCAAGGGGGAAGCCTCCAAGAAGATGAAAAATTAACATTATCTTGTTTTCATTATATGTCCCGGGCTGAATCTTTTGCCCCCAGAAGCTATTTCACCCCCTTCTGTAACTTGTCTGACTATGGGCCTATATAATACTATTAAGGGATTGAAGCTTATGGGCTGGGGTCATCCTCGTGCGTGGTAACATGAAAACCTATTGCATAGCGAAAGCGTGAGAAAATTCTGTGTTTCATGTTAGCTGGCCCGAGGTTTCGGCAATCTTTGCTTGTAAATTTCGCTATAGCGGAAACCTTTCGAGATATAAAAGTTTCTTAGTAAAAATTCCCTCTTCATTACTTTATGAGCTATACAAAAGAAGGGTAATTTATGCTTCAAGACAATTCAACTTGCTGGCCTATAATGACCAGTATGGACCTCAGTCCGGAGCTAAATGTCAGGACCATAGATACTGGGGTGCAAAAGTGTGACAGTTCCTTCCCCTGACTCGTGGGTGGTTCTCTGAGTTCAACGTTCCTCAATTTGCGTAGCATACATATTGCTTACAGAGTATCACATCAAAGTTCTGTCTCTGAAATGTTTGATTCCGTTTAAGAAAGCAGTACTGTGGTGCTATAGTATTCCTGTTGTCCTAAACACCGCCATTTTGTAAACACCTTAAGTTTCTTCATATATATCTGACAAATGCTGTCTGGATAGCTTTCACAGTGATCAGAGTTCTAGGGGAACGTGCTGTTATAACCAGCTTAAGGCAGTAGAATATGAATCAGTACACTGGACAACTCATTTTATTGCAAGATCCATTTTATTCCGAGATTCTGCAGAATTTGTCCACTTTTTCGCCCACAAATTTGTCGGCCTGCATTTGCTCGCTGTAGACTGATAAATTGGCTAGAGTCCTGTAAGCCGTTTTCCTTGCCCTACCTACCTGACATATGATATCAAACAAAAAAAAAAACATTTGAGCCCTTAATTGAAGTGTTTAATTTCTTACCGTTCGAGACATTTTGTCCATGGGCCACCTGTGCATGACTCAAAGATTAGCCAGGGTTATCAATAATGTCACGCAAGGCAGTAATCTGTGTGCTCTTCTGTGTCTAGTCCTCCGGCTCTATAAAAACAGTGCAGCGAATTATTTGTTGAGAGAAAAACATAACATCATCAGGTCATTTTAATTTCCCCTGATATATCCCTTTAAGGAACAGCCAGTGCGAATTATTTAAATAATTTGTTCATTAGTTTTAATTTGAGGCGCGTTTTAAGTCAACTTAGAAGAATATAAATCGAAAGAGAACTAAAAGTCAAACGTCAGGATAAAAGTGTAAAGATTTTGCATGAGTTGACGTACTTTTGGCTCGAGCAATATGCAATTCATGCTATTTATTCTTATTATTTTATTTTTGAAGAGAAGGAAGGTTCATACTATACTTTTTTCTCATCGTGTTCTCACTATTCTCTCTTCAAAAGGACAAATTTTTCCTAATTATTAGGGCATATTTGGCTGTGATATGGCCAGTTGTATCTTCACATAGAGCAGTGTAATTTTCTCTCGACTCACAACTTTAAAGGAGCTGAATAGTGGCGTACTTCGGAAATAAATACGTCATACTAAACGAGATGTTTACCCTCAGTGTAATACTAGTATTGAACATATTCCTCTTAATGCGTTTTGTATTCTCAGCTAAAATAATTTTTGCAATGTAATTCAGTAATTACTTTCGTGTTTTATTTCTTAGATTTTTTATTTTTCACTTGCTACACATTTAACAATTTGTTTTTTTAATTTATATTTCGTTACTTTTTCTTCTGGCAAGGGCAATTTTGTATCGTTTCAACTTGTAACGGTTCTGATCGATAGATCAATTAGTCATACATCGAGTTATCATGGCAGCTACGTTGGACAATTCTGATACCATTTCCGCGAAAAACTGATCATCTGGTTGCGTTAGCATTTTGTTATACTTGTAGTGCTTCTAGACTTTATTTTGGTTTCATTTCGAGTAATATAACCAGTTTCAAAGTATTGGAGGGAGAAAGTTTTCCTTTAGAGCAAGTGAAAAGCTCAACAGAAGCAGATGCAAGTGGTTATACTGCACAGAACCGTCTGTTTGCGTTTTCAAATCAACATGTCAGCGTAAGGAGTCTCGTAGCGTAGGCTGTCCGTGTAAAAGCACGAGCAACCTCCGCCTGTAGCTCTGTGTAAATGTGGGACCAGAAAACAAAAATGGTTGAATCACTCACTTCCGGTAAGCCTTACTTGTTGTTTTTACAAACAATGAGTTTCCATTTCTTCCCCATAATAGGTTCGCTTGTACTAACCACCATCAAACTCATTATAGGCTAACTAAGAAAATCGTAGGCCTAACTAAAAATACGTTAGGCCTAAAAGTAAGCAGTATCGTACTAAAACATGCAACACTATACTACACACGTACGTACGTTGTGAGTTGTGTGTGCTAGGCACAATGCATTTCGGATCGAATCGATAAACCAAGAAGCATAACCGGATGTGACGTAACGAAGTCGGCGGGTCCGAGAATTTATTCTGTTTTGGCGACTACTCAGCTCCTTTAAACAGATGTGTGCTTGACCTGTGACCCACTTTCTACAATCTAAACTGATCTGCTACACAGCCTGTTATGACCATAAACCCGCAGCTTTATTTCTCATACACAGACATCATTGTGAAAGAAATGTAAACAATGTAATTCAAGCCTTGAGGGGCAGTTGTTTTACCACGCTTAAGCGACCACGGAAGTGGGAGAAGCCTATATGGCTTATGAATTACAACTTCACGTCGGGTGACTAACCAACTCAACAATTTAGATCAAATTTGGAAATTCTTTTGAAAGGTCAGTTCAGATGGGAAAACCGTAGACTGCTCTTGGATGAAAAACCCATCTTACTTTGACCCAGCTGGGGATCGAACCCCGAACCTCCCAGTTGATAAACTCCATCGCTTCAAATGCCACCACCTTTATCCACTCGGCCACAGCACCGGTTAATATACTAATAACAACAATGCAAGGGGTGTCAGTTTTGCTCTGGATGGAGGTTAAGTGACACGATATTTTGCAAGTATGGTCTTTTACGACAAAATTCCACAAATGTTCCCTCTTTTTTAACATTTTGAGCAGCATCTTAGGGATTTAAGAAGCTGTAGCCCTAGGCTTTTCCAGGTTTTCTGGGAAATATAAAGCCACGGCAAAATATTAGCTTAGGTAGTTGGGACATAGTTTGCTCCCACAGTATTTTTTGTGTCAGTACCAAGATTTAGGTCCAAAATTTTTAAAAGTTTGAATATAAACATACGTAATCTAAAATTTTAGAGAATTATTCCTCACCCCCCCCCACACACACACACAAATAGTGCCCGTTGAAAGATATTTTCGTGTTCTATCTTTTAGTACCTGAACAATGAGCTTAGGGTTGAGCATGGTAAAGTTGCAAATTTTCTGAATTTGCCACCGTTTTAAGGAAACATATTTTTTCGCTCTTCATAAATGGGTATTTTTTGAGAGGAAATAATTTTTACTACTCAAGATTAAAAAATAAAACATTTTAAGCTGAAAAAAGAATTCTATTAAAAATAAAGTCCTATTATGTGGCAGATACTGGGAAAGGAGATACAAAGGAATTATTTACCTTTGGCTACCTTCTCAAAGATTAAGTCACAGCTTTAGCCAACATGGCTTAAAAATTAAAATTGTCTTTACGAAGTACGTTTCAAATCTTACACTTGTACCACACATATCATTTAAACAAATCAATGAGTATTGAACTCTAAGACTAGTTCAACGTTACAGTTACAAAAATGTGAATGGTGACTTGAAGCAGGGAGGTGTTAGGAAGGAGATACAACGAACAAATCTGTGAGACAATATGTACTTGAAAATGATTAAATTCTTTTCAGGCACTGTCATTTTATTGACAGGGCTCATTGTACCTATTGTTAAGTATTTGTTGAAGAAAGCCTTTACTGATGATTTCCATTTTTGTCTTCCAAGTAGTTTCAGGACGAATGTCGTTGTTTAAAATGCTTTCAAGTGAAGTTTGTTTCACTAAACACTAAAACAAATGGCAAAAAACGTTTTAATAATGTACTTTAGCTGTGCCCTCACAATTTTAATACGCCATCTTCTGGTAACATTGTTCAAGATTAGTGTGACTAATAACGACGAAAGGTGAAACTGTCACATTCTTTCTTGACGTATGGCAACGAAAAATTAACGAGTTTAACGTAAGGGGTGCGTCATCTCATTGTAATTTTGACAATGTATTACTGATCGTTGTTAATCTGGGTATTGAGATAATAATTTTGAGATGAAAGGTAAGATTACTGTCGGAAACGAAACATTGATTCAAAGGATATATACAACGTTGCAATTCCTTCCTAAGACACCCCCGCTTCTTGGAAGAGGCTACTTTAATATAAATTTTCTTTTAAAACTACATCTTGTGCTTGACATATGGTTGGATTTCTTGTAAGCCCCACAGTTTACAGGTCATTGTTTTCTTACAAAAAGTTTTAGTCTAAGACAATACCTAGAGTCTTTTTACAAGTAACGTATCAGATTTACCTTCTATGCTTCCGTAAGGCAGTGATAAAATCTATTACCTGCATGGTGACTGGTGGCTTAAAGAGAGAAAAGAGGGTTTATTTTGTAGAGGCAAAATGTATAATGCTACCTAACAGCCCCTAGAATACATTTTCTTCTAAAATATGTTGAACTGTTTAGAGTAAGCACATTATTGCTTTTATAGATCTCTTATAATGGGTCTTTTGACGCACATCTCGCCGCATCCCCTTCCTGAATATCTATGTCTCTCCGACCACCTGCTCTGGCCAGATTCTTGCATTGTATTCCGTCAGATCATTTGGGGAAGAAATTCAGAGGCTACGCGTTTCATATAGGGCACAATCACCCTTTCTAACACCCTGGAGCTACTCCTCGCTCTACTACGTCATTTATTTTACTATCGTATATGTCCAAAGTCTCAACTTTATGATGGTATAATAAGCTTAGGCTAGGGATTTACTTTTCATTTATTCCCATAAATTATAGATGATTGAGTTACAGCGTCTGTCTTGTAATCTGGTGTAATTATCAGACTATGCTTGTTTCTGTGAAGGCACCTCTTTGATTAGTGACAATGCTGAAACATCATGAAGGCCAATGATTGTGTTGGCTAAACGATTTATTTAAATGATGTTTCGGCATTTTCTAAAAGGGCGATATATAATCTGATAAGTGTGCGTGTGTTGGGAAAAGTAAAAGTACACAAAAGTCAAAAGAAGACAAAAAATGGATAACATTCATTTCCAACTATAAATATATACAAATCAGTGAATACAAAATATTTCGGGCTGTCTCAGCCCTTCCTCAGTTGTATATAGAACTAGTGCAAATGAAAAGAACTAGCCTCACATATAATATATATATATATAGTATATATAACACCCACATATATATATATATATAATATATATTAATTAAGTATATATATATATATATATATAATACCTAGCTTATATTATAGTATATATATTGCTAATTTGGGATTTAGGAGAAAAAAACCGTATGAAAAAAAACGCGACTGTTGGGAGAAACTCGACCCTTAGGCGAATAAAAAAATCGTTTCGCCTTAACGTTTATTCACTGTTTTATATAGGAATGCGATAACTTCTATACGCAAGTCCGATTTACCACATAATGTTAACTGCAATTACTTAGTTCCACACCAACTTACGTGCATGTATCCGTTAACCACTAAGGACTACTGGCCATTGAAAGTAACGATGCACTATATATCTCAGAACCAAAAGGGGACAATATTAATCTTATGTATTTATTATTTTTTTCTTCGCCGGCTTGTATTGGCGGTATACCGATTTCGCCATAACAGGTCGATCTAGCGTTATAGATCGATATATTAATATATATATACCCTACTACTATATATATATAAATATATATATACTATATATATATATATATATATATATATATTATATATATTACAACAGTCAAAAGAAGACAAAAAAATAGGATACATCATTTCCAACTATAAATATATTACAAATCATCCGTGAATACAAAATATTTCGGACTGTCTCAGCCCTCTCCTCAGTTGTATATAGGAACATAGTGCAAATGAAAAACTCAGCCTCAATATACTCTATACTAGATACAAGCCCCTCGTTTATAGAGACCAAACTTCTGCTTGACAACGCTCATTCGCAACGCCCCCATAAATCCCTATTTAAACCTGTCCTGTGAGTATTTAGAGAGATGATCGTATTTAGTTCTCGGTTGCATCTCTCCTGCGCGCTTTTAAAATTTCCGTACAACAAAACACATTTTAAATCGGACAAACTATGCTCAGGCAGATTAAAATGCTCGGCAACGGGGAATCCAGGGCTATTATTTCTTATGCACAGTTTATGATTGTTAAATCGAAGTCTAAATTTGGTGCTTGTTTCTCCTATATATGTAGCGTGGGGGCATTTCTTGCAGAAAAGTAGATAGACAACATTACTAGTATCACAATTAAATTTCCTGGTTTAAGAGTTTTGCCTGAAGCAGCGTGAAATATGGTGGGGGAAAACTGCATGTGTTTACAAACCTGGCAACGAGGTTTGTTGCAACTCCTGTTGCCCGTGTTTAGGTCTTCCGCAGCAGTCAGGGTTGCGCGAACTAACATAGAACTTAAATTCCGTGGTTGTTTGTAGGCAACCATTGGCGGTTGTTCAAAAATTTCATGGATGGATGGGTCACTTTTGAGTATCTCCCAGAATTTCTTAATGCTGTTTGTTAGGGGTCGGTTGGATGGATGGTATGTGATAACTAAGGGTATACGATCGCAACTGAATTTTTGGCGGTACCGAAGGAGATTTTGCCTCGGTATGGCCAGCACTTTTTGGAAATAACTCTCCAAGAGTTTGTAGGGATAGCCCCTATTAAGAAAAAAGTGTACGAGATCTGTTGCTTTTGTCAGTGGAGCATAAACGGCGGTATCTTAAGAATTGACTGTACACGACAGAAGTTTTTGTGTGACGGGGGTACACTTTTTTAAACAGATAACAGAGATAACAGATTGTTTTCTATGTCCACATGTTGGCTGTTTTAGCGATCGTACGTGGCATCTTTCCATGACTTTTAAAGTCCAGAGAAAAATTAGTGCATTTCTGCAAAAATTTAGGTTGAATTTTGCCTTGTAAAGCACTGAAAAATTGGCAGATCTACCCAATTGTGTTGAATATTGTTGTTCTTAAATCTGACGGCTAGTTCGGATAAACGGAGTTTCGGATAAACGGGGTTTTACTGTATGTATATATATATATATATATATATATATATATATATATCTAATTCGGCACTTAGGGGGAAAGTTGTTGTTGAAAAGTCGACCTTAAGGGGAAAAAAATTTTCGGGTGAAATATAAGTTTCGCCTTAACGTTTCCACACACTTTTTCTATAGGAATACGTAAACTTACAAGGGCGCCCTCTTAGATTTACAAACTAGATGCCATTACTTCAAAGTTGTCAAATTTACGGACACCTAGCTGTTAACACGAACGGATGGCTGGCCATTGAAATAACGTTAATTTATATGTTTAGACGTTAGGGCGAATTTATTTCTTATGTATTTTATTGTCTTTTTTTCGCCCTATGTACAAGCAGATATAACAATTTCCCCTTAAGGTGGGATGAATTAGCGTTATATATATATAATATATATATATATTATATATAATATATATTATATATATATATATATATATATATATATATATCCACTAATATATATATATATAGATATATATATATATAAGAAGCACTATATATATATATATATGTATATGTATATGCAGTCAATATGTATATGTAAGGTGTATATATATATATATATATATTATAAATATATATATATATATAATATATATATATTTATATATATATATATATATATATATATATATATATAAAGCTATTAATCGCCACCAAGCAGCACATAACATCTCCAGAGTATTAAAAACCGGTATATAACAGTCTAAAACATACGCTAAAAGCAAGAACTAAAATTCGCTAAGACCGTGTATTTAAAAACTCGGCCTTTCGGAAGGGTAGTCCTTCCTTTCTCAGAAGGCAATGGAATAGTGTGTTCTTATTGTGCTGAGAACAGTGAGAGCCTGTTAGATGTATAGAATAATACCAAAGACCAAACAGAATAAGATTAGAGAAAAGCTGAGTAAGAAGACCCTGAAGAGTGGACGCAACCTTAAGAAAAGTCAATGAGCGTGACAGCGTAACACAAAAGGGCTGAAGGAGGTAACTTGAAAGCAAGTAAAAAAGAAGCAAAAAGATTAGTTTTGGTCCGGTACCTTTCTCACAATGGTGCCACTAGGATGCAGAGTTTTCAGTTGGTGAATCCAAAACAACTCTTCTTCTTCTTCACGTTGTCCGGTTTGTCTAGATTAGGGAAAGTCGAATATATAAGACACAGAGGTCACAGACAGGAATTCAAAAAGGTCATACTTCTCTGTTCAAACATTTTAAAGGGTCCTGTAATAACTTTGAACTTATTGGCAACTCGACATTCCCTAATCTAGACAAACCACAACGTGAACAAAAAGTTGTTTTGGATTCACCAACTGAAAACTCTGCATCCTAGTGGCCACGGGCGTCAATGCTGGGCGTACGGTGGGTTAGGTTAGATGAGGTTTAACGTCCCAGTTTCCAACCAATTGGTTCAAGTCGAGACGACCACGGCCTATTTTCCAGTTGTGGCTCACTGGCTTGTTTTCCCTACTCCATTGTTTATGCTGAGCACCAAGCACAAAGGCAGTAGGTTCCATTTTTAACGTCTTTGGTATGACCCGGTCAGGATTTGAACCCTAGACCTTCCGGCTGCAAGTCGGATGCTCTAACCACTTGACCACTGCAGTCGGCGTACGGTGGGACACGTCCCGCCAACATTTCGATGGGTAGGGGACACAATATCAAATCTCCCCCCCCCCTCCCCCACATTTCGTAAAAGAGTATTATCGTGGCTCTATTTGATTAGGGCCTATACGTGCCTTAGCATTCTGCATTCATATCATCGTATATGAGAAGTTCAGTCTCATGAAAAGTGCCCTACGTACGGCACCTGGTTTTGCTCTCAAGAGAACAATTTCTCTAAAAAGAACCCAAAATTTTCGGCGCGCTACGCTCGCCAAAGAATCAGTCCGTTTACTTCAATAATTCCATTCCACATGGCTAGATAGCGTAAGTCCTGTCAACCTTACCAAGTAACAGGAAGGCACAGTACACAGGCTATGTAGAGATGGTAAATCTCATCCCACATCACAAAGCCTAACTGTTGCTATCTTGTGTGTGTCATGCGGTAGGTCAGTTGGTGAGCGACTCACGGAGCAAAGTTTGGCTCTTTCATCGGGTAGTCCAGGTGATTTGACATAATGTATGTTATCCGGGATACGGTATACAACCCTTACATTTTCTCTGTTTGTTTTTGTTTGTTTGTTTTTAATGATTACATGTCTTTTTTGTGTAAGCCTACCAAAAATTTTCGCGGTATTTGAAATTTCAGGATTCAGACTCGAAAGGACACTATCAGTGCGCAACTCGGCTTTCGAAGCATTTAGTGATATTATGCAAAATATACCCTGCAATGGCATGAGATATTTAGGCTCCTTCATATCTTTTTCTCACAACCAACTCGACATTGGGGCTGTCAGAACTTGCGGTGTCTGGCATGACCCGGCCCCCCTGTCGGGAAAATTCTGTCGCCACCCCATGGTCGATTTACTTACCTTAGCTTTCAAAAGGGTCATTTCTGCAATAAAATCCCAACTTTTCGGTACGGTACGTTTCGCCCACTCTTCCTCAGTTCCGTTAGCTAATAAAGTACAAACACGTACCATCTTTTCAAGTACCTTATTTCATAACTCAAATACATGGATAAATGTAGATGTCAGGAATTTCACCTCATTTCGCTGATCTTAGTTAAGGTTCTCTTGTGTCTGCCGTGCGGAACGGCTAGTAACTCGAGGAGTGAAGTACGACGTAAGTTGTGCCCGACAGGGACCAACTGCCCTTGCAATGCCCGGACAATTGATCTATAAAAGCTTTAAATAAGTACAGATTCCTTTTAGTGTAGGCTAACCCCCCAAATTTTCTCGTGATTCGCGCGCTTTTCCGCAGTTCAGATTCCAGGAAGACCATTAAATCCGCTCGGAGCTATTTTCCTCTAGCATATGCAAATTTTATTCAATATATTGCATGGTATCATACACAGGTTTTCTTCAAATCCTCTCACCAACCCGTCGACGGCATCCTGGCTGTCGGGGCTTCGGGTCGCTGCCCCCCGTCGGGCAAATCCTAGTGCCACCCCTGGGGAATGGGAAAGTTTTCCTTCTTACTATATGACTAGTATATCTGTTATGAAGCAATGGACTTGATAATGGAAGCTTTATTTTTTGGAGGGCGGAAATTTCTTTTTGATTGGAGGTCATTTTCACTCGGAGGGCGGGTCGACCCTCTAAAACCGGTTGTGGGGAACACTGGGATCTAGTATAAAAAGAAGTAAAATGAAGCACCATTTTTCATCTAAGCGCTTTGGGACAGCAAAAAAAAAAAAAAAAAAAAATCAAAACGGGAGGGGATACCTATCCCTTAAACCCCTCCCCATGACGGCGGTCAAGAATGGGGACGATGAGTTGACTTTGCCTCCCAACACCAAAAAGGCTACGTAACACAGGGGAAGGGATGTTACAACCGATAATGTAAAAATCAACCGATAATGTAAAAACGACCGATAATGTAAAAAAAAATTACCGATAATGTAAAAACTCTTTGAACCGATAATGTAAAAAAAAATTTACCGATAATGTAAAAACGCTCGTCTACCGATAATGTAAAAAAAAAATTTACCGATAATGTAAAAACTGTTCTAAAGACGTTTTCATATAGAATTGGAAACGTTGAATTTTATCAAAACTGCAAAAAGTCATATGTTAATTCAGAAAGGTCGTATAGGTCATACCCCGAGGGAAGGGGTTCTCACCCCTAGAGACCCTATAGTGGGAGAGATTGGCCAACCATTGTTCTCAGATACGCATTCTGATTGGACGAAATGCATGGGGACCATTTTGGAGCCAAAGTACCAGCTTGCAAGATCATGTGTAGCCTACATACATTCGAGAAGTTGTCCAGGCTGTACTGTACGTAAGTACGGCCGGACGTACGCATCCTATGTAAGATAGTTATGTTTTGTTTCCAAAATTGCGGCCAGGTTGTGCTGCATTTGGATGCACGAACAGGCCAGAAAGGGTTACAAGTTGTATTGATTCCCATCCTGTACAAAAAGAAGGCTTCGGTGGGCTGTAAAAGTTAGAAGGTTCAACTGGAATCCATCAAATAGCGACCGCTTATGCGACGTAACTTTACAGTATACAATTTAGTAATACATGTAGGCCTAACGTTAGAGTAGGCTTAGCTTAGAGTTAGATTACGACGTTCTGTACAAGGCCTAGCCTATACCGTATACGGTGGTTCCATCTCTATATTCCGACTGCTTGATATTCCAACACATAAAGCCAAATACAACTCCTTACCCTTTGGCCTAACCGGCTAACCCTAATCCTAACCCTATTGGAGAGTTGTCGGAACATCCCCATAGAGACGTTAGAATACCAGAGCTGCAGTCCCCAGTCATAGGTGTAGGAGGAGTGGCGTATTTGGGGGCATTGAGCCATACCCCCACTCAATGCCGATTTTTTTTTTTACTTCCGAAAGATACGTTAAGTTTTTAACACAAATGTTACTGCAAATGGTAGCATATGTGGCACCAGATTGCATGTAAAGACACCTAATTTTTCAAATTTTCAAAGGGGAGGGGGCCCCTATTGGGCCATGGTTCCCCCTCACAGTCACTGATGCCGATGTTTTTGTTTTAGTTCCTAAAAATACGTCAATTTTTTAACACAAATTTTACTTCAAATGTAGCCTATGTGGCACAAGATTGCATGAAGGACACCACATTTGTCAAAAATTTTCATAGGGGAGGGGGACACAATAACAGATCAAACATTGCTCCTGGATCTAATTAATTAAATGAGAAAACTGAAACATTTGCGTACCTTTGACTTTGATGTAGGTTTTTACATGGAATACACCCTGGTCAGTCACAATTTTATAAAACCTAGGCCTAGGTCCATGGGCGTCAATCCTGGGGGGACAGGATGACACGTTCCCCTCCCCCCCCCCCCCCACGCACACATTTTGGAAAAACACCCATTGACTTAAGATTTTTATACAGTAAGTTTTTGACAGGAGTGACCATGTCCTCCCACACTCGAGTAAAGATTGACGCCCATGCCTAGGCCTTTCCACAAAATAAAAAAGTCTCACTAGGAAGTTCTCCCCTATATTTACCCCTTTCCCCAGACCTCTCCTGAATTTTTCACTAAATAATGAAAAATCTTAAATGATTAGTTCAACTTGAACTTTCCAAAAAAAGCACCATTTGGCATGTATGCCCGCCCATCCTGCATTAATGTACTAGTAGTTTTGTTAGGAAGAAGGGGTAGACCCAGCCCAGAATGGACCCACCCATTCTTAAAAAGGCACAAAAATAAGACACACTAAAATGAGATTTTTTTTTAAATAAAATCACTTTTAAAACAAACTACTAAAATAGCATGCACCATTCTGCATTTTCGTCACTTTCTATTAGCAAAAGTTACTCAAAATGGAGGGTGTTATCCCCTCCCTCTAGACCCCTCCCAGGACGGCTTTTCTTGCACTGGGTGACAAAAAGGATCCGGCAGACAGTGCCTAGTCAGAGTCAACCGATACGAATGATTTCCACAAGAGAACAGAACGCTGTAACTCACTTTGTTTTACATTTTGTCCAGAAAACTGTACGCACACAGTGTATATGATACTGTATCTGGCCATAGATTACATTTGGCTCCAAAATGGCGACCATGAAATAAGTTGGCCAATCTCTCCCACTATAGAGTCTCTACTCACCCCTACTTTACAGCGCCCTCTTGCAGGTATATTTCCCTTAAAAGGTACATTCAAAGACAGCAGAAGAATTAAAGGTCACTTTTTGTCAATTGTCTAGGCCAAATACATAATTTTGTCATCATTTTTCCTTCATATACTCAAAGCGCCCTCACTCCTCTGTTGTTCCGCAAGCTCCCCAGAAAGAACATATCTACGATAAAAAATATCATGAAAGCACTGCAACATATTTTATTAGATAAAGGTGGGTCATATTGATGACACAGCTTATTTGCATAGGTCTATGACCCAATAGAAGGTGCCCTCTAATAAAAACCAGATATTTCAAAAACTAAGGGACTGAAAATTATGTTTTTGAGAAATGAGCCTGTCCGAAAACCAGGAGATTTACTATCGTTATCCTGAAGGTGAAGGAAGGTTATTCCCTCTCACCCGTTCCACACCCCAGGGGAAGAAGGGGATTAAATCGAAGCTACTCACGCTTGATAAGAGTTGCGTCCTAGAGGTTATCGACCACGCTGATCACAGATCCGAAGTCAGTCATCCCGTCTCTCGGTCATAGTGGGATGTGCGGGCCGTCAAAAGGCCTACTTATAGGGTCAGTGTCCCCAAGAGCAGATTTTATGCATTCCAAAACACCCAGTTTTCACACTAGATGAATACTAATTAAAATTTAGGAATATGATGTCGATTGCACTTATTAAATGTGGAGTGAAAGTTTTCCCTTCCTTATATCACACTTGAGGTTTGTTAGGGTGTGTCCCTCTTACAGTACTAGATACAGGGCACATTCAAAGCTGAAAAACGCATGTTTGCCATGTAATGCTAACATTTAATATACCCGGTCCACACGTTTTCGACCTGCTCTTATAAATCGCCAACCCAAACCCAACCAGGGCAGCCTCCCCTTACCCATGTTATACAGGACACATAGGCCTATCATCTTTCGAGTTTGAAGGGGTAAATTAAGGGTTGGTTAGAGAGAGGCACCTTCTACGGGGGTAAAGCGAAACACGGCCCCCAAATTAGTGTTGGTATATATGGACAATTGCGTTTTTCAACTTAATGCATACAGCGTAGCTAGTAGGAGGAAGAACAGGCTTGTGACTCACAGAAACGATAGGCCAATGTAGTGCATGACCTTTTGACAGGTTGATTCCCTTCCCACCATCATCTCGGAGATAGGAGCCTTCTCTGGAGGTCAGGCGCAACTCACGTATTAGTGAAGCCATATATGGAAGGGAAAACTTTCACTCCACATTTAACAAGTACAATCGAAATCTTTATTCCTAAATTTTAATCGGTAACCATCTAGTATGAAAACTGGGTGTTTTGAAATGCATAAAATCTGCTCTTGGGGACACTGACCCTAAAAGTAGGCCTTCTGACGGCCCGCACATCCCACTATGACCGAGAGACGGGATGACTGACTTCGGACCTGTGATCAGCGTGGTCGATAACCTCTAGGACGCAACTCTTATCAAGCGTGAGTAGCTTCGATTTCATCCCCTTCTTCCCCTGGGGTGGGGAACGGGTGAGAGGGAATAACCTTCCTTCAGCTTCAGAATAAAGACAGTAACACCCCTGGGTTTTCGGACAGGCTCATTTCTCAAAAATATAATTTTCAGTCCCTTAGTTTTTGAAATATCTGGTTTTTATTAGAGAGCGCCCTCCATTGGGTCATAGACCTAGATGCAAATAAGCTGTGTCATCAATATGACCCACCTTTATCTAATAAAATATGTTGCAGTGCTTTCATGATATTTTTTATCGTAGATATGTTCTTTCTGGTGAGCTTGGGAACATCAGAGGAGTGAGGGCGCTTTAAGTATATGAAGGAGAAATATGACAGAATGATGTATTTGGCCTAGACAATTGACAAAAAGTGACCTTTAATTCTTCTGCTGTCTTTGAATGTACCTTTTAAGGGAAATATACCTGCAAGAGGGCACTGCAAAGTAGGGGTGAGAGCCCCTTCCCCTGGGGTATGACTTATACGACCTTTCTGAATTAACATATGACTTTTTTGATAAAATTCAACGTTTCAGTCCAATTCTATATGAAAACGTCTTTAGAACAGTTTTTACATTATCGGTAAATTTTTTTACGTTATCGGTAGACGAGCGTGTTTACATTATCGGTAAATTTTTTTTACATTATCGGTTCAAAGAGTTTTTTTACATTATCGGTATTTTTTTTTTTTACATTATCGGTTGCTTTTACATTATCGGTAATTTTTTTACATTATCGGTCGCTTTTACATTATCGGTTGATTTTTACATTATCGGTTGTAACAAGGGACCAGGTCAAGCGTAAACAAAGGTAAAATGTTTGGTGATAGGATGTCTGTCCATAAAATAGCGTTGTTACTGCGCTTGTGATATAGTGATATCAGACAGGCTGTCATTGCTCTTTTTCTCCACTGTGCGTCGCTGCTGAAAACAATGGTCCTTCTGGCATGGAGGATAATATTTATCTCCTCCGGTGTGATTCTGTGGAGTTGGTCGGCGTAATTTAAGGCTTTTAGGAGAAGATTCTCTGTAATTGAGGGATAAAATTCTACTATGTCGAAGACAACGACACTATGGTTGGGCTTGTCTGTAATGCTGTTGTACCACTGAAGGACGTCCCTTGTGCTTTTCCAGGGGTTCACTTTGGTTTTGGTTCTTATGGTCTTGATCACTTTATCTAGGATATGCCTGCTGATTTGCCCAATATCAGATTTAGTGGAACTTATTAGGCGGCATGCAGGTTTGTTGGCAAAGTTGTCTTTATGATCTTTTAAGGAGATTAAGGCTTCACGTTCCTCCAATTGGTCTATGCGGACAGCCTGTTTGATATCACTATGGGCAGTCTAGACGGGGCGGAGTGCTGCGAGTTAGTAGTCTGCTATACTTGCTATCCTTACTAAAACCCAAATATGGTAACAGTCTTGGACTTTACAGAGACGACGGGCTTGGCTAGTTAGTTAGTTAGATAATATTTAACGACACACCAACACGAATGTGTTATATAGTGTCAACTAGATGAATTCGTTTCAAGTCCTCCCCTTTAGTCGCCTCTTACGACAGGCGGGGAATACCGTGGGCACATTCTACAACCCCCAGCCCACAGGGGGGGGGGACGGGCTTGGCGCCTTTAAAGTGGACCTAAAGTCTAGAATTTCAAGAATATATATTCAAGAGGTTAAAAAACAAATTTTATTCATCCAATTTCCATTTTCATAGCGTCATCCATTGCTAAGATATAAAATGTTGACGTTTATTCACTTAATTTGAAATGGTTGATTGCGCAATGATCTGCGATGTCCTTCTTGTATAACTCACATTACCTGCTTTTGTTTCCTTTTGAAATTAAGATGTTTATATGACCTTGGAACATTAACTGTTTCCTTACAAATCATGTTGTATGGAGAGGGCTTATACAGCCAAGTCACCCTACAACAGTAAGAAAATGATCACGTTTTGGTACAAGATGCAGTGGTTTTCGAAAAAATAAAGAAATACAAAGACGGTAATTTGAGTAGTACAAGAATGACATCACAAATTATTGCGCAATCTGCCATTTTAAATTGAATGAATACGCTCCAACATTTTATATCTCAGCCCAGGAATATCCTGTGAAGGTGGGAGTTGGACCATTTGGTTGCATTTTGCAAGCTTTGTAACATATATTTTTGAAATTCCAGACTTTAGGTACACTTTAACTGTCCACCGAGAGAGCTTGGAAATATCAAGAAAGATATTTGTAAGACATTATGGGAAAACGATCTAAAAATAACGGCAGAAGCCAACAAAAAACCGTACACGATCTTGATGTCACACTGGCCCTCCCTACTTTGAGTAACAGACCCTACATGAAACCCAACAACAACCCCGTTCACGCACCCCCCCCCCCCCGTACTCAAAAACATACCCAAGGGCATCAACCGCCGCTTATCAGAAATAACCTCATCAGAGTACAAATGCAATAAAGCCAAACCACCATACCAGAAAGCACTAGAAAGCAGCGGATACCATTTCGTATGAGCAAACCAGTCAAAAAGCTAAGAGAAGCGCCAGCGGAAGATAACATGGTATAACCCACCCTACGATAGAAACTTGAAAGCAAACATTGGCCAAAAGTTCTTACAGTTACTCGACAAATGCTTCCGCAAAGAACACCCGCTCCCACAAAATATGCAACAGAAGCACAATAAAAATATCGTAAAGCTGCATGCCTAATACCAAAACCATAACCCAGGGCGACAGTAAGAAGAAGTTAAACAAATGGAAAGTTGACAAGGACCCCAGCAGCAGAGACAAAAAGAAATGTAATTGCAGTTCAACAAGTGACTGCCCCTAAATGGAGTGTGCCTACAAACCAGGGGTCATTTACCAAGCAGAAGTTATAAGCGACAATAAAGAAGAGTCATGAATTCAAACAGAGATACAACAACCACAAAACCTCCCTTAACGAAAGCAAGAAAAACGCAACTGAACTAAGCAAGCATATCTGGGAGCTAAAGAAAGGAAGCAAAGAGTTCAAAATTACGTGGTCCATTATTGCATAAGCCACCCCTTACAACCCAGCAACAAAGCATTGCAACTTATGCCTTGCAGAGAAGTACTTCATCCTTTTGAGACCAGACCTGTGTTCCCTAAACAAAAGGTCCGAGCTATTGTCAAAGTGCAGAAACCAGAACAGATACCTCCTGAAGGCAGTAACTGGAGAACACTAACGTTTCTCTTCACTGAGCTTGTAGAGTATATTAGTAGCTTAGTCTCCTATATAGCACTGATGATTGCACACCTTGTGTATAAAACAGTCTGTACGCGTGTATAGGAATATGTGTCCTAGATTTTAATACTATATATATATATACATATATATATACATATATATATTTATATATATATATATATATATATATATATATATATACATTGTCATTCCATATTATGATCCAGTTGGTTAGAAACTGGGCCGAAAAAACCTCATCTAACTCTGCTCCATATTATGGTACACTTGGAGCCAGACTTACAAAAAAGAAAAATTAAGTATCGAACTTTTTAGTGGTTGTGTTTTACAAAATTTGTGACATACAAAGTGCAAGCATAGCAGGCGTAGGGAGCCGGATATTTTAGGAACTCGCTGGAGAATGTATTCTTCAGAGGTAAAAAAAAATATGTTAAAGGTAGTCAAGACACATGTCGGTCTGCTGGCAGCTATCAAAGATAACACGCATAGTGTCTTATCCAAGCACAAACACCAGCCACAGAAGGTGGTTCATAATTTCTGAGTAGTTTGCCGAGTGTTGCAAACAGCAATTACATAATAGCGGCCATGGATCGATCATGAATTTGACAGACCATCACAAACCGCTGGCTAGGCTAATTCAGGCTAAGGTTACTTACAGGGGTGTGAATAAGCAAACTTTACCCCGAGCGAAGCATGCGGAAAAACTTTTTGCCTTTGAGGAAAATTGACAAGGCCGCTGAAAACTGTTCCATGCTCGGGTACAGAATCTAAATAAGGGCCTGTTGGGTTGTGGAAAGGGAGAGGGGTCGAATTACAAAAGAGAGCGTAGAGAAGGTAGGATACCGGCATGACACAAGTATGCCTACCTACTGACAATCTGCAACTTACTTGAAGAGACTTGAATCATTTGCCAAAATAGGGCAAAGCCTCCTGCTTCCCTGCAGGGCCGCTATCGATCAGGATCAAAGTTTGGTAACAGCATTAACACATCAATGTTTACTGAATCAAGAGCTATCTAAGATTTGTTCATGAATTTTTGGGTTGGAATCACCGAACGGTGCAAAAAAAAAAAAAAAAGTAAAAAAATTGGACCCAAGAACTCGAAGGGGTATCCGCAGTTTGAGTTCAGGTATCCGGCATACAGGTCTTTGATTGGCGGTCCCCGTGAGAAAGCACTCATGTTTTTACTGACATTCGTTGTTCAGAAACGCATAGGAGAATATGCGCCCATTAACGGCAGGATAGTGCTCACTCTTTTCGAGAATTACATTTCAATATATCTGCCCATCGACCAGTCGAGATGGAGAGACCTCTCGACTAGTTCATCATACCAAAAACAGATGCAACGGAAGAAATACCCGACACATATAAATAACCTGTTTGTTATGGGAGGGCGTGACAGCTATACTTTCCAAATGGGGGAAACCAAAGAATTTGGGATTGTATTTTGAAGGTTGCCTTCTTTGAGAGCAGAACCTATATCAGACAAACCTTTAAAGTGACTGACTTCCGTTGGAAATTCCTATACTTTATCTAATTCACTTCACCTCTGACCAAATTGGACAAGCACCCGGACAGAAGGCCAGCACTAGGTGTCATAACGTATAGCCCTTAGCCTTCTGCACGGTGCAAACTCATGATGGACCTTTTGAATAATTTCGCTTAATGAGGGAGTATCAAGGGCTGCAGTTACCAACCATGCGTGCGCGGGAAGAGCAAGAGATTTCCCAGGCTAGAATCCGCATCCCCCGTCGCAGTTTCGCACATTTGATGTTCCTAGGTGCGAACTTTTCCCGTATAAGAATTATCTCCCCTCACCCTCTTTTTGTGATATCCTTGATCTGCCCCTGAAGTCCTGCTAGTTATGGAGAAGCCTGCATTGCATAAAAACACTTAAAAGTACCCTTAACTAATGGATTTTAAATTAGTGCAAAACCAGTTTTAACACAATAAACTTCAACATATGCCAGTTTTAAACCAGTAGGTGAATACTTAAGTTTTGTAGAAACTGATGAGAAAATGATGTCAGTACGTTCTCGATTGCGAGAGTAGCTTTACAACCTCATTGGCTCTGCTGGCCTGAAAAATCACAGTCCTAAGTGAATCCTGCATTACCGAGTAAGCTGCACAGCAAGAAAAGTTTGGCACAGACTCGCACATGGCTGACATTATCAGGTTGTGAATATACTCCTGTAGGCTGTTTTAAATGTGTTTTAGTCACGATTAATCTCTATACGTAGATCATTGGAACGAATCTAATCGTGATTTCTTTGTTTTGTAGTTGTTAGTTGTCTTTCTAGAAATACAGACACATGAACTAGCATTTCATTCAATGAGATATAAGATGTAAGTTTACTTACGGTTATAGATTCTCTAATTCTTTTACTTCTTTCCTGGTACTCTTTGTTGTCCACGGACATTACACTCCTGTGCTTTGGTTCTGTTTCTGTGGTAGACTGGCTGTGCGCCTCAGTCAGTATTTGGGGTTTAATCCGTCATTTGTGTTTAAACCAGTCAACTGTAAGGATCTCAGGTTTCAGGTTCCAGGTTAGTAAAACTGTAAATGTAATCGGGTAAGGGTGTAAGTCACCACTGCGAATAGGAGCGTATGTTATGTTCTTCTCTCCGCCTTCACGCAAACTTTAAAAGTCGGGTGGGGGAGGGCAAACATCTTCGTATTTTGGCAATTATTATGTTTGCACTTAAAAATTACGTTTCACACACTTGTTTAACATGAACACAACGTCGCTGTTCCGCCAGCCCAATCCACTGGATATGACACGTAGGAAATATATTTCTCGTTACTATTAAATGTTTAGGACGAAGAAAATCGGCTTCCGTGTCTCCGTTAGGGAGATTTTATTTCATCCCATATGTTATGAAATTCCATGTTAATGGCTAAGCACTGGTTAATTATAAAGTTGTAACTAAACGTCGAAGAAAGTTTCCATTAAATTATTATTATGACTTGTACATACTCTACAATTACCTGCTTAAAGGGCTTGCTTCTCCGTTGTAGGGCCTAGTTGTGTACTGGGGTGATTCAGTAATTTCACACTCAATAAATAATACCAATTTGCCAACTTCATTGACACGAGGACCATTCTGGGGTCCTTGAAAGGGGAATTCTCATCATCCCAGACAGTTCGCATTCTCCCAACTATGCAACTTCTAGCTCCTCCCACAACTGTATGAAGCTCCTCCGTGTGCAGGAATAAACCTGTTTTGTTGCTTAAGGCCATGTCCTGGTGAGCATACAAGACTATAAAGTGTAATAAAAGCACTCTCTCTGCCTTGTGTGGAATGTGAGCTACTCTGCATCTTTCATATTTTCAAACTTTGATGTCAATCAAAGAGCAGTCACCAACTGAGAATTTTGATACCCCCACACTAAAAATATACTTTGGGGTGATGACTGCCTGTCTTTAAGTAATTGTTTATGTTGGGGTCAATACTGCGGATCGTCAGGATTCAACCACAGAGTCACTGAAGCAGGACTGGTGAATTGTTTCCGCCAATCAGGAAGAGGATAATCTTTACACTGATCTTGTTACCTCTCATCGAGTGGATTGTTCAGTACGTACGGCCGATTGTATTTATTTCTTGCAGATCCATGCAAGTGTTTGCTCATTTGAAGAAAGTCGTTTTATGAACGTTTACACTAGTAGGCCTAGGTGTAATTTGTCGAAACTTACCGATAACTGTTGGAGACTTAAAGCCACTAAACTAACCTGCTGATGTCAAATCACAATGCTAAGTATGTGGAATTTTGGCCCAACCTTCATAGCGTTTGGAAGGGGATCTGAGTGGCCTTTTTTGTGACATAAAACATGCTTGCCGTCCCCTGACTTACCCATAAATATTTCATGTCACGTCGTCACCTACCATTACAAGTTCATAATTCTCTCCTTCGGACCCTTCATGTCCCGCAGGCACAAATCCTCTTGAATTACTGCTTGAGAGACAACTTAAGCATTCTGAAAGGTCATCACTTCCTGTCCTCTGGGACTGAGGGCACCAAGCTTATCTCTACCACTAGCCCCACCCGTATCTGCACTTGGAAGGGCGGTGAGGGTTTGCGTCTTAAAGAGAAATCTGATCACTCTGATCTCAACAGGTGGCATAAGTGATGAATGGAGAAAAAATTAGCCTAACCTTTACCCTGTGAGACTAGACCTGAATGAGGGCGAGGATTTTCTATTCATGGACATAAGGTTTCCACCCTCACAGAAGCCATCTCTGGACTCATGGTCGCTCCCTAGGGCTTGGGCCCCAGTACGAGGTTTACCACCTAGTCTGGTCGACCACTTTCTCCAGTGCCGCCACATCATTAATTTTGTCCACCTGCCACAGTATTCTCCCGGCTTCCAAGGACCCCAGGTCCTGTTGTAGATGTATCCCCGCCCTGTCCGAACCTATCTGGTGTGGTAGCTCAAAGATACATATTTCTAAGGAACCCTTTCGGGCTTTGGTAGCCTGATCACTACACAAATTTCGATTGAACGTCAGGCGGGAATGCAATCAGCACCCTGGTACAGATACGGACCTAGGAAGAAGCAGCAGCACAGCAACATACTGGAGCTGGTGGCAGTCGTATAGAGTCAGCTCAGTCTCCTGGGACCGCAATAGAAAAATAAACGGAAATTTCAGTTAAAGAGAATATTTCTGTAGCCAACTGGCGCCTTGATCAAAGCTTAATTCACAACACACAAGCAAGGTAAAAACAATAAGATCAAAACTAAACAATAAAGCTGGCACAATAAGATCACACCTAGTGAACTATAACAACGATTCTCTGTAAAAAGCCACATTCATACAGAAAAGCAAGCAATGCAAAACGTAAAATACTTAAAGGAGAACACACAGGTTAGCCCTTACGGAAAATCCAAGGTGGCTCATGCTAACGTTACGGTAACTAAGTCAAAAAGTTTCAAGGTAAGAAGATATAACAATTAATGTCCTTCAAGTGCACTTTGCTGTTCTGAGAATAGAGACTGTGATCCATGTTAAGCCCACTAGATGCAAGAGTATTCAACCGGTAAATCAAAGGTCTTTCATACAGAAATATTAAGAAGAAAAGGTCGGAATTTCACGCTTGTCGGCCTTGTGCAAAACGGTCAAATCATAAAAAATGAACAATTTGAAAGCTCAAACCACTGTTACGAGGGATAATGTGGCCATACAATAAATGGCAGCTAGTTTGCGAAATTATACCGGAACCGTTGCGCTCTAAAGTCGAATTATGCTTCATTCATACAAAGGTTTAAATTGTTGGTGTAGCCGGTGTATTGGCAGCTGCAGGATTCGCAAGATATAACATAAGTATACCAACGGATCCAGGGCCGTGGCGAGCGGGGGTGGGGGCAGGCGCGGTTCTAGACCGAGATTTTTTGGGGGGCTTAGGGGGGCTTGAAACGGAAAAATAAAATTTTCTGTCATTATCAATACCGACTTTGGGGAATGATGCTAAGGAGGACTCCATCAGTGGCGTACCCAGGATTTCTCTCACGGGGGGGGGGGGGGAGGGCATGCAGTATGTTGTGTGATCGCCGGCCTGGGGGAAGGGTCTAAGGGGAGGGGGTGTCCCTCCCCTTTGAAAATTTTTGAAAAATTAGATGTACTTACATGCAATTTGGTGCCACATACGCTACATTTTGAAGCAGAATTTGTGTTAAAAAAATTTACGTATTTTAGGAACTGAAAAAAATTGGCATCAGGGAGGGGGCATGGCCCCCCTGCGTACGCCACTGATAGTAATAATTATAGGCGTATGGGACTCTTACAGTTTGGGGTCCAGAAAATTTTTTGCCCGAACTTCTCAAAAAGTTGCCAGAATTCCGTTGCAGTTCAGGTGCATGAAATAGACCACTACAGGCGCGCGAAGCGCGCGAAAATTTTTGCACATTTTTCGGGCATTCGATCAAAAATTTGGGAACGCAGTAGAAAATTAGGGCAATCTTTTCACTTTTACTTCATCTCTGCCGGAATTTCAGTTTGAGTAAGGTATCAAATGTTGTTCATGTCTGGTCTACTGTTACAAAGGCATACTGAACTGGATTTGAGCAATCACTGGATTTGAGACCGACTTTTTGGCGCTCAGAGACCGACTTTTGATTTTCACGCCCCCCCCCCCACACCTGTATTTACGCCCCTGGGACTGGCGTCGAACGTAAGAATGTAACTGGGTAAGCTAGTAGGCGCCCGCACTGTGCCTGCCGTCGTAATACAGTACTAAGGCGAAGCGTGGCTGTCGTACTACATGCAGTCAAAACAACGGTGTACGTACGTGGACGTGGATACAAGAAACGTGATCACATGCCTATCTTGCATGACGCATTTGAGAAACTAAATCCACTGGACTAAGATGTGCACAAATATATCGGACAATTTTGTTTTTCTCAATACACGCAAATAAAGCATGAAGATAACACTCAACCTCAGAAGTTTTTTTTGGGGGGGGGGCTTGAGCAAATCTTGGGGGGGCTTGAGTCCCCAAAGCCCCCCCGTAAAACCGCGCCTGGGTGGGGGGTGTCACCCCCCCCCCCAATATTTGGTCGCCCGTCGGCAAATTTTCGGTTTGTCGGCAAAAAGAGGAGAGGGAAAGGAAAAGAAGAGGAAAAGAGGAGAGGAGGAAAAGAAGAGAGAAGAAGAGAAAAGAAAGGGAAAGGAAGGGAAGGAAAGGGAAGACGGAGAATGAAAAGAAAGAAGGAGAGAGAACGGGCCAATCTGTTATCGGCTATTTCGATTTTCGGCTCTTCATCTAATTGGTCCATTTAAGTTGAAGGCCCGTCGGCAAATTGATTATGCATGTGACGGCCTTATACGGCCGTATCAACGGCCGTCGGTGTAATTGGACGAGTGACTGAAAACTCGGGAACTCGGGAAAAGAAAGGAAATTAACGGCTTCCGTATATGTGCACTATTTCGGGTCATGTGACATTCTTGAAAAACCACTTTCTGCACATTATTCCTCACTTTAATCATCACCATGGGGAGCAGCATCCGATTACCCATGGAGAGGATATCCTTAGCCCGTCTTCTAAACACTAACTTTGACTTCAAACACATTTTGCAAACTTCTGAGGATCCGGTTTACCCACAAACATCCCGAGGAAAAAAAAATAATGCGTGCCGCGCTGGTCTTCCCTTCACTGGCGTTCAAAGCATATTTTGAACGCGTGTCTTAGATTCTGAACACTTTTTCTCCCTTTCTGAACGCCGGACGCCTATCCACTTATCGTATTTGAACGCCTGACGCGTCTAGTGTTCAAATGCTGAACACATAGTGTTCCAATTCTGAACCACAGGTTCAGCACCTGAAGTAAAGTGGCATGACGGGAGGAATAGCCTAACATAAGAATTAACCGGAATCTTTGCATTGGATAATGCATCATGAACCATAATATACCAATCCTGGATGAGACTTAATTTTTGACCGAGAGATTATGCTAAAACCTCAGAGCTTCCGGGGGCGAAGACCCACGGACCTCCACAAGGGGCCCTAGAGCCGGCCCAGTGTTTTAGCCAGCCCCTATTTGTGGGACACTGTCGCATAAACGGCGACAAGTGTCGCACAAAAAAATCTGACACGCAATTTCTACCCGCCGGGTGTAAATTTTGAGGTTTCTCATTAGGGCAGAAATCCACTCAAATATTGCACCATTTGCGATCTAGGCACCTTTCAAATTCCAAAAATTTCTAAAGGGGAGGGGGACACCCCCTCCCCCAGGCCACAGATCAGTAAATGTCGCATTGAGAAAACGTCCTAGCTAAAGCACTACCGGGCTCCCAACCCCCTGAAACTATAGCGGCCTGACGAGAGGGATATAGCCTAATACATTAAAATTAATGGGAATCCTTGCATTTGATGACGCATTATGAACCAAAATATATCCATCTTGAGACTTAATTTTCTACCCAGCCGCTATTTGTGCAACAATGTCGCATAAACGGCGACAAATGTCGCACAAAAAAAAAAAATCTGACATGCAAATTCTACCAGAGTGTAAATTTTGAGGTTCCTCATTAGGGCAGAAATCCACTCAAATATTGCACCATTTGCAATCTAGGCAACTTGCAAATTCCAAAGGGGAGGGGGACGCCCCTCCCCTTAGACCCCTCCCCCAGGCCACAGATCAGTAAATGTCACATTGAGAAAACGTCCTAGCTAAAGCACTGGCGGACCTCTAGATCCCAACCGCTTAAAACTATAGCGGCCTGACGAGAGGAATAGCCTAATACATTAAAATTAGTGGGATCTAGTTTGTATTTGATGATGCTTTATGAACCAAAATATATCCATCCTGAGACTTAATTTTTCACCCAGAGATATACTTAAACCTCAGAGCTTCCGGGGGCTGCGCCCCCTGGACCCAGCCAGGGGTCCTTAGGCGGGGCCCAGGACCCCACCGGCTAAAGCTCGTTTTCGCGCTACGCATTACCAGATCCGTCGGCAAAACATAATCTCCACACACCCCCAAAGATAACATCTTCGCTACGCCCCTGAACGGATCTTACCAGACGCTCCAGCATTACAACACTGAAAGCAAAAAACCAGTCACCTGCCTGCTACAAATGAAATAATTACTGTTAAGACACAAGTATAGACGTAGGAAGCGGGAGCAGGGTGGGGGAAGAGTTGGGGGCTGCAGGCTCCAGCCAAAAATATGGTTGGGCGGAACCATTGGCGTAGCCAAAATTTCTTTGTTAGGGGGCAAGACTTTTCTCAAGGGGGCAACCAAAATAAGCTTTTTATGCTCTTACTGTATTGAAGCCTGGCGCAGCGTGCATGACCATGTACAATGTACACTGTACATGATTATGGTACGGTGTATGTTGATACTGCATACTTGCGGTTAAGCTATGCTTTGACAAATTAGACCAAACTATCATCATTTCTTGTTAATGTTTTCAGTTAAGATCGTACCTGCCAACTGGCCGAATTGATCAAGTATATACCATGCTGGTCATATTTATCAAATTTTGTATAATGGTAAATTTCTGTATTTTTTTCGGTCGAAGAAATTTTTTACCGTTTTTTTTCTGTTAAACACATTGCTTAAAATTATTAAGGGGGGGGGGGGTCTCCTTGGCTACTTGCCTGCCCGGTAGCTACAGTTACTGTAGGTAACAGGTGGGGAAACCCCTGTAATGTCAGCCTCACAGTTGCAAGCTTTACTACACGACGGTATACGGAAATGTCACTATGCGAAACGCTACCGTATACAATTTATGGTGAACGTTTTGATCAGGCACGTAGCCACGGGGGGGGGGGGGCACGTGACCCCCAAACATTTCAATAAAAGGTCTTGTACTGAAGGAGGAAAAGTTATTTACAACACCAGCCGATTTGGAATACAAATATAGGAAGAAAAATGTGGAAAAGCGCACCACTTTGCATCTAGAGTCCCTCCCCTTAGACCCTTCCCCCAGGCCGGCGAAAGTCCAACATCGATGTGTCCCCTCCCAAATTGCTTATTCTGGCCGCGGGCCTGGTTGCGATTAACATCGTTTTGATATAATCACTCCCACAGGACGAACGGTCACCAGGTTGGACGGTGGCACTCCTTGTATTTTCATTCAATCAAGTGGCACTTCACTGGATATAGTTGAGAATGCCTGCTCTAGTGAGTCTAGTCACTTTTGTGACAACAATACATCTGCTATTGAAGAATAACTTAACCAGCGGTAGAAGGAAACTTATCTAGCTCAAAGTGATTTTCACCATGATATCTGGCATTTTCACCGTGAGACTATGCCCGAAACCGTGAGACTCACGGGGAAACAGGGGTGGCGCCAGGATTCCCCCGACAGGGGGGCCAAGCTCCCCACCGGGGGAGGGCAGCAACCCAAAGTCTCAACGAAGGAAATAAAGTGCCGAAACGATGTTTGAAGGAAAATATTGGCGCGCGAAAAATTTTGGGCTCTTTTGGGAGAAAATTTGAAAAAACTGCCGGCATTTTCCATGGAAAATTTGAAAAAAAAAATGGGGCTTTGAAGAAGATAATTGGAAAGTTTGGGGTTTTTATTGAAGAATTTGCCCTAATTTAGACCAAAATTAAGTAAATCGTCGGGGCGACTGGGCGTTGTCGGGGACTACATATTTTATCGTATACATAACAGCTCCCCGACGAAACCGAAAAATTTCCCCGACGGGGGGCCAGCCTTCCCCATGGCCCCCCTGCCCCCCCTCTGGTGCCACCCTTGCGGGGAAACCGTGAGAGTTGGCAATTCTGATTTAACCACCCTGTAATACTGCAGTGTGAGATCCTCGTGACTGCCTTAATGTTTCATGAACCGTAAGTAAAAACAGTAACATTGAAAAATTCTGCCAATTTATCTTCCCGACGACTCACATTTTTCAGGACTGATTTGGTGTCAGTTGGCTCGTCTGGCCTGGCTACCTAGTGACCCACGTGTTGGGTCACTCAAAATGAACCAGGTGTTTTTTTTCAGTGCAGGCCTGGAATGACGGACTTATAGTTTATGTTTATGGCCATCATAAGGACTAGACAAAAGGTTTGCAACAAAAAATGGTCAAATAAAAATAACGAGTCCCATACAACAGGAAAGATAATGTCTGTATTGTTTCACGGGCCCTAGAAGAGGAAGACGCGGACCGACACTAGCCTAGACAATACCAATGCAACCAGTTGCCGTACAGAACTTACAAAAATGAACACAAGAATATTAGAAACAATATGAGAGTTCATCTTTGGAAATATGATCGCTTGCTTTGGAAGAAGTGCGTGCTAATCTGTGTATGTCAATACTTAAAACTTTCCCTCTCAAATAACACTTCAGTCAAATCTGTGTTCCCAGTGTTTTGGTAATTGTCCTTTTGCAGCTGAGTGGTCGGTAAAAAACAATTATTAAATTAGACCAGCCATCCATTAATACGGAATCTGTGATCAGGGAGGTGTTATTAGCTGGGAATCCATTGAAAACTCTTTCTTTGAACCCTACTAGTTGCCGACAACAATCTCTTTTGTGTGTTGTTCTTGATGATTCAATAGGCTTGCTATTAGGAACTAAGTACAAATAAGGTACGTCGTCTGCTACATCTCCAAGAGCAGATCGGGAAATTTGCCCCTTGCCTTAACATTGCCAGTCGCTTAAGATGTAAATTAATTTGAGGGTTTGGACGCGTTTGGACGCTGTTTACTACATACTTGTCTAGTTTCCTAAAACTTACTCAATATGGGTGTGCCTTTTAAGTCATGCGAGAGAATGCGGAAATAAGTCAAATCGGACAGCAAAGTTTAGTCTTATACTTCTTTTGCTCATTTGCATAAATCATGAGCATTGGTTTATAGTCAGCATTATTAGGTTCCTTGGCAATAAACAGTCGTTTTGAATGTCAGAACAGTGTTTTGTACTTGACTGTCGGCAACTAGTTAGACATTAAAGCATTGTTCCAAATGATCCTTTTTGTTGGGGTCGCTGTAGGTATAAGGTTGCCTAGGTATTAGACAAAGGAATTCAATGCCCTTTAATTCAATAATCCCCAATTAAAGGATTTAGTCTCCATTCTGAGGGCAATCTAATTGGATTAGCATAAATTAGAGTTTTCGATGGATCTCCAGCTAATAACACCTCCCTGCTGTCATCCCTTGCCGGGTCCTCCTCCTCGATAAATCTTATTTTGTGAAAAAAAGTAAAGTATCCATCCGTGTTCGTGCCAGTGTCGGCTTTTGTGAGAAATCACTTTTTGAGTTTTCAAGAACCAGGATGCATTTTGGTAGTAAGTGTACGATAAGTCAGGCGCGGATCCATACATTTCGAAAAGGGGGGGGGGGCTTAAACCCCCCTTGAATATTCTCCTAGATTAACATTATGCTGATTTTCTGTTTTTGTTATGGTTGATGTGGCGAAAGTGGGGAAGGGGGAGCTGAGGCCGGGAAAGCCCCCTGGATCCGCGCCTGTAAGTAGTCATCTGTTCTCAGAAATACACAAACACTTCGAATCTGTTCACTGGTTTGTATTAAATAATGTTGGAAATGCTTATTGTTCAGTTATAATTCTTTCCTAAGCCAACGGTATGCACTATATTGATCGCGTCTTTTAAAATCTCATGCACCCGCCATCTATTTCTTCTTGTTGGGATATTTTGGAGTCTTCTGATGAACATCCCAGCAAGGAAGGGAAACTAACAACTCTAAAATACGAAACATTGCAACTGAAACCGACATTTTGATGAGTACAGGGAGGAAAACGAGGCTTTGCAATTAATTGTTAGCTACTTGTTTTACTTCTATTAATGCTCAATACACACGGACATGGAAACGAAGGCGTACAGGGACCACTTCAATAATGAATTGTTGGCTTGCTTTACATCATACTTTGTTACCCACTGCAGCTTACATGGTTAGACCTATGCGAAACGAGACAGGCGCGGATCCAGTTGGGGGCGCACCCGGCGCACGTCTCCCTTTTTCGATGACCAACGATTTTTGACCAACGATTTAAATACTCCGAAAGAATATGCTTCCCATATGCTGGGAAATCGCACCTACGCTCATCTAAAATTCAAATTTTCTTGGGGGAGGACCCCAACCCCCCCCCCCTCCGTGGCTTCGCGCCTTCGGCGCTCGCTCGTCGGCCTTCGGCCGACGGTGTGTGCGCCCCCCTTTCTCAAAATCCTGGATCCGAGCCTGCGAGATTATTAACTCTATGATAACAGAATTGATACCCTCTTGAATATTACTGTAGTATCAGACAAAGTGTGGTTCAAAATCTGGTTATCATTAATTTATACAAGGAAATAGTAAGTTGGCTAACGTAAAATTTTGTTTCGTTTTTAACACGACATTGGAGCGTTTTTAACTGTCAGGTAAGAATTGTACGTGTATTCTGGCAACTTACAGGGAAATACTGTTTTGGGATACGAGTGAATCGGCAAGAAAACGCTAACAAGACAGCAAATTATCTCCACTTTTGCTTGGCAGAAATAGCGTGGTCGCTCCGCATACATGTTGCCACTATGGTTCCATCGGGGGTAGGCCCGATCATACTCTGAAAACTGCATCCGTCTCTGTCTCTCTTCGCCAAGAAAACTCTTCCTTACATGATAGAGTCCAGTGGCGTAGCCAGCGGGGGGCAGGGGGGGCAGAGTGCCCCCCCCCCACAGAAATTTTGGGGACGCGATGGGTGGTGTCGAAAAAAATAGAGGAGAGCAAAAAAAAAAAAAAAACGACGAGAGGAGGGAGGTATGATAAGTTGACGGAGTTGGGGATGGGGGGGGGGGGGGGATTGTAACAGGGAAACATGGCTTCACAAGTGTGATCCTTTTATGATATTGAAAACTAATACGAAACAGATTAACAGCACAATTGAGGCAAGGTGTTCATAAAGGTGTGAAACTGATTCGAGGTTTCGATTGGCCATGCATGCCCCTGTTGCTTATACGTAGTGCCTATACGAGTATGCGGCTAGGGGATGGAATCCTCAGCAAAACGGTCGGAATATTTATTTTCATGCAGGATGCATTGGCAAAAATCTTCCCCGAAGAGTCAATCAAAACCTTGGATATTAATGATGTCATAGATTCCAGAAACAGTGTTCCTGTGTTTTTTCCAACCCTAACGCTCAATTAAAAAAAAAAACTAAATCCCCAAACTGTCAAAAAGTATTGGTTGTCGTTGTCACTTCCAAAAACTATTGCCAACAGACTAGAATATATGTGGACAGACGCGAGGTCTATGGCTCTCCGTTGTCTTAGTATCTACAACGCTGGATAGGTCTACTAAATTGGATTTACGTCAAATTTCCTACTCGTCTCCTAATGATGTCTCAAAATATCCGAAATATGGACTGAGCAGTTCGAAATCCCAGAGATAACTATCATTTCAGGCTCAGTGACAATCATGTAGCGTCCCTGCCTGATTTTTGTTTTTGGAAAGTGTTCGATTACAGGTGCTCCTATATGGCAATACTCTGAACACATTGCAATATCCGAATCAGTTGGCAGACGGTGTGCCTGGGTGGACTCTCAAAACTCTTGAGTAATTTTAAGGTAACAATTCCTCTTTATCATCAAACTTGAAGTATTTAATTAAGGTAGAAATTTGTTTGTCGCATAATGCATGACCAGAACCGGAATAGGCCTACAAACAGAGGTATGAGTGTAATTGGAATATGTGGATTTCAATGTGTAGGCTAGGCCTAGCCAGGCCATCCTACTGCCTAGACTAGGCTATCCTAGGCTAGTCTTTCAATCAGGCTGGAAATTACTTCGGTACGTTTCACAAACCGCCATGTCCTCGTAGCCTGTGCAGGGATAGCCCAAAATAGGACTTCTTTAAGGGCGAGTATCCACAGCCAGCACGATCGTGAAACCGTAACTTCATGCTCAGTACTGACCCAAATTTGTGATGGGAAACGATCATCTTTCAGTTCTTTATTTATCTGCTGGCCTAGTGCGTATCCAGTTCTGCCACAACGGCAAACTTTCGAGCTTTGGAAGAAAAATTTCTTTAAATTGAGTTATTTTTCTGAACAGCATGAACTAGGCCTATCGCCCTAACGTAGGCCTATGCCTAGGCCTGTTAGGCCTAGGCCTAGGTTAGGCCTACTTTTCATTTCCTATCAGTTTAATAAGCAATGCATTCTAACCCCAGGAGGGAAATTCATAAATAATTAATTACGGCCTAAGTGCACATCGCAGAAAAGTATGATAGCGCTTCGGCTCGGTGTAGTTTCCAGCACTGACGTCGATGATTCAGTAGGCTTATTCATGATTCCCCCAATATAGCGGTTAGTGGTACAGCGCCACGTCTAAGGTGGATCAATATCATACGTATTCTAGAGCATGACGTCAATATGGGGATGAGTAAAGCCTATCGGAATCACAAGTCACATTTAGGGACTTAGTTCAGCTAGCTCTGTAACACATAAATTCCTAGTAATTAGGCCTACTAGCCTAGGCACAGGCTAGTCTTTCCATAATATGAAGTTATTGACACAGGGTGCCGTACTGAAATGATCGCTACTATTAACACTTCAAGCTCAAAAAACCTCAGTGCGTAGTTCTATGATTCCCAACCAGAGAAAAACAGCTTCATTCTCATAAAGATATTGCAGCTCACTAGCTAGACTACATTTGAGTGGTTAAATCACCTCCCCGTAGGCATGGATTTTCCCAGTGATGAAAGAACCTACATTTTACTTCCCAAATCCCCAAATACGGTAAAATCAGGAGCGTATATACATGAATTCGCAAGAGGTGGTAGGACGGGGTGGGAACTATTTTGGGACCAACTGCATTCTCGGAGACCATCTCTTATTGACATAGTTGTGAGATCCGAATTTCCTAGATAATTACAATTTACAGGACGGTGGTAATAATGACTATGGGTACATCGTTAATGCATTCGAACAGTGCAGCGTACCCAAGATTTCTTTCAAGGCGGGGGGGGGGGGGGGGGTCATGCAGTATGTTGTGTGATCACTGGCTTGGGGGAGGGGTCTAAGCTAGGGGAGGGATGTCCTGAAAAACTAGGTGTCCTTGTATGCAATCTGCTGCCTCAAATGCTACCTTTTGAAGTAAAACTTGTATTAAATTTGTGTTATATATAAATAAATAGCACATTGAGTTAATGGAAGCAAGGAAGCTTAGGTTCTAAGTTTCCATATGCCACCCTTGAAATGGATACAAAGTGAAATCTCCCTCTTCATACTAATGTAGACAATATGAAGGACAGACTTGCCGTCTGTATCCTGGACTGCATGAAAGAATGGGGGTTCTCTTCGAATACTGGTAGTGCCCAATTGGCTGATTTGGTGAAGTTTATGGGGCACTATACTCAATCCAACTTGTTGCTCATATTTTGTTATTTTCCTTGACAGCCTATGACCCAAGAATGGCAACACAGAAAGATCAGGCACAGTGTGCTTATTGCGATCATAGATGTCGACGCGATAAACTCCTAATTCACACCCGATCCAAGCACCCACGCCGAAAAGTTAAAGAAAAAGGATGGCAAGATATCTCATCACTTTTCAAAAGGCAGAAAACGAAAGGTACCCAAGAGGACATTGGTGATAGTACGACGTCATTCCAACCTTCAAGTAATGGACGTAGCCGTGATAGTGGGGGAAATGATCGCCCTAACCAAGCATTTCTTGAGCATATGTCTGGCGGAGAAGACAGCCCACCTCAAGATGAGGTCATGTCAGATGTAGACCCTGATGAGACTACTACACACATCAGTCAAAGAAACACAGTACCAACACATATTTTGGACAAAACCCAAGAGTTTCCCCACAGACCCTGCAATGCTTACGAAACAAGCTATAACTCCTGGACTAATTGAAGCTGCACTGGCTCATGGACCTTGTCAACCAGGTTTAAACGACACGTTCGAGTTCAATCGTAACAACAAGGGGCGAGCATTCCGCAGAGAATGGTATCTTCCTAAACTCAAAAATGGGATGAAATCGTATCGCGAATGGCTGACGTATTCACCCACCACTGACAGAGCCTACTGCTTCCCATGCTGGGGTTTCGCCAACAGATGCGGCAAAGACTACGAGTCCACGTTTGGTGAATATGGTTTTTACAACTGGAAAAAGGCAACCGACAAATTCAAAACCCATGAGCACACACCAGCACATTGTGATGCTGTTCATCTGATGATGCAAGCGAAACAACGACTGAAGTTGGGCAAAACGGTCAACGAAGAACAGCTTCGTGCCCATGAACGACAGGTGAAGCAAAATCGGCAAGTTCTTTGCCGCCTTCTTGATGCAACATTGTATCTAGCAAAACAGAACCTCCCTCTTCGCGGACATCGAGAAACATTACCATCCACACGCCAAACTCAGTACACCTGTGGAGGGAAGGTCCAGAATGAAGGCAACTTCTTAGAACTAGTCAAGCTACTGTCTAAATATGATGGCATTTTAGCTAACCACATTGCCACTGCACAGATGAATGCCTCCTACCTCAGCCCTCAAATCCAGAACGAGTTCATCAGCACTCTTGCCAGCAATGTCAGATCCTCTATAATAAGCGAAGTGAAGAGTGCACACTATTATGGTGTCATTCTAGATTCAACAATTGATATTTCACACGTCGACCAATTCTCTGTCTGCTTACGCTATGTTGATGAGCAATTCACCATTCAAGAGAGATTCATTCTGTTTACAGAGATAAAGAAGAGTGATGCCAAGACCCTATTTGAGACTCTGGAGAAGACTTTGACAGATTTGGGGCTGGATATCCAGATGATACGATCACAGTCCTACGATGGTGCGGCTAACATGCGAGGACATGTTTCCGGTCTGCAGGCCAGAGTTAAAGAAGTGAACAAGAGTGCTGCATACGTTCACTGTTGTGCACACAACCTCAATCTAGTCCTTGCAGATGCCTGTGGAAACTGTGCCGAAGCTGTCACCTTCTTTGGAACCATACAGAAGGTGTACACGTTTTTCACTTCAAGCCAACCTCGCTTGAACAGATTGGAACAAGCCCAGGAAAACCTAGGCATGGAGAAAACAAAATTACAACGTCTCTGTGAAACCAGATGGTATTGCCGGCATGATAGCGTCAAAGCTATCAAAGTATTGTATCCTGCACTGCTGCAGGCCATAGAAGACATTGCAGAAAACGACACATTCCCTGAAACAAAAGCTGAAGCCAGAGGTTTATTGGAATTCATGAGTACATTCGAATTTGTGTTCATGATCGGCATGTGGTCCAAAGTTCTCTATGAGATGAGCACACTCTCCGAGTATATGCAGCAAGTATCAATGGATCTGGTTACAGCGAGTAGTCTCATAGGCGATGCGATGAAGAATTTGGAACAACAAAGGTCCAACGAAGTATTCAATGGAATCTTGGAAGAAGCACGAGCCATAGCCACACGCGAAGGGGTGACAACTGAGTTCAAAACCACAAGAATGCGCAGACGCAAACGCATGGTCGGTGAGATTGCTTTCGATGAGCCGATAAGTGATCCTACTGCCAAATTCAAGGTTAATGTGTATTTTGCGATCTACGACACATTAGTGGGAGGACTACGGTCACGTTTTAGTGATTTCCAGGTGATGGTAGTCCCCTTCAAGTGTCTTATGCCTGGTCACATGCATGATCCCAAAACTTTTGAAAACCTTTCAGCGATGTATGCAGATGATGTCGACAAAGACATTGCCAAAGCGGAGTACATGCAGTTTTGTCACTTTTATGATATGACACCAGAGCTCACAGGAAATCCAGGCGATCCGGCGAAAACCGTACAAGAGATGTTGCATATGATACATCAATGGGATATTTGCAACGCTTTTCCAAACCTGACTATTTTATACAGAATACTAGGTACCATCGCGGTGTCTTCAGCGACAAGTGAGAGATCTTTTAGCCGCCTGAAGCTCACGAAGACCTACCTTAGATCTACGATGACAGAAACTCGCCTTTCCTCGTTGGCTATCTTGAGTATTGAGCGCGATTTCACTGAACACGTTGACTTTGATGCAGTAATTGACACTTTCAGTCGAATGTCAGTGCGCCGCATGAAACTCCATTAGAGCACATCTCAATTTTATCACTTACATGTACTGAAATGTTTCATGTTGATGTTGTTATGTTTTACTTAGAGTCTTCTCATGTTCTAATCTACTGCATGCTATTTGTTCAATTCAATTGTGTAGTGGCTTTGCAAAACACCTAGTGTGCTGCTGCAACCTAATTGTACAAATGGGTTTTCATCACAAAGTTTTCCAAGTCCGATACAATTCAAAACACTGCACCTTTGCTCCTATCTCCAGCCATATGCTGATTGGGACATGCGAGGTTTAAAATATTCAGGAAACAGTATTTTGATGATGTTTGTGAATTACTTGTATTTAAAAAGCCATATGGAAAGAACGAAAATCAGTTTCTATTTTGTGATAGGTCATCATCATTTGTACACTTACACTCCCATACTGATATTCTTTAGAAATATTCATTATCGATACTGTTTTGTTTTACTTCCAATTCTTCATTTCGTATGCTAATCCATGCCATTCATAGTTTCATTCAATTAACTTGTATTCACGGTGTATACAATAGTAGAAATACGGATCATTGTACAGTAACAAGTTCAGGAGGTACCTCGAGAGCCTATTTAATTTTAGAGTCATTGGTGATTTCCTGTGAAAACGTGCCAAATCTTCAGAAAATATCTTCTGAGGTGGCTTTGAAAAAAGCTCAGTGACCTGCTGCAACCTATTTGTAAAAATTAGCTTCCCTCGCTAATTTGTATTCCACGTCGATACCATTCAGTCCATTCTCAAAGCGACAGTCATTCTTTTGTGTTTGATTGAAATTAAAATATACAGGAATCAGTATTTTCGATGAGGTCATTAAAATCCCTGTATTCAAAAAGCAGTATGAAAGACAGGAAATAATTTTTTTTAAGTTCTGATAAATCATCTTGCACACTTTCATGTACCTTGCTGTTATTCATTAGAAATGTTTGCTATCGATGCTGTTATGATTCACATTCTAATCTATATTTGTTATTAATCCAATGTTATATATGGTGTACAATGGACTGCACAGGCCATTGAAAAGTGAGTTCCAGGAGGTGACTGTATGGCCTAGGTCTTCAGTGCTTTCGGTACTTTAATGCAAAAATTTGTACAATCTTCAAAATATGATTGCATGGAATCAGGACATTTTCAGCACATATTGATCTAGTATAAAAAAGAAGCAAAATATAGCCCCATTTTGCATCTAAGGCCTTGGAGGCAGCAAAAAAATTTCCAAAAGGGGAGGGGGTCCTGGTCAAGAATAGGGACGATGGGTCGATTTTGCCCCCTCACAAAAAAAAACCTGGCTACGCCCCTGATAGAGTCCACCGTTCTCCAGCCTCAGTTTGGCAGATGTATTAATAAAAAGTTTTTATGATTCATGTGTCCTTTTCTTGTCGCCTATATGGCCACTAGGAGACTTTAAAATACTCTATTCTAATGTTCAAAAATCACACTCAAGTCAATTCATTAGGTTTATATAACCTTATCTTCAATACACACTACTGACACAGAACATACTTGCAAATAATGACCAATGTAGAAATTTATGATTGGATCTGTCAATGAACACCATCAAAAGTCTGTGTAATTGCTCGAAAGATTAGTTATCAGCTAATATTGTAAAGGTCTTCTCTCGTTTATCTTCCCAGTGAGGGTGACGGTGGCACAATAGGTTAGGAAAATTTGTACGCTTTCATATGGGAGCATTTGAACGCTTTGAGACATGCATATGCATGTTATATATCTCTGATTGGCTTAAACCGTAACCCTAATTCTAACCCTGATTGGTCCTAACACTCTGTGCCACCGTCGTAGTGGAGTTCTCCAGTTAAGTCATGGGCGCACACAGGAGTGGATGCGGGTGGAAATGGCTCGCGGTTACTTTGTGGTGACTTTTAATGTCTGTAATACCAAAATCTATGACTAAACTGTTTGAAATTATTAACAAGCGCCTGTGTCTTGATATTGTAACGTGACCAGGTAGAGAAGACACTGACTTCAGTTGTTGAGGTTACCAGACTATATGAGACTTTATTTTCCCAAAGCAAACTAAGAGGTCAAGTCACTCAGCAACCTTTTTTTTTTTTTCAAAAGTCCCCTGACTCTCTGGCGAAGAGCCAGGGGCGAAAACCAAACAATACTCCCGAAGTCACTCAGCAACCTGTAGGAGGAGCACTGGTCTCCTCCAGCCAGACCACAAGCAATTGTTGAACAGAAACTATATATTTGCAAAACATGCACACAAGCAGTAATGAAAGGAATTCTTAGCCTAAAAACATGGGATTTACTAATATTTTTACAGCATTACTCTGGGGAAAGATATGTGACTCAGTTTACCAACAAAATGCAATACAACAGCATGTAAATGAATTCTCGGGACCAGTAAACTTCCAATAAATACCAATTTGGCCTGAACAAGAGGAACTGAATATTCATGACATTCCAGAGAGATACTAGGATGGTGTATTAAAGGGTGCTGTCCGTTTCAATATGCTCGGTCTGCCTATAAACGTGTCTTATTCTGACAAGTATAAAACGTGACAATACACACACACGCACACACCCACACACACACACGCCAAGCTGACTACATAGGTTCCTTTTGCTAACGCAAGGAACCAAAAATACGTACGTGGACAGGTGGAGTCCACAGAAACATTCTTGGAATATTACGAAAATTTTCCTTTGCTTCACTGTGCATTACATAAGGGTATCTAAGGATGGTAGACACCGGTATAGTGCCTCCTGAAGCTCTGGGTTATTTATATAAAATGGAGCACTGATATGATGATTACTACCTGACATCCAAATGATACTATAGAGTATGATGCCGAACACTTTACAACTATCGTATTTTTACTAAGTTTGAGCGAAAATCCAGACAAACAGTTCAGCAATGGGGAATGGGAGGGAGAGTATAGGTGCAGGGAGGTGATATTAGACCTCCCTGATAGTTAAAACAAAAGGGGTTAAGGACTAACAAACGCGTTTTAGGATGTGTTTTCGTAGTGTGTTAACGGTCACCATCTATACCGGAAATGGCTAGTAATGTATAACGGCAAATTACATACTTTGAATCTTCCACATCATGCTGCAAATTAGATTGAACGATCCCATAGGCCCCCACAAAGGTTGGAGATGTTCTTCTGTTCTTCTGAAAAGGGCTGTGATCAGAAAAGTTGCATGTATTATAACTTTGCATGTATTATAACTCATGAGATTGAGTGAAAACCGTGATGAATGCGTGTGAAGCGCGACGAAATTTTTCATTTAATAAGAAAACCATGACAAAACCTGCATTCATGCTCTACATCGAGACACTTTCCATTCCCCAACAAACCTGTTTGCCAATCATAAAGCCAGTCTTTTACCTGGAAATTCGTAAACAGCTTTCAACTTTTGTTACTGTGCTTATGCGGGGTTGCTACGGGAAATTATTGATAATAACGACAACATTGAGGTAAGGTTTGAATAGGGCGGAGCGCGCGAAAATTTTTATAGTCTGAGAAGGATTTGCGACAATTCTGATAGTTTGAGAACCATTTGCAGTGGCGTCGCCAGGGGGGGGGGCAGGGGCAGTGCCCCCCGGAAAACCTTGTGCCCCCGTGTGCCCCCCAACTGAGATCTGAGATTTTGAAAAAAAAAATGTATAGATCTTCTGTAAGTTCTGTAGTTAGAATATTTGACTACCATGTTTCATATGATTTGATTCTTCTTAGGACAAGAAAAGGCAGAAATTTGTATTTTTTCGAATAACAAAATGGCCCCATCTCATAAAGCAGACAGTGTTCTCTATGTCGGAGGCTGAGCATCGGTCTTGGTAATCTATCCATAATCCTCGCCGCCTCAATAGGTGTGAGTATACGCCTTGATAAAGTGTAGCGGAAATGTCTGCCTCGCGGACTCATTAACCAAAACAGTGAATGGTGTTGTTTGTTACGTACAGTACCATGGACTTTGCCTGCCACTTGCGTTGCGAATTGTAATGCAAGCTCAGTGCCAGCAATTTCAAGGAGACCTTTCCCGTATTTTCTTCTTCGAAAAAAAATAATTCCAAAAAATTTTAAAAGAGAAATATATGATACAAAACTCTATGATCACTTTAATCCCGTAAGACTCCAATCACTCTGTGGATCATGAGAATTTCACATTAATTGAAAAGTCCACAATCGAACGAATATTTGATCGTTGATTCGGCAATACACATGCACGTTTTTTTCACTTTCATGAAAATTTCTCACTCCATGCATAATTTTTTTTTTAGTTCCTAAAAATTCGTTATTTTTTGACAGAAATTTTACTTCAAAAAGGTAACGTATGTGGCACCAGATTGCATCTAAGGACACCTAATTTTTCAAAAATTTTCAAAGGGGATGGGGACACCCCCTCCCCCAGGCCGGCGTTCACACAACATACTGCACACGCCGCTATCTAGTTGTGCCCCCTCATCGAACTGTTGTGCCCCCCCCCCGAATGAAAAGTCTGGTGACGCCACTGACCATTTGTGATAGAAAATGGTTACATTAGACCCATCACTCGATCGAAAACACACCTCACCCTAACCCCCTACAGAAATCTATAGCTTAAACGACTATTGTGATCATTTTAAAATTTTCACAAAAATTCTGAAATCGATTGGGGGGCACGCTTCCCCCATACCCCCGTGCCGGCGCCACTGCTGTTTGGCATTTAAAAAAGTATAAAGAATCATAATTTCCTTTGGTCACCGTTTTTCTTGAAAGTGCAAATTTCAAGAAATAGACGTGAAAAATAAATTTCAATTTTCTGAAGTTTACAGAAACTTTTAAGATGTCAACATGTTTACCTAAATCTTCAATGACTTAAAAGATTGCAACCGTACAAATGATGACTTTTTCAGATATTATCTCAAAATTTTGCAGAAAAATGATAAATAATCATTTACCAGAACTAATGGTTTCAACATTTTCCAGAAAAATGACGAATTACGAAATTATTACATCTAAAGAATTTAACATTTTGCAGAGAAATAAGAAACTGTGCACTTGTGACAAGTAGTTCACTTTGACTACGGCTGTCGCTAGAGGAGGTGGGGGTGTAACCCCCCATTCACGGATCAAAATTCAGCACCAGTCGGCAAAATGAAGGGAATGGGGGGGAGGAAAGGGAGGGAAGAGAGGAAAAGAAGAAAGAGAGAAAGAAGGGGAAGGAAAGAGAGAAGAAAGAAGGAAAGAAGAGGAGAACAGAGAAAACGAAGGAAAGACGAAAGAAAAAAATGAGTGAGTGCAAGGGGAAGAGGGGCTCAGGGAGGAGAAATCGGAATGTATGTGGGCTGTTGGCAAGTCATGTCGTAATTCAAGAAAAACCGTTTACAAGGGAGGGATTTGATGCCTGAAAGTAGGGGGGGGGGGAAATCTGGGCCGCGGAAAGAGGAAATGGCGTCGTGAGGAAAAGAAGAAAGAGAGAAAGAAGGGGAAGGAAAGAGAGAAGAAAGAAGGAAAGAAGAGGAGAACAGAGAAAACGAAGGAAAGACGAAAGAAAAAATGAGTGAGTGCAAGGGGAAGACGGGCTCAGGGAGGAGAAATCGGAATGTATGTGGGCTGTTGGCAAGTCATGTCGTAATTCAAGAAAACCCGTTTACAAGGGAGGGATTTGATGCCTGAAAGTAGGGGGGGGGGGCAAATCTGGGCCGCGGAAAGAGGAAATGCCGCCGTGAGGAAAAGAAGAAAGAGAGAAAGAAGGGGAAGGAAAGAGAGAAGAAAGAAGGAAAGAAGAGGAGAACAGAGAAAACGAAGGAAAGACGAAAGAAAAAATGAGTGAGTGCAAGGGGAAGACGGGCTCAGGGAGGAGAAATCGGAATGTATGTGGGCTGTTGGCAAGTCATGTCGTAATTCAAGAAAACCCGTTAACAGGGGAGGGATTTGATGCCTGAAAGTAGGGGGGGCAAATCTGGGCCGCGGAAAGAGGAAATGGCGCCGAAGGAGCCACAAGTATGGCAAGCTAAATGTGCAATAATTCGAAAAACAAGGTTTTTCACCGATAAACTCGGTTTTTCGACCGAAAAACACAGTTTTTTTTGCGATAAACTCAGTTTATCGAGCGAAAAACAGAGTTTTTCGATAAACAAGGTTTTTCGAGCGAAAAACTCAGTTTTTAGATAAACAGAGTTTTTCGATAAACTCAGTTTTTCGATCGAAAAACAGAGTTTTTCGATAAACTCAGTTTATGGAGCGAAAAACAGAGTTTATCGATAAACAAGGTTTATCGAGCGAAAAACTCAGTTTTTCGATAAACAGTTTTTCGATAAACTCAGTTTTTTCGACTGAAAAGCAGAGTTTTTCGACTGAAAAGCAGAGTTTTCGACTGAAAAGCAGAGTTTTTCGATTAACTCAGTTTATCGAGCGAAAAACAGTTTTTCGACTGAAAAGCAGAGTTTTCCGACTAAAAAGCAGAGTTTTTCGACTGAAAAGCAGAGTTTTTCGACTGAAAAGGAGAGTTTTTCGACTGAAAAGCAGAGTTTTTCGACTGAAAAGCAGTTTTTCGACTGAAGTTTTCGACTGAAAAGCAGTTTTTCGACTGAAAAGGAGAGTTTTTCGACTGAAAAGCAGAGTTTTTCGACTGAAAAGCAGTTTTTCGACTGAAAAGCAGAGTTTTCGACTGAAAAGCAGAGTTTTTCGGTAAACTCAGTTTATCGAGCGAAAAACAGAGTTTTTCGATAAACTCAGTTTTTCAATCACGTGTCTTAGGCTTCCGTCAGACCGAGATTCGTGATATTTTCTCGTAGGACAGCGAGGGGAAAGTTATCAATTATTCATGTTATCGGAGTCGTTTGTCATGATTATTCTTGGCGTTTTCCTTCTTTGTACATCGTCTGAAATGCTTGCTTCATTGCAGCTCCCTGGCAATGTTATTACTTGACTTGTGTAACGATATACCTGTATACAAGTGAGATATGAATCGTGTCCAAAACGTGAAGAGCAGTTGATGGCAACTAGGTGTAATATGTACTATCAGAGAATGACGCTGACTGAAACTGTTCGGAGTTTAACTGCCTTGAGTGAATGTTTTAACTTCAAACTAGACTCTTTAAAAGACACAAATACACACACACACACCCAAAAATGCTAACCTCTCTGAGAGTCAGTGACGAATGGTGTCAGTGAGGGGTTTACCTAAAGTACCAATCCAACAAACATGCCCAGTTGTTCTTGGACAAGAGGCAGGCTTTAAATATGATTTAAGGCCAGATGCGGATGCCAATACTATGATGTCACTTGTGCCCATTCCTTCGTCTGGCCGCCCCTGGATGGAATGTGTAGGCGTACTTTCCGAGATCCTCAGTAACATGGTGGTTCTGAGTTAACTTACAGGTAACTCACTGTACCACTGATGTATGCTCCTTCGGAGGTGGCTACAGTGCGGACATTATTTTGGTTACGCGTATAGGACCTTTTGTTTTTCCAACTTCAGTCAACGACTGATCATTTAAAAGCTGGCAAACTCATGGTCTTTCCAGTGTTGTGAGCTTATGACCACAGCCAAAGTGTAGGCCTGTCTTGTGTAACCCTGTTTTAGCTCACGAGTACGGTGTTAACGCTGTCATCAGCATGGCAGTAAAAGCAGGTCCGTCGTCGGTACAACTACTGTTGCAGCTTTACTATATTATCTCCATTACGAGTAGCCCTTTAACCTCCCTTCTCTTACGAAATGTGACACTGAATAGGCTACACACATGAACTCTACAGTCAGTAGAAGACGCTATGAATCAGTAATCACCACAAACGACTCCGGTGCATGAATAATTGATAACTTTCCCCTCACTTTCCTACGAGAAAAAAATTACGCATCTCGGTCTGACGGAAGCCTGAGACACATGATTGAAAAACCAAACTTATCGAAAAACTGAGATTCTCGCTCGATAAACCTTGTTTATCGAAAAACTGAGATTCTCGCTCGATAAACCTTGTTTATCGAAAAACTGTTTTTCGCTCGATAAACTGAGTTTATCGAAAAACTCTGTTTTTCGCTCGATAAACTGAGTTTATCGAAAAACTCTGTTTTTCGGTCGAAAAACAGAGTTTATCGAAAAACTCTGCTTTTCGGTCAAAAACCGAGTTTATCGAAAATCTCTGTTTATCGAAAAACTCAGTTTTTCGCTCGAAAAACTCAGTTTTTCGCTCGAAAAACCTTTTTTATCGAAAAACTCTGTTTTTCGTTCGATAAACTGAGTTTATCGCGAAAAACTGTGTTTTTCGGTCGGTGAATTATTGCACATTTAGCTTGCCATACACGGGAGCGTGAAGCTCCCGTGTGGGGGCAAGGGGCCCGTATTAGGGCCCCTGGTGTGGTCCAAGGGAAACACCCCAGTGATGGTCCAGGGGGCAACGCCCCGGAAACGCTGAGGTATTTAAAGAATTCAAATCATTAGAATGAAGCATTTGGGTATCTTAAAACTCGCCGAATGTGAACTAAATAGAACACAAAAGTCACATTTTGATATTTTTTTAAATAATTGCCTTACTCAGAAGAGCAGGTCCGTTTTATGATGAAGGGGGTATGGTTTTTAAGTGGTTACAATTGTTACGGGTATGAACGGCTTGCCACGAATACCAGCTCGAATCCTTCGACGGGTAAAGTTCCACAAAATGCTAGCTATGATAGCTTCGAGTCTTTTCTAGAAGTTACTGTCTATCCGCTTCGACGTCATTCTGGAAAAAACTGTGAGTCTAACTCTAGACACTAAATATAGCAGTGATCCTGTTTCAGGCCCGTAACCAGGCCGGGCCCCCCCCCAGCCCCCCCCCTTGCAGACCATTGTGCCCCCTCCAAAAAATCGATAGAAAAATAACAAAAATTAGGTCCTGTAAACCGTAGCCAGGGCGTGACTCCAGGTGATTTTAACCAAAAATAATTCCACAAGGCGTTTAGTAAGGAATGTATTTTGTTTTCTGTAACATTTTTGTTCTAAAATTACGAAATTTTCTCGCGCTACGCGCGCCTTCCTCTACAGTTGCCTTTATCTTCAACTGTTAAACACCCATTTCAGATTTGTTGGGTTTATAAAGGTAAAGGCTCCACAATTAGTTCTTCCGTGTGGGAGAGATTCTAAAGAAACCCGAAACCGACTAGATACTAGAAAAGCAGTTCTATTCTCCTGTTTTTTACTTTTTGAAAGATTCTTAATTCAGCTGCAACATCATACTTTGTAAGATATGTGGAAATGTCTCAGTATACCCGATACACATAGCATGTCCAGTTTAAATTCATCTGTGTTACAGAAATTGTAACACGTGTTACGAGAACTGTTAATGGTACGATACGGTTGAGTGATTTACAGATAAGTAATTAATTTAGGACAACGGCTGTCGAGTTCTCCGCATGGTACAGTGGTCAAGAAGGAAGGCATCATACCATGATTTTCAGGATTCTGGGTTCGATTCTGCTTTTAGAGTTAACAGAATTTCCTCTTATTTTTTGAGGGTTAGGGTTATTCTTAGTGTTAGGGTTAGGGGAAAATTGGTGATATTTGAACGTTCCTCGTGTTACAAAATTATAACATGGCACAGTTTAAAACTGGAAACGGTATTCCACCATGTACAGTATTTACTGTACATGCTATGAAAATTGGCTGCTCAGTACAGAGTCCAGGGTGGTGGACGGGATCTATTCCCCCGCGACCAGTCGCCCGGCGTTTTGGTTTTGCTCTTAAAAACAGACACCCATCACCCCAAGTACATTTTTGGGATAAAACAGTATTCTCAATTGGTGAATGCTCTTTAATTGGCACCCAAGTCAAAAGGTGCAAGGCTGAGCTGACATTGCACAACATGTACAGAGAGTGTTCTAATTACATATTATACCATTGTATGCCCTCTCAGATAGACTATGTACTAGGTTTGTGTTTAAACGAGCAGGCGTTCAAGACAAGTGTTGGGATTGACTAGGACTACCTTCTTTGGGAAAAATGGAACTTGTCTGGGATGAAGAGGGGGAACAGTCTTCCACCGAAACCCAAATTCCCTATCTTTCCTTAACAAGAACCAAATATTCTCATTTTTTTTTCAACAGAGCCCCAAATTTTTCGGCGGGCTGCGCGGGCCCAAACTTTTACGTTCGGCATCCTTTCGGCAAACCATAGCCTCTGACGGGACTTCGGGTCGCTGGATCCCCAACGGGAGCTTGTTCCCCCTGTCGGGCTACTTGGGCATATCCTTTCGCCATTCTTTGCTGAGTCTACAAGCAGATTTCATCGTGGCAAATCAAGTTCCTGCAAAATGTAGGTCCGCTTCGCGAGCAATTCTCATAACTGAAGTTGTACCACCGCATGAATATTATTTCCCCTGAACTATTCTAGCCAAAGCTTCGGGACGGCTCAGAGTTAGTTATCTTGGTTCGTCAAGACCGTTTCATGTAGCACCTTGAGTAATAGCCGTAACCTGATGACTTCATGCATTCGAAGCTAAGTTTACTCATACTCGGTAGCGTGTTTACAGGGGGCCGGGGGGCACAGGTCCCCCACCTCCGAAGCCAGTCGGGGGAAAATCACTTAGTCGAGGGATTTAAGAGGGAAGGGAAGAGAAAAAGATTGAAGAGACTCTCAACAGGGGTTGCGTCAGGTGAGGGCAGGGGACCACGTCTCCCATCGGGGAAGTCTGCCCCCAGTCGGGGAGTCTTAGTCGATAGGATAAAGTATGCAGTCTCCTACAAAGGCCTGTTTTTCGCTCTCCAGAAGACAATTTTTCTAATAAGAACTAAAAGTTTTCCTCGCGCTACGCGCGCTGTAGAGTCACTCCAGGATCTTCAGCAGTTCCATCCCACATTGCTAGATAGCACAGGCTCTGCCAACCTTACCAAGTAAGATGTAGGCAGAGTAGCCTACAAGCGGTTTATGTAGCCTAGGGGTAATAAATGATAGGGCCCTTAACTGCGTGGGCAATGATTGGCCTATGTAAGCTTTTATGAAGTACTGATTCTAATATATTACAGTAGGATACCTAGCGCGCTTTGCAATTTTACCCTTTAGATTCCAGGGAAAAAATTAAATCAGCGCTGAAACTATGCTCCTCTAGTATATACACATTTTATGAAATATATGCCCCGCAATGGCATGAAAAAAGTACTGGTAACTTCCATGATCATCTCAAGCAGCCTTCTAGACCAGATGTTAAACTGCCGGGATGTTAAACGTACAGTTCTGTCATTGTGTGTGACACACTGCAGCCTACCAGGCATAGAGGATAACCTGAACTCTGTGTCATTGATATCGAATTTCGCAAAATCTGAAACGAAAGAAACTTGATCAATAAGGCCTCTAAAACCAATTTAAGACATTCTTATTACCTTATATTGCTGGAGCTTCCGGGGCCTGGACCCCCACCGGGGATCTGCCCCTGGACCCCGCCAACGCGGGCCCCTGGACCCCACGCGTGCACACTCGCGCTTCGCGCTCGTGGTGCACCTTCGGTGCACTTGTGACACTCCAATACATGTCAGTCGGGGGAGTTACTGGTTGTCCCCCCACCTCTGAAATGCTGTACACGCCACTGCTCATACTACAATTTTTTCCGAAAAGTTTACCTTTTCTCTTCATGAAAAATTTTGTTCAAAGTATAAGAATGGCATAATTACCGTTTGAATTGTGAAAATGTAGAGAGTTTAGCATGCTCTCGTTGCAATTCAAAGTCCTGCTCAAATCTCAATGCAAGTGTTCCCAATTGGTCTATTTTTCGCACATTCTGAGAATTTCCTTCTGGATACTACCAAAATCATACTGGAGTACACTACGTCTACCTTATGAAAGTCCCTAGTCCCCTCGCCGTTGGCAAGTGCTCAGCTCCCTTCCTGCCTGTCTCCGTTGCAGAGCTGAAGAAGCATCATCGTGATCAAAGCCTTGTACCCTTCCTTTTTCGAGACTTTTCATGTCTCTGAGTCGTGAAAGGAAGGGGAAATTCCCATGAGAAGGGCGAAATTTTCGCGCACTTCGCCTCAAAGGTACTTTCAAGTACGATTCATATTATGCTTGGTACCCATCGCTACCATCACGTGACCGGCCGCCATTTTGAATTTAAAATGGCCGCCATTGGAATCTATTAACTAAGGTTTCTCAGCGTCTAGACAACATACAAATGTGATTTAAATGTCGATACCTACATTTGTAGTATGTGAAAATCCATTTTTGCGATTTAAAATATCACCCAACGGTCGGAAGGAGATCAAATGGCCGCAATTTCGAAATGAAAATGGCCGCCAAACATGTATTCCATTCGGCTGAGGGTAATATTGTGAACTTTTTGACTAAATCATGAATGTTTGCTCATAGGTACTTTCAAGTATGCTGATTCATATTATAGTTGGTACCAATCGCTACCATCACGTAGCCCGCCACGAATCTCTCAACTAGGGTATCTCAGCGTTCAGATAATAGACACATACCTACATTTTTAGAGTGTGAGAATCTAAAGAATCTAAAGAATATCACCCGACCGTCGGAAGGGGGGGGGGATCAAACGACGGCCATCTTGATTTCAAAATGGCCGCAATACAACATGTATTTCATTCGGCTAAGGGAAAAATTGCAAACTTTTGACCTGATCATGAAAGGTTTATTCAAATAAAGCAAATGATGTTTTGCTGCCTTCACGTAACGGGCTGCAATTTTAAATTTTAAAATAGCCGCCATTGGAGTTAGAGGTAGATGAGGTTTTACGGCTCAGTTTCTAACCAATTGGTTTAAGTCGGGCCGCCCACGGCTTTTTTCCAGTTGTGGCTCACTGGCTTGTTTTCCCTACTCCATTGCTTATGCTGAGCACCAGTAGGTTCCATTTTTAAAGTCTTTGGTATGACCCGGCCAGGAGTCGAACCCCAGACCTTCCGGCTGCAAGTCGGATGCTCTAACCACTATGCAGCCGCCACTGGAATCTATAAACTAGGGTATCTGAGCTTCTAAAAAACATGCACATGTAATCAAAATGTCAATATTTGGAGAACACGAGAATTCATTTTGTGATTAAGATTAATGTCCGACGGTTGGAACAGGGTCAAACGACGGCTATTTTGAATTTGATATCGCCCTTATACATGTCAGTTTTGTAACCATGATTGTGACGACATTACAATGATTTTATTTTAAAAGGTTGTTGTTCAAAATTATGCTAGATCAAATGGTCATTTCCTAAGATGAAATCAATTCTATCACTTAGTCAGCATATTTTGGTTCAGGATTGCCGTCATAAGCGAACCATAGCATACCCTAATAAAATTAATAAAGTCAAGCTTGAAACTCTAAATTCCAAAAGTTAAAAAAAGCCTTTGCAACTTTGTAGAAGTTTTCGTCAGAAACAAACAGTCCTCTCCCAAGACAGACAAGTTTGCCATATCAAGGTAGTCCGCAGTTCAATTTATCATACAATGACTGAGACCCTTTTCTAGTCAGAAGGCACAAACTTTTCTTACCCTCGACCAGGTTTCATCACTTAATCAAAGCTTTATATTCCGCCGCTAGCTTCTAAACATATAATTTCTTCAATATTGCTTCGACTGACCTCATTCTCGCAACGATGCCTCATTTACCCTTCCTGTATATTAACATTACAAAAGATTTCTCTTTTGGTAACATATCTAAAAATTGTCCAAATGTGTCCTCTTGTGGAAAATCATGAAGGAGCACAAGTTAATGCATTACTACTCATACAAGATGGGGGTGTGTTACCTTAAGATTTTAATAATTTCCTTACTGCTTCTGCGCTGCCAATGCACTAATTAGGGTATTAATGGCGTTGTATGTATTAAAGAATTTATTTTACTATGATGAATGTATGGTCTGTACTCCCAAATGATGAGAATAATGTTGTGTAAACTCTGCAACTTTAACAGCTGCACGAAACCCATGTCTGTAGATGCAATGATTGCCCAATTGGAGACATAGTTGGACGTACCGTTATGTAGCGAACAGCGAACACTAACCTTACACTTTAAGGCATTTTCCAGTGGCTTTTCACAGAGGGTGCCATGTGAAAGAGAAAAACATTTCAGTTCATACCTTCTAAACCCCGTAGCAATACTGTTTTCCTCACTCGAGATATCTTATATTAAAGACTACTTATTTTTGTCAAAAAATACCTCCAGTTCTCACCAAGGTCACAGAATGTTATGTAAAGTGGGCACATTGCGTCACATTCCTTTTGTTTTCCTTTATAATTGAATGTCCTGTTGTCCTTGAAATTTGATACTGTTGGAATGCATGAATATCTTTCCATGTAGGTTTAGCATGAATCTACACCATATGTACCGCATAACAAACAAAGTTGCTAAATATTCCTTGCAACAGTGTCAATATCATCATAAAGAAATTCACTGCTTTGTGAAATTAATGTGCCGCGATGACATCGCATATTTCCCATAATGCACTTTATCTTGAGAAAAAATGCATTTCTTTGAAAATTAGTATCTTTCAAATGCTACAAGATTGAAATGCGGTTTTCACCTTCTAGAAGAAAAAAATTTTCTGCATTTTTTGAAGTCATTGATTTTTGTCACTGGCAAACCCTTTAACTGCAGCTAAAGATCTTAAATACAAACAGGGTCCCCAGCACTCCTTAATCCACAGTGTTCCTCCCATGTGCTTTATGTCATACATAAAAGCTGAGATAACCTGATTACTGAATTCAAATGAAAGTCATTTTTAAATTTGGAATGTCGGTCGGTCAAGTGAGCTAGAAATGGATACTTCTTTCTATTTGAATCAACTTACTCAATAATATCCTACCTGTTAGCCAACTTTCATGAATTTTTCAAAAAGTTCACATTTTTTCTCTCAGCTGAATGAAATACATGTTGTATGGCGGCCATTTTGAAATCAAGATGGCCGTCCGTTGATCCCCTTCTGACCGTCGATAAACTTAATCAAAAAATAATATTCATGCATTCTAAATATGTAGGTATCGACATTTCAATCACGTGTCTGTTGTCTGAACGCTGAGATACCTTAGTTGAGAGATTCATGGCGGCCATTTTTAAATTCAAACTGGCTGCCAGTCACGTGATTGCAGTCATAATGGTTACCAAGTATAATGTGAATCAACATCCTTGAAAGTACCTATGAGCAAACATTCATGATTAAGTAAAAAAGTTCACAGTTTTTTCCTCAGCCGACGGAATAAAATACATGTATGGCGGCCATTTTGATTTCAAACTGGCGGCCGTTTGATCTCCTTCCGACCGTTGGGTGATATTTTAAGTCACAAAAATGGATTCTCACATACTACAAACGGAGGTATCGACCTTTAAATCCCATTTGTATGTTGTCTAGACGCTGAGAAACCTTAGTTAATAGATTCCAACGGCGACCATTTTTAAATTCAAAATGGCGGCCAGTCATGTGATGGTAGCGATAGGTACCAAGCATAATATAAATCAGCGTACTTGAAAGTACCTATAGGGAAATTTTCCTGCTTTTGTCAAAAAGTGCACAATTCACCCCACATTTGTCCCTTAGTCTCTGTACTATGAGGAAGGCCAAAGTAAATGTCACAACGGTGCATATGTCTTACCATACAAGGAAGAAGTGTCCTCTAAAGTTATAAAAGGTAGGGATTATATCATTCTTGTCATAAGTAGTGCGCATTTATTTTTTTCCATACTAAATTTTCCCACAGTAACTTTTTGAGAGTGAGTTCATGTCTTCCCCCACCCCAACTTTTGAAAATGGATTGATTTCTTTGAATGAAATTAATGTTTACACACGCATTTAACTTTTTTATTCAGATAATACACAGCATGCAGTCTGTACAGAGCATGAAGAGACAGGTGAGGCATTGTCAAACCAGGAGTCACTCCAAGGAACACCAATGTCATCCGTGACAGGTATGTTGGAATTAATTCTTCTGGCCACTTCCACAAGGAAAGCTTTGCTCGGTGGTTCTTACACAATCCATTTCTATGTTATGTTTTAAGAAAGTATTTCATAGAATTCAATTTTTCATGCAGATAACATACAGCACATTGTGACAGATACTAATGTGGCTTCGCCAAACCAGTCGTCAGTTCAAGGAACACCGCCGCCGTCATTGATAGGTATGTTGGAGTTTATTCTTCTGGACCTTGATGTAGTTTAATTAAGCATATTTTCAGCCTTGTGTGCAGTGTCTGCCATGCCATTAAGATAAATAAGTTGCGTCATTCTTCCAACACTTTAAGGATATGGGTTAAAGTTCGCTCATACTAAGCCGTCCTGGCAGCAGGTTGGGACTCAGGGGCGGCGCTGGGGGGTGGGGGACCAATCCGAGAGAAAATTAGACTTTTGTCAGGGAGAAAACATGGGCTATAAGCTACAGTGTGTACAGTGTCGATATACTACCGGAAAAAATGGCACCCTTCATGGACATCATGGCGCTGCCCCTACTGGGATTTGCTACATCTTTGGCTTATTAGTCTCATAACATTACAGGTTCAATTATGAGGACGTTTTTCCTACAATTGTAATTGTATTACGTATACATATAGGAAATGACAGGAGAGCGACTTATTTGAGTGACATAATGCTATCCTTAAGGGGAAAAAAATTTTCGGGTGAAATATAAGTTTCGCCTTAACGTTTCCACACACTTTTTCTATACGAATACGTAAACTTTCAAGGGCGCCCTCTTAGATTTACAAACTAGATGCCATTACTTCAAAGTTGTCAAATTTACGGACACCTAGCTGTTAACACGAACGGATGGCTGGCCATTGAAATAACGTTAATTTATATGTTTAGACGTTAGGGCGAATTTATTTCTTATGTATTTTATTATCTTTTTTTCGCCCTATGTACAAGCAGATATAACAATTTCCCCTTAAGGTGGGAATTAGCGTTATATATATAATTATATATATGTATTTATATATATATATATATATATATATATATATATATATATATATAACATATAATTAACGTTATTTCAATGGCCAGCCATCCGTTCGTGTTAACAGCTAGGTGTCCGTAAATTTGACAACTTTGAAGTAATGGCATCTAGTTTGTAAATCTAAGAGGGCGCCCTTGTAAGTTTACGTATTCTTATAGAAAAAGTGTGTGGAAAAGTTAATGCTAAAATTATATTTAAAACGAAAATTTTTTTCCCCCTTAGGTCGACTTTTCAACAACAACTTTCCCCCTAAGTGCCGAATTAGTGAAATATATGTATATATATATATATATAAATATATATATATATATATAAATATATATATATATATATATATATATATATATATATATATATAGATAGATATATATATATATATATATATATATATATATAACGCTAATTCCTACTGTACGGGGAAATCGATATATCGCGGTTTCGTTAAGGCGAAGAAAAAAACAATAAAATACATTAAAAAATATTTCCCCTTTTGGAAACCAGATATACAACAACGCTTTTTCAATGGCCCACCATCCGTACGTGTTAAAAGATACGGGTACGTAACTTGGTCAACATTGAAGTAATAGCATGTAAATCATGTGGTAAAACGGACGTTACTATCCGTTTACGGATTCCTATATAAAAAGCGTGTGATTTCGCAAAGTCGACCTGATTTTTTCCCCTTTTAGACGATTTCCCCTTTTAGGCACGTTTTTTCATACAATATTTCCCCTTAATCCCAAATTAGCAATATATATATATATATATATATATATATATATAATACCTGCACTGGTTCAAAATGGGCATTTGCTAAATTAAATGTTGTTTGTTCATTCAAGTATTTTCCTGTTTCATATAACAGATGAAAGTTCTCTGCCATGAAAACGAGGTGATTGGCTTCTCGTTCAGTACAATGGACTTCGCTATCCAGGAGTCGTCACTCAAACTGCTGGTGCAAAACGGAAGTGGACTGCATGGCACAAAGTGGTTGATACTGGAAGTGGCCCAGTCGTCGGGATCTGATTTGGTATGCCAAAGATGACGTTGTTCGGATCATTTCAGAACCCATTCCAGCAACTCAAACCAGAGGCCTTCTGCAATTTAATGACTTAAAAAACATGAAGATTAATGTTGATTTGTTGACCTTGATGTTATCATCTGTTGTGAATTTTGAAATTTAACTTTACAAATCACATCAACATGAATAATCAACCGACGTATACTGTACATGAGGTGAAAATGTTCTTCTATGAAGTTGTTGTTTCTGAAATTACAAGATTAGATTTCATTGTGTTGTAATGTAACTAACAAAAATACTGATCTGCACTCCTTTTCTCAATTTTTAAGATATAAAGAAGTTCTCTTACTACTAACTGAAATTTTATGTCAACCTTATGTTCACCCATTATGTATGCCAGTGTCCCTCTGTTATGTATGTCAATGTTCACCGGTTATGCACATCAATGCTTATGCTAGGGACCATTTAAAATTAAACTGTGCTAAAAGTACAAATAAGTGTGTACGTGACCTGGCTTGTATATTACTATAAAATATGATGGCACAGCAGTGGAAGAGTAAAACTTAGTATAGAGATACATATTTGTGTCTTTCGTTCTACAAACTCCTCTATCAATCGTATCAATTTATTGTCAAAATTAGCATTAAAATTGTACTGAATTGAAACCTGTAGATACTTTTTGATAAGAACTGAGTGCAAGCTATTATTTAGATTTAAGCAACATAAATTGGAACTTTGCTTGGTAAAGTGGAAGGAGTATCAGCTTTTTGTATAAATATGTATGTCAATGTTCGACCGTTCTAACTTTAACCCAGATTAGTGGTGAACTTTCCAAGCCAATAACCAACTGAGAGTTGTTCACTTCTCCAAAATAATGATTGATTTACACACAGAAAACTCACTTACTATAAAACACGTTAACGTATTCATAGGGAATTAATGAAACAACATACTAGTTGGTTAGTTGACACGAGGGCAAAGTTTTGCTACAAATATAATTTTCATAAACTATTACTTATACTGCATGACAATTATGGTAGTTAGTATAATTGGGAAGTGAATAGTAAAACTACACTCTGGTTGAAGAAAACAAACTGTAGATTATCTAACCTTTACGCAAAGCGCTCGTCTCCTAACACAAATTCATTCACAACACAAGTTTCTTGTGAAACTGCATGTTTTACATACTGATCTAACACCCCTTGTTGTTTGCAAAATTACTGACTGAATGATGTAAGGATAGTATTTGCCTTTTAGTCCTACGATTTCTTCAGATAGTTACATCTTATCCAACATGCGACAGCGCCAAGACTACCACTTTCAGTCTTCGAGGTTGTAAAACTACAAGTCATGCTGTGTTAACGGATACAAGCTTGTCTTCCGATGACAACTTGAAATCTCGTGGGTCGCACCAAAAATCGCTACTGAGTCTGAGGGAGGGTTGTATTTCCCATGTTAAGGTAAGTATTGTGTAAGTTCACATCAATACGTATGCAATCATAAGTGGTTTTTAACCGGAAATCTTGAAATGTGGGTTTAAATCATGATTTTAAAGTCAAGTCTAGTTCACTTGGCGAGGGACTATGCGGACCGAGGCTAGGCCTGTATAGCCTACTGCACACTGGTTGTGTGCAGTATACGTAGGACAGGGATTGCAACACAGTATAGCCTAAGGTACCCGGTCTTTGGGGGCGAACTGGTAATTGCTTGGGGGCGAACTGGTTGGGGGAGAACTGGCAAGGGGGCGAAACGACCGTAAACCCAGTATAACGCCAATTAGGCCTAGGCCTAAGCCTAGTTAGTAGTAGGGTAAGACGCACAGAACTCGACCACCCCCCAGAACTCGACCGCTAATTAATATTCATAGAAATTTTGCACACGACTTGTCAACTACCTATATATTTCATACTTACACTCAAGCTATATGCTTGACCTACCACGCTATACCTATCACAGAGCCTAGATTTGCGAAAAACGCCGACAATTAATCTCTTTAATTCTCCTGGTGAGTACCATTACACTAAATAATGAATTTCTTAAACTGACCTGTAAGTCAACATGTTTGCCTTAAATCTGATTAAAGTACAGGATGAATCATTTTAAAGGGTGGAAAATGTAATAGATTCGAGAGCAAGTCATAGACGATGTTGACTGTAGTTACGCTAAATGACAACTGATGCTGCACACGCGCAGTAAGGAAGGTCGAATTGTAGGTCACAAATGATTGAAGTTAGCAGTACTCGACCATGTAAATTGAAGGCGGTCGAGTTCAGGGTGTTTAAAAACTTTTCAGTAAACACGCTCGACCGTGAGTTACAATTGTTTCAAAACAGAATATCCAGGGTGGGATATGCTGCTACGATCAAAATAAATAACCTATAGTTACATCACTTTTATTCTTTAGATGTTTGAGATACTGGAATGGAAAAAGGGGGGGGGCAGGGTGAAGGGAACCATGTACAGAAAGGTGTAAAACGATGCATACGGTTATGAACGTTCGCTCAAGATTATAACAGCTGTGAAGCTTTCATGGCATACCAGGGGAGTCACAATGGGTAGGATCAGCCCCATAGCCAGAGGGTGGGGTAGGGGAATGGGAAAAACTGGTTTCACTGGAATTTTTCATCCCCTCCTAGAAGATGAAAAAAATTACCATTGAATTCATGCATTTTAGTAAGTTTGGACCCCAGACTATTTTCGTTCTCCGCCCTAGGCTCCCTAAGTTTCCCAGGAGCAGGCCTAACTATAACCTTAGTCTTGCACAGCATGGGTTGGGCCTGGAGGGTGGGGTTGGGGTATTGGTAAATGACTGTCCATCATCAGCAAGATTTCCATTTTGTTGAGTGGGGGGGGGGGGGCGGGCCTTATTAAAATGAAAAACTCACGAAAGTCGCTGAGCGACTTTTTCAATAAAAAATATCTTATTCTTCCACATTCATCATGAACATGCTAAGGAGTAAAAAAGGAAAAACTTTCGGGACTATTCCCAAGAGAGCATTGTGAAAGCAGTAGAAAAGGTCCGGCAAGGGCATTACAGTGCCAGACAGGCTTTGAAAGAGTTTAAAATTCCAAAAACTACACTCTTGGATAAGTTGAAAGGAAGAACCCCAGTCCTGACAACACAAGGACCAAGCCCTGTCCTTACCCACGGAGAGGAGGAAAGACTTGTTCAGTGGATATTTGAAATGAACAGAGTGGGCTACGGTCAAACTAGGAGGGAGTTGACTTTAACCGTGACGAAAATTTTGGATGACGATGGTCGTATAAGTCCATTTAAGGATAATATGCCAGGTAACTTTTGTTCGTCCAGAAGAGTTCCTTCTTCCCTTTTCTTCTTCTCCAAGTTTGATCTTAGACACATGAGACTCTGCTTGGTAATCAATGTACCTACCTATGTGGTGTTCTCCACAAATTTTTAAGAGACCCCTCCCCCCCCCCCATCTCCAGAAATATTTGATAACTGAGACTCTAAATGAAGCATTTTTGGATTTGATGGATTTTTCAGGGGGCAGCCACTCATTTCAGAGCGCGGTAACTATTTCAGGGGCGGCAATATTTGCCCGGGGTGTGCCGCCCCCTAGACCTCGGTGGTGAACACTGCTATGTATTGTTTTTATAATCAATAAAGCCCATTCAGCTCACAAGAAACAAATATGCTTATTTTCATGCCTTTACAGGGCCACATTGGTTCCGAGGTTTCCTAAAAAGGCATCCAACTGTGGTGGAGAGAGTTGGAGAGACCTTAGGAAAGGAGAGGGCCATGGTGACGGTAAAGAGCCTGGAAAAATGGTTTACTGATTATGAGGCTTACATGAAGTCGCCAGAGGTTGATGATGGGGAGAGTATTTTAAAAGATGGCAGTCGAATTTTTAACTGCGATGAATCAGGTTTCTCGTTGACAGGAAAGAATGAAAAAGCACTGGCCCCTCGGGGAAGCAAAAACATCTACCAGATCTCGTCATCAGACAAGCGCCAAATAACGGTACTAGCATGTATGAATGCTACAAGCTTTTTTTCTGAGCCCAAGCTTATCTTTCCCAACAATAGGTTTCGATATAACCCTCTCGAGGGCGCTCCAGAGAGCTGGTGTGTCGGGAGATCATCTAATGGCTGGACAAACTCTGAAGTGTTCTACGGATGGGTGGCCAACCACTTCCTTCCGGGGATTAAACAAAGGGCTATCACCCTACCAGTTGTCCTACTTGTAGACGGGCACAGTTCCCACATAAGTATAGAGACAGCAACTTTCTGCAAGGAGAATAAAATATTTCTCTATTGCCTCCCAGCCCATTCTAGTCACATACTCCAACCCTGTGACTTGTCCCTCTTTGGTAGCCTCAAAGGTGCATGGAGGCGTCATGTGAAAGCATGGCGAAGTGAGCACGTGGGGAGTAACATTACAAAGCTGAACTTTGCATCTGTTTTTGCAAAGGCCTGCACTGAATTCACTGGACAAGACAAACAACTTTCTCAGAAAGGTTTCCGTGCTGCGGGGGTCTCTTTCCTTTCAACCCCCTTGCATTTGACAGGGAAAAGTTAGCCCCCTCAACTATCTTCTCAAACATTTCACGACCGCAAATGCAGCAAGGAAGAAGCTCTCAGGCCGTTGGTGTCTCCAGTCAAACCAAGGAGAGTGATTCTAAAATAGCTTTGAAGGTTTTACAGGGAACCTTCACTGCGGAAAAGTTGTGGCTGTTCAATAAACGCTTACAAGAAAGGTGGGACATTAAAACTGATGAGTTGTTTAACACATGGAAACTTCTCAAAACAGGCAGTGATGGCAACAACATCGACAGCAGCAGCAACACCACCACCACCACCACCAACAACAACAACAACAACAACAACAACAACGACAATACCGAAGACGGCAGTGAGAGCAATGGAAGACAAATATCTAGTAACCCATTTGACCAACATCTTAGGTACCCCACACGTAGTAGTAACCTTACCGAGAAGAAACAGAGAGAGGCACTCCCCCACGCTATTTCCGGTAGGGCGTTCCTAAAATACCTCAATTATAATAAACAAGAGAAGGAGAGAGTGGAAAGAAAAAAGGAGGAGAACAAAAGAAAACGAGAAGCATCACGGGCACAGAAGACAGAAAAGTCAAAGAGAAAGAAGGTCCAGCCCCCTCCCCAGGAACATTTGTCAGATGAGGATGAATATGATAATGATGAGGAGGAGGAGGAAATCAACCCGAACAAGTGCCCCAAATGTTCTAGAATGTATGACAGTGACGAAAATCAATGGGTGGGTTGTGAGACTTGTGATCGTTGGTTCCACAAATCATGTACCGACATTGAAGGGGCAAATAAAATGTCCAATTCTGAGCTAAATGAGCTGGAATGGCTGTGCGAGTACTGCACTGAGGAGTGAAGGACTGACTGAGTTGTACATATGTTCACGCTCACAAATAATCCGAATTCGTTGATGGCAGTTCTTTTTTAGCAAAATATTTCGAACAATCTCTCGTAATGATTTTATTTTCCATTGATTATTGTGATGAATTTCACACATACCGAAATTCATAAATAATTCACTTTGAGTTTCTGAAACATTCGTTACAAAATTCATATCTTACTGTTCATTTGAATGCAGTCATTTTTAAGTACAGGTGAAAACTGATATTCATTTCCGTAAGATATCATTTTCTTTGTTTGTGCAAAAACTTTTTGAAACTGCAACTTTGTCTTTCGTTAGTGGTGCAATAATAAGTTTATATTTGCTTCAATAGTGAAATTTTCTTATGAATATGTTTTTGATGTACATATCATTTTTTTACAGCGCAAGTATTTTTCATGTCAATATCCTTGCCACAAGAATTGAGCATCTAGCCACCTCTTCGTTTTTCAAATTATGCCAGCCAGTTTCGTCTTTCATTTATATTCACAGGTTTATATTCAACAGGCAAATGGGAATATGACAGTCCATTGTACTTGACCGTTTAGGTTTTTAATGATTTTTTTAATAAATGATGGTTTAGGTTTCATGAATTTTCTTATGAGCAATAATGAATGAATTTTCTAATGAATGATGAATTTTCTAAAGAATGATTTTCTAATGAACTTTTTAATAAATGAAATGATCATTTAATGAATTTTCGAATGAATTTCAGTGTTCTCCACTAGCTGTTTTGTCCGGGGGCTGCGCCAGTACAAAATCTGCCACACTACTTTTGCGCCCGCACAGAAAATTGACCCGCCCGGTCAAGAAGTTGTCTGTACACTCAATCACAAACACCACAACGTAGTCATTTGACTGCCTTTTATATATGATTTCAAATACTCATGACAAGCAATGTATAATAAAACATCGGAGATGCAAACCCAGCTCACTTGCACCTGAGCTCTTATATCATTCAATATGCACTTAGGCTACTGCATTTCTTTCATATGTTTCCACAGTGAGAATTCGTACCATCAAACTCATACACTAAACGAAACCATTCAATTGAACTGTCCTCTAGGTTTCCCGATTATCACCCGAAATTTCCATTACAGTGAACTGCTTCATTCTTGAATACGTCTAAGTGGAAACTGGACCTTCAGATCTGCAAGTAAAGCCAAAGCAGGGAATTGTTATTTAAATAACAACTCCCTGGTCAAAGATATTTAGAAAATGCAATTTGCAAAAAAAAAAAAAAAAAAAATGACCACGAAATCCTCAGATTTGAACACATAGGGAAGGCTAAGAACAAGGCCGTAGATTGCACCATTTGCGAGCTAAGCCCTCCTAAATTGTCAAAATTTTGCCCCCATACAGAAAACAGACCACTGGAGAACCCTGAATTTTCTGATGAATGAATTTTCTAATGATTGATGAATTTTCTGCTGAATGATATAAATCAACAATTTCTCCTACAGGTGGTATCAATTGATGTTGACTGAAATAATTTTGAGAGATCGATTTATAAACAGGAAATGATACGCAATAAATGAGTTACATGATTTTGAATTAGCCTAAGATGGAATATTGATTCAGACATTACTTTAAAATGAACAATGAAAATCCAATTTCTGGCGTGCTTGTCTGTTCCTCAGTTATCCAGATTTTCTCACACATGTATGTGATAGCATATCTATTAACATATTTTCAGCATCTTTAAGTATCTCAGGTGGAATGCATCCAAGAAGAGGAACGAGAGGCATCACGTAATCAAGCAATGATAATCCCACATTCTTTAGGAGAGTCTGCTCTAAAGTTCCGCCCCCCCCCCATCTCATTAGTAGCCCCCTCCCCTTTAGGATTGGGGTTAGGGTTTGGAGGGAAAATGAGATGGGGGACCAATGAGATGGGGGACTACTGATATACATTATCCCCTCTTGGGGACATACTGGATAAAAGGAGTTGGTTCTCAGGATGAAAACATGATGGAATAACATCCAAATTAAAAACTCCATTTGGCAAATTTCCATGCCAGTTGTGCCCAGGTTACTTACCTGCTAATCATACAAAGAATTGATTATCATCTCACAACGCATATTCTATACCACATACGACACCAACCTGGACCTACATGGACAAACAGTATGTGGTCGAGTTTTGGGCATAAAAATGAATACTGCCCCCACGATCGATTTCTGGCAATCACCAAATGATCATTTCGAACGTCAATTTACCTGCAACTACAAACAATAAATAGTAGGAAATGATTGTTAATAAGTAAGTACACATTTGTAAATAGTTTAATTGCAACAACTATCATTTTCTTCTCTATATGAAACTTCTGGGGAGGAAAACCCTTAAGCGGTCGAGTACTGGGCATTTTACCCTACTAGCATGGGCCATAGCGTCTATAGCTAGCCTTATAAAGCCTACTCTTAAAAATAGGTCACACTTACAACTTGTGCATGTCGAAATATGTTTTGACATAGGCTAGGCCTACATTGGTCATAGGCCTAAAGCTAATCGATACTCTTCCCCGTAATAAGTCTACTTAACAATAACATAGCCTAGACTACAGGCTACAGTCGACCAACAAGCCTAGGCCTAGGCCTGTTGGCCAACTGTGGCCTCTAGGCTATGATATTGCTAATAACCCCGCATAAAGTTTGTATGATGCATGCCACAAAATTGCGCCAAATTATGTCTTGCGTTGTGTCTTGCGTTACTGAAGGTGTCCTGTGGTTTAGGGTGTAGCCTATATGCTATCGTTAGTGTTATGCCACAATGATATCGTCATTGTGTATCAGGCCAGTATGGCAAAGTGAATAGAATTTTACAATCACTCTGTATGCCAAAAAGTCTGGTGTAGAATTTCACATGCCACAAATCTGTGTGAAGACTGTTGAACTTTGCAGTTTGGACAGGAGGCCAGTCCGTGCATCTACAGTTTGTATTTCTCCAACTTCTCCCAGTAGGCTGCTGTTTCTCTCAAAAGACATTAAAATGTTCCCATTACTATATTTACCACTCACCTACTGTAACCTAATGTTAAAGCATACTTATATAGGGTAGGCCTAGGCCTATGCTACTGTACAGCCTGAGGCTACAGTAGGCCACAGGCAGTCGATCCTTATGTAGGCTACATAGTCTAGACCTATTTACAGCTATGCTATGCACTAAGCCTATAAGCTATATAGCCTTTACCAACAAGTTAGGCCCCTATTATAGGTCACCTTTCCAAACGAAACACGAAACTTCCTATTTCTACACCTAGCTAGACTTATTATTAGGCCGAGGGAATGAAATCATACAGTAGAATACCGCCCTGCCCGCATGCACAGAAACGTGAATGAATTCATGATTTTTTTAATCACGTGTACTGTATGTGTACTGCTACTGTTAGTACATAGACTATCATCCAGTGTATCATGACTGGCTGTTTTGCGTGCATTAACTAATTAACTAATGTTGCAACGTAAAGAGTAATAATATAATGAAAAAAACCCCTTGAATTCTTAAGTTCACGGTATACTCTGTGACTTAATTCAGCCACCCTTGCCTTACCACAAACTTCAAAAGACAGTGAATCATGTCATCTGCAGTCCATGAATTATGAGGTGTGTGAGTGGGATTATTATACACATCACCCACATCAGATCACTTTCAGAGGCGGGATTTTCTGCACACTTAGATAAAGAATGAAAACATTGGTAAATTTACTTTTATAAAACAGCACACTTACCATACATACTGCTTCATTTCCTGAGGACTGTGTGATTTGTGCATTAGTAACACACTTGGAAAATCTAGTTTTAAAACTCTAGACCTGCAGATGTATAGTACTGTAATTCAAGCAGAACATCCAACACCCTTCAGATACAACTGTGTGCATGAGATTACTATTAAACAGGTAAAAATTGGGAAAAATGAAAGTGTAGTAGACAACTGAGCCCAGTGTGACACTCCACTGCCAGCTACCGCCAGCCTGGAAGTACCAATGATAGTAACCTGCACAGCTATATCCAAATGCTGTCTTTCTCACAAAAATATGTCTCCTGTACACAACAGGTGAAGTAAAGTAGAGGAAATTCCCCCATGCAGAATAATGCACATTGAGGTTATTGCTAAATCCTGTGTAACATGCACTGTGATCAGGGGCATAACTTAAGGGGCGAAAGGGGGTGTGTCACCCCCAACTTGCAAAAATGTGACTCTGACCTAGGGCAAATATTAATATTTCGCAGGGCAACCTAGTTTTCCAAAAAATTTCAAAGGGGAGGGGACGACCACTGCCCCCAGGCCAACGATCACAAAAAATACTGACCCCCATTGAAGAAATCATGGGGACGCCACTGAGCATTTATTCATCTTTCTTTTTACAACATGAAGTTACAGGTGCACTGACTGATTTTGCAGGGCAAAAATACTTTCACTTCCCCAAATTAATCCTATTGAGTTACGCCCCTGACTGTGATTGGCCAGGGCTTGCGATAACCCGAGACTTCGGGTGAAATACGACCCAAAATGATGCAGAATGCACAGTTTAGCCAGCCAGTGGGTTTGGGGGACGCATGGCTTTCCGCGCAGAAAATCTCAAACTAGCTCACGAGGCTCAAAATTTAACAGGTTGTAGCTGCTCTGACTGCACCAGTAAACAGGCAAAGTGAAGGTTGTGTAATGCTTCAGAAAGTGGCAGGTGAGTGTTGCAAGCAGTCACCAAATTAGGCAAAACAATCCTTGCACAAAATAATAGTAATGGCACTCACAAGCAGGCAATGTACACAAGTTCCCGCTAGTTTCTGTTAATATCTAGGCACTTGCTTCTACCCAATAGGAGCACTGTTTATGATGATTACAACCAAAAAAAGTAAAACATCCTTCAATCATTCACTCATGAAAAAACTTCTTTAAATCCTTGATTTTAGTGTTGGGTATATATAGCAACTTTTCACAGAGGTCTACCAAAACCTTGAAGGTTGGAAAGCATAATTAAGGATCCTAGTGAATTCTGTATATGGTCACAATTTTCCAATACAGTACCCCTGCCTACAGCCTGTATCATGGTCTACAGTGATATTCTCATTAGGATGACAGCGACAGTTAAAGTAATCACATCTTTTTCTGAACCCTTAAAGAATGACTGCAGTGGACAGGATTAGTTAATTGAATGTGCTTTGTTGACTTGAATGGTGTGTTACAGAGAAAGGGGTTAACTGGTCCTTAAACCCATTTTGTCTACGAAAGTAATACAAGTCATCTGCAACGATATTGTCGCTGAAGTAAATGAATTTTTACCAGAGGACTTGGCGGGACCCCTAATTTTCTAATGAGACCCCTACATCAAAGTATGCGTGGGTTTGAGGACCACTGGGGAAGAAAACCTAAGGGAAGCCCTGATTGGCTGAGAGTTAATATGAACCTATGTCTGCGTACCTTTCCATGTAGTGGCTGAAAGTGTCAAATTTTTTACAGAAGTGGCGAAACAAAAACAGAGTGTCAAAATATTCTTGCCCAAGCAAGGTCAGTAGTAGGCCTACAGATCCCTAGGGTTTAATTGGTTAACCCAAAGGTATACACACTAGATTTGTTTACTTAGCCAACCACAATATGTCAAGAAGGATTACTATGAGGGATCTTACACACAGTGACAATGTGGATTGTTCTGGTTTAGGAGATATTTGGTTTTGGTGGCGGTCAAAGGTCAGTTGGGATCACAAAAGATCAAAAGGTCAAAACCTTGGAAACATGATATTTTAAGGAGGATAATGGCGATTCATCTCATACTTGGCCTGTAGATTATTCATATTTAGCATGTAGATAGCCGTATAGGGTGCTGATCCGTAAATTATTTTAAATGGAGGTGTGAGGTCATTTTTGGTCACAAGATTTCAACAGGTTTTGACCGTACTAGCATACCTCAAGCAGGATAACTGTGAGGGATCTCATGCTTCTCATGGAGGTGATTCATGTTTGTAATTTGTATCATGGCAAGGAATCACTAAGCCTTCTTGGCCTCCTGCTTGATCAAGTATAATCAGTTAAGCTAGTATGGGTGGTATAACCAACCGTGTGGATACTGATGTCTTTGTCTGATTAGCTCAGCTGTACCTTATTTTTAAATATTTTTTCATTCTTCCATAATTGAACAGGAAAGTACACTACTTCACTGGTTTGAATTAGTGTGCTCCTGTACCTGTAGTAATTAATGGATATGTTTAATTCATGATGATTTTGAAATACTGAAATTTTGTTTAATTCATGCAGAATAATATACTTCCCTTAATATAAATATTTTTGTTTTGGATAATCATGAAAGATGCTTGTGCAGAAAATAAGAGAATTCCAAATCTTTATGAAATATTTAGCTGTTTTTCAAAATAGTTGGGGCAACTGTTCTTTTCTCTTTTCCTGCACACTGAATAAAAAATCTTTGTTACTGCTGGTCAAAGTTGAATTGAAATTTAATGAGATTATTTGGTAATTAGTTGCTGTATTTGAAGTATAAAGGTAAACTCAGCAATAGCAGTGCATTTTTTGTTCACACAGTATCCTCCATGCAATAAATGATGCTAACAAAAGTAGAACCTGTTACTATGTATGTTGAAATTTCCTTCCAGATACCCAACATCGTGCCAGTATAATCAGGCTGCTTTTTCCCTTGTGAAGAGATTTCCTGTGCTTTCTGAAGGAAGCTTCTCAACAACACCATATGTGAGTGTACAATATTCTCATATTATGAGGATTATATACTGTGCTGTTTCAGTATATATATATATATATATATATATATATATAAATATATAAATATATATATACATATATATACATATATACATATATACATATATACATATATATATATATACACCAGTGTTCTCCGTGGGGGGTTTTAGGGGGTGGCTCGTCACCCTAGTGGAAATTGCTGCCCCCCTAAAAATGCGACCGTCCCCTGATATAGCGACTGCCCTGCTAAAAAATCCAAAAATGGTATCATTTAGCATCTCAGTTATATCTAGAGATGAGGATAGGGCCGCCCCCTCTCTTGAAATTCTGTGGAGTACACTGATATGCGTAGATGCATGGACTATGTATGCTCCAAGTGGTTTTCAGTATTAAAATATTAAAATAGTATTTCAGTATTAAATAGGATAGTGAATTGTACTAAGGTGAACAAAATGGACCCGCTTGTTGTTTTGAACCTAACTTTCAAATTGATGTTCACTAGATCTATGCAGTTGCATGTTGATTTCATCACTGTGTAAGAGGACAAAAAAAAAAGACTACCAGGCTGCATACTTCATTATTGGGTGGTGTTAATTATAGCCATGTGAAGGAGGTTTCTCTCCCATTACTGTCTTCTCACTTAGCCAAGTCATTGGTAAAATTAACAAATCTAAGAAGGCATTGGAATAATCTTTTACGGCCAGGACACTAATTGGAAGCAGAGATATATATGCAGCCTTGTGACATAGCAGCCCATCTCCACATATTTCAGTGAGAAAATTTCATCTTTAAGTAGGACTCCCCATTCATGGAAATGGAGTTGTTCAAAGTTTAGATCCACCCTTTCAACGTAATTTGGGATAAGCTGGCATCAATTGTGATGTACCTTAAGGCCTCTTTAGGGCATAATTATGAAAGTGATATGTTTTAGTTTTAGCAGAGGACAACTTTCACAGGGATGGCACCGGGATCGATGCCCTTGAGGAGTTGAGGGATTGGTATGGAGGGATTTAAAGAAAACTACATACTAGCTCTATGCCATTGTGGGACACATATTTTTTTTTTACCCCTCCCTCATGCTGGTAATCACTGTCTGGGGTCCTCCAAACATTTCCATTTATCACAAGGGGTCTGTGGATAGAAAAAGGTTGAGAACCTGGCAATTAGAGGTTAACACTGTGGTGTTCCATGTCAAACAACACCGAAGTCATATTACAAGTATTTCCGAGATGTTACTTTGGTTTCGTTGCAGCCCCAAATGTTTGACATTGAAAAGAATAGTATGCCATATGGACTGTTTTGGTTCAGTATAAAAGGAACTTTAAAGATTAATTCATTCCCAAATGTATGTTTGATGTTTTAATGCAGAGATAAGTGAATTCCAATGGCACTTTCAATTCTGATGATGGGTTCTTGGGATAAAAGTGACTTAATCTATCCTATTATCTATCATAAGTGGACCTGAAGCAAACAAGTGTGATGTCATGGCATCTCTTGCTAATCTATGTTTTTTCTGTCTTTTCTGTCCTTTTTTTTTCATTTCTTTGATTTGGTCTGGGGGTAAATTTTGCTCTTCTGTTACATTTAAAAATTGCATCACTGCAGGATGTTTTTATGAAACTATTACAACTATTTCTCCTGTGATAGTGTACATCAAAGAAGTCACTGACCGCCGAGCCAGTCATTATATGCAAAGGACAGAACTATTTCAACATTCACGACCCAGCAATCAAAACTGAAGACCAACTTATCTGCAAGCCAGACTCTCTTCTTCAAGCATTTGAGTGTCTTATGGCCACTTACTATACATTCAACATACCTTTTAATCCTAAAAGTAAAAATTCTTTGACATTTTTAGATTTGCTGTTCGGCTTAAAGACAAAACGACTGCCGAGGTTAATTGTTACTTTCATGACAAAGTATAATGACTTGTAACTTGAACGTAATTCTATTGTAATATTGTGCACCAGTACCTTGGCCATCCCATTAACGTATGCTTTTCTGTTTCCTTATATCACGTATGCTGAGTTTTGTTGCTTTTAAGTACTCTTGTACTCTTCCACCATTTATTGCAAATTTTACAGAGCTAGTAATGTAAATTTGCTGCAGTTTATTTTAACTATGATTATAGTTTTGATTTCTAATCATATTAATGACAAATGGAAGTCAGGTTGGAGGATATCCATTTGTTATGGAAGCAAGCACTTTTTAAAACACATACCCCCTGTAGACTGGAGCCAAGGCCTACTTATTGTACCATTCAATATTCTTTAACTTGAAGAGGTGAAACTTTCTAGACAGTTTGGATTTACTATTTGGCCACAAAATATTAACTGCATGCTGGAGTTAATGGCCACTTTTTTGCTTGACAAAGTACAAGGATTGTAGCTTACATATATGACAGGTATTTTGTCTGCTGGAACCTGAACAACTCAGTTACTTATGCCTTATCTTTCAGTCATATGTGCCAGGATTACCTACTCTGAAGTTTCATTTTTGTAGATGAATCAGTGCAAAGTCTATTCTTTGAAATAATTGTTGTACCTGTGATTAGCAGAGCCTTTTACTTTATTTTTAACTTTATCATTTATATATGAATGTCATGGCCTCGAGTCCTGCAGCTGAACAATTTCTGTTTGTTAACCTGTATGATTTCATTCTTCACCATAAAAGAGAAAGTACATTTGGAAGACATGACATTTCGAAGACTATTTTGCAAGTCTTGAGACCATGTAAAAGTGTTTCCAAAGTTGTTTTACCTATACTTCTTATCAACTTTTTAATGGTTTCCATGATGTTCTAAAAACTTAAGAGTAAACTCTGCATGTTAATTCTAACTGTTTAAGGAGATTGAGTGCCTTATGGCCACTAATTATACCTTCAGTGTGTCTTTTATAAAAGAAAAACTCTTTGACATGTTTGGATTTTAATATTTTTGGACTCAAGATAAAATGCATTCCCAGGATGATCTTCACTTTAATAAAAAATGTATATGGACTTGTGGCTAGTACACTACTTTTGTGGCTCAAAACTTTCTCCATCTCAGTTAACCATGCTATACTGTATTCTTATACCGTATATGCTCGGTTTTCTTGTTTTAAAAGTACTTTTTACATGCTCTTAGACCAGTTAATGCTGAGTTTATTCTTTGAAGTTATTGTCACATCTTATGATTTTGCTGAGATAGCAATTAGAACTTTGCTGTAATTCAGTTTGTCTATGATTTTGTTTGAACTTTACTAAATATAATTATGAAAGGCTAATATAATTATAATAACGGTGCTATTGAATTTTTTAAAAATGACATTTATTGCATTTTGCTAAATTGGCATGCTGGGCATGGCTTTCAACTAGAAAAAAAAAAAATGAAGAGATAAATGAGATTTTTTATGTACCTTTTGTTTTGGATTACAGATGTATATTTATTTCCATAATGCCATTACTTATGTCACGTGTATGTCAATGTTCAACCGTTATAACTTGTAATATCTGACACATATATGTGTATTTTTTTTCTCACCTAAGCTGAAAGTTATCTTTTCAGTATTATATTTCAAAACTTCAACACCTAAGCTAAAATAACTATCAAATTCACTAAGATTCAAAACATTTTCATTTTTGGAGAAAATCTGATTCAGATGTGTTGGTTTACTGTGTAAAGGCCCATATCATCGGTCCCAGCTTTTGGAATTTCCTTGAGCCTGAAAGTCTTTTTGTCTTAAGTCAATATTATTTGTTTGAAAGAATTTCAAGCTATTAATAACAAAAAAGTTACATATTTACTTTCTTCATAAGTCTGATCCGCTTTGTTCTTTCCCTCTGATTCCTCTGCTTGTTATCCCTTCTTTACGTTAGATAACTGTCGATGTCTTTGTAATTTATATTTTGTAAGTTGTTGAGACCTGAAAAACTCCGATTCTGTCGAGTCGCAGGCTCCTCACGTTCGTTCCAAAATTCTTGTGATCTTGTGCTGGTAAGTATGATCATGGAAATAAAGAAGATCAATCAATAAACCAATGGAACCTTGAAACTCTAAAAAGGTCAAGATTACTAATAACAGTTTCCACCCACATGACTTGAAACGTTGAAGTAGCTTCGTTTGGAAGATGTTTTCAGTTTACTTTTCTGATTACTTCTCTAACCTGAGAGTCTGCTGTCAGCTCGAAAAGCTCATCTCCAGGAAAAGGTAAAAGGTAAAAATACCCGTGTTCCATTTTTAATGCTGTCATAATTTTAACACCCTTTCAAAGAATACAGCTCTGTACTAGAAAGCAGATACATGTAAAGCCATGTAGATCATGACAATGATAGAAACTTAAGCGCTAAACTTTAAACGAACATTTTATGAGATGGAAGAAGAGCAACCATATTATCGGCCTTTTTAAGGAGAAAGTCAGCTTAGTAAAATAAGTAAGGGATGAAATGGTATCCAGCTGGATTAAATAAAATACATGTTAGGTGCCTTTGCGTTCAAGGTTATCTTCAGCAGAATTGCAAAATGGCGGATGTTTTCAAATTATCATTTAGTAATTAGTGTTTCTATGAGATGGTATGGACAATTTTCCCCATTTTGTTCGATTACCGCCGATACAGAACAGCTTTGTTTAAAGAATACTTCCTACTGGAGTTGGAAAGGGTGTATTTTGTATCTTTAAATCTTCGGTACACCTAGAATGCATTGAAGACAGAGTTCTTGTTTTATATTCTTATCATGACTTCACTACATACTATAACTAAAATGAGCAGTCATCCAACCCCTAGAATCAAAGCTATTTAACATATAATCCAAAATGACCGCCAACGATAACGTAATGTTAATACACTTTGATTTATGTTGCCTTTATATCTTCAAAGGGATAAAAATTTAACATTAAATGAGATCTAAAACAAGCTAATTAGCTAAGCTAAAAGAAGATACTCTTTTACAATCCCATGTCTTGTTCTGATGCTTTGTGACGTAACCATACCATTTTAGGGGTAGATTTCACTTTCGTTGAGAATGAAAAGGTCAACGACTTGGACCAAATGTCATTAATGTTCTTTTAATCTTATTATCTTAACTAAGAAAGTTGGGATTAGTTTGTGGTTTGATGACAATATTTTGATCTTTCAATCAAGGGTGGTGGCAACTGGGGCTTGGGGCCTTGGTTTCCTGTCGTCAGAGAGATTTTCCAATTCTGTAATGCGCAAGATAAGCATGTAAGCCCACATTTTGCCCCCGCGGAAGGTAATTTTTCAAGAAGAACGAACCACAAGTTTTCGAATTTACTCCGATAAATAAAACCCATCTCCTTCGATGCAGCGTCAGGTTGCTGTGTCCTTTCCCCTCACGTTAAGGGATCGTTCCCCCATCGGGAAGCCCCCCCCCCCCCCCGGCGTCGAGCAACTTCCTGTGCCATCCCTGGTTTGAGGTGTTCTGACTTAGAAGTTGCAAAATTGACATTTCATTTCTTTGAGTTAAAATCTTGTTACAGTAATCTTCAAAGTCAGATTAGGACTTTGCATCCTATCTTTACTCATTTTACATATTCAAATCCCTATTTTTGTGCCCCCAGTGTTGTGAATACACCCTTGATTTAATTTTCGTGTTTATGAAATGAAACACATATATGACCTGAACATTACACATTTTTTTTTTAAACATAACTTTGTCACCGCACACTCCTCAGTCTTCATTCAACCACCAAAGTGAAGCTAGCAAAAAGTTATGTGCAATTTTACCTTTTGTTTGTGGGATTACAAGACAATAATTTATAAAATAATTAAAAACAATAGAAAAAACTTCACACAATTCCAAAAATGCCGTTATGATTTCAAAGACCTATTTCAGGCTTTTGTGTAGAGGCCACCTACTCAAACCCTTTCTCTAAAGTAACTGTGAACATCAAAGGCACCCAAAGAGAAGCCCAAGTGTGAGGGTACAGGGTTTGGAGTACACTACCAGAAGTATCATCTACAATTGTAAAAAAAAAATGCCAAAAAATGAACCCAAAGGTCCCCACCAAAAATAAAATCATAACTCCACAACCAGAAGTACGATTTTGTTCATTCAAAGACGAAAACGGCCCGTACAAAATTACTTATAAAATTTAGGAAGACATGAGTGCTGCATAGTGTTACAGCGTCATCTATTTCTGGTCAAACAAGAGGTTCTCTATATTCTAATCTACACTCCAGGGTTGCCAACTAGCATTTTGCAATGCTAAACTCGGGTAAATATGGCAGTTAAAATATCATTTGGCAGTAAAATTTTTCATTTTGCCCCAAATATATTATTTGGCATTATTTACTAAAATGTGGCATTTTTGAGACAGCTCCGCGCAGTGTCAGACATTTTATACGCGAAAGACGTGTTAACTCATGATTTTACACCCGTGCGTGGGGGAAACTAACAGCAGTAGGCTATTCTTGCGGTTTTCTGGGCCTACAAAGGACACAACACATAAAAAGTAATGTCCCTATTAGTTTTCGTTGCTGTATTAGGCCTATATCTAAACCAGAATGCAAAAATGCGTTGTGGTTTCGATGATTCATACATACCTACAGAATCATGGAATTACAGTAGTACGAAACGGCTGCAAACTTTTTAAGGTCGGACCCCCGATGACCCCAAATGACCTTTGACCTACACCGAAAGCGATAGGGTTTTTCCTCTCACTAGTAGGCATCTACATACTACGTATGAAATTTGTCCAAGCTTCCTATGTCAAGATATCATGTTACCTGGGTTGTCAGGGTCTGACGTCCCCAACCACAGATAACCTTTGACCTCCACCCAAAACAATAGCATTCTTTGCCTCACCATAACTCATCTACATACTGTGTACAAAATATATCCATGCTTCCAATAACAAGATATCGTGTTAGAGTTTGACCCCCGGTGACCCGAAACGACCTTTGACCTCCACCAAAAACAATAGTATTCTTCCCCTTCCCATAATACATCCACATACTAAGTATGAAATTCAAGCTTTCTACCTTGAGATATCGTGTTAACTTGTTTTCGGGGCTTCACCCCTGGTGACCCCAAACGACCTTTGATCTCCACCAAAAACAATTGCATTCATCCTCTTCCCATAATGCATCTACATACTAAGTATGCTTTCTACCTTGAGATATTGTGTTAACGAGTTTTTCAGAGTTTGTTCCCTGGTGACCTCAAATGCCTTTGACCTTTACAAAAAACAATAGGATTCTTTCTCTTCCCAAAGCACATCTACATACTAGTATGAAATCCTGCAAGCTTTCTACCTTGAGATATCATGTTAACAAAGTTTTCAGAGTTTGACCTCTGGTGACCTTTGACCTCCACCAAAACAATAGGGTTCTTCCTCTTTCCATAATGCATCTACATACTAAGTACGAAATTCATCCAAGCTTTCTACCTTGAGATACCGTGTTAACAACATTTTCGGAGTCTGACCCTCGTCGACCCCAAATGACGTTTGACCTCCACCACAAAGAATAGGATTCTTCCTCTCTCCATAATGCATCTACATACTAAGTATGAAATTCATCCAATCTTTCTACCTTGAGACTGTGTTAACAAGCTTTTCAAAGTTTGACCCCTGGTGACCCCAAATGACCTTTGACCTCCACCAAAAACAATAGGGTTCTTCCTCCTTTCATAATTTATGTACATACTAAGTATGAAATTCATCCAAGCTTTCTGTCCTCTGATATCGTGTTAACAAGCTTTTCAGAGTTTGACCCATAGTGACCCCAGATAAGCTGTGACCTCCACCAAAAACTATATGGTTCCTTCTCTTCCCATAACACATCTACATACTAAGTATGAAATTGATCCAAACGTTCTACCTTGAGATATCGTGTTCACGTTTTCAGAGATTGACCTCTGGTGACCCCAAATGACCTTGACCTCCACCAAAAACAGTAGGGTTCCTCTTCTCACTATAAGGCATCTTAATAATAAGTATGCAATTTATCCAAGCTTCCTACCTTGAGATATCATGTTAAAGGTTTTCAGGGTTTGACCCCGTTGACCCCAGATGACCTTTGACCTCCACCAAAAACAATAGGGTTCTTCCTCTTTCCATAACGCATCTACCTATTAAGTATGAAATTCATCAAAGTTTTGTTCCTTGAGATATCTTGTTAACAACGTTTTCGGGGTCTGACCCCTGGTGACCCCAGATAACTTCGACCCCTACCAAAAACAATAGGGTTCTTCCTCTCAATATGGGGCATCTACGTACCAAGTTTGAGAACTGTCAATTTCCCTTCTTGGGATATCGTGTTAACGAGCAAGTGTCACAAACACACATACATACGCACACTCGATGCCTTACGGGGTACTGGCAAAGGACCCCGTAGGGAATTTCCCAGCAGCGAAGCTGCCCGCGAAGGAACCGAGTAGACGGACATGCTTGACGGCGGGCTGCGCTCCAAGGCAGACACGTGCAGCCGCGCGTGACTACTCTTCGCAGTGATCGAATTTTCGGGCAGCTTCACCAGTTTCGAGCCGCGCGTGAACTAGGAAAGACGTACGAGAGCGGAGCCCTCGCCGGCTGCCCTGGTATAGAAAATAAGGCCACATTGGTGAGTGCACACATACACATATCATGACCATACACACCATGGCCGCACACATACATACATACACACGCCAGCACACACATACCCACACGCAATACCTTACGGGGTACTGGGAAAGGACCCCGCAAGAAAAGCAAGGGAATTCCCCAGAAGCGAAGCTGCCCGCGAGCGAATTAACTGAGTAGACGGACATGTTGAGGGCGGGCTACGCTCCAAGGCAGACACGTGCAGCCGCGCGTGACTTCTCTTTGCAGTAGCCGAATTTTTGGGCAGCTACGCCAGTTTCGAGCCGCGCGTGAGCTAGGAAAGACGTGCGAGAGCGGAGCCCTCGCCGGCTGTGCCGGTACCCGCCAAGGCCACGTTGGTGAGTGCAGCTGCATAGATTTCTCTTATCATCGAAACCAATAAAACGGATTTTCGGGAAAGAAGGTCCATGATTATTTCATCGATCTAATTGACATGATTCAAAACAGATACAGGGCAGTCTTTTGTATTTTTGTCAGTTTGGCGGTAGAATTCTTGATTTGGTAGTTTTTGACAAGAATTTGACAGTAAAACCCAACCTTCACACACTAACAATAGCGATAGCGTCACTTGGCACTCTACCGGTGTTTATCGGAACAGTAATACCGAATCACAGCAATAACAAAACAAGCAAAAACGATAGCCATGACCATGTTTTCCGATGGCTCTAAGTCAAGTGATTAGCCATCCAGTATCGGAGCTCTTGGAACCAGCTCCTCAAGAGTCGGCTACTTTGCAAGATGCAGAACTGGTATGTACTGTATCCTCTGTATGTAGGGCTGAACTGGTACGTACTGTATGTACGAATGTAGTTCTAAGGCTACTATTTTCCACTGCGTCATCCATCTCTGCCTTGACCAAAATCGCCCTATCTTTGTCATTTTACCATGAATTTTCATAAATTTGTGGCCAACATGCTCCTTCACCATGAAACACCAAATAAGGACGATGTGCGTGCCATTTCTATGGAAACACAAAACAGCTGGTATGTGCTGATCCAATTGGCATATATAATGAGCCTACTTGTCAAAAATAATATGCTACAACGAATCCTCAAATTCAGACCTTTCCAATGAAATAAAAGGCTCTGAACAAAATACCAACTTAAGTAAGAGCCCCTCCCCCCCCCCCCTTTATACTGATAGGTGTAGGAAAAGTGTAGGAAACGGGTTCTGATGTTTAGTATCTGAAGTACGATGAAAATGTGACTTCGAATTGTCATTCCTTTATATGAAACGCCAAAAGGGAAATTTATTTTGACGCCTCATTTTTCTTTTCACTGCGTTATTGTGTTAGCTCGTTCAAGTTTGACTCATTGGTTTTTTGTCTCCTTTTTATTTGTCATATTTTCGTTATCCTAATGTCAATTTGTTTTAAATTTTCTTTATGTTAGTTGGTCTCAATTAACTTTGCTTTATTTTATTTTGTATCACTTAAGTTTCATTCATCCTAGTTGCCCATTGAAGTTTGTCTCATTTTATTTTGTCTTCTTAAGGGTTTTCTTATTTAAGTTTTCCTTATTTTAGTTCGTCTCATTTCCTTCTGTCTTGTTAAGCTGGTGGCGCTGTTTGACAAATTAGAAAAAGGGCTGCAGTTACCCAGCACGTCACACGGTAGGTGTTAGCATTACTATAGACGGTCACCAGTTCCATGTGAAATACCAAACCTTCAAACAGATATCAAGCTGTGGGTAAAGAAGTACACACAGGTCTATCAGAGTGAAGAAACAACCCTGCACAAGCGTATATTTGCTCACCATGTTCCAATGTTTATCAGGAACCACGGAAACCTAGCTCTTTTAAACCAGCAATCTCTCGAACCAGAATGCTAAAATGCATTGAGGTTTTGATGATATATATGTTCTATTCTTGTTTTTAGAGAAGTTCAAAGATCATCTGGGGTCACACTCTGAAGTCCTTATGAACAACCTCATCTAAAGGTAGGAAGTTTGGATAAATTTCATATTTAGTATGTAGATACCTTATGATTAAGGAAAGAAGCCTCTTGTTTCTGGTGGAAGTCAAAGGTCATTTGGGGTCACGGGGTCAAACTCTGAGAACCTTGTTAAAACGGTATCTCAGGGAAGAAAGCTTGGACAGATTTAATAGTTTCAGGGTAGATATCAACAGTTTCTCATACATGCTGAGGCATGTGTCACACAACACAGGACATAATCATTGTTGAACTTTCCTGGTTCTGAATGAAGCTTAAGTCTACTAAAATGAATTCATTGAAACCTCGAAGCATTTTGGCAATCTAATTATCACACATAAATAGTTTTTAGCACTACCTAAGAAAAGTAGATTACACAGTGACATGTTTCAAAATGTTGAAAAAGAAATCATTCTGGTCAAACTCTATAATATTCATGGAAAATTTTGGTAATAGTGAGATTCCTTCACTTAAAAAAGAGTAGGACCGTGGTACAACAATAACGAAACAAATTGTTAACCAGCTTTTTTAAACAGGGCGGCTGTAGTTTTCTACATGTTTTCTCAGAAACAAGATTAACATGGAAATTTGGGGAAGGGGTGAAACAAGTATTTGTTATTTTTCAACTGCTGTAAAGTTATTGAAACTTACGACTATTTTAAGTGTCGCACTCGAAATCAGTTTTTCACTTTTAATCAACAAAAGAGCTTGCTATCTGTCCATGCTGTGAGGGTCATAATTTTTGATGGTATGGACTCTTTTGGGTCAGCAGGAACTATATTTTAGAAATGTTCATCTCTGAAACTGTAACATGGTAGACATAACATAAGTCAATTCGATGTTTTATGATATTAAATTTCACATTATATTAGCAGGACTAATTTTATGGAGTTATTTGCATCATGAGAGCTAGATCATGAGTGACCTGGTCTTACTGTTATATTTTGAATTTGTATGTTAAAAAAATTGAAAGGGGTATGAACACAGTCATTTGGTCAACATGTCAGCAGCCTGTTCCACACATGAAAAAACTCCATACAGTGCTGTTTTTCATTCTAGTTTACTTTAATTGAGAGTTTAATAAAGGGTTAATCAACGCTGGACCGTGCATTAAGTAGAGGATAGTACACGATCGGGGGTTGATGCAAGCGATGCACGAGGGCGCAGCCCGAGTGCATCTAGCGATAGCATTAACCCCCGGAGTGCATCATCCTCTGTTTAATGCACGGTCCAGCGTTGATTAACCCCGTTCATTCATACACAACAAGAATTTGATGAAAAACACCACAAAGAAAGAATATTCTTGTTTGCAGATAACCACATTTTTATTGAAATCTAAACCCCGAGGAAAGATGAGACGTATTCAAAACCTTTCAAAACAATATTCGTGCACAGTTAATAAAGTAGCCTACTATTAAACAAAATGAATTCATTGAAATATTCATAAATCATGAAATATAACAACGATGGACTAAATTTGAGAAATGGTGCTCTTCTTTAAAGATTTTCAACAGCCGAAAAGGACAAAAAATTAACAGTTGGTAACGTAACTAGAGGTATTATGACTCTATGGCAACCCCTTAGCCACGGCATCTTGCATTTGTATCAAGTACATTTGCACTGCACACAAAGCACATGCTGTGTACATAAACACATGCACGTACAACGTACGCATATACTGCATGCAGCGACATATCCACCAGTACAGTATGCTTAAGAAGCGCGGTCTTTTTAAAATTGTTCGTCATTTGTTCAAACCCTAACGGACCTGTTCAGGTATTCTTGAGCTTTTAAGTTACTTTAAATGATGGAATTTGCCTAGGATTCAACTACTTAAACAGTTACATCATTTGAAACGTACATTTGGAGAAGTTTGGACATATTAGAGATCTCGGCTCTAACAGCGGTAACGTTAGTAACGTTGATTTCGTTCGAGGATTTAGTGCTCGACAAGGAACCTTTATGTAAGTTGTAACGTTACTAAGGCTTGGGCCTTTGTGATTTGACTTTGAATTATAACCGTATATGGATCCTTTGTCTCTAAGGGTTTCACGTAAGATTTGGGACCAAAAATGTTTCTTAGAAATGGAAGCGTTTTCGTAGGCCTTGATGTGAGTAGTGTTACACCATAGGCCTAACGTTGGATATATCATATGCTCAGCTAGGCCCATGTGTATCAATCCAGCCATATCTGAAGCTGGGTGATCTTAGTACAGTGCAAATAGTACGGGATTGTATTCATCCACCGGTGATTTCATTCTTAATTTACCGTGGGTTATCCTAGCATAATGCACGGTCACCTGACCGTAATGAACCAATAGAAGTTGAGGATTTTAACTAAGTGTGAATAAACTATATTTAAGAGTGATTGCATTAACTGATTCTTAATCCTATGCTTTTCTCTTTTATTTTAATGCCAGACCGAATTTGACAGTCTCGAGCTTTTTTAGTTCTCTGAGGCAGAGTTGTTTCGACGTTCAAAGTACACATTGATGAGCGTTACGCAGGTTGATATTGGCCCAATTAAACTGTACGTAGCTCTCTCCTGTTGCATATCTTTTTCTTTGGTTTGGATGATGAGAAACTTGCGAATTCATTATATGTGTGTGTGTGTGTGTGTTACATTTCAGCAATGCACGGTTATACACCTGGTGATTTCCGGTGTTGCTTGACTTCAGTTGGCAATGCCGAGTGTCCACTAACATGAATGACCTTTGACCATCTTTTCAAACAGTGAATCCTTGTGGTTTCAGATATTAGTATCTGTATGAATTTTTGATATTACTGGTAACTAAGGAACCCTACTGTTTGTCATGATCCATTCAATCAAGTACTTGTGTATCATGAAGTCTTTGAAAACCTCAAATGCATTCTTACTATCTGGTCACACATAATACTAACTACTCACAGGACAGTTCCCTTACCCATTGTTGGCTTCTGCAGCCTGCCTGACCAAGTCTAATATGAGGTTGGGTCGTCATGATGCAAAGTTGCATTAAAGCATATTGAAAGCAGTGCATTAACCTAGGGAAATGGATGTCTGGTGTGTATGCAGCATGGTAATGAATAGCCATTTAGCAAATCTCATTCATGGTACCCTGAACCATACATATAAAAACTTAAACAAAGTTTTGTACGTCTCTTTCACATGTGTTTCTGTTATATTTTGCTTTACAAGCTGTTAATCAATCACAAGTACTCGGGTGCGAATGATATCATAAATTTTTAATGACACCAAAGAAAGTAACTTTTAATTTAGCATTTAGAACTACAAACTCACTTCCTGTACACTAAAAAGGAGTGGTTATAATGGTCAGGTTATGGACCTAACATTTAGCCTTCATTAGTAAAACGTGCATTTTAATTGAGGTTGGACTCTTCAAATCAGTGATATTGCAATAACTGTTACACCTTTCTTTTTTCTACCTCTCAGGTGTTTGTGACAAAAAACCTGAAACTGAAGAAGGATGAGATCACTGCCCCAGCAGTAGTGCTAGATGGCGAACAACTAAGCGGTGCTTTTGCACTGGCGTATGGAAAGTAAAGTATGGAAATTTCAGGGACAAACATCGTGCGGCGATGCAGTATTTGCATTGTATTTCATCCCTGATGTGAGTTACCCCAAAGTTAAGAGTGCATTTCTTAAATTTCTTCATTCAATTTTCTTGGACATCCAACTTACCGAAAAAGAAATACCACGGTCTCTGAAAACATATTTTACTAAGGTGAGAGATGCTCAGTCTCTTTCGTTTTTAGGTTTTCTGTAAGCAGAATCATTGCTGTACAAATAGGAAAGACTCGATCATTTACTGTTTTATAACTTTCATTTAATTTGCTAGTATTGTTTAACATACACCTTATGCTGATACAATGTTCACTGATATTATACGAAAGGCTTTTGCAAAGTATTCAGTCACGGAAGTTTTCTTTAGGCAGGTGTTCTGTAATCAGTTTCATTCATTTATAGGTAGAAAAGACTAGAAAATTTACTGTTCTATAACTTCCACTGAATTTGCTAGTTTAAGTATTGTTTAGCATACACTTTAAGCTGTTACAATGCTCTCACTTAAAAAGTGATCAACCTAAAGAGGAGTCAAACATTGTTCTTTTTTAAGTTTTTTTCAACTTCTATGGTATGACGGTATCAATCATGTACAAGTAGATGTGTTTGTAACCAGAAAGCCCAAAGGCTTAGTGATTCCTTGCCGAACGGAGGTGCTTTATTGCACTGAACTTTATCCCTCAAATATCTTTGTTGACTACATTTTATGTTTTAGCAATTTGACCTCCGCTGACTTCACATGACCTGAACCCCACCATATATGACAAAAAAGGAAAAACGGAAGTGTCTTGAAAGGGGTTCAACTCCAATGGATCTTGGATCTTGAAAATTCTTGGCAAATTTTGCTTTTTGACCTCTGGTTACCCGAGATCACAATCTTGGGAATACTTGGGAAATTTTGCTTTTTGACCTCTGGTGACCCCAGATGACGATCTCGGAAATTTTGCTTTTTGACCTCTGGTGACCTCATATAACAATCTTGGGAACTGTTCAGAAATTTTGCTTTTGACCTCTGGTAACCCCAGATGACTTTTGACCTCCACCAAAAACAATAGGGTTCTCCTTACATCATGAACCAGAAAGCCAAACGGCTTCGTGATTCCTTGCCGAAAGAGGGGTGCTTTGTTAGAGTGAGGTTCATCCATCAAATTTACACTTCTCTCCATCATTTTTTATGATGTGGTCACAATTTCACCCCTGCTCACATCAGCTCATACCAAATGACCTTTGAACCAAAACTTGAATAACCAAAAAATGAAAAAAAAAAAAAGTTTTTGGGCTTCGACCTCTGGTGACCTTGAATGACCTTTGACCTCTGCCAAAACAATAGGATTCTCCCCCTTGACATGACAAATCTACATACCAACTATGTAAAGTGTCGGTCATTCCTACTTCAAAATATCACGATTACAAGGTTTTTGGACTTTGACCTCTGGTGACCTCGAATGACCTTTGACCTCTGCCAAAAACAATAGGGTTCTTTCTCTTGACATGACAAATCCACACACCCAACTATGAAAACTGTCTGTCATTCCTATCTCAAGATATCACGATTTACAAGGTTTTTGGACTTCGACCTCTGGTGACCTTGAATGATCTTTGACCTCTGCCAAAAACAATAGAGTTCTCCCCCTTGACATCACAAATCTACAAACCAACTATGAAAAGAGTCGGCCATTCCTACCTCGAGATACCATGTTTACAAGGTTTTTGGAATGACATCTGTTGACCTCGAATGACCTTTGACCTCTGCCAAAAACAATATTGTTCTTCCTCTCAACATGACAAATCTACATACCAACTATGAAAAGTATCGATCATTACTATCTTGAGATATCGTGATTACAAGGTTTTTTACTTTGACCTCTGCCAAAAACAATACGGTTCTTCCTCTCAACATGACAAATCTACATACCAACTATGAAAAGTATCGATCATTCCTATCTTGAGAAATCGTGATTACAAGGTTTTTGAACTTTGACCTCTGGTGACCTTGAATGACCTTTGACCTCTGCCAAAAACAATAGGGTTCTTCCTCTCAACATGACAAATGTACATACCATTATGAAAAGTGTAGGCCATTCCTATCTCAAGATACCACGATTACAAGGTTTTTGAACTTTGACCTCTGGTGACCTCGAATGATCTTTAAACTCTGCCAAAAACAATAGGGTTCTTCCTCTCAACATGACAAATCTACATACCAACTATGAAAAGTATCGGTCATTCCTACCTCGAGATATCACGATTACAAGGTTTTTGGACTTTGACCTATGGTGACCTCGAATGACCTTTGACCTCTGCCAAAAACAATAGGTTCTTGCTCTCAACATGGCAAATCTACATACCAACTATGAAAAGTATCGGTCATTCCTACCTCGAGATATCGCGATTACAAGGTTTTTGGACTTTGACCTATGGTGACCTCGAATGACCTTTGACCTCTGCCAAAAACAACAGGTTCTTTCTCTCAACATGGCAAATCTACATAACAACTATGAAAAGTATCGGTCATTCCTACCTCGAGATATCGCGATTACAAGGTTTTTGGACTTCGACCTCTGGTGACCTCTTGTGACCTCGAATGACCTTTGACCTCTTCCAAAAACAATACGGTTCTTCCTCTCAACATGACAAATCTACATACCAAATATGAAAAGTATCGGTCATTCCTATCTTGAGATATTGCGATTACAAGGTTTTTGGACTTTGACCTCTGCCAAAAACAATAGGGTTCTTCCTCTCAACATGACAAACCTACATACCAACTATGAAAAGTATCGGTCATTCCTATCTTGAGATATCGCGATTACAAGGAGTGTCACAAACACACATACACACACATACACACACGACATCACCATCGCATAGATTCCTTGCCTGCCTACGGCAAGGAATCAAAAATCTATACACTAATTATCAAAAGCATCCTTCATTCTTATCTTGAGATATTGTGATTACAAGCTTTTCGGTTTTTCATCTCCTGTGACCCCAAATGACCTTTGACCTTCACCAACAACTATAGGGTTCTTCCTCTCAACATGAAAAATCTATATACAAAATATGAAGTGTCGGTCATTGCTATCTTGAGATATAGTGATTAAAATCCATTTACAAGATTTTCGCAGTTTAACCTCTGGTGACCTCAAATGACCTTTGACCTCTACCAAAAACACTAGCATTCTTCCTCTTAACATGACAAATCTATATCAGTCATTCCTATCTCGACATATCGCGATTTCAAGGTTTTCGGTCTTGGACCTCTGGTGACCTCAAATGACCTTTGACCCCCACCAAATACAATAGGGTTCTTTCTCTCATCATGACAAATCTAGACAACAAATATGAAAAGTGTCGGTCAGTCCCATCTTCAGATATCGTGATTACAAACCATTTACAAGATTTTCGCAGTTTAACCTCTGGTGACCTCAGATGACCTTTGACCTCTACCAAACATTCTTCCTATCAACATGACAAATATATAGCAGTCATTTATATCTCGAAATATCGCGATTTCAAGGTTTTCGGTCTTGGACCTCTGGTGACCTCAAATGACCTTTGACCACCACCAAATAAAATACGGTTCTTTCTCTCAACATGACAAATCTAGATACCAAATATGAAAAGTGTCGGTCATTCCTATCTTGAGATATCGTGATTACGAGTTTCAGCTTTTTACCTCCGGTGACCTCGGATGACCTATGACCTCTACCAAAAACAATAGGGTTCTTCCTACTGGCATGACAAATCTATATACCAAATATGAAAAGTGTCGGTCATTGCTATCTTGAGATATCTTGTTTACAAGCTAGGCGTCACATACACACACGACATCACCATCGCATAGATTCCTTGCCTGCCTTCGGCAAGGAATCAAAAATGCATCACACTCAACTAATTTTACAACAGCTAAGGAAAATTTATTCAGTGATATGGAGCTAGTGTATCATAGTCATGTGACATTGGAACTCTGGTTGATTGTGGTTGGTTTTCCTCTTAAGTATTTCTTTTTGTGCTTTATATTTGCACATTGTGTGTACAAAAACCTTTAGATATTATACGAAACGCGTTTGGAAAGTTCCCAATGATGAAACAAACTTATCGAGTCCCTCAAAACTTCCATACCTAATTTTACAAATTAAAGTTAGGTGAGGAGTGCTAAAATGAAGTTTGATGGTTGGGATAGGGTCCATATTCCGATGCTATTTAGAGACAAGAAATGTTCATTTTTGTGTGGTTCTCCAGATATTAATTAGCAGGTGAAATATATTTTGTAACTTAAAGTGAAACGGAAGCTGGGTGGTGTAACCGTGTGGCTTCACTGGTTTGTACCTATTGTTTGTTTTGTAATCTGGAGTTTTGACAATAAAATAGATGGAAATATGAGATTCCTTGGGGAATGCTAGGTGTTCAATATCCGTGTCCATTATGCATTCACAGTAAAAGAGTATGATATTGGAGAAAAGTTTGGGGTCCGAGACGTAAAAGGCAAGCAACACTGTTGATCTAAGCTTATGATGTCATATCAGCTTGCACCAAATTCACTTTAAGTTCAACCAAAGAGCCAAAAGGCCTTGTGATTCCTAGCCATAGAAAATGTTGAGATTTTCTTTGGTAATACTTGACTTGTTTTTGTGTAATGTAATGTAAGCAGACACCAAGTAAAAGAGGTTTTTGAACTTTTCCTCTGGTGACCTCAGGTCACCTTTTACTTCCACTCCTCAAAATAAGGTTGTTTCTCTCAACCTGATCACTGTGTACTATACCAAAAAACCACTTATCCTATCAACTTAATCAGTATGATTAGCAGTAAAGGGATTATTTGATGCATGCAATACTACCGTATTTGAAAAGTATTCTCTAAGTATTTAGCTTTCCATCAATGATCATGCTTCCTACAAGCCTTTTGAACTTGAATTGTATATTCTCATGGTTAGTTACGTTTGAAAAAAGAGCTTAGCTCCATAGTATGGTAGGTTTGCAAGTATGTAAACACTGACATGCTGTCATAACTGTGCTTTGTAAATTCGTATCATCTTGGCAAGGAATCAAAAGTAAAGAGGGCATAAATACTTCAGAAAACTTAGACGGTCAGAGATGAGGAATTTTACTCGTGCTGTAGTTTCTTTTGCAAGCACAAGCATACTTTGGAAGCTTTTACATAGGCATTGACCTCAAATGACCTTTACATTTCATCAGAACAAAAGGATTCTTCCTATTACGATGACAAATCTATGTACCAAATATGAGGTGTCTGTCATTGCTATTTTGAGATACCGTGCTTACAAGCCATTTACAAGGCTTTCGCAGTTTAACCTCCGGTGATCTCAATGACCTTTGACCACCACCAAAGACAATTGGGTCCTTCGATTCATGACAAATCTATACCAAATTTAGGGTCCGTTATTGCAATCTTGCGATACCGTGTTTAATAGGTTTTCGGCTTTTGGTCTCTGAAGTTTTCGCCAGGTACAAGCTACCCCTCACAAGAAAGCTGACAAGTTGGCCGCTTATAGCATCTCAGTTTGCTATACCATGACCATGAAGATTTTTTGCTAGCGGAGTGCAAAGCTTCCGTACCTTTACCCAGGCGTTTTTACTCAAACAAAGCCTAATATACGACCGCCAGCTTCTAAGCCCAATAAGACAAAATTCCTTGAGAGACGTTTCGTTTCAGCAAAGAAGGTTGGACGACATTAACCATTTGCTTGGAGTGGAGATGTGTTGGGAAGAGAGAAAAGGGAAAACAACGAAGGGAAAATCAGAGAAGAGAAAATCATTTTCAACGTAGCAATTTTCATGGGCCACCAGACTAGGAATGGTAATTTAAGTAGCGTGTTAAAAAAGAGGGAACAGGTGGCAGTTCCCCCACCTCCACAGTCAGTCGAAACAGAATGCAAAAAGGCATTTAGGTCTCCATGAACTCATTTCAGTAGAGTTAAGCTTCACCCTGAACTACAAAGGCTCTACAAGGTTAATGTTCTCGACCATGAGAAGTTGCTATGATATCTACCGTGAAATATAATGCTGATATGATTTTCAGACTTACCTCTGGTGACATGAAATGACCGTTCATTAAACACAGGTTCAGTGAAAGGGTTCGGGTTCTTTTTAAATTTCTCAGTGCCTGTTTCTACGTACTTAAAAAGCCCCTACCCCCTCACTGAACACAAAAACAGCAGCAACAGGATTTGAGTAATAACTATGGTAAAAGTGTCTTTGGGTTTAAAATCATAACATCCTGTAATGCAAATCCATTGAATGTTGCGGAATGTAAGGGTTAGAGGAAGGGTTTTGGTACTCAAAACGTTGCTCAACACAGCCACCAAACGAGAAAGCTTACGATCGCTGCTACTCCTTAGTCCTGATTTAGAAAAATTTACACTTCTTTTTCCAGTTGGTCACTTATCACAAGGTATGTAATTGTAAGTGGAGAAGCGGAGGAAATTTAAGTGTTCCTGTAGTTCAAAGTCAAAATACGTCTCCCATGTTACAGTAGCTTTTTGATTACCTAGGCCTAGGCTTAGCATTACTCATGTTAGTTGTTGGCCTACAGTAACTTTTAGTACTAACTTAGGCTACTTAGTAATCCCTGCCAAGGCCTTACGCGATACTAGCCTAGCCTAGTTCTGCAGACGTGGGTGGTTAAGTTCGAACATCTACCCAGAGTCAGCAGTGCATGGAGTCTGGACCAAAGATGGTATCATCTTTGCACTATTGAAAAAAGACGGGAACGACGTCGTTCAGAGAGTAAAAAGTACTTTTAAGTGCATAGAAACGGACACTATCAAACAGGAAGAACCAAATCCGGACCAGCAAGAACACAACCATGAACTACTTACAATCATTTACAAAGTTACCTTACACTAAGCTAGCAAAACGAAATTTCTGTGGCCAACATATACGACACCCCCAGCCCACCCACCACAAGACTTTACTAACAAGAAAACAACACACGCCAGAAGGCAACAACAAACGTCCGAAAGCAACAACGCCCGAAGGCAACACAACGCGCCCGAAGGCAAGACCACGCCCGAAGGCGACCCTACGCCCGAAGGCAACACCACGCCCGAAGGCGACCCCACGCCCGAAGGCGACCCCACGCCCGAAGGCAAGACCACGCCCGAAGGCAACCTCACGCCCGAAGGCAACCCCACGCCCGAAGGCAACTTCACGCCCGAAGGCAACAACACGTAAAAAGCACAGGGCAAATACAGGTGCACCTTGCCCAAGGGTGCCCCGGAGGCAGTTGTGGTAAAGGGTAACCTCATTATCCCCACGCTTAAACAAGCTCCACAACCGGATGCAGTTTTAAGTCCTACCCAGAGAGTAAAAAGTATAGATGACTTAAAGCACCTATAGATTTGCTCAAAATGGCAGACTCTATTATCATTTATCTGTTACAACCCTCATACGTTCATCACAGATCCTGCACAGCTTTGTATTATAACAAGTGGTAATCCCCAGTTTGTGTTGTAATGGCGGATCTCTACTGTCAGTGATCACTTCATTATTTCACACCAAGTGCAGATTAAGCATAGCTGTCTTTTCATTATCATCGCTTATCCCAATCCCGTCCTGGGTATGACTTTAAACTGCATCCAGGTAGGGTGAGGAGGTCGTGTGTGGCGAGTAGTTTGTTCCCGACTATCGCCTACAAAATGCACACAAAAGACCGTTATTACTCATGCTACGACTGGCGGGTTGTCGGCGCCACAAAACCGAGCATGCCCCTCCATGGTTGTCCCCCTGTGGGCTGGGGGTTGTAGAATATGCCCATGGTATTTCCCGCCTGTCGTAAGAGGCGACTAAAGGGAAACCAAACTTGAACTTGAACCATACTTGAAAATAAATTTAAACTTTGAACTTTTTATCGAGTTGACTGGCACTATATAACACATGCGTGTTGGTGTGACGTTAAATCTCATCTAACTAACAAAATCTATGGAAATCAGTTTGAGATGGTCGTCAACTGTGCAGCTGTTCTTCTGTTTGGTTTTGTTTATTGGGAATTTCTTTGTTCCTTTTCTTTTGTTTTTCTTTCTTTCTTCTTTTTTATGGCTTCTACTTTGGGCACTTCTTGTAATAGAAGTGCTTTTTATGTTAATGGTTCTTTAGGGGGTAATCCGGTCACAAATGAAACCACCACCTGTAATAACGGAACAAATTCAGTGTTCCCTTTTGATGTTATTTCAAATGGTTTTGGTATCAGTGTTGACAGAAATGAGCTTGATTCAAGTGAAAATGCTTTGTACAACAGACAGAGGATTGATGATATAAGTGAAAATGCAAATGCTACTTATTGTAATATCAATGAGTTTAAAGATCTCCAAAGAGGTAATTTTAATATCTTCCATATGAATAGTCGTAGCCTCTCTAAAAATTTTGATGCAATTATTGATTAGCTCTCCTTACTAAACTGTGATTTTGATGCCATAGGGTTCACAGAAACTTGGTTCAGAGACAATATTTCTCCACTCATTAAAATCGACGGTTGTAATATGGTGGAGAGCCATCGGCGAAACAAAAAAGGAGGAGTGGCTTTATTTATTCGGGATTCCTTCATGTTTGATCATCGAGATGATATTTCTATTTTTAATGAAAACATAGAAAGCGTATTCATTGAATTACGCACTTAAACAACGTGTCATAAAACTATTCTAGGGGTGGTGTACCGCCCTCCAAGTGGTAAATTATCATTGTTCAATGATTGTTTGTATAACATCCTAAATAAAATTTCGTCTGAAGTTAAGTATTCTTTTATTATGGGCGATTTCAATGTTGACCTATGCAAATCAGAATTAGTTGATTTTCTTAACAACTTCTTGTGGCTTTGTTCCAACAATTAACAGGCCAACCAGAATTACGAATACTAGCATATCTTTAATTGACAATGTTCTTACTAATGTAAGCAGCATCGATAGTAATGTTAATGTAGTGTCTTCGGGTATTCTATTAAGTGATATAACAGACCATCTTCCTATCTTTGTAAGTGCTAACTACAAAATGCTGCCCTCTAATAAGAGTATGTCACCTTTGCTTGCTAGGAATAACAGTCCTAATAGTATCGAGAATTTTGTGCCTCGTATTTCCAATGTAAACTGGGATCATGTGTATCAATCAAATGATGCAAATATTTCTTTCAATATTTTCAGTGACATGTTAAATAGCATATACTGTGACTGTTTTCCCTTTGTCAGTGTGAAAAAGAGGAAGAAGAAAAACAAGTTTGGATTACCTCAGGGATGTTGATATCTATTAAACGGAAAACCAAACTTCACAAGCAGTACTTGAAGTCACCGACGAAAGACAATGAGAAAACTTACCGTCAGTATCGGAAACAAACTTACTCATGTAATGCATATTGCAAAAAGAAAGCATTATCATGATATTTTTCATAATGCCAAAAATGATCCAAAACTTATGTGGAAACATATCAATGACATTATACATAAAGGTAAAAAAGACTCCAGCTATCCTGACCATTTTATTAAAAATGACAGAGTTGTAAGCGATCGACAAAGTATCGCAAATTCTTTCAACAGCCTTTTTGTACATCTTGGGCCTTCTCTTGCGGAAAATATACCAAATTGTGCAACTAAAAGTAGTTGTGTTAGTTAGTTAGTTAGACGGGATTTAACGACACATCAACACAAATGTGTTATGTAGTGCCAGCTAGATGAAAAAGGTAAAACTAAAAAGGAAAAACATTTGGTAAAATCCAAAAATGTCTATACAAAAGCAAATGCGGGAGTCATGTCAAAACTTCCTGTAAAGGTTACTTTCTTTGAGAAAGTCCAAAATGAGAACGGGATCTACGTGCTCAAACAATGTCTTCAGGTCTGGCACAGTGTAATACTTCTGGCGAATATGGGAGTATTCATAGCAGTCGACGAGAATGTGACTGACGGTGACATCGCAATCACAGGGGATACAATATGGTTTCTCTTCCCCGTGGAGCAAACAAGCATGGGTTAGGTAAGTATGACCGATTCGTGCTCTAGTCAATACCAAATCATCCCTCCGTTCTCTGGGGGCCGCATTACCCACAGTCCCGACCGTTGGTTTGACCTGGTACAATTTGTTCTCAGGGAAAGAATCCCACAGTTCTTGCCATTTTGATTTTATATAGCCGTTGATGTTATGACGATAATCAGTAGTTGTGACCATCTAAATCAGCAAAACGTAGAATCTTCATACCTCTCACCGGTTGACGTAGATGAATTCTTGAAGGTTGCACATGAGTGTTTAAACCCAAGGAAAGCTGCAGGTTACGACGGTTTGAGACCAGATATTGTTCGTCGGGTACTTCACTATATAGCTGAGCCTCTTACCTATATTTTTAATATTTCTCTTTCTCAGGGTGTTTTTCCTGACAGATTGAAAGTATAGCTAGAGTAATTCCTGTCTTTAAAAAAGGAGACAAACATAAGCTTGTAAATTACCGTCCTATTTCAGTCCTCCCCTGTCTGTCAAAGATCTTAGAAAGAGTCATGTACAATAGAATCTATTCATTCCTTAACAAGCATAATATACTTTCAACCTGCCAGTACGGCTTTCGTCCTGGTCGTTCAACAGAACTTGCACTTGTAGATGCCCTGGACAACTTAAACAAAGCTGCGGCTAAGAAAGAAATTTCCATTGGAATTTTCCTCGATCTGTCCAAAGCCTTTGACACAATTGACCATGACATCCTACTCACTAAATTATATCATTATGGTTTCAGAGGAGTGTCCTACAACTGGATCAAAAGTTACCTTTCTAACAGACAACAATTTACTTCTCTCAATGGCGTTAACTCTGACCTAAGTAAGGTAAAATGTGGTGTTCCACAGGGTTCTATTCTTCGACCCCTTTTGTCATAACTTATGTAAATGATATTTCCAATGTTTCGAAGAATGCTTCACTTGTATTGTTTGCTGACGACACTAATATATTTTTCAGCGACTCTGATCCCCAGCGTCTGGAGGAGCTAGTGTGCCGTGAACTCAAGCTCTATTTCGATTGGTTTACTGTGAACAAACGTTTCCTAAATGTGGCAAAAACGAACTTCATCGTTTTTAATAATGACAATCTTAACGGGGTCATAAGTTTAAAATTTCTATTGATGGCAATTGCTTACAACATGTGGAAAATGTTAAATTTCTCGGGATTCATATTGCTTCTAAGCTTTCTTGGAATGAGCATGTGTGTAATATTTCGTCTCAGATCGCTAAAGTTATCGGTATACTAGGAAGGCTTAAGTTTATCGTACCTAGAAATGCTCTTCGTTCAATTTATCTCGCCTTAATTTATCCTCATCTTAACTATTGTTCAATTGCTTGGTCTAGTACAAGTCGTTCTCTTTTCGATAAGTTAAATGTCTTACAAAAGAGAGCTATTCGACCCATCACTTGCTCCAAACCACATGACCATACAAGTTCCTTGTTCAAGTCACTGAATCTTCTAAAACTTACTGATATTTTTAACACCAACATTGCCACATTTACTTACCGATCCTTACACGACCTCCTGCCCAGTCAATTTTCAAACTATTTTTCACACAACTTTTCATTTCATGATCACAACACTCGACAATCTGCATCCTTGCATCTGGACTCTATTCAAAACTCTTTACAACACAACTCTCTTCGCAATCGTGCCATTCGGCTCTGGAATTCCCTCCCGTCCTCAGTCATAGCTAAACAAAGCACCAAATCCTTCAGGAAAAGTATTTCACGTAATTGTATTCAAGACTACTAGAATAAATCTTACTGGTACTTCACTGAGTTCATTCCGTAGACTTCTGATTATCACGTTTTTCTTCTCTCAATTGTCTCTAGCATCATCTTCTCCGTCGACGTGGCTGGGGTTGGGGTGTGGATGGGGTTGGGTTTCTCGCTGGGGTAGTGGGAGTAGGAGGGGTGGGGTGGATGGGTTTCTCGTTGGGGTAGTTCTTTCTCTTCTTTTGACCATTTTTTTTTTGTTTTTGATCACTTGTTTTTTTTTGTACTGTTGAAGCAGTTTGTTTGTTTTTGCTTTTCTCTTACTTTATAGGGAGTGCACGTTTTCAAGCCCTCTGGAGTTTTTGTGTACTTCCTTTCGCTTATGTATGTACATAAATTCCTATGTAAAAGCGAAAAAACAAACGAAACGAAACGAAAAATTTCTCACACCAGTCAAACAGGGAATGAAATAGTGTGAGAGAATTGGTTAGCAGATTAATGCCCAATCTCGATTAGGCCCTAGGCCTAGCAGCAATTAAAATCAAAATATGTATTTCAAATGAGCTGTAACTTATTAGTATTTAGCTCATTTGTGCATTTACAAGTAGGCCTAGGCCTATACAGCGAACTCAGCTGAGTCACATTTTGAGTTGTAAGGCCGAAGTGGACGATTATGGATAGACAATACAGCAGTTATCACATGCTGCACTTATCAAGTTAGTTACAACTTAGGCCTAGGCAGAGCCTGAAAATAGTGGTTCGCAATACTTGCGAAGCTGAATTGGTATTGCTTCACCATTGGAATTTTTTGGCTCGCAATTTGCGATGCGAACCCAGATATTTCGTCCCTTGGCAAAGGCAAAATGACAACTTATCTGACCAAGAACTATGAAGCAACATTTTTTTTTCTGATGAAATTAACTTGAAGTCTTATTTGAGCAAATACTTTAATGTTTTCCTGCGAGAAAGATTGCAAATATCATTCTACCTCGCCATTCCACTACACTACGGTATTACGTGAGAGAAAGCGTTAACGGTTTCGGACCTCAGTGTGTGATTTGGTTTCGAAGAGTAACCACGTATTGTGACGGAGCTCTTCTGCGCGAGCTCCATCGCTAAAGTTCAATATTGGACTTAGTGCTGGAGCTTGTGACTTCAGTTGGTAAGTATATTACAGTGCTTCCACAGGAATGCACAATTGGACAGTTGGAAGGTGAATATATTTTTTGTCTGAAGGCGAGCTATACGTAGGCCTACATATGTAGCCTAGTACAGACCTGTAGTCTACTGACTGTAGCTACAATCGAGCATCACCAGGTAACGACATTAGGCTAACTAAAGGAGCCTCCCTTCTTTTCTTTTAACCATTGGTGTTGGTTTGGAACTCAGCTCCTTCGAGAAATCTGCAACTGTTGGTAGGCCATTCGTAAGGCCTAAGGTAATAACGTTAGATTTTACTGCCTGTACGTCCCACAGGGAGATACGCTGCTAACGTTAGAACTTGGGCCTAGGCCTAGCCTAGCCTAGATGATTTAATTACAGTGCTGTAACTTAATACTTATTAACTTTAGTACTAGGCTAGCCTTTTTAGCCTAGCCTAGCCTTTTTAGCCTAGCCTAGCTTTCAAGGTATCAGGATATACTGTAAACTGTACTGTGTTGTACAGAGAATATTATAAACTGTGATAGACTAGGCCTAAGTGAAAGTTGCAGAAACATAACCCCACAGGGGACTGGACTTTAAATCCCACTGGGATAATTGCAGTACTGTATCTTGCAACAAAGCTACAAGCTCTAAAAGATAACCCCACAGGGGACTGAAAAATTAAATCCCACAGGGAACATTGCTTTATCTTGAAACAAAGCTAACGTTACTCCTCGAATAAGATGGAGGAGGATAATCTTTTCTCAATGGCTGAAGAATCAGTCATTTCTGCTGAGGGAGAAAGTTTATCCCCTGTCGCAGAAAATAAGAGGCCTGGTACCTCCAATAGTGAATTAAAAGATATGGTGATGCAAATGCAAAACCAGATGCAAATCATTATGCAAAAAATGAACCATAGTGAAACACTTGATCAAAACCAGGCACAGCCTGAAGAATTTAGCCCCTCTAGTAAAACATCTATGCATGAGGGTGATGTAATTGACCTCGACTATGAGGAGGAAATACAAGAATTGCTTAATGCAGCAAGTTCACCTCAACCTCAACCTGACGTGAAAGTAGTTGAGGAAAGTTGTTCTGAGGAAGTATCAATCTTACATTCTCTTGCCTCAGACCTACAATATGACAGTAAAGCGGGTTGCAATATCGCTGAACCTCTAGCGAAATTGGTGAACAACATGTGTAGTCGTAAATTGCCTCAAACTAAGATAAAAAGAGAAATTAGACAAGTACCAGAAGCCTGGTAATGTTGATTCCTTGCAAGTAACCCAGGTTAACCAACTAGTTTGGGACAACCTTCATGCATCCACCAAGTCTAAGGACTTATCACTGCAAAAAATCCAAAACAATAACATAAAAGCTATGGTGGCACTATCTAGCCAAGATAAGCAAAGTTTAATGTCTAAAATCACCGATGCTCTTGTGTTAATGGGTGCAAATAACATTGCAGTAAACACACTGCGCAGAGACTTGATAAGACCAGAAATCATGCAGGAATTTAAAGCTATTTGCTCTAAAGCAGAGCCAAGCTCGTCCTACTTATTTGGGAATGATGTTTCCCAACAAATACGAGATATCGCCAATGCCAATAGATTAAGCAAACGATGCATTACCCATACTGGAGGCAAAACTAGAGGCCCTTACCGTCAAAGTAACCCTACATTCAGAGGCTCAACAAGACCATACCGTGGGGCAGGACGAGGAAATTGGCGATATCAGCCTTTTTTAGGCAGGCGACAACTACCGTACAACAGACAAGTGCGGAAAGAACCATCAAAACCAGAGAAACAGTAAAAGGTGAGGTGAGTTCGTTTGTTGCTGGTAGACTAAAATTTTTCCTGCCACAGTGGCAGAAAGTTACTACAGACCAGTTTGTACTAACCTGTGTTACAGGTTATGAAATTGAGATTGATGAACATATGCCAATTAATTATCGCAAGTCCAAAATCATCTATACCCCTTTGAGTAAGAGAGAAGAAAAACTTTTAGAAGTAGAACTGAACAAACTATTGGGTAAACAAGTTCTTGAGGAAACATCTCACATTGACGGGGAATTCATATCCCCTGTTTTCCTCAGACCAAAACCAAATGGCTCGTTCCGAATGATACTAAATCTGAAGGATTTAAACCAAAGTGTAAAGTATTATCACTTTAAAATAGATTCTTTGCAGCCGGCCCTTAGGCTAATTGAACCTAAAGGGTTCATGGCATCAGTAGACTAGAAAGATACGTATTATTCTGTCCCAGTGGCAGTTTCCAGTAGAAAATACCAAAGACCTTTGTGTAAGGACCGCTTGTTTCAGTATACTTGCCTTCCCGATGGCCTAGCTTCTGCACCCCGAATTTTTACTAAGCTGCTAAAACCAATATTAGCCGAACTGCGGACAATGGACATTTCATGTGTGAGTTACATAGATGACATATTTGTTCAGGCAAAAACTAAAGAGAAATGTATGTATGCAGTGCAAATGGTTTCCCAAGTTTTCCAGCAATTGGGTTTTGTGATTCATCCAGAAAAATCTGAGATGGAACCAAAGAGGACTTTAGCCTTTTTAGGGTTCGTCCTCAATTCACAAAACATGACGATCAAACCTACACCAGAAAGAATATGCAATACAGTGTTCTTGTTGTAGGTGATTGACTTAGTCAATTGCCTGATTCTGGCCAGCGTCTTAATTGATAGTTTTGATGGATTCATGACCATTTCCAACGCTAAAGAGGACTTACTTGGGGGAAAGAAAGCTTTTCAAATCCAGACCGGATTCCTCATCAGCTGTAAGGCTCCCCTTCTGTCTCCTCTGGAAACACTGACAACAGTCAGGGAGAAAATGCTTCATATTAATTCTCAGGAGCTGATGGCTATCTATAATGCTCTTTCAGTTTTATGTGGTGAAGCAAATAACAAACATATTAGAATCTCTGGAAACACTGACAACAGTCAGGGAGAAAATGCTTCATATTAATTCTCAGGAGCTGATGGCTATCTATAATGCTCTTTCAGTTTTATGTGGTGAAGCAAATAACAAACATATTAGAATCTACACCGACAATTCAACTGCGGCGGCCTACATAGCGAATATGGGTGGAACTCACTCCAACCAGTGTAACAAAGTAACTAAAATGATTTGGGAATGGGCTATATCCCGAAAAATATGGCTAAGTTGCTGCCATTTGCCAGGGAAAAACAATGTTTGTGCTGATAGATTATCCAGGACTTTTAGGGATAATGTTGAATGGCAGCTATGCCCCAAAATTTGTAAAGCAATTAGCATGTTATGGGGTGAGCCACAAATAGACTTGTTTGCATCCTATGCTAATAAACAGCTGGCCACCTTTGTGTCTTGGAAACCACACCAAGATGCCCTGCATATAGATGCATTTCTTTCAACTGGAAAGAATATTACTTTTATGCTTTTCCTCCATTTGCCTTGATTTCTAGAGTCCTGCAGAAGGTAAAATTGGATGGAGCGAAAGGGATAATAGTACTACCTTTGTGGCCAACACAGACATGGTATACGCAGGTCTTTGCCATGACCATAGATACACCAAGACTCTTGCCAAAGGGAAAGAATGTTCTGAGGCTACCAGATGTCCCAGGTCAAGTACATCCTCTACATCAAAAGCTACAACTCTTAGCATGCCTTATCTCAGGCAGAGATTCAGAGATCAGAAAATACCAGATGACACTGCCAACATCCTTATGGCTTCGTGGAGAAAGTCAACCCAAAAACAGTACCAGACTTACCACGAAAAATGGGTTCACTTCTGCACTGGAAGAGAAATTAATCCATTTCATCCAACTGTGAACCAGGTGTTACAATATTTAACTTACCTTTTCAAGCAAGACCTTAGCTACAGTACAATTAATACAGCCAGGTCGTCCCTTTCAGCGTTGCTGGACCAGCCAGGTCGTCCCTTTCAGCGTTGCTGGACAGTAGCAACAATACTTCTGTGGGGTGCCATCCTTTAGTTAATCGTTTTATGAAAGGTGTGCATGAACTGAGGCCACCAAAACCCAAGTATAAGGAAACTTGGAATATTTCTACTGTTTTAGGATACTTAAGGACCCTACATCCTACTGCGGAACTATCACTTAAACTCCTGACTCTTAAGTTGGTTATGCTTGTTGCCTTAATTACAGCTCAGCGGCTGCAAACTTTGCAAGCTCTTGATTTAAGGAATATGTATGTGACAGAATCCAAAATATCATTTGTCATACCTTCTCTACTAAAGCAGACGAGCCAGGAGACAAGCAGTTGCAGGTGGATTTACCTGCTTACAAACATGATGTAAAATTAGATGTTTATCATTTACTTACTCACTATGTGGAAGTGACAAAGCCACTTAGAGGTGATATAACACAACTTTTCATTACGTATGCAAAGCCTTATCGGCCTGCTTCTAGGGATACATTGGGCCAGTGGCTACGTGAAGTTATGCAAACTACTGGAATCGATATAAGAAAGTACACAGCGCACAGCACGAGGTCTGCAGCAGTATCTGCGGCCCAAAGAAAAAATGTGCCAGTCGAAATTATTCTTAAGACAGCAGGATGGGCATCGGAAAACACCTTTGCCCAGTTTTATAACAAACCAATAGAAAGTCCTCTAAGTTTTGCTGCAACTATTTTATCTGAGTAACAGCAAGGTTGCTTTTACTTTTACGTAGTATATGATGGCTTACAAACAAAAGCCATTGCAGGTTAATTTTGTGTTGGCTTAATGAGTCCTAGTTAGTTGTATTAGAGTTGGCTCACCAACATGAGCCATTGTTTATCATATTCTTGTTGAAGGAAAGGAGCTGATTACAACTCATTATGTGTATATTTTATGATTCCAATTAAAGAAAAGAATACAAGAAAGATGATTGATTTCTTGTGCCCCAAGAGAGGTTGTTAGTTCCAGGAGATAATAAAGTTAACGAAACTGGAATTAAATGTTTTTTGTCATGTTGTGAACACAGCTTTCAAGTCTCACGTAATACCGTAGTGTAGTGGAGTGGCGAGGTAGAATAGCCAATTGAGCGAATCTCTGGGATGAAGTTCGATTAAGATTCTACCGAGACATTACACGAACGGAGGGATTACGTGCCCGCCCGTTCAGCTACATAGAGTCATTTGAACAGCCTGATACGTTGCCCTCCCTGTACTTGGGGGGGGGTGGGGGGGGGGGGGGGTGGGGGGGGGGGGGGGTGGGGGGGGGGGGGGGTGGGGGGGGGGGGGGGTGGGGGGGGGGGGGGGTGGGGGGGGGGGGGGGTGGGGGGGGGGGGGGGTGGGGGGGGGGGGGGGTGGGGGGGGGGGGGGGTGGGGGGGGGGGGGGGTGGGGGGGGGGGGGGGTGGGGGGGGGGGGGGGTGGGGGGGGGGGGGGGTGGGGGGGGGGGGGGGTGGGGGGGGGGGGGGATGGGGGGGGGGGGGGGTGGGGGGGGGGGGGGGTGGGGGGGGGGGGGGGTGGGGGGGGGGGGGGGTGGGGGGGGGGGGGGGTGGGGGGGGGGGGGGGTGGGGGGGGGGGGGGGGGGGGGGGTGGGGGTGGGTGGGGTGTGGGGGGGTGGGGTGGGGGGGGGGGGGCGGGGGGGGGGTGGGGGAGGGTGGGGGGGGGGGGGGGGGGGTGGGGGGGGGGGGGGGTGGGAGGGGGGGGGGGTGGGGGGGGGATTTTTTGCATCATAAATATGTAGTAAAATGGGACAGAGTAATTTTAAGAAATAAATGGAACCTCTTAGAGAACTTTAAAATGGAACCAAAAAAACCAGCAATCATGTATGAGTTTACTGAGAAATGTGTAAATCAAATAAAAAAGTTTTTGAACTGCAGATGGTTGTCTTTGTGCTTTTGTTGTGTTTTCTTCGAATATAACCAATGCAGCCAGCTTGAAGTCAAAGGAAATCGAGAAGTAAGATTTGATGATGCAGAACCTTTAAAAAGACTCTGAAAGTGCATTCTGGTTCAAATCCTAGTTGGGCTAATAGCCTTTGCCAAAGAGGACAGAATGAAAGCAAACACTAAAATTGCTATCCCCATCAGTGAGCCCTATGAAAGTTCAGGGATACTTTTAATGAAGAGAGATAAGATTGACTGACTTGCAGTTTAAGCTCTTTTATGTAGGGTACAGAGTCCATAGGCCCACCAATAGCCCTTGATTAGTTCCTGGGGCAAAGCTTTTAAGTAGAACCAGGGAATAATACATAAAACTGCTTCCCTTCTTCAAGACCTATTTCCTTTCTTTTATTTCTTTCCAAGCTTCATCTCATACAGGAAGAGAAAGCCAGTTAGAGTTTTGTTTAATATATGGGTGACCTCACATCAAGCAGTGAGTGAATGCAGATGGAGTAATTAACAGACAGTTTACATGAGTGATGAAACTTTCCATAACTCAGTTTTTTTGAGAGGGGAGCTGTATGGGTATGAACCGGAAAAAAAAATTATATTTAACCCTATAAAGTTATATCCCCCATCGCACAAGAGTCCACAAGTCACCTTCAGATCTCTCAAAGATTTTGATTTTAAGCACTAGGCCTGATAGAACGCTCAGAGCACTAATATAAGACACACATGCAATCCACCCAACCATAGAGCTCATAATATTCCAGATATTCCACTGAAGTACAATAGTCTTCACGAATAGAAGTCTAAAGACAAGTAGCACCACATTGGGGTGACTTCATATCTTCTTCAAATTAGAGAAAGTCAGAAAGAGTGTCCACTGTACAACAAAACTGAGTTGCAAAAAGGACAGAACTACTTCTTTTTTGAATTTCTGGCATGAACGAGGCAAACTTTATTCATAGGTTGGAATACAAATCTTAATGAATTCTGAACTGTGCTCCTTCATCCTTGTGTCTCATTAACATAACATAACATAACATAACAGGTCAAAGGGCAAAGGAGGGCTAAGGCCCCATAAGATGCCCTGAAGTCCATACAACCTTAACTGAAAACAAAGAACCAACCAACACCAAACGAGCCCAGCACAATTAGATTCTACCACACTTATGGAAGAACTTGTCAATGTTGACCTTAAAGCAGTGCACAGATGTGGAGTTAACTACCCACTCAGGCAGACAATTCCACTCGTTAACAACTCTATGAGAAAAGCTGAACTTCCTAATGTCGAGCCTTGCAAAATTCTTAACTTTTGGGGTATGCATTTAACTAGAAACTAGAACTAGAATATGACTTTAATACTACTGCATTTATACACAACAGCAAAGGACTAAATTTTAAAAATCCATTCACTGATCCCTACCCCACATGATCTCCTCCTCCCCTTATAGCCATGCCGATCCACCCCATGTTTGGGGTATGCATTTATTATAGTGTGGAAAAATAACTTTACTAAACAATAATATTGCATTTATGCACAATAGCAAAGGAATAAAACTTCAGATGCTCCCTGACCTCTACCCTGCATTGATGCCAGACAATGGCAGCATAGAAATACAAACTATAAACAACACCCCATTAACTTAATCTAAACATCTCCCAGAAGTGACCTCTCACTCACACAAGAGTTAAAGTGCAAACCATAAACAACCAACTTAACCTTAATCTAACATTCTCACACTGAGAGTGACCTTTCACCTGCACATAAAAAGGAGGGGACACATTGTAAAACTCGTAATAGCAGTGGCGGCCGCCAGGCTTTGGTGATGGGGGGGGGGGGCGGAGGGGCGGGCACAACAGATGATGTCGTAAAGGCACTTCAGTAAACCTCCCAAGTCTGCGCAAAATGCGGTTTTGTGTGTGTGCGTGCTCCTTTGATTCGTACACACGTGGGGATCCTTCCTTTGTCAGGTGTCACTACACTAAGGTGCTGCCCTGGGGAGGGGTATCCCCCTCCCCTTTGAGAAATTTTTGTTTTTTAAGGTTGCTTAGATGCAAAATGGTGCTATCTTTGTGATATTTTTGGAGCTGATCACACACCTGTATGGCTGGAAAATGTCCCTAATTTAGTGAATTCAATTTTTCCGACTGGCTGGATGTTTTTTTTTCAACTGAGTGGCGACGCTTAAATATTCCCTTTTTTCTGATAGTTTGAGAAACTTTTGTGATAGAAAATGATTAAATAGATCTGTCACTCGGGTAAAGCACACCTCACCCTAGCCCCTACAGAAATCTATACCTTAATCGCCTTTTGGGATCATTTTAAAATTTTCAAAAATTTTGAAATGTATGCTTCTAGGTCTCTCCTCAGTGTTTCGAGGCTCCGTGGGATAGTATTCTCACCAGGAGGATTGCCAGACTGCATGTCTTTTTTGGTCATGTGGCACCACAGACAACAGTGCCGACCTGCAATGATTGTATACAAAGGGAGACATGTAAATATTGTGTGCATCTAACTGGAAAAATTTTATGGACACTTCAAAAAGTAGTAAAAAAGAATTTAAGTTCTCAAAAAGTTATTTACCACTTGCTCCAGAAATCCCGTACATCCTACACAGATATTCGTAGTCTCCAAAAGCAAAGACTCTGTACTTTTTATCCCTGAATAAAAACAAAGGAAAAGTCATATTTTTTTTCTGCAGGCATCAGGGCAGGCATGATAGTACATAGACCTTTTTTCTTTTTGTAAATGTATTGGTTAGAGTCACTTACCTCCAGGAGGATGTCTGCAGCTCGTCGACCTGGGAACGAATCCGAGATAATCCCAGCTTCAAGTTGTGAGTCGAGTCACTCGCTGGGAACATGCATACAACTGTAGTATTTTTTGGTGCATTGGGGTGGTATGTATTTGCAATTTGGAACATTTGTTTGAATGTCCCTCCCCCTTTGTCCCCTCCGATCTTCACCCACACCTCGTTGTTCGGAATAACACCGTGTGATGTCAGTAAGTTAAGGCTGTAAAAGAAACAAAATATGTGTGTTATTTTTTGTTACCTTTTATGAAATCAAATAAATCCCACTAACGTTTGCTACTTGGAAGCCATACCAAAAAAGAGGGAGGGGATAATGGGGGAGAGCACTTACCTGTCATACCCATCCAACTGTTGTTCTATTTTGTCTTGAAGACTTTTTACACCAACACATGGTGTCTTTCTAATGGTGGTACCTTCTTCCTCGGAGGTAAATAAAAATGGCAGGTACTCAGCAACTATATTTCCTCCAATTATACTATTTTGCTGCTGTCTCATTTTGTGTTCACTTTCAGTTAATATGCCATACTTTTTCAGCCAGCTGTGAAGATAAAGTGTGTAAATTTATCTGTAAATTTCATTGCACTTAATTACAATTTGACTATATTAAACACCCAAATTTATAAAATGACATCAAGGCATTTTAATGAAATTTATTAAATATAATAAACACCTTAATTAAATGTAATCATTACACAGGAATGGAAGAAAATAGATCTATGCTAGATTTGTACTAAAGGTACTGCACCTTTTAAGCTCCCTGTTCCTCTTCCATGATGAGCAGAGGTCTGCTTTCAAGCCAAGAAATTCCCCTGTTGGAATGAGGATCTGCTTCTGGTCAAGATTACCCAGTAGTGTTTGCAGGTCCTCAGAAGTTTGGATTTCATTAGCAAGCTGGGTTTCTGGCTGGCCCATACTCACAATTTGCCTGGTGGTGCTAAGTAATTTACTCCTTTTTTTAAGTGTTGCTTTAGAAGCACAGGTAGATGATTTTCGTGGTTTGGGTACATAGACAGCTGTAATTGGCTGTAATGAAAATGAATGTTGTTCTTTAAAGCTTCTTTTAATATTGTTTGTATTGCCTTCTCAATTAGATACTATATTAAAATTTCTTTTTCTTTGAAAGTGTTTCAAATGACCATATTTATTGAATTAAAATTTCAAGCATGTATTGCCTATTTTTTAAGACCTAAAATTTATAATTAATTTAAAACAGTATTAGTTAAGTTCTTTCCATGCCAGAAACCATAATTAAAAATTGGTAAAAATATTGTATGTTACTTCTTAATAATTTTTGTAATTTGAACAACAACATATAGTTATCACAATCTTAATTTTTGTCTTTTCCTACATTGTTGAATTTACTCATGTTTGTTACTTAAAACTTTTCATACTTGAATACATATTGATCTAAAAATTAGACTTACTTGACCACCAGTTTTAAATGATACAGATCTTTTGTCATGAGACTGGGTTAACTTTGACTTCATGATGTGGCTTCCTAGCCTTTCCATAGACTTGGTGAGAGGTTCAGTCAGAGGGCGTGTTAGCATCTCCTCGATTTCATTTTGTCTGCATGTATGATTTTCCTGATCTTTTAGAAGAACAATGTCTTTGCACCTTTTGCAGCTTGTTTGTTGATTGTCAAAAGCCATTTTGAAATAGCTTTTTGGAGCAAAGATTGCTTCATGAGATACCTGTGTTCCACAAATCTCACATTTGATTTTAGTGTTAGCTTTGAATTTATCAATTAAACACTCCTTGCAAAATAGATGACCACATTTAGTCTCCAGACCATCATTAATTAAATTGCTGCAAATGGTACAAATAAAGTCTCTGCTGTTGACTTCACCCCCTGCGGGTTCGGGGGTGTAGAATTGGCCCGCTGCTTTCTCGGCATGTCGTAAGAGGCGACTAAAGGGACAACTCGTTTGCCGTGAGTTGCGACCCGTGTCGGTGGAGGAGAGGGTCCTGGTGGTTGAGTGAAGGCTATGACTGCGGTCTGGTCTTAGCAACACACCACTTTGGCCTCAAATTCACCTAGTCGGGAGGTTGAATAGGCCTGGTTCAACCAATCGGCTGGTGGCGTCTTGCCCTGAGGTTCCACTTACCTGCTCTAAAACACTGCTTAAATAACTTAGCACTGACTTTCATGTTCTCATCACCAAGCGGATTTTTCCATGTATACCAGAGAAGTGGTTCTCTCAGAAGGCGGCTGCTTAATCAGGTCAATCGGGGTTATTAGCTCATACCAGCATGCTGGTGTGAGCTATTGTAATCATGCAGCGTCACTCTATCCATCCATCCATCCATCCATCCCATCCATCCCATCCATCCCATCCATCCATCCATCCATCCATCCATCCTTTTGTGAAATATTGCAAAATGGTCAACCCCTCCTCCAGTTAATGTTAAATAGAGTTGACAAGTTTGTGATAATGATGCTTGCTTAGTGATCTGTGTATGGCATCCTTGAATTTTGGTTGAAGGTCCCATGTGGGCCCCAATGGCTCATTTTATGAAATTTTACAAAATGCTTTTTCTCCTACAAATTGTGTTGTACAATGTTGATGATTTGTCATAATGAAGCTCTGTTAATGGTTCTTACAAATTACTTCTCTAATTTGGGATAAAGAATACTTTTGATACCTTTCTAACCAATGATGTGCCACCCCTCTATTTTACCAGTCTCACAAAATCACTTTACTACCTATACATTTCTCTGTACTGCACTCTCTTTAAAACTGTCTGTGTACAAGAGGTCAGTCATGTGCGGTTGTTTAGGTTAGTTTAAAGGGACCTGCTGGACAGTATGAACAATTCCTGTATTGTAGGTCTGTTGGCATCATAATTCATCATCGTGCATGAGTGATAATTGACAATGCCTCTTCCTTCCAAAGTTACCTATTCCCTTGATAACTATTCTAAGTTCCATCTGAGGTAGTACTTTCATGGTTCCATGTGGCAGCCAGAGAGCTAATACTAGATTGTTTACAAACTTTTAACTTATCAATAATGTGTGTAAAAACCAGAAGCTACTGGACTTTTAGATGTTGTAATCTAGCAGTTGAAAGCAAGGATTGCACTGCTAAGGTCAGACAGTAATCAATTATAGTGTGTTCTCACGTACCCCACGCTCGGGGTAACACCGTGTTACCCAGAGCGTGAGTAACGTGAGAACGCGGGTTTACTCGGGGGTCGGTGTTAAAATTTCGATCCACCTCCGAACGGAGGGTTCTGCGGTTTAAACACCGTGTTCGTGTAATTAATCATGCATCACTGGTGGTCTACGGAGATGTGACCTCTAATTCCGTTTCAGGAAATGTGCATTGGGATAAGAGGCTGTAGTAGAGTGGCAGCTCCCTGGTAGTAGTAAGTATACGGCAACGTTACGCAATAGTACAGTGCACAATGCGAGGTTCGTAAAGTTAATAGTTAATTGTAAATGCCGTTGTACTCCTCGAATACAACATTTGAAGCTGTATTTCTTACTTCACCAAAAATGGCCCCCATTGTTCGGAACTCGGCGTTCGTGGCCAATCTCCAGAGTGTTATATAGCTCCCTCTCTCAACACATACGGCCCTCCTCATGACGGTGTCCTGTTTTTCTATAGTAGGTCTCAATCGGTCACACATGAATGTAAACGTCTCCCGATCCACCCGAAAGTCTCCTTCCATTGCTAATCGTTGAAATTGCCCACATTGTTTCAAACACTGCCGATGTACGCGGCCTCATCCGTACTGATCTTGCTCTTGCATTTCGCTTGCTCGTGAGCATCAGCATGACAATGTGCCGCACTTGACCATTCATATTAACTTGTCAACTGAAGTTTTTTCCTAAGCAGCAGTTGTTGTTTTACGGCAGTTTCCCTATATTTTCTTCTTTGACGGTTCAAATTATTCCTCCGAATTCGCATCCGACGGAAAGCAAAGCACAGAAATGCAAACGATGCGAACAGGGAGATGGTGGTTTACTTCCATGTTGTAGGCATTTACGCTACAAGCTATAATGAATGATTAAGTTTCCCCGGCAATGTACACAGTACGGATGATAACCACGACAAAATCCCCGCGAAATATTTGACCTCGTTACTATGGTAGCACAACCCAATCAACTGAACTCGGGGCACGTGAGAACGCAGGCTTAAAATCTCGGTGTTAACTTGCGGTTTTGCCTTGGTATAAACACGGGTAACACGGGGTACGTGAGACCAAGCCTTTAGACTTACGGAGTTGATACAAAAGAGGTCAGTCCTGTGCTACTTGTCAAGTAGGACTTTGGGACTTTCTCCACTGTAGCCCACTGTGATATTGAATAACATCTTTCTTCATAGATATTAGATAATTGGTATGTTAATGCTTTGAACTTAAAATAGCATAATTCTGTTATTTTGACTAGGGACGAAGGGAATTTCCTTACCTTGCTTTTGAGAATGGAGGGAGGGGGGGGGGGGGAGGAGGATGGTAGGTCTCAGTTTATTTGCCACCCCACCCCCACCACAAATAATAAACACCATACGACAACAATCATCAAAAGTATGAGCTTCTGCACCATTGGTGCTCTAGTTGATTCATTAATGGCCTTGAGTATATCACTGGTGTATATCCCTGGCATCGGTTTGTGATGTTTTTTTTTTCACTTACCTTTGATGTCCCCTTGTTGGGCTCCATGGTGGGTGGGGAGCACCGGTGATGAAGTTTTCACATTTTACTATGGATTCCTCAAACTCTGGTAAACTTGCTACCAAACGTTTTAGGAGCGACTCTGGGTCCAGCTCCGACCCAGAAGCCACTCCTAACTGGCCCAGGTTTCTTGTCGTCTCCAGTAGTGGGGACGACAAGACCCTTTCAAACTTGTCACCTTTTGCGGTGAATAAAGCTATTGAGGGTGTTGTTGGCACCCCAAAATCAATCAAGAGGCTTCGATCTGGGGACCTGCTTGTTGAGGTCAGCCGCTGTACACAAGCAGACAACCTATTGAAAACAAAACTTTTTGTAGATGTGCCAGTTCGGGTGACCCCTCACAGGTCACTGAATAGTTCGAAAGGTGTCATCAGATGCCTGGACATCAAGAACTGCTCTGATGAGGAGATTCTTGATGGTCTGGCATCTCAACATGTTACCCACCTTCACCGGATTTCAGTAGTAAGGGAGGGTGTAAGGAAGCCCACTGGCACCTTTATCCTGACCTTCAAAACCCCCGAAATCACTAAAGATTGGGTACTTGCAGGTCAGGGTCGAGACTTACATCCCCAACCCTGTCCGCTGCCTTAATTGCCAACGGTACGGGCACTTTAAGACCAACTGCAGCAGACCAGCTACCTGCGAGAAATGCGGCCAGGAGGGGCATTCCAGTGACACCTGTGAGGGATCACCTCATTGTGTCAATTGTCAGGGCTGTCACCCAGCAAACAGCAAAACATGTCAGAGATGGGTTGAGGAGAAACAAATACAAAAAATAAAAGCTTCCAACAACATCACATACAAGGAGGCTAGAGACACATTTAGATCGCAGGAATCGCAGCTCAAGAGCTATGCTGGAGCTGCGAAGACTGCAAAAGTCTCTGCTGCCACCCAAACAGATGTCACCTGGCCAAGGGACAGCAGCTTCCCAAAACCCATCTCTTACACGTTCCCAAAACCATCAAAGCAGTCTACAACAACCAAGACAATACAGACGATGACAGCACCGACAAATGTAACACAATCAAAACCCCCACAGCAAAAACCTAGACCACCACCGAAACCAACGACCATAAAACAACAGAGACAAAAGACAGAACTAACAAAAGCAAGAGACACACCTAAAATTAAAATACAGACAAAACAGAGCAAAGAGTCGGATGACCCCATTCAACTTTACAATAAGTTTGGAGCGTTAGAGGGGAGAGAGGGAGAAGAAGAGGTGATGGAGCTCAGTGGCCAGAACCTTCGGTCTGGCAAGGGGGGCTCCACCAGCCCTTCTAAGAAGCCGCAGATTTTCAAAGGATGACACTCGGGAAACCTGCGGCTATAATACAATGGAATTGCAGAGGACTTAGACCGAATTACGAGGAGATCAAATGCTTTGTAGCAGACTGGTCTCCCTTAGTGATGTGCCTGCAGGAGACTTTCCTTCGGGACACAGACAATCTCTCATTTTAGGGGTATGATATGTATAACAAAACGGTTGTATCCCCGGTTGACAATAGAGCAATTGGGGGATCATCCATATTGGTGAAAAAAACATTTCCACACTCCACTATCCATCTAAAGACTAACTTACAAGCTGTGGCAATTCGAGCTACACTTCACCGCACCATCACTGTGTGCTCGGTGTACATCCCACCGAGGTATAGACTGAAACGAGATGACCTGGAAGTGCTAGTTAACCAGCTGCCCACCCCATTTCTACTCCTGGGTGATTTTAATGCACACAGTGACATGTGGGGCTGTAATTACACCAATGAGATAGGTGGATTGATTGAATCGGTGTTAGCTGCCTGGGATCTATGCCTTCTGAATGATGGGTCTTGTACCTATATTCATCCAGCGTCTGGATCTCGCTCAGCAATTGATCTCTCAATCTGCTCTCTGGCAATTCTGATGGACCTTCAGTGGAGAGTGCACGATGACCAATGTGGAAGTGACCACTACCCCCTTTTCATAGATATTGTCTCCCCAATGCCCGAAGAGAGAATCCCCAGGTGGCAACTCCAAAAAGCCGACTGGACTGAATTTAGCAATCTCTGCCAAAATGAGATCGACAGGGATGCTTTCAATGGTGTTGAAGACCAGATAGCCCACTTCACACAACTTTTGGTGAACATTGCTACCAAAACTATCCCTAAGTCCTCTGCAAATCCACGTACTAAACACAAGCCGATCAAGCGATCAAAGATCGTAAAAAGGCCCTTAATATTTTCAAAAAGTACCCAAATAATGTTAATCTTAGTAATTACCTAAGTGCTCGTGCCAAAGCACGGCGCATCATTAAATCAAGCAAACGGGACTCATGGAAACAGTACATATCTAAACTAAATTCCAATACTCCTGTCAAAAAAGCATGGGATATGGTTAGGAAAATCAGTGGAAAGCAGGTCAGCTCCTCTGTTTTACATGTGACCAAACCAGACGGTAGCAAATGCACAGAGTGCTTTTTAAGTGCATCGAAACGGCACATACAAACAAAAACAAAAACTCAAACCGGATCGGGCAGAAACATAAACGCAAACTATTTACAAACAACTAAATCAAACAGAAAATTATGTTCATTACGTAATAGAACTATATGTACAGATACTTACATACACATATATACATATTTACAACATATTTACAACCAAGCACCTCACAAGCCACCCACATACAAACACAGCCCCATTTACAAATCACAGTTGTTCCATATTTACAAACAAAATCAATATTTACAAGTTGACTACCACCCGGCCCGCCCTCACCGAAACAAGCGGACCCCACCGCCTACCGAATGCCGATCTTGGCAAACGGACGAAGTCCGACTCCACCCTCAGCTTAACCTCCGCCCTCACCGACGCCAGGACGACATCAGCAGGCCTCCCCACCCCCCTAAAAACAATGTTACATCGGTCTCTCCATAAGGCTAGCTTTATGGAGGCCGAAACAAAGGTAAGTATGTCCTGAACACTTGTATTGCATGGCGGAGGTGAAAGACCATACAAAGCATAGTCCTGGCTGACAGCCCAGGTGTTACACAACGTTAGGCGGTCAGTCAGGACTTGAAACCATTCCCAGAATAGAGCCACATAGTCACACTGCCAAAACACATGTGACACACTCTCCCACTTTGTGCATCTTGTGCGGGGGCAAATACCATCTCCAAGACGCCACCGAAGGCGCTTGAGATTAGTTACAATGGCGTCATGTGCAATTCGCCACAACAGGTCTCGCCTGCGGTAATCTAATGATCTGCTGTGGACTACACGCCACACTTCCGGCCCTGAAGCAAAGTGTTGGGTTGGACCTGGCCAACCAATTCATCAAAAACAGCCCGGTATAGGTCCCTTGCACTTGACTGTGAAACATCCCCCACTGTTGACATAATACGGAGCGTTTCCCTCATTTGACTGTATGCCCCCGTGGGTCTCCAGCTGTGGGGTTCACTGTTACTAAACAGGGAGGGAAAGAACCGACGGAATGATAATCCCCCCCAATAACGGACAAAATAGACAAAAGGCATTCTGCTGTCCACAGCACTGTAAACACACTTGGTCAGGAGAAAACGGAGCTTGGAAGGAAAATGCACAAGGCCCAACCCTCCGCGCCTAAGATCCTGGTATACCACCCCTCTTCTAACCAGCTCCGTCCCCCCTGACCATAAAAAACTAAACACAGCCCTCTCGAGTCGCACCAAGACACGCTCTGGAGCAGCCAGAACAGTGCCCGGATACCACAAGAGAGGGTAAATAAAACGATTGATAACTGTTACCTTTCCCAACAGGCTAATGTGGCGATCGCCGAAGTCCTTCAACCTAGCCACCACTAGGTCCACTTTCTCATTCCAGGTAAGTAACTCGGGTGAACCATAACCAAACCATATACCATTGATCTTTATGGCGTCGTCTACCCATGATGCCGCAAAGGGCAGTTTTTTCGACCGCCACTTACCTAGACGGAGTCCTTTGGTCTTAGTGGGGTTCAGTCTGGCACCTGTGGCTCTTTGAAAGTTAGACAACGTGCCAGTAAGGGCCCTGAAGGAAGCTAGGTCGGAGATTACGCATGTGACATCGTCAGCATACTGAAGGCACTTAACTTCAGCACCACCAGGTATGTGAAATGGTCGAAACAAAGGCTCAACTTGGAAGGCTCTTGCAAGGGATTCACTAAACAATACATAGAGTAGAGGTGATAGGGGGCACCCCTGCCGTACCCCACGTTGGACTCTGAAGGGGTCCGACGGTAGGCCATTGACGATAACCCGACTGTATACGCTATTATACAATAGGGAGGTCCATTTAACAAAAACTGGATTCAAACTAAACTTCTGCAAAATTTTAAAGAGGAATCCGTGATCAACCATGTCGAAGGCCTTTTCCTGATCGAGGGAGACAAGCGCACATGGGAGATCACGGTCCATCACGTATTCAACTAAGTCCCGCACCAACCAGAGGTTCTGCTGAATACTGTGTCTCCGCACCGCACATGTCTGAAAGGACCCTACAAGATCTGGCATAACTGTGCCTAGCCTGTTACAAAGGGCTTTCGCTAGAATCTTGTAGTCTACATTTAACAGGGTGATTGGCCGTTTATTTTTCGGTTCTAGGGGGTCTCCTGACTTGGGCAACAAAGTTATCACGCCTGTGCGCTGCGAGGGGCTCAATGAGCCAGCAAGGAAAGCAGAGACGAATACATCGCGGAGATCGTGTCCAACGGTACCCCAGAAGCGTTTATAGAATTCCATCGGAATACCGTCGGACCCAGGCGCCTTTCCGCCTTTCATCTTCGCCACTGCCTTCCAGAGCTCGTCAACAGTCAACGGGGAACCAAGTTCATCGTTCTGATCTCTAGATGGGGTCTTATCAATATTATCTAACAGGGACTTTTGAAGGCCTTCATCGACATCTGCCTGAGTATATAGCTGCTCATAGAAGCTTTTAAATACTTCTACGATGTCGAGAGGGTCCTTATGTACCACACCGTGGACGTCACGGACTCTTTTTATGCGGCGATCGATGGCATACTTTGTGACGTCCCGGTAGAACTTGATGGTTGGTTTTTCCTCTGCCTCCACGCAAAGCACGCGAGCACGAACGCGGGCTCCGTGTAGTTTTTCATCAAGATACTGCTGGATTGCGTGAAGTGCGGAGGGGTCCCCGTTCCTCTCCCTAGAGCAGAGCAAGAGGAACTCCTCCCTTCTTCGACGAGCTCTTGCTACACAGTATTCAACTGTAAAATGTTTGATACGGGACTTTACGTCGTCCCACCACTCTAAATCTGTTGAAAAGGCAGGCCTCAATGTTCGCCACCCTTCGTACCTGGCCTTAAACTGTTTGCAATATTCAGCCTCCGTTAGAATATCTGTGTTCATTTTCCAGAACCCCCTCCCTGCTGGCCATGACTCTGGGGGTTGGAAGGAGACAGTAACTGCATCATGGTCCGAAATTGGACATGCCACAACTTCACAATCACTCGGTGACAGAGCAGGTGGAGAGTACACCCGGTCCAACCTTGAGGCGTCCGTGCCATCAGGGCGGTGCCAAGTGAACACGGCCAAGCCGGGATGTTGCACTCTCCAAACGTCAACCATGTCATGATTCTTTGTGAACATGTCCAATTCCGCAATGCCGACACCACAGCTCGAAGATTGTGTGTGTAGACATTCTGTCGAACTGTGTGTCGGGAACGCAGTTAAAGTCTCCGGCTAGGATACAAGGGGCACAGCCAGGAACGAAGGATGGAAGGGTAGTAAAAAAATTCCTTCTGTCTGTAGGCTGATTGGGTGCGTAAACATTACATAGGATGAAGCTCCCGCAAGGATGTTTTATGGTGATGCATATCACCCGGCCCTCATGATCATGATCAACTTTTCCTACCAGGGAAGTCCATCTGGATGAAACTAAAATAACAGATCCACAGGAAGACACGGAACCAAAGGAAGCGTGCAAACCCCCACCCCATTCATAGGACCAGGTGTAGACGTCGTTCTCATTAACAATGTGAGTCTCCTGGAGGAAAACGAAGTCCACACCTAGTGATTTGCAAAATTGGAATATTCTTGACCGCTTCCTACTGTCCCTCATGCCATTGACGTTTAGGGTCATGAGGGACAGGGGGTCAGTCATGGTGGGATAGGTAACTACACATCTGTCTCTGACCTGGCCTTTTTATTCTTACATGGACTCGGTAGTGGTGGACCAGAAGGAAGGATCCCCTCCACTGACTCCTCACCTGAGGCAGACCTTTTTAATTTGGACTCTGTTTCAACACCCTCACACAAATCAAACCAGCCCTCCCCCGATGGTGGTTCCTTTGGTGGAGGCTCTGAGGCAGGTCCCCCAGCATCTGACATGGCAGAGTCAGTCTCCGAGTCTGATGAGAGTTGAAGGTCATTCTCCACTGTTAATAATCCAGCCTCCCCAGGTGTTGAAGAGGAGGACGATGGAGGGCCTGCCTCAGGGGTCCCAGAGACCCCTTCACATTGTTTAGCAGCAAGGAAATCCTGCTCCACCTGATGTGCCACCTCATCAGGTGAAGGGGACCTAGGTTCCTCCACCATAGGTTCTGGGCCTGACTGCGAGGGTTCATGTGCCGGCCCCACATCCGCACTGGCACGGGCAGAGTACGAAGTGGGGCAGGAACCAGAAACATGTCCCTCCCCCCACAGAGGTTACACCGCACCTCGTTGGGGCACTCGGCCTTTTCGTGCCCCACCTGCAGGCACTTGCCACAACGTCTGTTGGGACAGGACTTGGCTTCGTGCCCCTCCTCTGAACACTTAAAACAGGTGCGGGGCTGCCCAAAGTATCTTATATGGGCTTTGGAACCCCCTATGAAGAGGAAGGACGGTATTTCCCTCTTCAGTACCATACGGAACTGTCTCTTTCCGTTCAAGATGCCCTTCAGCTCACCTTCCTGGTAGGTGACCCACCGCATATCGGAGACAGTTCCGTACTGACTGAGAACCCTCGCCACCAGGCCCTGATCGACCTCAAAGTTCAGGTACAGAACTGTCACCACCACAGAGCGATCATATGGGGTGACAGTAAGCCCTTCCAGCCCTTTAAGGCGAGACACCCCCTGAATTCGGGCAGCATCTGACCTGAACTTTAGGTCGTACGTGTTGCGAGCCGCAAGCGGCTGCAACATCTCTATTTCTTTTACCTCCACACCATTGTTCTTCAACACAGCAAACGCCTGCGAGGGAGAAACGCTCGCCCCGGACGAAAACTCTAACTTAACAATTGTGCTATCCCGACTTCCGGGCATAGCAGCAGTTGTGTGGCTCGAGGCCACGGAATGAAAAGAGGAAAAACCTCAGAACTAGTTTTACAAAAAGGACAAAAAATAGGATAAAGTAAGAAACACAAGCTACACAGAAACAAGGTGAGGTCGCAAACAAATGGACACGACCAGACCTACTTATTAACTACAACACAAGCACGCTATAAGGTTTTATGCACAATTGCAATAAATAGTACAGCTATCACTATTCACAAGCGTTCCAGACATTCCAATATACCGTTGAAAAACAGAGAGTGAACTTCATCTCGGATAACTCTGAGGACTACAACAGCCTCTTTAACATCACGGAATTGCGAATTGCTCTCGAAAGAAGCAATGACACTGCCACTGGCCCAGATGAAGTTCACTATCAGTTCCTCAAACACTTTCCAGATAGCTCTTTACTGGTACTGTTAGATATTTTCAACGGTATATGGGAAAATGGCAACTTTCCAGCTGCTTGGCGGGAAGCCACCATCATTCCCATCGCCAAGCCGGGTAAGGACCCGACAAAAGCTACAAACTCTGGTTTGGTTCCTCGAAACCAACGGTCTAATAACTAGTTATCAAAGTGGTTTTCGCCGGGGCTACAGTACCACTGATCAACTCGTTCGCCTGGAGACAACAGTTCGGGACGGATTTGTCCGTGGACACCATGTTGTGTCAGTATTTTTCGATCTGGAGAAGGCGTACGATACTGCTTGGAAACATGACATTCTGATTGACTTGCACAGCGCGGGGCTGAGGGGCAGAATGCCGCTTTTTATTCAAAATTTCTTGAAAGATCGTGTGTTTCGTGTACGTGTGGGGAGCGTGTTATCAAAGTTGCATAATCAGGAAATGGGTGTCCCCCAAGGTAGCATCTTGTCAGTCACTCTTTTCGCCATGAAAATAAATAGCATCGCTAGTGTGGTTAACGCTGGGATTGAGAAGTCTTTGTTTGTGGATGACTTCTCTATTACCTGTTCCTCAAGGAACATGAGGTCTATAGAGAGACTAATGCAAAACTGCCTCAGTAAGATCCAGCACTGGGCTGACAAAAACGGATTCCGTTTCTCTCAAACAAAGACTTTGTATGCACTTTTGCAACCGGAGAGGTGCTCATTGCGACCCAGACCTGAATTTGAACGGTGTTCACATCCCAGTTGTTCCTCAGACTAAGTTCCTAGGCCTAATACTCGACAGTAAGCTCAACTTCAAAGCTCATATCGACCATCTAAGGCGGAAGTGCCAAGGAGCGCTGAACCTGTTGAAGGTCGTCTTAAAGATGGACTGGGGCGCTGATCGTCCCGTTTTGCTTCGACTTTACAGATCCCTTGTCAGGTCCAAACTTGATTATGGTTGTGTTGTTTATAGCTCTGCACGTGAGTCACACCTCAGGAAACTCCTCCCTATCCATAACCCAGGCCTTAAGATCTGCCTGGGAGCTTTCCGTACCTCCCCAATGCAGAGTCTTTACATCGAAGCGAACAAGCCACCCCTCCATATAAGATGGAAAAAGTTGTCACTCCAGTTTGCCGTCAAACTGAGGAGTCATAGACAAAACCCGACCTTTGAGACGGCCTTCAACCATAAGTTTAGTGACATATATATGAGGAAACCATCAGCTATCCCTCCATTTGCTATTCGCGTTGGTGGAGCTTTATCACAGGTGTGTACAAACCCCGACTCCGTAGCACAGCTCACATTCTCAATCGCTCCCCCCTGGAAGTTAGTCAAACCAGTTATTGACCTTAGTTTGAGACATCATCTAAAGAACTCAACCAATGAACTGGTTGAGTTCCATGCCAGCTTTAATGAACTGAGAAATAAGTACCGTCGTTATCATGCAATATATACCGATGGTTCGAAAGCCACGAACAGGGTGGCGGCTGCAGCAACATGCCGAGATGCATTCTTACAAGTCAGACTGCCGGATGATGCATCAATATTTACCGCCGAACTCCAGGCACTTAAGATGGCATTCGAGCTGATCGAGGCCTCGCACGACCGCCAGTTCATTGTGTTCACAGACTCACTGTCCAGCCTTTTACCTCTTCAAGGCCATGAGCAAAAACACCCTAGTGTAATAGCTCTTCGCGAAACTTACTCCAATTTGGTAAGACTGCAGAAATCAGTTGTGCTCGCGTGGGTTCCGAGCCACGTGGGCATACACGGAAATGAAAAGGTGGACACGCTAGCTAAGGAAGCCCTAACGATGGACATTACCAACCTCCAAGTACCCCATACTGATTATCGTCCTAACATCAACGGCTATATAAAATCAAAATGGCAAGAACTGTGGGATTCTTTCCCTGAGAACAAATTATACCAGGTCAAACCAACGGTCGGGACTGTGGGTAATGCGGCCCCCAGAGAACGGAGGGATGATTTGGTATTGACTAGAGCACGAATCGGTCATACTTACCTAACCCATGCTTGTTTGCTCCACGGGGAAGAGAGACCATATTGTATCCCCTGTGATTGCGATGTCACCGTCAGTCACATTCTCGTCGACTGCTATGAATACTCCCATATTCGCCAGAAGTATTACACTGTGCCAGACCTGAAGACATTGTTTGAGCACGTACATCCCGTTCTCATTTTGGACTTCCTCAAAGAAAGTAACCTTTACAGGAAGTTTTGACATGACTCCCGCATTTGCTTTTGTATAGACATTTTTGGATTTTACCAAATGTTTTTCCTTTTTAGTTTTACCTTTTTCATCTAGCTGACACTACATAACACATTTGTGTTGATGTGTCGTTAAATCCCATCTAACTAACTGCTGATGACTTCAAATTTTTCTCCATCATGGTGTAAGGTAATTGCCTCTACTTGTATCATTCGGAGGTGGTCTTCTGTGGTAAGGTATTTCCTTTTTCGGCCAGGAGCTTTGTGCTTTTTTGGTCTGCCTCCTTTTTTCTGACTTTCATAGGTCAGACACACTTTGCAAGTGCCAGTCCTCGGATGAGGTAGCCATTCTGTTGCAGTTTGTACCTTGAACTTAAAGGTCTTACTGTAGCACAAATGAGAGAAGTATATAGGGTACACCTCACTACAGTCAATATTGTACGATTCTTTTATTCTCTGAATAGCTTTTTAAGTGCATAGAAACGGACACTATCAAACAGGAAGAACCAAATCCGGACCGGCAAGAACACAACCATGAACTACTTACAATCACTTACAAAGTTCAGTTCAGTTCAGGTCTTCGACGAGAGCAGACGTGTTTTCGATCTGCTCTCGTTTGCCGTGCTTGGCTTTCATCACTGTGTGATAACATTACAGCTGTTTGATAACCGTACTATATTGCTTGCAACTGTATGAAGCTGTGAGGCTTTATAGTGTACGCGTTGTCCTGTATTGAAAGAGTAGGTTTGCCGTGCTTTTTACCTTTGTTCGCGCGTGGCCTCGAGCCACACTCACATGCTGCTATGCCCGGAGGTCGGGATAGCACAATCGTTAAGTTGCAGTTCGAGTCGGAGGTGAATGTTACACCCCCTCAAGTGTTTACTGTGTTAAAGAACAACAAAGTGGAAGTTACAGAGATAGAGATGTTGCAGGCGCTTGCCGCCCGCAACACGTACGACCTAAAGTTCAGGTCAGATGCTGCCCGAATGCAGGGCGTGTCTTGCCTTAAAGGGCTGGAAGGGCTCACTGTCACCCCATATGATCGCTCTGTGGTGGTGACGGTGCTGTACCTGAACTTTGAGGTCGAACAGGGCCTAGTTGCGAGGGTTCTGAGTCAATACGGAACTGTCTCCGATATGCGGTGGGTCACTTACAATGAAGGTGAGTTGAAGGGCATACTGAACGGAAAGAGACAGTTCCGTATGGTACTGAAGAGGGAAATACCATCGTTCCTCTTCATAGGGGGTTCCAAAGCCCACATAAGATACTTTGGGCAGCCCCGTACCTGTTTTAAGTGTGGAGAGGAGGGGCACGAAGCCAAGTCGTGTCCTAATCGACAAAACTGCGGTCGACAAAACTGCCCTTCACGGCATCATGGGTAGACGGCGCCATAAAGATCAATGACATATGGTTTGGCTATGGTTCACCCGAATTACTTACCTGGAATGAGAAAATGAACCTGGTGGAGGCTAGGTTGAAGGACTTCGGCGATCGCCACATAAGTCTGTTGGGGAAGGTAACAGTTATCAATCGTTTCATTTACCCCCTCTTGTGGTATCCAGGCACTGCTCTGGCTGCTCCAGAGGGTGTCCTGGTGCGACTCGAGAGGGCTGTGTTTAGTTTTTTATGGTCAGGGAAGACGGAGCTGGTTAGAAGAGGGGTGGTATACCAGGATCTTAGGCGCGGAGGGTTGGGCCTTGTGCATTTTCCTTCCAAGCTCCGTTTTCTCCTGACCAAGTGTGTTTACAGTGCTGTGGATAGCGGAATGCCTTTTGCCTACTTTGTCCGTTACTGGGGGGGGATTATCATTCCGTCGGTTCTTTCCCTCCCTGTTTAGTAACGGTGAGCCCCACAGCTGGAGACCCACGGGGGCATACAGTCAAATGAGGGACACGCTCCGTATCATGTCAACAGTGGGGGACGTTTCGCAGTCAAGTGCAAGGGACCTATACCGGGCTGTTTTTGATAAATTGGTTGGCCAGATCCAATCCAGCAACTATGCCTCAGGGCCGGATGTGTGGCGCGTAGTCCACAGCAGATCATTAGATTACCGCAGGCGAGACCTGTTGTGCCGAATCGCACATGACGCCATCGTAACTAATCTCAAGCGCCTTCGGTGGCGTCTTGGAGATGGCGTTTGCCCCCGTATAAGATGCACAAAGTGGGAGAGTGTGCCACATGTCTTTTGGCAGTGTGACTATGTGGCCCTATTCTGGGAATGGTTTCAAGTCCTGACTGATCGCCTAACGTTTTGCAACACCTGGGCGGTCAGCCAGGACTATGCTTTGTATGGTCTCTCACCTCCGCCATGCAATGCAAGTGTTCAGAGCATACTTACATTTGTTTCGGCCTCCATAAAGCTGGCCTTATGGAGAGACCGATGTAATATTGTATTTAGGGGGGTGGGGAGGCCTGCTGATGTCGTACTGGCGTCGGTGAGGGCGGAGGTTAGGCTGAGGGTTGAGTCCGACTTCGTTCGTTTGCCAAGGTTGGCGTTCGGTAGGCGATGGGGTCCACTTGTTTCAGTGAGGGCGGACCGGGTGGTAGTCAACTTGTAAATATTGATTTTGTAAATATGAATTGACTGTAATGTGTAGATAGTGCTGTGTTTGTACATATGTGACTTCTGAGGTACTTCAGTTGTAAATATGTACATGTATACATATCTGTGCCCTTACAAGGGGTTGGAAATACTGGTTTGGGGTGGCTGGGGGGAGGTTGGTCTGTGAGGTATTTAAGTTGTTGCAAAAAGTATGTAAATATCTGTATATATTGTGCTATTACTGTAATGAACATAATTTTCTGTTTGATTTAGTAGTGTGTAAATAGTTTGCGTTTTTGTTTCTGCCCGATCCGGTTTGAGTTTATTTTTGTTTGTATGTGCCGTTTCGATGCACTTAAAAAGCACGTGTCCTAATCGACGTTGCGGCAGATGCCGGCAGGTGGGGCACGACAAGGCCGAGTGTCCCAACGGGGTGCGGTGCAACCTTTGTGGGGAGGAGGGACATGTCTTTGGTGCATGTCCCGAATTGTATTCTACTCATGCCAGTGAGGATGTGGGGCAGGCACCTGAGCCCTCGCAACTAGGCCCGGAATATTCCACTCAGGAATTGGAGGAGGTGGCACATGAGGTGGAACAGGACTTCCTCGCCTCCAAACAGTGTGAGGCGGGCACTGTGACTCCTGAGGCGGACTCTCCACCATCCTTGCCAACGGAACCAAGGGAGGCTGCAATCATGACAATAGAGGAGGACCTGCATCTCTCCTGAGTCTGTTTCTGTCATGTCGGATGATGGTGGTGATGATGATGGTGGAGAGCCTGCCTCGGAACCTCCTCCCAAGGATCCACCTTCTGGGGAGGGTTGGTTTGATTTGTGTGAGGGGAAGGGGTCAGAGTCTGCACTGAAGAGGTCGGCCTCGGGTGAGGTGTCAGAGTGGGGAGACCGTCTCTCTGAAAGACCAGTACCGAGCCCAAGGACTAAAAAGATCAAGTCCCAGCAAGAGTTGTTAGTCTGCCTTTAGGTTTGCCTTTGTTCCACATTGGGTCTGTTCAGGCTATGTGCGTGTGAGGAGTACATCGTTGTGGGCTGGGGGTTGGCCACATGAACACTTGTTCCATGTCCGGTGTTTTGTTTCGACTGTGTCTGTGAAATTTTGGTTTCTAGCCCAGTGTAAAGGAATCTGTAAATAGTTATGTTTAAGTTCTTTGTTTCGCAGTGCCAGTTTCTATGTACGTAAAAAGGAAGGATTTGTGGTGTTCGGATTGGTGTGGGGTCGGGGCGGTGTTGGTGGTGACAGAGACTTTCGTTTTCTTTGCAGCGTGTGAATGGTTTGTGGTATTGTGTTTGTCTTCCGACGGGTTTTGTTTAGTTTTGTTTGCGATCGTGTCCGTTTCGAAGCACGTTAAAGGAAAATAAAAAAGTTACCTTACACTAAGCTAGCAAAACAAAATTTCTGTGGCCAACATAAACGACACCCCCAGCCCTCCCACCACACAAGACGATTTACAAAGAGAAAAACAACACACGCCAGAAGGCAGCAACACACACACACGAAGGCAACAAAAAAGTCCGAAAGCAACAAAGCCCGAAGACAACACAATACTCCCGAAGGCAACACCACGCCCGAAGGCGACCCCACGTCTGAAGGCAACTTCACGCCTGAAGGCAACACCACACGCCCGAAGGCAACTTCACGCCCGAAGGCAACTTCACGCCCGAAGGCAACTTCACGCCCGAAGGCGACCCCACGCCCGAAGGCAACACCACGCCCGAAGGCAACTTCTCGCCCGAAGGTGACCCCACGCCCGAAGGCAACTTCACGCCCGAAGGCGGCAACACGCCCGAAGGCAACAACACGTAAAAAGCACAGGGTCCTGGGTCCTGGGTAGGACGTTAAACTGCATCCGGTTGTGGAGCTTGTTAAAGCGTGGGGATAATGAGGTTACCCTTTGCCACAACTGCCTCCGGGACACCCTTGGGCAAGGTGCGCCTGTATTTTTGGCCCAGTTTTGTTCAGTTTTTTGTTTTGTGTAAATAGTGTACATAGTGTACATAGTGTAAATATAGCAAGTTGACTCCACCCGGGACCCCTCGTGGCAGGTGGACCCCGCCCCAGACCCCTCGTGGCCCCTGTTGTTGGTGTCTGGTTTTTTGGTTGTTGGCGGTTTGTGGTATTATTGCTTTAGGGTGGCCGGGGGGAGGTTGGTCTGTTGGGTATTTGGGTTGTTGTCAGTGTGTGTGTGGTTCTATTGTTGTAATGAACATAACTTTCTGTTTGATTTGGTGATGTGTGGATAGTTTTGCATTTATGTTCCTGTCCGATCCGGTTTGAGTTTGTTTTTTGTTTGTATGTGCCGTTTCGATGCACTTAAAAAGCAGGGCAAATACAGGTGCACCTTGCCCAAGGGTGCCCCGGAGGCAGTTGTGGCAAAGGGTAACCTCATTATCCCCACGCTTAAACAAGCTCCACAACCGGATGCAGTTTAAAGTCCTACAATTCTTTTATTCTCTGAATATAATCTCCGCACTGCGCACTGCTTTAGGGGAGCTGGATCCTTTGCCTGTACAACGACCTCCACAAAGCCTGCATAATTCGTGTAGTATGTTTACATGATGTTCCAAGTTTATTCTGAAAATTTTTTTGAACAGTTTGAGCTTTTTAAGTATTCAACTTTTATACTTAGGCTTCCTTAATTTGCATAAAATTCACTTCATATAAACATACTGCATTGCTCAAGGCTATAAGTTATTCTTTGGCATTATAAAACTGGTTTGTATCAATTTATGCTGTTTATTAAATTTTTAAATCAAGTAACTTTTAATGATGGGTGCTGTGCTTCAAGGTGATTCAATCAATTGCTTTTTACAAATTTTTTCTAACTGGATTCATGTCATATCTTGTTCACAGGAAAGGAAAAATAAATCTTGAATGCTTGTTATGACTTGTTATTAGTGGGATGTGTGATACATATCACATCAGCTATTAAAGACAGTCACAGGAGCTGATCACACTGGAAGGAATTACCTGCAAAATTTTGAAGGACAAATGGGAAGGGCAGAAACTGATCACATCAGGTGGGAGCTAGAGGAACCTGTACAAGGGTAGCTTGGGTATATCCCATAGGGGAATCATAAAAATTTAATAGCTGCAGTTCAAATCCATTTGCAAAAGCTTTTTAAGTACATAGAAACAGGCACTGAGAAACAAACGAAAATTCAAACCGGATCGGACCAAAACGTAACTGAGAACCACTCTAACCACTCTATCCACACACAGCAAAGGAAACGAAAGAGTCTTTGTTACCACTAACAAACAGAAACCACCATTACCAACGATCAACAACACAAGCCCAAAGGCAACAACACACGCCCAAAGGCAACAGAACACACCCAAAGGCAACACCACGCCCGAAGGCAACCACAGCGCAGACGGAAATGAGGGGGGGGGGGATTTGTTTCTTTAAAATCACTATTTACAGTTTATTTACAGTATATACAAGTATCTACACGAAAACAAAACATCCCAAAGAGATCGAACGAGCACCGGTGGGGGATCGGGAACGTCCACTCTCTTCGGGAACCCAAACTGAATCCATTTGCAAAAGAGCTGCATGCACCCACACTGTCTGCAGATCTGAAATAAATTATTTACATTAATTTGAATAGGTCTACTGAGCTTTTTACGTACGTAGAAACGGGCACGAGGAAACAAAGTAGAACTTATAGGCCGTCAGCTGTGATTCAATAATAGGCAGTAAAATAGGGTCCCGTTCCAGCAACACTGGGAATAGATATTCTTCACACCACTTTTTACGCGAATTTACAAAGAATACTGTCAAAAAAGTTCTCCACATAAAATTCTGCAGTTTTTCCAAAATATCTATCGAAATACCGATCTAATTTTCTTCGCGTATGATTGTTAAAACAACGTCGTGCCTTGAAAATATCTATTCGCAAAGTAAGACTTATGTCACGTGGTATAAATTGCCCAATCCAACACCAGATCAATGACGTAATAAAAGATTTTATGGCCTAAAGGTGACGTCCAGTATAACGTCGCCAGCAACGAGCAAAGAACGTTTTGCATGATTTTTGCACATGGAATCGGTCAACTTCGAGAAAGCAAAGGGCCATCACACGAAGATCTGCGATGGACCTAAAGTCACATCATGAGAGACTAAGAATGACCTTTTCCAACTGAAGCGGATGAGTATCCACACAGCTGAGATCGCAGAAAACATCTTTTCGGGTTTTTAACAGACCCCGACCTGAACTTTAGGTCCATACGTGTTGCGGGCGGCAAGCGCCTGCAACATCTCTATTTCTTTCAACCTGTATTCCGTTATTCTTCAACACAGTAAACGCCTGCGGGGGAGAGACGCTCGCCCCCGAACGAAAACTCTAACCTAACAATTGTGTTATCCCGACCTCCGGGACATAGCAGCAGTTTGTGTGGCTCGAGGCCACGGGATAAAGGACAAAAAAAACCTCAGAACTAGTTTACAAAAGACAAAAAATAGGATGAAGTAAGAAAAACACAAGCAACACAGGAACAAGGCGCGGCGTCGCAAACAATGGACACGACCAGACCTACTTACCACACAAGCACGCTAAAGGTTTTGTACACAATTGCAATATACTAGTACAACTTTCACACAGTGATATAAGTTGACACGGTTAAAACGACGAGAGCGAAACGAAAACACGTCTGCTCCCGTCGAAGACCTGAACTGAGCACATCACATTGTTAATACTGTAAATAGTGGGGGTTGGCCACATGAATGCTGGCCTGGTGTATATAGTTGTCCTTGTGTTTCATGCCACGTCCGGTGTTTTGTTCCGGAGCACGTAAGGAGCACCCAAAGTTCCAAAAAGCATTGAACAGACTCAACCTGAACACTCTTCTGTTGATGTAAATGGGTATGTAAATAGTTTTGCCTAGTGAGATTGTAACTGGTTTGGGTTCGGGGTGGTTTTTACGAAGCTCTAGATAGGACATGGTAAAATTTTTTTTATTTCGTACGTACGTAATAATTATTACGTACGTACGTGATATTATTACGTACGTACGTAGTATTATTACGTACGTACGTGATATTATTACGTACGTAAGTGATAATTATTACGTACGTACGTGATAATTGTTACGTACGTACGTAATAATTATCACTTTAGTACGTGACTCTAATACGAATGTAGATACAGTGCTATGATAATAAGCCGATTTATTATGAAAGGATTCATCTTAGGGTAGATTATTCTGGACACTTTAATTGTGCACTAATTGACCTTCATACAATCACAAGGTGGTTGACCGCAGGAATTACTAGGTGTTAAATACTGTCCTTTAAACTCAGGGGTGGGGAACCTCCGGCCCGCAGGCCGTATGCGGCCCGCGAGACCATTTCATCCGGCCCTCGAGGCAATTCATAAATGACAATTCAAAATCACTTAAACTAATTGATAATAATCTCTTATCCTACCGTACGCACAGTTTATCCTGCTTATGCAGTACCACTTCTCGTGTATTCACGGAAATCTGCTGTGGAACACTACCAGTATATTAAATCCCTGTATGCTCGATGTAACATGCCAACCGTTTCGTTACACGTAAATCGGGTGCCGAATCCCTGTACTTCAGTAGGTAATGGAAGCTTTGCGTGACACTTTAGGCTACATAACATTGTACAGAATCACACTATCATTTGTGAAGGTAGATTCGAAAGGGGTGGTGGGACTTAAGAACTGTCTCTTCGAAGAGTGAATTTAAAGTCAGAAAGTGGACAATTTTGCAATGTAAATGAGGAAAAAATAAAGTCAGTTCAAAAATACGCAATTTTTTTCGGCGTGCTTCGCGCGCACCTTTTACTTGCGCTCATTCATTATTACTTCACGCGTAGGTAAAAAGACAAACGATCATATTGTGATACTTCTGTCTTGTTTATCCTTGCAAATTCTGTGTCATTTAATAATGGTGAATGAGCATTCTATTGTCCACAAATTAGAACAAATCCCTGATCTTTTCGGGGCTGCGTCCCAGTTCTTGCCTAGACTTTTCCCCTAGACCCTACTAGGGCCTGTTTGGGGCCCCTTGGCTTGTCCCCTTGGTGGGAAAGCTTATTGCGCCCTCTGTATGTGCTGCCCGCGAGTAGATCATGACCTTCAAAACGGCCCGCCAGAGAAAAAAACTTCCCCACCCGTTTTAGGTTGTCTAACTCACAGGCACTCGGTACTAGTATAGGCTGGTCAAGAGTGTAGGCTATGCGGTTACTGTATACCCTTGGCCAGCCTTTACTAGTACCGAGCGCTAGTAAGTGTCTGCCAAGAGTGTACGCTATCTAATACCACCAGCCTGCTAGTACCGAGAGCCTGTGGTCAAAATATCTTAAAGTTTCAATCAAGTTAAGCCAATGGCTAAGAAAAAAGACAATCAGAGACAGCAGTCATTAACAAATTTAGTAGTCACGTTTCTCCTGCGCAGTGGTGTCGCCAGATTTTTCGAAATGGGGGGGGGGGGGGGGACACGGTGGCAAAATGTTCCACCGAAGGGGCACATCGATATGAAGAACTGAGCCTCGCTAAAGAAGTCGTGCTGGCACGAAGTGATATCATGAAAGCGTCTTCGCGCAGGGACCTTTCAAAGGGCCCCTGGTGGGTTAGTTAGTTAGATTGGATTTAACGACACATCAACACGAATGTGTTATGTAGTGTCAGCTAGATAGAACAGGGTAAAGGAAGGGTAAAACTAAAACTAAAAAAGAATTAAAACATTGAGCAAAATCCTAAAGTCTTGACAAAAGCAAATGGGGGGGCTCATGTCAAAATTTCCTGTAAAGGCCACTTTCTTTGATAAAATCCAAGATGAGAGTGGGGTCCGTGTGTTCAAACAATGTTTTCAGGTCTGGTACAGTGTAATATTTCTGACGAATATGGGAGTATTCATAGCAGTCGACGAGAATGTGACTGACGGTGACATCGCAATCACAGGGGATACAATATGGTCTCTCTTCCCCGTGGAGCAAATAAGCATGTGTTAGGAAAGTGTGACCGATTCGTGCCCTAGTCAGTACCAAATCATCTCTCCGTTTTCTAGGGGTTCCATTACCCCTGGTGGGGTCCAAAGACAATCCCCAGTGCGGTTTCAAAAGGGAATGTCCCCGGAGACTCTGGGTTATCAAATTATTTGTAAATGGCATTGCATGGACACTAAGCAGACCACAGAAATAAAATCACAATTTTACCCAACTCGGACTGACAATATACTGATTCGGGTGTAAGGGTGTCAGCTTGTCCGTCGGATTTACTTATGGTTTGCATTGGGCTACATAAAACCACCCATGCTCCTCAGCAGGAATAAATGTCGATACAACTACCTTCCAGTTATGTCACTTAGGCCTACTTTTGTGCGCGCTTCGCTCGTGCACAAAGCCAAGGTAGTCTCAATGGGCATTAGCCACCAATTTTTCTCAGTTTACTACAGATTAAAATACAGGAAAATGTTCATTCTACAATTTTAAGACACCCCAAAGCCAAAGCCTACTACATTACATACAAGACTTCTTTTTTCAAATTTCCCAGGCGAGGCCTTGTATCCACCGCTGTGCATGCACTTTCGATGCGCTAATACAGTGATTCTCAAACGCGGCCCCTGGACACTGTCGGTGCGGCCCCTGAATTGATTTTACGTTTTGGAAACGAATCATATTCGACAAGTAAAAAACCTGGCAAATTTGAAATAAGGAGCAATAATCCTCGCTGACATGCATGTAAAATCGTTTATTTTGAAGTCACTACTTGACTCACTTTAAATTTGTTCTCCAGAAGTGGTGCTAGATTGCTTAGGGCCGGTGCACACTGCACCGACCCGACTGCGATCAGATGCAACAGGACTCGACTTCTCGTAGAGTTGCATGCAGTTGTGACCAGTTGCGTCGGGTTGCAGTCGGATCTAGCCGCACGTACACTATACACGAACCCGACTGCCACCTGCAAACTCATGATTGTTCGATCTCGCGTCTCGCAAAAAAATGGCAGGTATCACAAACAAATCGTTGCGTATACGTCGGCGTTTATTGTTGCTTTACTGTTTTACCCGTGCTTTAAATGAAGACTTTGACAGTGAAATTAAGCCGAAAAGAGTGGTAGGGCAGTATAAAGAGGCGTCATGAAGATATGGTACTGACTGTCAAAGCTCCAGTAATTTCATCTCTTGTTCTTCTGTCCACATGAGAGCTGCCATTTTGTTTTCTGCTGTTTTTCTGCCGTACTGAGTATAGCCTGGGCAAAGGTGCGCACAGTAAGTGCAAGCACTTCGACAGCATGTACTAGTACCACCAATCTACATGGGCAGTATTTGACACCCTAGTATTTCCTGCGGTAGCTTTTTACGTACGTAGAAACGGGCACGAAGAAACAAAGGAGAACTTAAACCTGACCGGACAAAACTGCAAAGGTGAACTATTTACAGAATTCTGTACATTGCGCTAGCAAACAAAATTTCTGCGATAACTACGTACAAAACCACCCCGAACCCAAACTAGTTACATAGGACTATTTACAATCTCACTAGGCAAAACTATTTACATACCCATTTACATCAACAGAAGAGTGTTCAGGTTGAGTCTGTTCAATGCTTTTTTGTAACTATGGGTGCTCCGGAACAAAGCACCGGACGTGACATGAAACACAAGGACAACTATATACACCAGGCCAGCATTCATGTGGCCAACCCCCACTATTTACAGTATTAACAATGTGATGTGCTCTTTACATGCTTGTAGCCGGGCGGACCTAATGTGAAACAAAGCAAACCTATTTACACTGAACTACCAAAAAAAAAAACTTTGTGGCATGCATGGGCACAGACACAAACAGAACAGAAACCCCAAAAGAAAACGGGGACACAAAAAGGCAAAACCCATTCACACTAAATACTCTGACTGGGCCCTTATCTTTTTAATCCGTGGGCTTGGTACGGGCGTCCCAGAGTGATGGGTTCCCCTGTCTGATACTTCTCCCGAAGCCGACCTCTTTAGTGCAGACTCTGGCCCCTCCCCCTCACACAAATCAAACCAACCCTCCCCCGAAGGTGGATCCTTTGGAGGGGGCTCTGAGGCACGCTCCCCGCCATCCGACATCGCCGAGTCTGAGGACAGATCGAGGTCCTCCTCTACTGTCATTATTTCAACCTGTCCGGGTTGAACAGACGTCATTTCAACTTGACTGGGTGTCGTTGCTAAGGGTGGTGGAGAGTCTACCTCAGGAGTTCCAGTACCTCCCTCACACTGCTTGGAGGCAAGGAAGTCCTGTTCCACCTCAAGTGCCGCCTCCTCTAATTCCTGAGTTGAATACTGTGGGCCTGTTGCGAGGGTTCAGGTGCCGACCCCACATCCGCACTGACATGAGCAGAGTACGATGTGGGGCAGGCGCCAAACACATGTCCCTCCTCCTCACAGAGGTTGCACCGTACCTCGTTGGGGCACTCTGCCTTGCCGTGCCCCAACTGCAAGCATTTCCCACATCGTCTGTTGGGACACGACTTGGCTTCGTGGCCTGCTCTCCACATCTAAAACAGGTACGGGGCTGACAAAAGTACCTAATGTGGGCCTTGGAACCCCCTATGAAGAGGAAGGATGGAATGTCCCTCACCAGTTCCATACGGAACTGTCTCTTGCCATTAAATATACCTTTCAACTCACCCCCAGTATATTTACACCACCACATTTCAGAGACAGTTCCGTACTGACTAAGAACCCTCGCAACCAGGCGCTGATCTACCTCGAAGGGAAGGTAAAGCACTGTCACCGTCACAGAGCCATCATATGGGGTGACAGTGAGCCCCTCTACCCCCTTCAGGCATGACACACCCTTAACACGGGCAGCATCAGACTTAAACTTAAGGTCATACGTGTTGCGGGCCTCAAGCGCCTGCAACATCTCTATTTCTTTAATTTCGACACCATTGTCTTTTAACACAGTAAACGCCTGTGGGGGAGGGACACTCACCCCAGACGAAAACTCCAACTTAACAATTGTGCTATCCCGACTTCCGGGCATAGCACCAGTTTGTGTGGCTCGAGGCCACGAAAGGAGGAAAAAAACCTCAACTAGTTTTACAAAGGCCAAAAAAGAGGAAGTAAGAAAAACACAAGCTACACAGAAACAAAGCGCGGTCGCAAACAAATGGACACGACCAGACCTACTTATCAACTACAACACAAGCACGCTATAAGGTTTTATGCACAATTGCAATTAGTAGTACAGCTATCACACAGTGATAAGGTTGAGCACGGCAAAGCAACGAGAGCTCGACGAAACACGTCTGCTCTCGTCAAAGACCTGAACTGCGGGGGGGGGGGGGGGGGGGGGTTTTAAGTGCATCGAAACGGCACATACAAACAAAAAACAAAACTCAAACCGGATCGGACAGGAACATAAAGGCAAAACTATCCACACACCACCAAATCAAACAGAAAATTATGTTCATTACAACAATAGAACCACACACACACTGACAACAACCCAAAGACCCCACAGACCAACCTCCCCCCGGTCACACTAAAAACAAAGCCCCACAAAGACCACACACCCAAATCCACCACACACCTGAACTGCGGTTCACCACCTTGTTGTATGTAGGCCTTTAGAACACAATGGAAGTGTCCAAGTTAATCCCTTAAAAGCCTTCATAATAAGTGGGCTGATTACCACAGTGCTGTATCTGCGTTCGTACGTAGTAAGTACCACGACCTACGAACGTGATAATTATTACGTACGTACGTGATAATTATCACGTACGTACGTAATAATATCACGTACGTACGTAATAATTATTACGTACGTACGTAATAAAAAAAATTTTTACCATGTCCTATCTACAGCTTCGTAGGTTTTGTACATAGTTATCGCAGAAATTTTTTACGTACGTAGAAACGGGCACGAAGAAACAAAGTAGAACTTAAACCTGACCGGACAAAAACGTAACTGAAACTATTTACAGAAATCTGTACATTGCGCTAGCAAACAAAATGTCTGTGCTAACTATGTACAAAACCACCCCAAACCCAAGCCAATCACGTAGGACTATTTGCAATTTCAATATTTACAATATTTACAAATTAACTATCACCCGGCCCGCCCGCACTGAAACAAGTGGACCCCAACACCTGCCGAACGTCGACCTTGGCAAACGGACGAAGTCGGCCTCCACCCTCAGCTTAATCTCCGTCCTCACCGACGCCAGGACGACGTCCGCAGGCTTCCCCTCTCCCCTAAACACAATATTACACCGGTCTCTCCACAAGGCCAGCTTTATGGAGGCCGAAACAAAGGTAAGTATCCCGCGAACACTTGTATTGCAGAAATTTTGTTTGCTTGCGCAATGTACAGAATTCTGTAAATAGTTCACCTTTGCAGTTTTGTCCGGTCTGGTTTAAGTTCTCCTTTGTTTCTTCGTGCCCGTTTCTACGTACGTAAAAAGCTAGCTGTACATAGTTATCACAGACATTTTGTTTGCTAGCGCAATGTACAGAATTCTGTAAATAGTTCAGAGTTATGTTTTTGTCCGGTCAGTTTTAAGTTCTACTTTGTTTCCTCGTGCCCGTTTCTACGTACGTAAAAAGCTCAGTAGACCTATTCAAATTAATGTAAATAATTTATTTCATATCTGCAGACAGTGTGGGTGCATGCAGCTCTTTTGCAAATGGATTCAGTTTGGGTTCCCGAAGAGAGTGGACGTTCCCGATCCCCCACCGGTGCTCGTTCGATCTCTTTGGGATGTTTTGTTTTCGTGTAGATACTTGTATATACTGTAAATAAACTGTAAATAGCAGGGCTGGAGTCGAGTCCATACATCTCGAGTCCGAGCCGAGTCCGAGTCCAGAAGGGCCCGAGTCCAAGCCAAGTCCGAGTCCAGAACACCTCGAGTCCGGGCCAAGTCCGAGTCCACAGGCTCCGAGTCCGAGCCGAGTCCGAGTCCAGCTGCATCTTGGAACCTCTCTTTCGATAGGGTTCAAAGGTTGCCCTGGGGGCGGGGCAGCTCATATAACAGATGACTAGCTGAAACCTGTATGGCTAAAATTGTTCCACACAAAAGCACAGTCTATTGAGAATGAAACTGTGGACTATCAGCGTTGTTACCTGCAAACTTGAAAACTTGCGTGGGGATGACAAGGTCCCCAATGGGGCGAGGCAGCGACTGCGGTGAGGAAGGGGGGGGGGGTTTCGGGGCTATAGTCCCTGCACTTTTTCTGCCATGGTCATGTATATAGGGCCACCTTAAACTGCTTTTTTAAACATATAATTTGGCTGCTTTAATGATTAGCCCCACCCCCACTTCAAAATTGGCTCTAGCTGCAGCCTCTGCAAGGGGCAGTAAATTTTACATAGAAGGGGAATCAAATATATACAGAACAAGCATGCAGGGCAGAGGAATGGAATAAGATGTGTATAGAACAAACATGCAGGGCTGGGAATGAAATAAGTACAGAACAAGTATGCAGAGCATACCTAAGCATAAAAACTGAGGATTTCCCTATGATGGCCACTTTGATGTCCCATCAAAGTGACTTGTATGTGGTAATTTTCCCCACCTACAGTAGTTTGGAGCTTTGGGGTCCGTAAGTACTGTATGTCACCAATGTATTTTTTGGCAAGGACATTGCCTCTTTGCAAACCCCAAATTAATTGTTACATATGTACCAAATGCCCTTCAAACACTTTCTTTACTGGTTTTACCAATAACATATAGCCACATTAAAGAACATTTGCTTTGCTCCTAGCTACCATTAATTTCTTATTTACACCCTGCCAGGCTACAACTAAACATACAAAATAAAAGACCACATGAAAATGTGCACTGCAGCTTCTGCATTGGAGAAAGATGAAATGCGCACTCACAGTTCGAATGATGGAAATCCAAATTACTAGTTAAAAACCACCTACAGAGGTCTTAAAAACAAATTCTGTTAATTTTATAACTAAACAACAGTCATACAGTAAGCTAACAGCATACATGCCTGGCTATTTATGGTCTGATATCACTATTTTCATAGGCACAGGAGCTGCTCTTAGTTTCTGATGGATGGGGTGTTGCTCAACATTTTAAACCACCATCTTGGGAGAGAAGGGAGGGGAATTGTCAAAGGAAGAGAGCAATCTTCTGTGGACCATTATTGTACATGCTGCATGGGGGCCAAAATTTCCAAAAATGGCACATGGGCCTCTACTTGAATGGCTTCCTAATTTAACCTTAAGTGCAGGTCTCACTGCAGTAGCATGCTAATCTGTTCAAAAGCTCAACCCTCCCTGTATTATAATTAAGACACAAGCCTATGATCATTTTGTATTGTTTATGCAATTCATGTCTATACCTGGGCCTTGTACCTGCAGCTACTAGTACTACATACAGTACAACACATATGCAAGTAGCCATGATAAAATTTTGACGGTGATACATAGCGAATGCACATTACGCACAAGCAAGTTGGTAGCGCCTCACAGAACTGGCTAATTCAAGTTCATGTGCCCAAAACTAGACTGGTGTTTTCGTGCAGTTTATATACTGGACACAGAGCGTGCACACTGAACAAATCAATACATACAGTGCACATAAGCTTAACGCTAGTTCCTGCCTGATCACTGAGAAGTAATTCTGTACTAACGTTACACTATTCAAAGAAATGCTAGTACAATTTACATGTTACAGACCGAAAGCTATGCTGCGGCCTACAACTGGCATGCATATGGTAAGTGGTGTGTACTTACAAGGATCATGCTTTTACTGTAGCCTACAACTTCCAACAACAAAGTGTTTGCAGTAACTATTTGATAGATCTATCCAGAAAATTAATATAAAGCTGCTTACTCATACTGTACGTGTCTTCCAAGCAGGGATGTGAGCTCCACAATTTAGAGTAGTAAGCATGATGAAGTTTTTTCAGCTAAAACGACACAGTAAATTAAAGCTATCACTGAAGGCTGGTGCCCAGGTAAGGTAGTAATAAGGTAATGTGTAACTTAATGTACTGTGCGGACGTTCTAGCAGAACTAGTACCACATGTACAAAACTTACAGGTACAAACCATAGAGCAGGATATATATCCTGCTCTATGGTACAAACATTGGGACTGGAGCACATGCATACAGTAGGATCCCCACCACATTAATTGGTATGCACAGTACAGTATGCACTAAATTATAAAAATATTATTGCCTATGGATAAAACTGCTGTAAAGCTAGCATGGCTTCCTACAGGGTCAGATAATTGAAGAGGCGCTTTATAAAAATTGTGACCAAACTTTGTAATGTGGACAATATCACTAATTCCTGCTCACCCATTTCATCCAAACCCAGTCTCTTCCCTCATAGTACTACATTCCCATCAACAAATATAGACTATAGCAATAAGTCCCCTGAATAAAATGAACTGAAAATTTAAGCTCTGCATGATATTATAGTGCATTGTGTAAATGGCTGTTGGTCCTACAAAGGGGGACTAAATGAGTGAATGGCCAATCTGCATCCTACATAATTCCTCTTCAGTAAACTTAGACAAATCAGCAGCCACCAGTTGACCTATGCAGGTGGACAGTTTATTCACATACTAGCCTACTGATCAGGATGACTTAATATAAAAGCAAGAATTAAGTCCCTGTGCAGCATTACTAAGCATTGTCTGACTATATACAAGGTTGATTATTTCTCTCTTCTTTTGTAAAGTTTCTAAACACACAGAGAGCATAATGCTGGAAACAACAATTGCCCTCTCCACAAAGTCCATGATAACTTCATGGTTTGAATAGGAAGCTTTAGGAGATTCAAGTTTACTTACAATGTGCTGCTAAGCAAGGCACAAACCTGTAAATTGTTTGCAGTGTGCAAGGTGTGCAATAATCAATAAGCATTAGGCCTTCTTTATACCATAATGAATGGAACTAGGTTCAAGGCATTGGTTCTATTCTTTGGATCTTCTTAGTAATTGAAGATTTGTGTAACCCTCCTTTTAAACTTTCAGATTCAGCAACTTGAACTAACTACTGTTGTTGTAATTTAATCTGTTAATTAGCTTTGATTGGAGTAATATAGATACTACTGGTTGTGTAACATGTACATATATGGTCATGTACTGTACACATCAAGAGCCATTGGTGCAAGTTTGCAGCTGTATAGTTATTCTGGTAAAGCTATGTAGATAAATTGTCCTGATTACTCAAAAAGTCAACATGCACTTTTTGCAAATTTTGAAAGTAATTAGACCTAATCCTGGTGGACTCGACTGGACTCGGCCTCAAGTCCGAGTCCTCAGAGGTTCGAGTCCAAGCCAAGTCCAAGTCCAGAGAGGTCCGAGTCCGAGCCAAGTCCGAGTCCACAAAAAAATGGACTCGAGTCCGGACTCGAGTCCGAGTCCGGACTCGAGTCCTCCAGCCCTGGTAAATAGTGATTTTAAAGAAACAAATCCCCCCCCCCCCTCATTTCCGTCTGCGCTGTGGTTGCCTTCGGGCGTGGTGTTGCCTTTGGGTGTGTTCTGTTGCCTTTGGGCGTGTGTTGTTGCCTTTGGGCTTGTGTTGTTGATCGTTGGTAATGGTGGTTTCTGTTTGTTAGTGGTAACAAAGACTCTTTCGTTTCCTTTGCTGTGTGTGGATAGAGTGGATAGAGTGGTTAGAGTGGTTCTCAGTTACGTTTTGGTCCGATCCGGTTTGAATTTTCGTTTGTTTCTCAGTGCCTGTTTCTATGTACTTAAAAAGCTTTTGCAAATGGATTTGAACTGCAGCTATTAAATTTTTATGATTCCCCTATGGGATATACCCAAGCTACCCTTGTACAGGTTCCCCTAGCTCCCACCTGCTGTGATCAGTTTCTGCCCTTCCCATTTGTCCTTCAAAATTTTGCAGGTAATTCCTTCCAGTGTGATCAGCTCCTGTGACTGTCTTTAATAGCTGATGTGATATGTATGACACATCCCACTAATAACAAGTCATGTGAGGGGGAGGGGCCAGAGTCTGCACTAAAGAGGTCGGCTTCAGGCGAAGTATCAGACAGGGGAACCCATCACTCTGGGACGCCCGTACCGAGCCCACGGATTAAAAAGATAAGGTCCCAGTCAGAGTTTTTAGTGTGAATGGTTTTGCCTTTGTGTCCCCGTTTTCTTTTGGGGTTTCTGTTCTGTTTGTGTCTGTGCCCATGCATGCCAGAAAGTTTTTTTGGTAGTTCAGTGTAAATAGGTTTGTTCCACATTAGGTCCGCCCGGCTACAAGCATGTAAAGAGCACATCACATTGTTATTACTGTAAATAGTGGGGGTTGGCCACATGCACCCATAGTTCCAAAAAGCATTGAACAGACTCATCCTGAACACTCTTCTGTTGATGTAAATGGGTATGTAAATAGTTTTGCCTAGTGAGATTGTAAATAGTCCGCTTTTTACGTGCTAAAAACGGACACGGCCAGACCGGCGAAAGGATCACTTACATATGGCCAACAACCAAAAAACCGAACACCAACAACACAAACCACCGAAATCACCCATAACACCAGACCGAATCCCTCGACCAGCGAGGACACTGCAGCTCCGGTACGGCTTCATGGAGTCTTTGTTACCACCAACAGAAACCACCACCAACGACCCAACAACACAATCTCAATATAACACACGCCCAAAGGCAACAACACGCCCCAAGGCAACCACAGCGCAGGCGGACATGGGGGGGGGGGGGTCCACTTGTTACATTAAAATCACTATATACAGTTTACTTACAGTATATACAACTATACACAACTATCTACACGTAACGAAAACAAAACTTCCCAAAGAGATCGAACGAGCCCGGCAGGGGATCGGGAACGTCCACTCTCTTCGGGAACCCAAACTGAACTGGGCAAATACAGGCGCACCTTGCCCAAGGGTGCCCCCGGAGGCAGTTGTGGCATTGTAAATAGTCCTATGTAACTAGTTTGGGTTCGGGATGGTTTTGTACATAGTTATCGCAGAAATTTTGTTTGCTAGCGCAATGTACAGAATTCTGTAAATAGTTCACCTTTGCAGTTTTGTCCGGTCAGGTTTAAGTTCTCCTTTGTTTCTTCGTGCCCGTTTCTACGTACGTAAAAAGCTAGCTGTACATAGTTATCACAGACATTTTGTTTGCTAGCGCAATGTACAGAATTCTGTAAATAGTTCAGAGTACTTTTTAAGTGCATCGAAACGGCACACACAAAAAACAAAACCCAAACCGGACCGGACAGGAACACAAAGGCAAAACCATCCACACACCACCAAATCAAACAGAAAATTATGTTCATTACAACAATAGAACCACACACACACTGACAACCCAAACACCCCACAGACCAACCTCCCCCCGGCCACACCAAAACAAAGCCCCACAAAGACCACACACCCAAACCCACCACACACCCAAAGACAACACCACGCCCGAGGGCAACACCACGCCCGAAGGCAACACCACGCCCGAAGGCAACACCACGCCCGAAGGCAACACGACGCCCGAAGGCAACACTACGCCCGAAGGCAACACGACGCCCGAAGGCAACACTACGCCCGAAGGCAACACTACGCCCGAAGGCAACACTACGCCCGAAGGCAACACTACGCCCGAAGGCAACACTACGCCCGAAGGCAACACTACGCCCGAAGGCAACACTACGCCCGAAGGCAACACTACGCCCGAAGGCAACACTACGCCCGAAGGCAACACTACGCCCGAAGGCAACACTACGCCCGAAGGCAACACTACGCCCGAAGGCAACACTACGCCCGAAGGCAACACTACGCCCGAAGGCAACACTACGCCCGAAGGCAACACTACGCCCGAAGGCAACACTACGCCCGAAGGCAACACTACGCCCGAAGGCAACAGCACTTAAAAAGCACCGGGGCAAATACAGGTGCACCTTGCCCAAGGGTGCCCCGGAGGCAGAATTACAGAATGTACAGAATTCTGTAAATAGTTCAGAGTTATGTTTTTGTCCGGTCAGGTTTAAGTTCTACTTTGTTTCCTCGTGCCCGTTTCTACGTACGTAAAAAGCTCTCCTAATAACAAGTCATAACAAGCATTCAAGATTTATTTTTCCTTTCCTGTGAACAAGATATGACATGAATCCAGTTAGAAAAAATTTGTAAAAAGCAATTGATTGAATCACCTTGAAGCACAGCACCCATCATTAAAAGTTACTTGATTTAAAAATTTAATAAACAGCATAAATTGATACAAACCAGTTTTATAATGCCAAAGAATAACATATAGCCTTGAGCAATGCAGTATGTTTATATGAAGTGAATTTTATGCAAATTAAGGAAGCCTAAGTATAAAAGTTGAATACTTAAAAGCTCAAACTGTTCAAAAAAATTTTCAGAATGAACTTGGAACATCATGTAAACATACTACACGAATTATGCAGGCTTTGTGGAGGTCGTTGTACAGGCAAAGGATCCAGCTCCCCTAAAGCAGTGCGCAGTGCGGAGATTATATTCAGAGAATAAAAGAATTGTAGGACTTTAAACTGCATCCGGTTGTGGAGCTTGTTTAAGCGTGGGGATAATGAGGTTACCCTTTGCCACAACTGCCTCCGGGGCACCCTTGGGCAAGGTGCACCTGTATTTGCCCTGTGCTTTTTACGTGTCGTTGCCTTCGGGCGTGTTGCCGCCTTCGGGCGTGGGGTCGCCTTCGGGCGAGAAGTTGCCTTCGGGCGTGGTGTTGCCTTCGGGCGTGGGGTCGCCTTCGGGCGTGAAGTTGCCTTTGGGCGTGTGGTGTTGCCTTCAGGCGTGAAGTTGCCTTCAGACGTGGGGTCGCCTTCGGGCGTGGTGTTGCCTTCGGGAGTATTGTGTTGTCTTCGGGCTTTGTTGCTTTCGGACTTTTTTGTTGCCTTCGTGTGTGTGTGTTGCTGCCTTCTGGCGTGTGTTGTTTTTCTCTTTGTAAATCGTCTTGTGTGGTGGGAGGGCTGGGGGTGTCGTTTATGTTGGCCACAGAAATTTTGTTTTGCTAGCTTAGTGTAAGGTAACTTTTTTATTTTCCTTTAACGTGCTTCGAAACGGACACGATCGCAAACAAAACTAAACAAAACACAATACCACAAACCATTCACACGCTGCAAAGAAAACGAAAGTCTCTGTCACCACCAACACCGCCCCGACCCCACACCAATCCGAACACCACAAATCCTTCCTTTTTACGTACATAGAAACTGGCACTGCGAAACAAAGAACTTAAACATAACAACTATTTACAGATTCCTTTACACTGGGCTAGAAACCAAAATTTCACAGGCACAGTCGAAACAAAACACCGGACATGGAACAAGTGTTCATGTGGCCAACCCCCAGCCCACAACGATGTACTCCTCACACGCACATAGCCTGAACAGACCCAATGTGGAACAAAGGCAAACCTAAAGGCAGACTAACAACTCTTGCTGGGACTTGATCTTTTTAGTCCTTGGGCTCGGTACTGGTCTTTCAGAGAGACGGTCTCCCCACTCTGACACCTCACCCGAGGCCGACCTCTTCAGTGCAGACTCTGACCCCTTCCCCTCACACAAATCAAACCAACCCTCCCCAGAAGGTGGATCCTTGGGAGGAGGCTCCGAGGCAGGCTCTCCACCATCATCATCACCACCATCATCCGACATGACAGAAACAGACTCAGGAGAGATGCAGGTCCTCCTCTATTGTCATGATTGCAGCCTCCCTTGGTTCCGTTGGCAAGGATGGTGGAGAGTCCGCCTCAGGAGTCACAGTGCCCGCCTCACACTGTTTGGAGGCAAGGAAGTCCTGTTCCACCTCATGTGCCACCTCCTCCAATTCCTGAGTGGAATATTCCGGGCCTAGTTGCGAGGGCTCAGGTGCCTGCCCCACATCCTCACTGGCATGAGTAGAATACAATTCGGGACATGCACCAAAGACATGTCCCTCCTCCCCACAAAGGTTGCACCGCACCCCGTTGGGACACTCGGCCTTGTCGTGCCCCACCTGCCGGCATCTGCCGCAACGTCGATTAGGACACGTGCTTTTTAAGTGCATCGAAACGGCACATACAAACAAAAATAAACTCAAACCGGATCGGGCAGAAACAAAAACGCAAACTATTTACACACTACTAAATCAAACAAAATTATGTTCATTACAGTAATAGCACAATATATACAGATATTTACATACTTTTTGCAACAACTTAAATACCTCACAGACCAACCTCCCCCCAGCCACCCCAAACCAGTATTTCCAACCCCTTGTAAGGGCACAGATATGTATACATGTACATATTTACAACATATTTACAACTGAAGTACCTCAGAAGCCACATATGTACAAACACAGCACTATTTACACATTACAGTCAATTCATATTTACAAAATCAATATTTACAAGTTGACTACCACCCGGTCCGCCCTCACTGAAACAAGTGGACCCCATCGCCTACCGAACGCCAACCTTGGCAAACGAACGAAGTCGGACTCAACCCTCAGCCTAACCTCCGCCCTCACCGACGCCAGTACGACATCAGCAGGCCTCCCCACCCCCCTAAATACAATATTACATCGGTCTCTCCATAAGGCCAGCTTTATGGAGGCCGAAACAAATGTAAGTATGCTCTGAATACTTGCATTGCATGGCGGAGGTGAGAGACCATACAAAGCATAGTCCTGGCTGACCGCCCAGGTGTTGCAAAACGTTAGGCGATCAGTCAGGACTTGAAACCATTCCCAGAATAGGGCCACATAGTCACACTGCCAAAAGACATGTGGCACACTCTCCCACTTTGTGCATCTTATACGGGGGCAAACGCCATCTCCAAGACGCCACCGAAGGCGCTTGAGATTAGTTACGATGGCGTCATGTGCGATTCGCCACAACAGGTCTCGCCTGCGGTAATGTAATGATCTGCTGTGGACTACGCGCCACACATCCGGCCCTGAGGCATAGTTGCTGGATTGGATCTGGCCAACCAATTTATCAAAAACAGCCCGGTATAGGTCCCTTGCACTTGACTGCGAAACGTCCCCCACTGTTGACATGATACGGAGCGTGTCCCTCATTTGACTGTATGCCCCCGTGGGTCTCCAGCTGTGGGGCTCACCGTTACTAAACAGGGAGGGAAAGAACCGACGGAATGATAATCCCCCCCAGTAACGGACAAAGTAGGCAAAAGGCATTCCGCTATCCACAGCACTGTAAACACACTTGGTCAGGAGAAAACGGAGCTTGGAAGGAAAATGCACAAGGCCCAACCCTCCGCGCCTAAGATCCTGGTATACCACCCCTCTTCTAACCAGCTCCGTCTTCCCTGACCATAAAAAACTAAACACAGCCCTCTCGAGTCGCACCAGGACACCCTCTGGAGCAGCCAGAACAGTGCCTGGATAACACAAGAGGGGGTAAATGAAACGATTGATAACTGTTACCTTCCCCAACAGACTTATGTGGCGATCGCCGAAGTCCTTCAACCTAGCCTCCACCAGGTTCACTTTCTCATTCCAGGTAAGTAATTCGGGTGAACCATAGCCAAACCATATGCCATTGATCTTTATGGCGCCGTCTACCCATGATGCCGTGAAGGGCAGTTTTGTCGACCGCAGTTTTGTCGATTAGGACACGACTTGGCTTCGTGCCCCTCCTCTCCACACTTAAAACAGGTACGGGGCTGCCCAAAGTATCTTATGTGGGCTTTGGAACCCCCTATGAAGAGGAACGATGGTATTTCCCTCTTCAGTACCATACGGAACTGTCTCTTTCCGTTCAGTATGCCCTTCAACTCACCTTCATTGTAAGTGACCCACCGCATATCGGAGACAGTTCCGTATTGACTCAGAACCCTCGCAACTAGGCCCTGTTCGACCTCAAAGTTCAGGTACAGCACCGTCACCACCACAGAGCGATCATATGGGGTGACAGTGAGCCCTTCCAGCCCTTTAAGGCAAGACACGCCCTGCATTCGGGCAGCATCTGACCTGAACTTTAGGTCGTACGTGTTGCGGACGGCAAGCGCCTGCAACATCTCTATCTCTGTAACTTCCACTTTGTTGTTCTTTAACACAGTAAACACTTGAGGGGGTGTAACATTCACCTCCGACTCGAACTGCAACTTAACGATTGTGCTATCCCGACCTCCGGGCATAGCAGCATGTGAGTGTGGCTCGAGGCCACGCGCGAACAAAGGTAAAAAGCACGGCAAACCTACTCTTTCAATACAGGACAACGCGTACACTATAAAGCCTCACAGCTTCATACAGTTGCAAGCAATATAGTACGGTTATCAAACAGCTGTAATGTTATCACACAGTGATGAAAGCCAAGCACGGCAAACGAGAGCAGATCGAAAACACGTCTGCTCTCGTCGAAGACCTGAACTGAACTGAACTTTGTAAGTGATTGTAAGTAGTTCATGGTTGTGTTCTTGCCGGTCCGGATTTGGTTCTTCCTGTTTGATAGTGTCCGTTTCTATGCACTTTAAAAGCTATTCAGAGAATAAAAGAATCGTACAATATTGACTGTAGTGAGGTGTACCCTATATACTTCTCTCATTTGTGCTACAGTAAGACCTTTAAGTTGAAGGTACAAACTGCAACAGAATGGCTACCTCATCCGAGGACTGGCACTTGCAAAGTGTGTCTGACCTATGAAAGTCAGAAAAAAGGAGGCAGACCAAAAAAGCACAAAGCTTTAGGTCGAAAAAGGAAATACCTTACGACAGAAGACCACCTCCGAATGATACAAGTAGAGGCAATTACCTTACACCATGATGGAGAAAAATTTGAAGTCATCAGCAGTTAGTTAGATGGGATTTAACGACACATCAACACAAACGTGTTATGTAGTGTCAGCTAGATGAAAAAGGTAAAAGTAAAAAGGAAAAACATTTGGTAAAATCCAAAAATGTCTATACAAAAGCAAATGCGGGAGTCATGTCAAAACTTCCTGTAAAGGTTACTTTCTTTGAGGAAGTCCAAAATGAGAACGGGATGTACGTGCTCAAACAATGTCTTCAGGTCTGGCACAGTGTAATACTTCTGGCGAATATGGGAGTATTCATAGCAGTCGACGAGAATGTGACTGACGGTGACATCGCAATCACAGGGGATACAATATGGTCTCTCTTCCCCGTGGAGCAAACAAGCATGGGTTAGGTAAGTATGACCGATTCGTGCTCTAGTCAATACCAAATCATCCCTCCGTTCTCTGGGGGCCGCATTACCCACAGTCCCGACCGTTGGTTTGACCTGGTATAATTTGTTCTCAGGGAAAGAATCCCACAGTTCTTGCCATTTTGATTTTATATAGCCGTTGATGTTAGGACGATAATCAGTATGGGGTACTTGGAGGTTGGTAATGTCCATCGTTAGGGCTTCCTTAGCTAGCGTGTCCACCTTTTCATTTCCGTGTATGCCCACGTGGCTCGGAACCCACGCGAGCACAACTGATTTCTGCAGTCTTACCAAATTGGAGTAAGTTTCGCGAAGAGCTATTACACTAGGGTGTTTTTGCTCATGGCCTTGAAGAGGTAAATGGCTGGACAGTGAGTCTGTGAACACAATGAACTGGCGGTCGTGCGAGGCCTCGATCAGCTCGAATGCCATCTTAAGTGCCTGGAGTTCGGCGGTAAATATTGATGCATCATCCGGCAGTCTGACTTGTAAGAATGCATCTCGGCATGTTGCTGCAGCCGCCACCCTGTTCGTGGCTTTCGAACCATCGGTATATATTGCATGATAACGACGGTACTTATTTCTCAGTTCATTAAAGCTGGCATGGAACTCAACCAGTTCATTGGTTGAGTTCTTTAGATGATGTCTCAAACTAAGGTCAATAACTGGTTTGACTAACTTCCAGGGGGGAGCGATTGAGAATGTGAGCTGTGCTACGGAGTCGGGGTTTGTACACACCTGTGATAAAGCTCCACCAACGCGAATAGCAAATGGAGGGATAGCTGATGGTTTCCTCATATATATGTCACTAAACTTATGGTTGAAGGCCGTCTCAAAGGTCGGGTTTTGTCTATGACTCCTCAGTTTGACGGCAAACTGGAGTGACAACTTTTTCCATCTTATATGGAGGGGTGGCTTGTTCGCTTCGATGTAAAGACTCTGCATTGGGGAGGTACGGAAAGCTCCCAGGCAGATCTTAAGGCCTTGGTTATGGATAGGGAGGAGTTTCCTGAGGTGTGACTCACGTGCAGAGCTATAAACAACACAACCATAATCAAGTTTGGACCTGACAAGGGATCTGTAAAGTCGAAGCAAAACGGGACGATCAGCGCCCCAGTCCATCTTTAAGACGACCTTCAACAGGTTCAGCGCTCCTTGGCACTTCCGCCTTTAATGGTCGATATGAGCTTTGAAGTTGAGCTTACTGTCGAGTATTAGGCCTCGGAACTTAGTCTGAGGAACAACTGGGATGTGAACACCGTTCAAATTCAGGTCTGGGTCGCAATGAGCACCTCTCCGGTTGCAAAAGTGCATACAAACAGTCTTTGTTTGAGAGAAACGGAATCCGTTTTTGTCAGCCCAGTGCTGGATCTTACTGAGGCAGTTTTGCATTAGTCTCTCTATAGACCTCATGTTCCTTGAGGAACAGGTAATAGAGAAGTCATCCACAAACAAAGACTTCTCAATCCCAGCGTTAACCACACTAGCGATGCTATTTATTTTCATGGCGAAAAGAGTAACTGACAAGATGCTACCTTGGGGGACACCCATTTCCTGATTATGCAACTTTGATAACACGCTCCCCACACGTACACGAAACACACGATCTTTCAAGAAATTTTGAATAAAAAGCGGCATTCTGCCCCTCAGCCCCGCGCTGTGCAAGTCAAGCAGAATGCCATGTTTCCAAGCAGTATCGTACGCCTTCTCCAGATCGAAAAATACTGACACAACATGGTGTCCACGGACAAATCCGTCCCGAACTGTTGTCTCCAGGCGAACGAGTTGATCAGTGGTACTGTAGCCCCGGCGAAAACCACTTTGATAACTAGTTATTAGACCGTTGGTTTCGAGGAACCAAACCAGACCAAACCAGAGTTTGTAGCTTTTGTCGGGTCCTTACCCGGCTTGGCGATGGGAATGATGGTGGCTTCCCGCCAAGCAGCTGGAAAGTTGCCATTTTCCCATATACCGTTGAAAATATCTAACAGTACCAGTAAAGAGCTATCTGGAAGGTGTTTGAGGAACTGATAGTGAACTTCATCTGGGCCAGTGGCAGTGTCATTGCTTCTTTCGAGAGCAATTCGCAATTCCGTGATGTTAAAGAGGCTGTTGTAGTCCTCAGAGTTATCCGAGATGAAGTTCACTCTCTGTTTTTCAACGGTATATTGGAATGTCTGGAACGCTTGTGAATAGTGATTGCTTGAGGAGTTGGATTCAAACTCATCTGCAAGCAAATTGGCAACATCTGCTGTCTCTGTGCATTTGCTACCGTCTGGTTTGGTCACATGTAAAACAGAGGAGCTGACCTGCTTTCCACTGATTTTCCTAACCATATCCCATGCTTTTTTGACAGGAGTATTGGAATTTAGTTTAGATATGTACTGTTTCCATGAGTCCCGTTTGCTTGATTTAATGATGCGCCGTGCTTTGGCACGAGCACTTAGGTAATTACTAAGATTAACATTATTTGGGTACTTTTTGAAAATATTAAGGGCCTTTTTACGATCTTTGATCGCTTGATCGGCTTGTGTTTAGTACGTGGATTTGCAGAGGACTTAGGGATAGTTTTGGTAGCAATGTTCACCAAAAGTTGTGTGAAGTGGGCTATCTGGTCTTCAACACCATTGAAAGCATCCCTGTCGATCTCATTTTGGCAGAGATTGCTAAATTCAGTCCAGTCGGCTTTTTGGAGTTGCCACCTGGGGATTCTCTCTTCGGGCATTGGGGAGACAATATCTATGAAAAGGGGGTAGTGGTCACTTCCACATTGGTCATCGTGCACTCTCCACTGAAGGTCCATCAGAATTGCCGGAGAGCAGATTGAGAGATCAATTGCTGAGCGAGATCCAGACGCTGGATGAATATAGGTACAAGACCCATCATTCAGAAGGCATAGATCCCAGGCAGCTAACACCGATTCAATCAATCCACCTATCTCATTGGTGTAATTACAGCCCCACATGTCACTGTGTGCATTAAAATCACCCAGGAGTAGAAATGGGGTGGGCAGCTGGTTAACTAGCACTTCCAGGTCATCTCGTTTCAGTCTATACCTCGGTGGGATGTACACCGAGCACACAGTGATGGTGCGGTGAAGTGTAGCTCGAATTGCCACAGCTTGTAAGTTAGTCTTTAGATGGATAGTGGAGTGTGGAAATGTTTTTTTCACCAATATGGATGATCCCCCAATTGCTCTATTGTCAACCGGGGATACAACCGTTTTGTTATACATATCATACCCCTAAAATGAGAGATTGTCTGTGTCCCGAAGGAAAGTCTCCTGCAGGCACATCACTAAGGGAGACCAGTCTGCTACAAAGCATTTGATCTCCTCGTAATTCGGTCTAAGTCCCTCTGCAATTCCATTGTATTATAGCCGCAGGTTTCCCGAGTGTCATCCTTTGAAAATCTGCGGCTTCTTAGAAGAGCTGGTGGAGCCCCCCTTGCCAGACCGAAGGTTCTGGCCACTGAGCTCCATCACCTCTTCTTCTCCCTCTCTCCCCTCTAACGCTCCAAACTTATTGTAGAGTTGAATGGGGTCATCCGACTCTTTGCTCTGTTTTGTCTGTATTTTAATTTTAGGTGTGTCTCTTGCTTTTGTTAGTTCTGTCTTTTGTCTCTGTTGTTTTATGGTCGTTGGTTTCGGTGGTGGTCTAGGTTTTTGCTGTGGGGGTTTTGATTGTGTTACATTTGTCGGTGCTGTCATCGTCTGTATTGTCTTGGTTGTTGTAGACTGCTTTGATGGTTTTGGGAACGTGTAAGAGATGGGTTTTGGGAAGCTGCTGTCCCTTGGCCAGGTGACATCTGTTTGGGTGGCAGCAGAGACTTTTGCAGTCTTCACAGCTCCAGCATAGCTCTTGAGCTGCGATTCCTGCGATCTAAATGTGTCTCTAGCCTCCTTGTATGTGATGTTGTTGGAAGCTTTTATTTTTTGTATTTGTTTCTCCTCAACCCATCTCTGACATGTTTTGCTGTTTGCTGGGTGACAGCCCTGACAATTGACACAATGAGGTGATCCCTCACAGGTGTCACTGGAATGCCCCTCCTGGCCGCATTTCTCGCAGGTAGCTGGTCTGCTGCAGTTGGTCTTAAAGTGCCCGTACCGTTGGCAATTAAGGCAGCGGACAGGGTTGGGGATGTAAGTCTCGACCCTGACCTGCAAGTACCCAATCTTTAGTGATTTCGGGGGTTTTGAAGGTCAGGATAAAGGTGCCAGTGGGCTTCCTTACACCCTCCCTTACTACTGAAATCCGGTGAAGGTGGGTAACATGTTGAGATGCCAGACCATCAAGAATCTCCTCATCAGAGCAGTCCCTGATGTCCAGGCATCTGATGACACCTTTCGAACTATTCAGTGACCTGTGAGGGGTCACCCGAACTGGTACATCTACAAAAAGTTTTGTTTTCAATAGGTTGTCTGCTTGTGTACAGCGGCTGACCTCAACAAGCAGCTCCCCAGATCGAAGCCTCTTGATTGATTTTGGGGTGCCAACAACACCCTCAATAGCTTTATTCACCGCAAAAGGTGACAAGTTTGAAAGGGTCTTGTCGTCCCCACTACTGGAGACGACAAGAAACCTGGGCCAGTTAGGAGTGGCTTCTGGGTCGGAGCCGAACCCAGAGTCGCTCCTAAAACGTTTGGTAGCAAGTTTACCAGAGTTTGAGGAATCCATAGTAAAATGTGAAAACTTCATCACCGGTGCTCCCCACCCACCATGGAGCCCAACAAGGGGACATCAAAGGTAAGTGAAAAAAAAAAACATCACAAACCGATGCCAGGGATATACACCAGTGATATACTCAAGGCCATTAATGAATCAACTAGAGCACCAATGGTGCAGAAGCTCATACTTTTGATGATTGTTGTCGTATGGTGTTTATTATTTGTGGTGGGGGTGGGGTGGCAAATAAACTGAGACCTACCATCCTCCTCCCCCCCCCCCTCCATTCTCAAAAGCAAGGTAAGGAAATTCCCTTCGTCCCTAGTCAAAATAACAGAATTATGCTATTTTAAGTTCAAAGCATTAACATACCAATTATCTAATATCTATGAAGAAAGATGTTATTCAATATCACAGTGGGCTACAGTGGAGAAAGTCCCAAAGTCCTACTTGACAAGTAGCACAGGACTGACCTCTTTTGTATCAACTCCGTAAGTCTAAAGGCTTGGTCTCACGTACCCCGTGTTACCCCGTGTTTATACCAAGGCAAAACCGCAAGTTAACACCGAGATTTTAAGCCTGCGTTCTCACGTGCCCCGAGTTCAGTTGATTGGGTTGTGCTACCATAGTAACGAGGTCAAATATTTCGCGGGGATTTTGTCGTGGTTATCATCCGTACTGTGTACATTGCCGGGGAAACTTAAATCATTCATTATAGCTTGTAGCGTAAATGCCTACAACATGGAAGTAACCACCATCTCCCTGTTCGCATCGTTTGCATTTCTGTGCTTTGCTTTCCGTCGGATGCGAATTCGGAGGAATAATTTGAACCGTCAAAGAAGAAAATATAGGGAAACTGCCGTAAAACAACAACTGCTGCTTAGGAAAAACTTCAGTTGACAAGTTAATATGAATGGTCAAGTGCGGCACATTGTCATGCTGATGCTCACGAGCAAGCGAAATGCAAGAGCAAGATCAGTACGGATGAGGCCGCGTACATCGGCAGTGTTTGAAACAATGTGGGCAAATTTCAACGATTAGGAATGGAAGGAGAACTTTCGGGTGGATCGGGAGACGTTTACATTCATGTGTGACCGATTGAGACCTACTACAGAAAAACAGGACACCGTCATGAGGAGGGCCGTATGTGTTGAGAAGAGGAGCTATATAACACTCTGGAGATTGGCCACGAACGCCGAGTTCCGAACAATGGGAGCCATTTTTGGTGAAGTAAGAAATACAGCTTCAAATGTTGTATTCGAGGAGTACAACGGCATTTACAATTAACTATTAACTTTACGAACCTCGCATTGTGCACTGTACTATTGCGTAACGTTGCCGTATACTTACTACTACCAGGGAGCTGCCACTCTACTACAGCCTCTTATCCCAATGCACATTTCCTGAAACGGAATTAGAGGTCACATAGCTCCGTAGACCACCAGTGATGCATGATTAATTACACGAACACGGTGTTTAAAACCGCAGAACCCTCCGTTCGGAGGTGGATCGAAATTTTAACACCGACCCCCGAGTAAACCCGCGTTCTCACGTTACTCACGCTCTGGGTAACACGGTGTTACCCCGAGCGTGGGGTACGTGAGAACACACTATAATTGATTACTGTCTGACCTTAGCAGTGCAATCCTTGCTTTCAACTGCTAGATTACAACATCTAAAAGTCCAGTAGCTTCTGGTTTTTACACACATTATTGATAAGTTAACAGTTTGTAAACAATCTAGTATTAGCTCTCTGGCTGCCACATGGAACCATGAAAGTACTACCTCAGATGGAACTTAGAATAGTTATCAAGGAATAGGTAACTTTGGAAGGAAGAGGCATTGTCAATTACCACTCATGCACGATGATGAATTATGATGCCAACAGACCTACAATACAGGAATTGTTCATACTGTCCAGCAGGTCCCTTTAAACTAACCTAAACAACCGCACATGACTGACCTCTTGTACACAGACAGTTTTAAAGAGAGTGCAGTACAGAGAAATGTATAGGTAGTAAAGTGATTTTGTGAGACTGGTAAAATAGAGGGGTGGCACATCATTGGTTAGAAAGGTATCAAAAGTATTCTTTATCCCAAATTAGAGAAGTAATTTGTAAGAACCATTAACAGAGCTTCATTATGACAAATCATCAACATTGTACAACACAATTTGTAGGAGAAAAAGCATTTTGTAAAATTTCATAAAATGAGCCATTGGGGCCCACATGGGACCTTCAACCAAAATTCAAGGATGCCATACACAGATCACTAAGCAAGCATCATTATCACAAACTTGTCAACTCTATTTAACATTAACTGGAGGAGGGGTTGACCATTTTGCAATATTTCACAAAAGGATGGATGGATGGATGGATGGATGGATGGATGGATGGATGGATGGGATGGATGGGATGGATGGGATGGATGGGATGGATGGGATGGATGGGATGGATGGATGGATGGATAGAGTGACGCTGCATGATTACAATAGCTCACACCAGCATGCTGGTATGAGCTAATAACCCCGATTGACCTGATTAAGCAGCCGCCTTCTGAGAGAACCACTTCTCTGGTATACATGGAAAAAATCCGCTTGGTGATGAGAACATGAAAAGTCAGTGCTAAGTTATTTAAGCAGTGTTTTAGAGCAGGTAAGTGGAACCTCAGGGCAAGACGCCACCAGCCGATTGGTTGAACCAAGCCTATTCAACCTCCCGACTAGGTGAATTTGAGGCCAAAGTGGTGTGTTGCTAAGACCAGACCGCAGTCATAGCCTTCACTCAACCACCAGGACCCTCTCCTCCACCGACACGGGTCGCAACTCACGGCAAACGAGTTGTCCCTTTAGTCGCCTCTTACGACATGCCGAGAAAGCAGCGGGCCAATTCTACACCCTCGAACCCGCAGGGGGTGAAGTCAGCAGAGACTTTATTTGTACCATTTGCAGCAATTTAATTAATGATGATCTGGAGACTAAATGTGGTCATCTATTTTGCAAGGAGTGTTTAATTGATAAATTCAAAGTTAACACTAAAATCAAATGTGAGATTTGGGGAACACAGGTATCTCATGAAGCAATCTTTGCTCCAAAAAGCTATTTCAAAATGGCTTTTGACAATCAACAAACAAACTGCGAAAGGTGCAAAGACACTGTTCTTCTAAAAGATCAGGAAAATCGTACATGCAGACAAAATGAAATCGAGGAGATGCTAACACGCCCTCTGACTGAACGTCTCACCAAGTCTATGGAAAGGCTAGGAAGCCACATCATGAAGTCAAAGTTAACCCAGTCTTATGACAAAAGATCTGTATCATTCAGTGGTCAAGTAAGTCTAATTTTTAGATCAATATGTATTCAAGTATGAAACGTTTTAAGTAACAAACATGAGTAAATTCAACAACGTAGGAAAGACAAAAATTAAGATTGTGATAACTCTATGTTGTTGTTCAAATTACAAAAATTATTAAGAAGTAACATACAATATTTTTACCAATTTTTAATTATGGTCGCTGGCATGTAAGGAACTTAACTAATACTGTTTTAAATTAATTATAAACTTTAGGTCTTAAAAAATTGGCAATGCATGCTTGAAATTTAATTCCACAAATATGGTCATTTGAAACACTTTCAAAGAAAGAAATTTTAATATAGTATCTAATTGAGAAGGCAATACAAAGAATATTAAAAGAAGCTTTAAAGAACAACATTCATTTTCATTACAGCCAATTACAGCTGTCTGTGTACCCAAACCACGAAAATCATCTACCTGTGCTTCTAAAGCAACACTTAAAAAAGGAGTAAAATTACTTAGCACCACCAGGCAGATTGTGAGTATGGGCCAGGGAGAAACCCAGCTTGCTAATGAAATCCAAACTTCTGAGGACCTGCAAGCACTACTGGGTAATCTTGACCAGAAGCGGATGCTCATTCCAACGGGAATTTCTTGACTTGAAAGCAGACCTTTGCTCATCACGGAAGAGGAACAGGGAGCTTAAAAGGTACAGTACCTTAAGTACAAATCTAGCATAGATCTATTTTCTTCCATTCCTGTGTAATGATTACATTTAATTAAGGTGTTTATTATATTTAATAAATTTCATTCAAATGCCTTGATGTCATTTTATAAATTTGGGGGTTGAATATAGTCAAATTTTAATTAAGTGCAATGAAATTTACAGATAAATTTACACACTTTATCTTCACAGCTGGCTGAAAAAGTATGGCATATTAACTGAATGTGAACAAAAAATGAGACAGCAGCAAAATAGTATAATTGGAGGAAATATAGTTGCTGAGTACCTGCCATTTTTATTTACCTCCGAGGAAGAAGGTACCACTATTAGAAAGACACCATGTGTTGGTGTAAAAAGTCTTCAAGACAAAATAGAACAGTTGGATGGGTATGACAGGTAAGTGCTCACCCCTACCATCTCCTCCCTCTTTTTTGGTATGGCTTCCAAGTAGCAAACGTTAGTGAGATTTATTTCATTTCATAAAAGATAACAAAAAATAACACACATATTTTGTTTCTTTTACAGCCTTAACTTACTGACATCACACGGTGTTATTCCGAACAACGAGGTGTGGGTGAAGATCGGAGGGGACAAACGGGGAGTGACATTCAAACAAATGTTCCAAATTGCAAATACATACCACCCCAATGCACCAAAAAATACTACAGGTGTATGCATGTTCCCAGGGAGTGACTCGACTCACAACTTGAAGCTGGGATTATCTCAGATTTGTTCCCAGGTCGACGAGCTGCAGACATCCTCCTGGAGGTGACTCTAACCAATACATTTACAAAAAGAAAAAAAGGTCTATGTACTATCATGCCTGCCCTGGTGCCTGCAAAAAAAAAATATGACTTTTCCTTTGTTTTATTCAGGGATAAAAAGTGCAGTGTCTTTGCTTTTGGAGACTACGAATATCTGTGTAGGATGTACGGGATTTCTGGAGCAAGTGGTAAATTACTTTTTGAGAACTTAAATTCTTTTTTTACTACTTTTTGAAGTGTCCATAAAATTTTTCCAGTTAGATGCACACAATATTTACTTGTCTCCCTTTGTATACAATCATTGCAGGTCGGCACTGTTGTCTGTGGTGCCACATGACAAAAAAAGACATGCCGTCTGGCAATCCTCCTGGTGAGAATACTATCCCACGGAGCCTCGAAACACTGAGGAGAGACCTAGAAGCATACATTTCAAAATTTTTGAAAATTTTAAAATGATCCCAAAAGGCGATTAAGGTATAGATTTCTGTAGGGGCTAGGGTGAGGTGTGCTTTACCCGAGTGACAGATCTATTTAATCATTTTCTATCACAAAAGTTTCTCAAACTATCAGAAAAAAGGGAATATTTAAGCGTCGCCACTCAGTTGAAAAAAAAAACATCCAGCCAGTCGGAAAAATTAGAATTCACTAAATTAGGGACATTTTCCAGCCATACAGGTGTGTGATCAGCTCCAAAAATATCACAAAGATAGCACCATTTTGCATCTAAGCAACCTTAAAAAACAAAAATTTCTCAAAGGGGAGGGGGATACCCCTCCCCAGGGCAGCACCTTAGTGTAGTGACACCTGACAAAGGAAGGATCCCCACGTGTGTACGAATCAAAGGAGCACGCACACACACAAAACCGCATTTTGCGCAGACTTGGGAGGTTTACTGAAGTGCCTTTACGACATCATCTGTTGTGCCCTGCCCCTCCCCCCCCCCCCATCACCAAAGCCTGGCGGCGCCACTGCTATTACGAGTTTTACAATGTCCCTCCTTTTTATGTGCAGAAAGGTCAACTCAGTGTGAGATGTTTAGATTAAGTTAAGGTTGAGTTGTTTATGGTTTGCACTTTAACTCTTGTGTGAGTGAGAGGTCACTTCTGGGAGATGTTTAGATTAAGTTAATGGGGTGTTGTTTATAGTTTGTATTTCTATGCTGCCATTGTCTGGCATCAATGCAGAAAGCCCTCCTACTTAGTGCATATAGTCCTTGGTAGGACTTTAAACTGCATCCAGTTGTGGAGTTTGTTTAAACGTGGGAGTAATGAGGTTACCCTTTGTCACAACTGCCTCCAGGGCACCCTTGGGCAAGGTGCACCTGTATTTGCCCTGGTGCTTTTTAAGTGCTGTTGCCTTCGGGCGTGGTGTTGCCTTCGGGCTTAGTGTTGCCTTCGGGCGTGGTGTTGCCTTCGGGCGTGGTGTTGCCTTCGGGCTTGGTGTTGCCGTCGGGCCTGGTGTTGCCTTCGGGCTTAGTGTTGCCTTCGGGCGTGGTGTTGCCTTCGGGCGTGGTGTTGCCCCCAGGCTTGGTGTTGCCTTCGGGCTTGGTGTTGCCTTCGGGCTTAAAAGAAAAAACTTAGTGCATATAATGTTTGTAATGCTTCAGTGGAGATCATTATTCTGCTCAGAGCATGGAGCTGCTATTTTTGCTTTTCTCTTCCTGCTTTTGGAACCCTTAAGGGTGGCACCCAGGACTCGTATATGTATGTACCCCTTCGCCTTCCTAGCTACTCCAACTTGACTGCTGTTCCCCTTTTCACCGCAACTAGTACCATCTCTAATAGCATTAAGAATATTCCTCCAGTCGAAGAGATTGGTGGAAGAAAAGAAAAATGCATTTCTGTAGTGGGTAACCTACTGAAGCTCAAAAATCCCGAGATCATTTTCTTTCAAGGAAACCGCGCCCCTACTTGAACAACGTCTGTTGGGACAAGACCTGGCTTCGTGTCCCTCTTGTCCACACTTGAAACAGGTGCGGGGCTGTCCGAAGACGTACATGTGGGCCTTCGAACCCCCTATGAAGAGGAAGGATGGGATGTCCCTATCCAATTCCATACGGCACTGCCTCTTTCCATTAAATATGCCGGCCAACTCGCCCGAACTATATTTGCACCATCGCATGTCAGAGACAGTGCCGTATTGGCTCAGAACCCTCGCAACCAGGCGCTGGTCGACCTCAAAGTTCAGGTATAACACTGTCACCGCCACAGAGCGATCATATGGGGTGACAGTGAGCCCCTCTACTCCCTTCAGGCAAGACACACCTTTAACACGAGCAGCATCAGACCTGAACTTTAGGTCATACGTGTTGCGGGCATCTCTATTTCTTTAACCTGTATTCCGTTATTCTTCAACACAGTAAACGCCTGCGGGGGAGAGACGCTCGCCCCCGACGAAAACTCTAACCTAACAATTGTGCTATCCCGACCTCCGGGCATAGCAGCAGTTTGTGTGGCTCGAGGCCACGGGATAAATGACAAAAAAAACCTCAGAACTAGTTTACAAAAGACAAAAAATAGGATGAAGTAAGAAAAACACAAGCAACACAGAAACAAGGCGCGGTCGCAAACAAATGGACACGACCAGACCTACGTATCAACTACAGCACAAGCACGCTATAAGGTTTTATACACAATTGCAATATATAGTACAGCTATCACACAGTGATGTAAGCCGAGCACGGTAAAACGAAAAGAGCGCTTTTTACGTACGTAGAAAAGGGCACTGGGAAACAAAGGGCGAGAACACAAACCGGACCGGCAAAAACGCAACAGCAAACTATTTACATGCACCTACAAACAAAAAATTGTGTTGCTATGTACAAAGGACTATATACAAAACGACGAGAGCGAAACGAAAACACGTCTGCTCCCGTCGAAGACCCGAACTGAACCGCCTCACGTTTTGCAACACCTGGACGGTCAGCCAGGACTACGCTTTGTATGGTCTGTCACCCCCGCGATGCAATACAAGTGTTCGCGGGATACTTACCTTATTTAGGGGAGAGGGGAGGCCCGCGGACGTCCTCCTGGCGTCGGTGTGGACAGAGATTAAGCTGAGGGTGGAGGCTGACGTCGTTCTTTTGCCAGGGACGACGTTCGGCAGGCGGTGGGGTCCACTCGTTTCGGTAAGGGCGGGCCGGGTGACGGTTAACCTGTAAATATTGTGTTGCTTCCATTAGTTTTTTTTTTGTAAATAGTCCTGTGTGGTGGGTGGGCTGGGGTGATTGTACATGTTAGCCACAGAATTTTTCGTTTGCCAGCTTCATGTATAATAGTTTTGTAAATAGTTCACAGTTGCGTTTTTGCCGGTCCGGTTTTGGGTCTTTCTATTTGACAAGTGTCCGTTTCTATGCACTTAGAAAAGCAGCTTGCAGAGGACTTAGGAATAGTTTTAGAAGCAATCTCCACCAAAAGTTGTGTAAAGTGGGCGATCTGGTCTTCTATATCATTAAAAGCGTCCTTGACGATCATGGTTTTGCAAAGATCGCTAAATTCAGACCAGTCAGCTTTTCGGAGCTGCCACCTGGGGACTCTCACTTCGGGCATTGGGTGGACAGTATCCATCAAAAGGGGGTAGTGGTCACTTCCACATTGGTCATTGTGCACTCTCCACTGAAGGTCCATCACAATTGTCGGGGAGCAGACCGAGAGGTCAATCGCTAAACGAGATCCAGAGGCCGGATGAATGTAGGTAAAAGACCCGTCATTCAAAAGGCATAGATCCGAAGCAGCAACCACAGATTCAATCAATCTGCCAATCTGGTTTGTGTCAGTACAACCCCACAAAGTCCTGGGTAGGACTTTAAACTGCATCCGGTTGTGGAGTTTGTTTAAACGTGGGAGTAATGAGGTTACCCTTTGCCACAACTACCTCCGGGGCACCCTTGGGCAAGGTGCACCTGTATTTGCCCCGGTGCTTTTTGGGTGCTGTTGCCTTTGGGCGTAGTGTTGCCTTCGGGCGTGGTGTTGCCTTCGGGCGTGGTGTTGCCTTCGGGCGTGGTGTTGCCTTCGGGCGTGGTGTTGCCTTCGGGCGTGGTGTTGCCTTCGGGCGTGGTGTTGCCTTCGGGCTTGGTGTTGCCTTCGGGTTTGGTGTTGCCGTCGGGCTTGGGTGTTGCCGTCGGGCGTGGTGTTGCCTTCGGGCTTGGTGTTGCCGTCGGGTGTGGTGTTGCTGTCGGGCTTGGTGTTGTCTTCGGGCGTGGTGTTGTCTTCGGGCGTGGTGTTGTCTTTGGGTGTGTGGTCTATGTGGGGCTTTGTTTTTAGTGTGGCCAGGGGAGGTTGGTCTGTGGGGTATCTGGGTTGTTGTCAGGGTGTGTGTGGTTCTATTGTTGTAATGAACATAATTTTCTGTTTGATTTGGTGGTGTGTGGATAGTTTTGCCTTTGTGTTCCTGTCCGATCCGGTTTGAGTTTTGTTTTTAGTTTGTATGTGCCGTTTCGATGCACTTAAACCCCCCCCCCCCCCCCACCCCACATGATGAAAGTACCTGATGTGAACGTGACTAGCACTAGAGGACAACCTGGGGAGACAGTTAACCCCGTCTCCCTAGGCGAACTTCAAGTCCCCATGTGGGACCTGTTCTATTCAGCCAGTCTAGAACGGGACCACTGTCGGGTGGTGTCAGTTAAGTCAAAGTTTGTCCTTTGGGGACGATGTTACTCCTTCGGGGAGCAGAACTCCTTCGGGAGTATTGTTTGGTTTTCGCCCCTGGCTCTTCGCCAGAGAGTCAGGGGACTTTCGGAAAAAAAAAAAAACCCACACGTCGCTGTGTGCATTGAAATCTCCCAAAAGTAGGAATGGGGTGGGCCAGTTGTCTAATCAGCGTGTCCATATCATCTCTTTTCAGGTTATATTTTGGTGGAATGTGCTTTTTAAGTGCATCGAAACGGCACATACAAACAAAAAACAAAACTCAAACCGGATCGGACTGGAACATAAAGGCAAAACTATCCACACACCACCAAATCAAACAGAAAATTATGTTCATTACAACAATAGAACCACACACACACTGACAACAACCCAAAGACCCCACAGACCAACCTCCCCCGGTCACACCAAAAACAAAGCCCCACAAAGACCACACACCCAAATCCACCACACACCCAAAGACAACACCACGCCCGAAGGCAACACCACGCCCGAAGGCATCACCACGCCCGACGGCAACACCAAGCCCGAAGGCAACACCACGCCCGAAGGCAACACTAAGCCCGGAGGCAACACCACGCCCGAAGGCAACACCAAGCCCGAAGGCAACACCAAGCCCGAAGGCAACACCACGCCCGAAGGCAAAACCACGCCCGAAGGCAACACCACGCCCGAAAATCAAACAGAAAAGTATGTTCATTACAACAATAGAACCACAAACATTTTGGTGGAATGTACACCGAACACACAGTGACGGTGCGGTGAAGAGTTGTTCGGATAGCCACAGCCTGTAAATTAGTGCTGCTTTTTAAGTACGTAGAAACGGGCACTGGGAAACAAAGGGCGAGAACCCAAACCGGACAGGGCAAAAACGCAACAGCAAACTATTTACATGCACCTACAAACAAAAAATTGTGTTACTATGTACAAAGAACTATATACAAAGGTGTGCATTTTACGTGCTTTTAAGTACGTAGAGACGGGCACTGCGAAACAAAGGGCGAAAACCCAAACCGGCCCGGGCAGAAACGCAACAGCAAACTATTGTTCGGATAGCCACAGCCTGTAAATTAGTATTCAGTTGGGTGGTGGAGTGTGGTACCGTTTTGCCAATGGCGGATACAGCAGTTTTGTTATACATGTCATATCCTTTGAATGTGAGTTGTTCTGAGTCCCGAAGGAAAGTCTCCTGAAGGGAAACCATCAAAGGAGACCAGTCCGCTATGAAGCATTTGATCTCCTCGTAATTTGGTCTAAGTCCTCTGCAATTCCACTGGATTATAGCCGCAACTTTCCCAAGGGTAATCCTTTGGATATCTGCGGCTTCTTAGCAGAGCTGGCGGAGCCCCCTGATCCAGAACGAAGAGCCTGGCCACTGAGCTCCATCAGCTCATCTCCTTGTCCCTCTCTCCCCTCTAACGCTCCAAATTTATTGAACAGTTGAATAGAGTCATCCGACCCTTTGCTTTGTTTTGTCTGTATTTTCATTCTAGGTGTGATTTTAGCTGTTAATTCTGTTGTTGGTTTCTGTTGTTTTTTCGTCGTTGGCTTTGGTGGTGGTGTCGGTTTCTTTTGTGGGGGTGTAGATTTTTGTGATACTGCATGTTGTTGGTGCCGTCATCGTCTGTATTGTCTTGGTGGGCGAAGACTGGTTTGGTGATTTTGTGAACGAGTCCGCTTGTTCTGAAGGAAGAAATAAAGTTCTTAAAAACATCGAAATTCCTTTGTTTCATTTTTTTCTCATTCACAGGAAATGCAGATGAAGAAGGGATCAACCCAGTGGCAAGACAACTGTTTTTGCCTGTGGCATCACGGTCTACTAGTGAGGTCCCCTCCAAACCTGTACTTGGTAAGCTCCTGTTCATTACAGTAATAGAACTATATGTACAGATATTTACATACACATATATACATATACACATATATACATATTTACAACATATTTACAACTTAAGTACCTCACAAGCCACCTATGTACAAACACAGTCCTATTTACAAATTACAGGCCATCTACAATCATAATATTTACAAATTAAGTATCACCCGGCCCGCACCGAAACAAGTGGGCCCCAACACCTGCCGAACGTCGACCTTGGCAAACGGACGAAGTCGGCCTCCACCCTAAGCTTAAAACTGCTGCTATGCCCGGAGGTCGGGATAGCACAGTTGTTAAGTTGGAGTTTTCGTCTGGGGTGAGTGTCCCTCCCCCACAGGCGTTTACTGTGTTAAAAGACAATGGTGTCGAAATTGGAGAAATTGAGATGTTGCAGGCGCTTGAGGCCCGAAACACGTATGACCTTAAGTTTAAGTCTGATGCTGCCCGTGTTAAGGGTGTGTCATGCCTGAAGGGGGTACATGGGCTCACTGTCACTCCATATGATGGCTCTGTGGCGGTGACGGTGCTTTACCCTCCCTTCGAGGTCGATCAGCGCCTGGTTGCGCGGGTTCTTAGTCAATATGGAACTGTCTCTGAAATGCGGTGGTGTAAATATACTGTGGGTGAGTTGAAAGGTATATTTAATGGCGTATGGAACTGGTGAGGGACATTCCATCCTTCCTCTTCATAGGGGGTTCCAAGGCCCACATTAGGTACTTTTGCCAGCCTCGTACCTGTTTTGTGGAGAGGAGGGGCACGAAGCCAAGTCGTGTCCCAACAGACGTTGTGGGAAATGCTTGCAGTTGGGGCACGGCAAGGCAGAGTGTCAGAACGAGGTTCGGTGCAACCTCTGTGGGGAGGAGGGACGTGTTTGGTGCCTGCCCCACATCGTACTCTGCTCACGTTAGTGCCGATGTGGGGTCGGTACCTGAACCCTCGCAAACAGGCCCACAATATTCAACCCAGGAATTAGAGGAGGCGGCACTTGAGGTGGAGCAGGACTTCCTTGCCTCCAAGCAGTGTGAGGGGGGTACGGCGACTCCTGAGGCAGACTCTCCGCCATCCTTGGCAGCGGCACCCGGTAAGGTTGAAATAATGACAGTTGAGGAGGACCTCGATCTGTCCTCAGACTCGGCGATGTCGGATGGCGGGGAGCGTGCCTCAGAGCCTCCTCAAAAGGATCCACCTTCCGGGGAGGGTTGGTTTGATCTCTGTGAGGGGGGAGCTGCCAGAGTCTGCACTAAAGAGGTCGGCTTCAGGCGAAGTATCAGACAGGGTAACCCATCACTTCTGGGACGCCCGTACCGAGCCCACGGATTAAAATGATAAGGTCCCAGCCAGAGTATTTAGTGTGAATGGTTTTGCCTTTGTGTCCCAGTTTAAGTTTGTTTGGCAGTTCAGTGTAAATAGGTTTGCTTTGTTCCACATTAGGACCGCCCGGCTACAAGCATATAAAGAGCACATCACATTGTTAATATTGTAAATAGTGGGGGTTGGCCACATGAATGCTGGCCTGGTGTATATAGTTGCCCTTGTGTTTCATGTCACGTCCGGTGTTTTGTTCCGGAGCACGTAAGGAGCACCCAAAGTGACAAAAAAGCATTGAACAGACTCGACCTGAACACTCTTCTGTTGATGTAAATGGGTATGTTAATAGTTTTGCCTAGTGAGATTGTAAATAGTCCTATGCAACTGGCTTGGGTTTGGGGTGGTTTTGTACATAGTTATCGCAGAAATTTTGTTTGCTAGCGCAATGTACAGGATTCTGTAAATAGTTCACCGTTGTGTTTTTGTCCGGTCAGGTTTAAGTTCCCCTTTGTTTCTTCGAGCCCGTTTCTACGTACGTAAAAAGCCCCCCACTGAACAAGAAAATTCCCCTAGTGTTAGGCCAAAGGATGAACAGTGTAGGGGGGGGGGGGCTTTTTAAGTGCATCGAAACGGCACATACAAACAAAAAACAAAACTCAAACCGGATCGGACAGGAACATAAAGGCAAAACTATCCACACACCACCAAATCAAACAGAAAATTATGTTCATTACAACAATAGAACCACACACACACACTGACAACCCAAAGACCCCACAGACCAACCTCCCCCCGGTCACACTAAAAACAAAGCCCCACAAAGACCACACACCCAAATCCACCACACACCCAAAGACAACACCACGCCCGACGGCAACACCAAGCCCGAAGGCAACACCACGCCCGAAGGCATCACCACGCCCGACGGCAACACCACGCCCGAAGGCAACACTAAGCCCGAAGGCAACACCTCGCCCGAAGGCAACACCACGCCCGAAGGCAACACCACGCCCGAAGGCAACACTAAGCCCGAAGGCAAACACCACGCCCGAAGGCAACACCACGCCCAAAGGCAACAGCACTTAAAAAGCACCGGGGCAAATACAGGTGCACCTTGCCCAAGGGTGCCCCGGAGGCAGTTGTGGCAAAGGGTAACCTCATTACTCCCACGTTTAAACAAACTCCACAACCGGATGCAGTTTTAAGTCCTACCCAGTCCTACCCATGAACAGTGTAAAGTTGAGATGGGACAAAGCTTAAGTAACCTTTTTGAAGTGTTTTCGTTGGCACGGCCATCACCTAAACCTTTCAATGGGGATCCGTTGTATTTCCATTCATTTGTGACCAGTTTCACAAACATGACAAGTGCAGTTTTCTGTTTGATTTAGTTGTTTGTAAATAGTTTGCATTTATTTTTCTGCCCGATCCGGTTTGAGTTTTTGTTTTTGTTTGTATGTGCCGTTTCGTTGCACTCAAAAAGCTCTTGCACTCAAAAAGCTCTGCTTTTTGAGTGCAACGAAACGGCACATACAAACAAAAACAAAAACTCAAACCGGATCGGGCAGAAAAATAAATGCAAACTATTTACAAACAACTAAATCAAACAGAAAATTATGTTCATTACAGTAATTGAACTATATGTACAGATACTTACATACACATATATACATATTTACAACCAAGCACCTCACAAGCCACCCACATACAAACACGGCCCCATTTACAAATTACAGTAGTTCCATATTTACAAACAAAATCAATATTTACAAGTTGACTACCACCCGGCCCGCCCTCACCGAAACAAGCGGACCCCACCGCCTACCGAATGCCGATCTTGGCAAACGGACGAAGTCCGACTCCACCCTCAGCTTAACCTCCGCCCTCACCGACGCCAGGACGACATCAGCAGGCCTCCCCACCCCCCTAAAAACAATGTTACATCGGTCTCTCCATAAGGCTAGCTTTATGGAGGCCGAAACAAAGGTAAGTATGTCCTGAACACTTGTATTGCATGGCGGAGGTGAAAGACCATACAAAGCATAGTCCTGGCTGACAGCCCAGGTGTTACACAAACGTTAGGCGGTCAGTAAGGACTTGAAAACCATTCCCAGAATAGAGCCACATAGTCACACTGGCCAAACACATGTGACACACTCTCCCACTTTGTGCATCTTGTGCGGGGGCAAATACCATCTCCAAGACGCCACCGAAGGCGCTTTGAGATTAGTTACAATGGCGTCATGTGCGATTCGCCACAACAGGTCTCGCCTGCGTAATCTAATGATCTGCTGTGGACTACACGCCACACTTCCGGCCCTGAAGCAAAGTGGTTGGGTTGGACCTGGCCAACCAATTCATCAAAAACAGCCCGGTATAGGTCCCTTGCACTTGACTGTGAACATCCCCCACTGTTGACATAATACGGAGCGTTTCCCTCATTTGACTGTATGCCCCCGTGGGTCTCCAGCTGTGGGGTTCACTGTTACTAAACAGGGAGGGAAAGAACCGACGGAATGATAATCCCCCCAATAACGGAACGGACAAAATAGACAAATGGCATTCTGCTGTCCACAGCAACTGTAAACACACTTGGTCAGGAGAAAACGGAGCTTGGAAGGAAAATGCACAAGGCCCAACCCTCCGCGCCTAGATCCTGGTATACCACCCCTCTTCTAACCAGCTCCGTCCCCCCTGACCATAAAAAACTAAACACAGCCCTCTCGAGTCGCACCAAGACACGCTCTGGAGCAGCCAGAACAGTGCCCGGATACCACAAGAGAGGGTAAATAAAACGATTGATAACTGTTACCTTTCCCAACAGGCTAATGTGGCGATCGCCGAAGTCCTTCAACCTAGCCACCACTAGGTCCACTTTCTCATTCCAGGTAAGTAACTCGGGTGAACCATAACCAAACCATATACCATTGATCTTTATGGCGTCGTCTACCCATGATGCCGCAAAGGGCAGTTTTTTCGACCGCCACTTACCTAGACGGAGTCCTTTGGTCTTAGTGGGGTTCAGTCTGGCACCTGTGGCTCTTTGAAAATTAGACAACGTGCCAGTAAGGGCCCTGAAGGAAGCTAGGTCGGAGATTACGCATGTGACATCGTCAGCATACTGAAGGCACTTAACTTCAGCACCACCAGGTATGTGAAATGGTCGAAACAAAGGCGTCGTCTACCCATGATGCCGCAAAGGGCAGTTTAAAAAGCTCTAGTGCAGTAGCAAATGACAGTGTCCGACTTCACATGTTGATGTCAAGGTGAGCTTTTTACGTACGTAGAAACGGGCACGAAGAAATAAAGTAGAACTTAAACCTGACCGGACAAAAACATAACTCTGAACTATTTATAGAATTCTGTACATTGCGCTAGCAAACAAAATGTCTGTGCTAACTATGTACAAAACCACCCCAAACCCAAGCCAATCACGTAGGACTATTTGCAATTTCAATATTTACAAATTAACTGTCACCCGGCCCGCCCGCACTGAAACAAGTGGACCCCAACACCTGCCGAACGTCGACCTTGGCAAACGGACGAAGTCGGCCTCCACCCTCGGCTTAATCACCGTTCTCCCCGACGCCAGGACGACGTCCGCAGGCTTCCCCTCTCCCCTAAACACAATATTACACCGGTCTCTCCACAAGGCAGCTGGGGTGGGGGGGGGGGGGGGTGGGGGGGGGGGGGGGTGGAAAATGTATGGATTTGTCCTAATTTGCATATATCCAAAAGTGGTCTCCAAAATGGCGACCATTTTGTTAATTTAATGATAACTTAATTTTGGGTTCATCAGTTATCCGGACAATGGTGTTTATACCTAGATTTTATGGATTCACAGTTTCAGGATTGATTATATTATTGACCGCAAAGCGTTAAGTTTCGGCTAATTTGCATATTTTCAAAATGGCTATATGGGATATTTTGTGATTTGACAGCTTCGTTATAGAAACATAACATCATTTTCACATTTGTAAATGTAGGTTTCGATGCTTCAGAACTTGAAATGGGACTGTGTACTTCCCAATAAAGTGACATCATAATCATACTTCCAATATAACTATAAGTTCAAATGAAAGCAGTACCGGTACTCCAGTAATACAGAGGTAATGTAAGGACTACTTTATTCAAGGTCGTCTATGATTTCGCAATTGACGCAGATTCCATCGGAACAGTCGATGCACGCAGACGTACAAGAAAGACCATTTTTCTTAAAGCTGCATTGCTTGGTGTCGCAATAGCCTTGACCTGCATCTTATGATTTTTAATAGCCCATGTTCACTAAACATTCAGATCGTATTTTTCTGGATACGTTTTGCAGGTTCCAGATCAACCAAGATGACGAAAATTCCAAAACGGCTGACCATGTAGTTATTATAATATATTGAAACAATGAGAAACATATTGATGAAAAATATGTTGGACACACTGATCCTTAAAATATTGCCATGGTTTTAGAACATTTTTGTTGGAATTCAGGTCAACCAAAATGGCGGAAAATGCAAAATGGCCGCTAATGGTATAATAACAATGTAGCATAATAATAGAAAATAATAATCGTTAGAAACACATCTAAACCCAAAACTACCCATGTTGTGTATTAAATATTCAGAAAGTATTTTTCTGGAAATTTTCGCAGAATCCAGGTCAACTAAGACGGCAGAAACAGCAAAATGGCCACCCAACATTATAATCTAATGTATTGAAATAATGAGAAAAATACTAATGAAAAATATTTGGCTCAGTTGCTCTTACTTTTTGGTGATATTTTAAGCCAAATGATCAAAACTTATTTTTAGAACATTTTTGTTGGAATTCATGCCAACCAAGATAATACTGGGTGGCCATTTTGATATTTTCATCAACTTGGTTCACCTAGATCCTGCAAAAATGTCCAGAAAAATCCTTTCTAAATATATTACTGCAGAATATGGATAGACTCTCCATAGGCATCATTTTGATATTGTTTTTATCCAAGAAACACATAGCACATCTAGTGATGACCGGTTCTGGTGTAATGAATGGGGCGGAAATATACTTTTTTCTCATGGCACCTCATCAAGCAGAGGGGTAGCGATTTTCTTTCGTCCAGGAACTTCATTTGATATTTTGAAGATTCATTGCGACAACTCTGGTAGATTTGTTGTCGCTGATGTAGGTTACGGTGGTAGTATTTTTACTTTGTTGTCAGTTTACGGCCCTAATCTTGATTCTCCAATTTTTTATAGTAATGTTTGTACCTGCCTTTCCAACTTTCAATGTGATAATATGATTTGTGGCGGAGATTTTAATTTTGTTTTTTATTTGGATCTTGATAAGGAAGGAGGTGCTCGTCGCACTAACTTCAATGCTAGAAAAGATTGTTTTACCCTAATGGAAAAATATGATTTGATTGATATCTGGAGGGACAGGAACCCTTTAACAAAATATTTCACTTGGCATTCAAATATTTTCGAAATTCATTGTAGGTTAGATTTTTTTTATTGTTTCTCGTCATCTGTCCTTTAAAGTTAAGGATGCTTTTTTCCAGCCTACTTTTCATACAGATCATTGTATGGTCGTTCTTTGTTTTGACCCTACTGACGTACCAAGGGGAAGAGGGTACTGGAAGTTTAATAATTCTTTACTTTCATATCCCGCCTATATCGATTTAATTAACTCGTTAATTGAAAGATATAAACAGGACCCTTCTGTGTTAAATGCATATCCGGTTTTTATGTGGGAAAATTTGAAATTTAAGATTCGAGCTTAAACAATTTTCTATAGTAAACGTAAAGCTACTCAGTCCCGTAATTATGAGCGCTTCCTTATTTCTCATATTAGCAAACTTGAATCGGATATTTTTAATGGAATGGCTCCAAACTCTCAAAATGATTTGGAGAATGCGCGGGAAAAGTTACATATGTTATATAAAAATAAGTTAGAGGGTATTATTGTTCGATCTAGAGCTAGGTGGGTAGAGGAAGGTGAAACAAATTCAAAGTATTTTTTTAATTTGGAAAAACGTAATAGACGTTTGTCTACTATTTATGAATTATTGAATAAGGACGGTGTACTAATGAATGATGCTTCTCAAATTTTAGACGAAATTCGGTCTTTTTACACCTCCTTATACTCCGCCAGACACTGTAGCTCGACGCCGTTTTTTGACAACCTCCCAGGGTTTCATTCTGATTTAGATTTTACTTCGTGTGAAGGTTACCTAACAATTGAAGAATGTAGGGTCGCCTTACTTTCAATGACAAACGGCAAACCGCCTGGCAGTGATGGATTTTTTTATTGATTTTTTAAGTTTTTTCGGCCTTCTATTCAAAACTTTGTCGTTAGTTCGCTGAATCAAGCTTTTGATAACCAAAATTTTCAGTTGAGCAATCTCGAAGTATTATTACTTTAATTTTGAAACAGGATAAAGATCCATCACATTTAAGTAATTACCGGCCAATATCTCTCTTAAACACCGATTACAAAATCGCAGCAAAAGCAATAGCCGGTCGTTTTAGACATATGCTAGGAAATATTATCGATAATAATCAGACGGGTTTTCTTCGGAAAAGGTTTATTGGAGAAAACATTCGTTTTGTTTTAGATTTAGTGGAATATAGCAGTGCAAATGATATTCCAGGTTTTATTTTTTTCTTGGATTTTGAAAAAGCGTTTGATTCTATAGATTGGGATTTTATTCACAGAACTTTGGATTATTTTAATTTCGGTGATAGTTTTAAATCTTGGATTAGAACATTTTATAATAGTTGCACTGCTGCTGTATGTAACAATGGTTTTTCTACTGGATTTTTTTCAATTAACAGAGAGGTTCGACAAGGATGTCCGTTAAGTCCTTATTTGTTTATTTTGTGTGGCGATCTCCTTGCTAGACAAATTTCATTTAATGATAATTTCAGGGGTATAACTGGTTTTAACAAGGAGATCAAGATTCTTCAGTATGCAGATGATACTGCTCTCTTCACCGAGGGCAGCCGTGATTCAATTTCTGAAATGTTGAATATTTTACATGAATTTCATTCTGCATCTGGCCTTAAAATTAATATGAGTAAGTCGCACATTTTCCCTCTAGGTCCATTTATTACGGACCAACCTGTTTATCTCTCTAACTTTGGCATTACACCATTTTGGGCCCTATTAAATTTCTTGGGATTAGTTTTAATCATAATGGGAATGATCTTTTCAGATTGAATTATCTTCAGAAATTGTCTCGTCTCAAAAATATTCTTAATCTGTTGTTGGTTAGAGATTTGACTCCCTTTGGCAAAAATGTTATTATTAAATCTTTTGCTCTTTCTCAGCTTGTTTTTCTTTTTCAAGTTTTGCCTGATCCTCCCGATTATTTTATCAGCGAAGTTCAAACGTGTATTTTTGACTTTATTTGGTCCGGGAAACCGGATAAAATAAAAAGAAACACTATGTATAATTTTATGGAAAATGGAGGTTTGGAAGTTACTCATGTTAAAAGTTTCATATCTGCTTTGTCTTCGATGTCTTCGATGTCTTCGTGGGGAAAGCGCTATATAAATATCTTCAATGTATGTATGTATATCTTTTTGGGATACAATTTATTCTTTCTAAGAGGGATGTCTTTTTCGGGTATAATTTGTTAAGTGATCATCCCATGAATTTTTTTATCCTTCATTGTAAATATTATATCTTTAGTTGCCGATTGCAAAAATGTAAACCGAATCTCTTTCAGTTTTACAATAAATTAAAATTTATTTTGAAAGTGGAGGATTACATTTGTTCAAAAAGAAGTACATCTCGTAAACGTGTAGATAAGTACCACGCCATTTGTAATTGTTTTTCATATGGTTTGCCTTTAGAACATTAATCTTATATCTCACCAATTTTCATATCTGAAAGAAAATTAATTATGTTAGTGTTATCGCATGTGAAATGTTTTTGAGTTATATTGGAATAAACGATGGAAAAAAAAGAACATGGATAGACTTTATTATTATTATTATTATTATTATTATTATTATTATTATTATTATTATTATTATTATTATTATTATTATTATTATTATATTATTATTATATTATTATTATTTATTATTATTATTCCTTATTATTATATATTATTATTATATTATTATTATTATTATTATTATTATTATTATATTATTATTATTATTATTATTATTATTATTATATTATTATTATTATTATTATTATTATTATTATTATATTATATTATTAGTATTATTATTATTATTATTATTATTATTATTAGTATTATTATTATTATTATTATTATTATTATTATTATTATTATTATTATTATTATCATTATTAATTATTATTATTATTATTATTATTATTATTATTATTATTATTATTATTATTATTATTATTATTATTATTATTATTATATTATTATATTATTATTATATTATTATTATTATTATTATTATTATTATTATTATTATTATTATTTATTATATTATTTTATTATTATTATCTCCTCTTTTTCCTCACAACCTTTCTTGGTTGGTATTCATTCTTTTGTCCCTCAGACCTCGGGGTCCTACCCGGACCCTGGGAGGTCGAGCACTCGTCTTAGTATGTGGGCGCTGCCGAGAATTCCTTGCTTTATGAGTTTCCTCATATCATGACCTCCTGGAATTCTTCGGAGGTGGTCGTCTAGTTGTGTGCTGACCGCTCCGAGTGCCCCCACCACTACCATTATTACCTCCGCTTTGACGTTCCATAGTCTTTGCATTTCTAACTTCAGGTCTTGGTATTTCTGCACTTTCTCGCCTTCCTTATCCCTGACATTCTTGTCCAATGGGACCGCAACATCTATTATTTTGACCGTCTTTTCCTGTTTGTCTATAACTATTAGGTCAGGTCTCCTTGCCGTTACGATCCTGTCAGTCCTGACCTCGAAGTCCCAGAGGACTTTAACTTGCTCTGTTTCCGTAACCGCCTCTGGTTTGTGTAACCATGGTTGTCGTTCTGAAGTGGGGATTCGGTAGTGCTGACAGATTCCTAGGTGTAGAGCTGCTGCCACGCTGTTATGCCTCTTCAGGTATTCAGTTCCAGCCAACTTCTGGCAGCCTGCTATGATGTGGCTGACTGTCTCATCTGCTTCCCTGCACATTCGGCACTTGCTGTCGTCGGACTGTTTCAGTATCTTGGCCTGGTGATATTTTGTGCACAATGCTTGGTCTTGTGCGGCCGTGATTAGTGCCTCTGTTTCTATTTTAGCCTGTGCAGGATAGCCAATTGTACGCCATTCTGTGCTGGTAGCCTGCTCCACCTGCTGGGGGTATTGTCCATGTAGTGGCTTTTCTTTCCATTTACTTTGGTACCTTTGGACCATCCTGCCTTCCATTGGTCTCTTGTCTCCACTTCTTGTGGTTGGGGCCTGGCCTGCCCAGACGGCCTGCAGTAGGGGCTCAGTTGCTCTCCTTCTTTCGATATATTTATCGAGCCCCACCTTCTCGCCAGTTATCGTAGCTTCCACCTCTTTCAGCCCTCTACCCCCTTGATGTCTTTGGAGGTAGAGCCTGTGCACGTCCGCTCTTGGGTGGAGCCCTCCGTAGATGTTCAGGAGCTTCCTGGTCCTACGGTCAAGTTCTGTCATCTCTGTTCTGGTCCACTCGATGATTCCTGCAGTGTAAGCTGATGACTGGCATGGCATATGTGTTCAAGGCCTGGATCTTTTTTGTGCCCGGTCAGTTTTGTCTTCAGGACTTGTCTGATCCTCTTTCTGTAGGTCTTTATTGTGTTGGCCTTCACTTTCTCTTGGAGATTCTCCATGCCCTGCAGGATTCCGAGGTACTTGTATCCCTTGTCTAATTCAACGTCCTGTATTCTCCCGATGTCTAGGAGAAGTCCCTGTGTAGCCTCTACCTTCCCTCTTTTGATGATTAATCTGCCACACTTCTCAAGGCCGAACTTCATCCCGATGTCATTGCTGAAGATTCGGACTGTGTTTATCATCGCGTCGATTTCTCTTTCATTCTTCCCGTACAGTTTTCAGATCGTCCATGTACAGGAGATGTTGTATGGTGAGACCCGATTTCAGTTTGCAACCGCACCTTGATTTCTTGAGTATGTGGCTGAGGGGGTTAAGGGCTACACAGAACAGTAGCGGTGACAATGCATCTCCCTGGAAGATTCCACAAGGAATCGGGATTCTCGCAAGGTGCTGTCCGTTTGCGGTCAAATCTGTGGTCCAGTGTGGTATGGTCTCTTCTATCAGAGTGCAGATCTTCGGGTCGAGTTTGTGTATTCGCATGGTCTCTAATATCCACGAGTGGGGTACTGAGTCATAGGCCTTCTGATAGTCGATCCATGCTACTGCCAGATAGGTTCGGCGGGTTCTGGAGTCCTTGCACACTGTCTTGTCAATGATCAGCTGATCCTTGGTGCCTCGGCTACCGGGCCTGGCCCCTTTCTGTTCTTCTGCCAGGATGTTGTGTTCATCAAGGTGGGCCATCACTTTGTCTGCCAGTATCCCTGAGAGGAGTTTCCATGTCGTAGGTAGGCAAGTTATTGGCCTGTAGTTGGCAGGTGTGATGCCCTTGGCAGGATCTTTCTGGATGAGGGTTGTTCTACCATGTGTCAGCCATCTGGGTATAGTTGTTGGATCATTGACAACCTGCTGTAGTTGTGCAGCTATTCTGTGGTGGAGGCTCGTCATCTTTTTCAGCCAGAACCCCTGTACTTGGTCCGGTCCGGGGGACTTCCAGTTTGACATCTTTTGGGTCTTTATTCTCACCACTTCCCCCGTTATAGTTGTTGGTGGCTGTGGGGGGATGGCCTCGTGGCAGGTATTGAAGTCCTTTATCCATTTGGCCTCGTTCCTGTGTTGTTTGGGCACTCCCCATATTCCACGCCAGAATCTTTCTGTCTCTTCCCTGTCTGGTTCGTTAGTGCCATTGCTCCGCAGACTCTGGTACACTCGTCCAGGCTGTTCTCTGAACATCTTGTTGACTCTATATTGCTCATTTCTGGCACTGTAGCGTTGGAGTCTGTGGGCCAATGCTGTTAATCTTTGTTTGGCATCCTCAATGGCGTGGTCATATCCCCTCTGTTCGACCCAGTATCTTCGCTTCAGGTCATCTGTGATTTTCATTCGTCCACGTTTCGCAGCTTCCAGCCTACTGATGTCCTTCCTTGCCTGGCCTATTTTGCTTTCTAGCCTCCTTTTCCATGGTGGTGTGTATTTTTTGCTTGGTGGTTTGGACGGTCCTTGCAGCTTCCTTGCTATGACTTTGGCCGTGGAGTACATCAGTAGGTTGGTTTCGGTGATGTCATTGGTTGGGATCATTTGAACAGCTGCGTTTGCCTCATGCACCAACTGGTGGAGCTGCGGGTCGGTCCGTTTGTATATCCGGATAGGTGACCTGGTTCTTTCTGTCCCTGTTGATACCATCTCGTCTATTATTTCTCTG